>CM074724.1:241661643-242351226 GCA_037306005.1 Rhinophrynus dorsalis | reverse complement strand
CAAATTGCAGTTTACCTTCTGAACATCATAAACATCTCTGGCACAGAAATGGTTAATTAAAGATGTCCATAGAGTATAGAATGTGGTATCAAAATAACACCATAAAACAATATAGAGAAAAATAACCAAAAAACTTTTCCTGAATACACATAGCACACATATTTTTTTACAAACTAGTATCTTAGAGTAATAATACTCTTATGTAATCAGTGATTGAGTAAAAAAAAAAAACAAAAACAAAAAAAAACAAGTATTTAAGCTTCACAAAATATTTTATTTGAAACTTAGAGATATGAAAATTACTTCAGAGGATTATTGTCTCATGGCAAACATGTAAGAGTTCACAACTGGTTCTCACTGTCTTCCACCTTAAAAAAGGTAAGGAAAGTTAATATTTCTTGAACTCATTTTTGGTTTAAAATATTTTTAAAGGTAAGGAAAGGGTAAGAAGATCCCAGATGAAGAAGCAGTGGAGTAATGAAGAATGAAAGGAGGAGGAAGAGTAATGAAGGTAGAAAAGCCAAGTAATACTCTAGGGTATTGGAGTCATTAGACCAATGCTAAATGTGGATCATTGACATTTCTATCAGCAAGTAAGATACAGAGCTGAACGTCTGCTCAGTCATCTGCCAGAGCCACCCCACGCCAGTTCCATCCAGAAAATAACAAGTCCAATTAAACGGATCGTAATGTTTAATTTTAAGTTTCTTTAATATTGTAGCTAATAAAAAAAGAATTACATCAATGTAAGTCATATCTCTTAAACCTTTAGTTTCATATATGTAACTGTCTAAAATTCCCAACTCAAGACTGCTGTCTAGCTGACAGCAGGAGATTTCGGGCCAGGGAACAGTGTGGTCCAGTATGGCCTTAATATACTGGGTTCTAGCACCTCTCCGGTGCCCTTTCGTGGTGTTCCTGTACCAGTGTATCGACCCGGCCTGCCTGACTACTCTGCATCTCGTCTCCTGCCTGTGAACCGACCCAGACCGCCTGACCATTCTACTTCTCCTGCTCCTGTGCACCGTCTCGGCTTGGCTGACGTTCCTGCTCTGTGTACCGACCCGGCTTGGCTGATGTTCCTGCTCCATGTATCAACCCAGCTTGGCTGATGTTCCTGCTCCGTGAATCGACCTGGCTTGGCTGACATTCCTGCTCTGGCTGCCTCTGTGTCGCCTTGCCGACAACCCTATTGGTTTGGCATTCGTGACGCTCCTGGAGCAGGCAGGACTCATAGGCATACGATTTTTCTTATATTAGATTTAGACTACAAAACAGAGCAAGCCTGGAGCAGGCAGGACTCATGGACATACTACTTTTCTTAGATTAGATTTAGACTCTATGGCCGATGTTTTAAACACTTTCTTTGCATCAGTATATACAAAGGAGCAAAGAATGGTAGAAGAGCCTCCGCAAGTAACAAATAAAACAATACAATTAATAGATATTGGGTTAACTCAAGGAGATGTCATGGGAAGACTGAACAAAATTAAGACCGACAAAGCACCGGGTCCTGATGGTATACATCCAAGGGTTCTTCAGGAACTCAGTGCAATGTTAGCAAAACCCCTATATTTACTCTTTAAAGATTCTATTACCACAGGCTCAGTGCCACAGGATTGGCGAAGAGCTAACATAGTGCCTCTATTTAAGAAGGGAACTAAAACAGAACCTGGGAATTATAGACCAGTGAGTTTGACCTCTGTAGTGGGAAAACTATTAGAAGGCATAATAAGGGACTATATTCAGGATTACAACACAAAAAATAAGATCATTAGCACGAATCAACATGGTTTTATGAAGAATAGATCATGCCAAACTAATCTTTTCAGCTTCTATGAGGAGGTAAGCAGCAACCTTGACAATGGCAAGGCAGTAGATGTAGTATATCTAGACTTTGCAAAGGCATTTGATACAGTACCACACAGAAGGCTGGTGTATAAAATAAGGAAATTGGGGCTAGGAGATAACCTTTGCAATTGTGGTTGTAAATGGAAAATTCTCCAGTATAGTTAAAGTGGAGAGTGGAGTACCTCAGGGTTCAGTAATGGGTCCGCTGCTTTTTAACATGTTTATAAATGACCTGGAAATAGATATAGAAAGCAAAATATCAATATTTGCAGATGATACTAAATTATGCAAAGTCATTAATTCAGAACAGGATATTTTCTCCCTACAGAGGGACTTACATACAATGTCAGATTGGGCAAACATGTGGAATATGAAGTTTAATGTGGGGAAGTGTAAAGTCATGCATTTGGGAGGAAACAATCCCAAGGCTACTTATAAACTTAATGGAATAATTTTAGGTGACTCGTTGCTAGAAAAAGACCTGGGTATCCTTGTCAACTACAAACTTGGAAACAGTGACCAGTGTCAAACAGCAGTAGCAAAGGCAAACAAAGTCCTGTCTTGCATAAAAAGAGGTATTGAAGCAAGAGTGGATAACATTATTTTGCCATTATACAAATCATTGGTAAGACCTCACCTTGAGTATGCAGTGCAATTTTGGGCACCGGTTCTGAAAAAGGATATACTAGAACTAGAGAGGGTACAGCGGAGAGCAACAAAATTAATTAAGGGAATGGAGGACTTGACATATGAGGAACGACTAAACAAACTTGGTTTATTTACTCTAGAGAAAAGACGACTAAGAGGAGACCTTATCACATTGTACAAGTATATGAGAGGTCAATACAAGGATCTCTGCGGTGAGCTATTTATTCCAAGGCCTGATCAGGTGACCAGGGGACACCCCTTGAGATTAGAGGAAAGGAGGTTTAAACTTCAGCAGAGGAAGGGTTTTTTTACGGTAAGGTCTGTCAAATTGTGGAATTCATTGCCCAGGGAGGTAGTTATGGCAGATACAATGGTTACATTTAAGAGAAGTTTAGATACATTTCTTTCAAAAGGGAACATACAGAGTTATACTGTTTATCAGTAGGCTGATCAGGAAGGTCTGATAAAGACTAATTTAATTGGTAGCAGGAAAGCTATAAAATTCTCAGTTACTGAGGTATGAAGCGAAGGTTGAACTTGATGGACTTGTGTCTTTTTTCAACCTAAATTACTATGTTACTATGACTACAAAACTGAGGATGACAGCAACACTGTAGATGTGCTGAGCAGTGAACACCCACAAAACTGACATCACAGAAAACCTTTGTCATGTTAGCAAGAATGGAGATGTAGCCAGCAGCAAACTACAGAACAATGAAGTAGGCAGGACTCCGAAAATATTAGCCATACGACTTTTCTTAGACTAGAGTTAGACTACAAAACTGAGGAAGACTAGAGCAGACAGGACTCCTAGACAAACGACTTTTCTTAGACTAGAGTTCGACTACAAAACTGAGGAAGCCTGAAGCAGGCAGGACTCATAGACATAAGACTTTTCTTAGATTAGAGTAAGACTATAAAACTGAGGATGGCAGCAACACTGTAGATGTGCTGAGCAGTGAACACCCACAAATCTGACATCCCAGGGAGCCTTATTCATGTTAGCAAGGCTGCAGATGTAAACAGGAGCAAACTACAGAACAATGGAGCAGACAGTACTCAGTTGATATTAGACATGTGACTTTTCTTAGACTAGAGTTATACTACAAAACTGAGGAAGCCTGGAGAAGACAGTACTCATAGTCATACGACTTTTCTTAGATTACAGTTAGACTACAAAACTGAAAAAGCCTGGAGCAGTCGGGACTCATAGATATACGCCTTTTCTTAGTTCAGAGTTGGATTACAAAAGAGAGGAAGACGGGAGCAGGCAGGACTCATAGACATACAACTTTTCTTAGATTAGAGTTGGACTACAAAACTGAGGAAGCCAGTAGCAGGCAGGACTCATAGACATATGACTTTTCTTAAATGACAGTAAGGTAACAGCAAAACTGTAGATGTGCTGAGCAGAGAACACCAACAAATCTGACATCACAGAGAGCCTTTGTCATGTTAGCAACACTGGAGATGTAACCAGCAGCAAACTACAGAACTCTGGAGCAAGTGGACTCAGTAGATATCAGACATACAACCAGGCAGGACTCATAGACATACGACTTATCTTAGATTTGAGTTAGACTACAAAACTGAAGAAGCCTGGACCAGGCAGGACTCATAGACATACAACTTTTCTTAGATTAGTGTTAGACTACAAAACTGAGGAAGCCTGGAGTAGGCAGGACTCATAGACATATGACTTAGATTAGAGATAGTGAAATGGTTAAAAGCCACTCTTTTGCTCTAACACATAGGCTTGATATCAAATGATAAGATATAGTTATAATCAAACACAGCAAATATAATTTACTTACGGGAATGTCAGCATTGGAAAGAATCTAAGTTTCATTTCTTCTTATATTGCTGGAATATATCTTAATTTCTCTTAAAAGTTTGATATTTTGATATATATATCTATCTTGGGAAAAACCCATGCCCAGGGGCATTTGGCCAAGTGCTGAGCTGTTCTTCCAGGTTAATTTTTTATAATGGTATTTTTATTGTTATTTAGAAGACAGTTTTTTTGATTAGGCCCACTGGCCCATGCCCTGGGTATTGAGTGACCCCTAGTGGAATTTTGACAATGCTTATGTGTGCCATAATTAATAAGTATTAATTAAACAATTATGTCATGTATCCTGGGAGGTAATCTCCTAATGAGATATTACCCTTCTATTTTCAATCACCTTTAAAAACTCATGTATCAATCAAATAAATTTGAGAAGTGATTATAGCATCAACCTATGTTGTCTGTGTCTGTCCCGAACGTCCGAAGGCCTACTAGATCCAGAGGAACGGTGTGGTGTCAAGTGTCCCCGGGGAGCAGGTGTTACCTGAATAAGAGGCTGAAAAGACCAGGAACCTAACATTTTGGCGTAGTCGACAAGATGGTGAGTATAGAATATATATTTTTTTATTATTTACCTCTCTTTCATATATGCTGTTATATATATATACTCTACTCACCCCTCTCTGAAGATACATGCACATGTTACTGGTCTGAAAAGGTGGTTAAATCCACATACTGGTTATATCCGGTGGTTAGAGTCCACTATACGGATTATAGAGTATATTTGTGGGTTTGAGTCCCATTTATTTGGTTAAGGGAGGTTTGAGTCCTACCCTTTTAAGACACACACCTTTCCTGGGGATTGATGGGTCAAGGTTCTGTTATGGGATATTGTTTAGAATTCTTATCACTTGTTTTTATTCTTGTAATCAGTGTTTTTGCTGCTTTGCTGTTATGGGTTATTGTCTATTATCTTTGGTGATCTTTCTTATTGTTTTATTTATTGACTTTATTGTTATATATTGTTTTGTTATTGATATCTATCATGAGGTATTGACTGCACTGGACTGGTACGTCCCGTCACAGCTCAGCCAACCTCCCAGTGGCTTCCGCGTTTAGGTATACTTGTGTATCTTTTACGGGGTATATTTTATGCATTGCTTGTATTGTATTTTCCTGTTTTATGCTATATTATGCTATATTATTTTGTTATTATGGGTACCAAACACAGTAAGTCTAGGAACTCTGTAAAGTCTGTTCAAACTATACTAAGCACTGACATTCCACCTCCCCCTCCATCACTTTCCCCTATTCCTACTGCACCTCCCTTGCCACAGCCCTACCCTGTTCCTAAGACTTCTCACACTCTTTAACCTTCATTGACTGCAGAAAAATCCAAGGATGACGATTTAGAGCTAGTGCTTGCCACACATAGACACAAAACTCCTAAGAATGAGGTTAAACATGAGGTAAAAGAGGAGCAGCCAGAATCTCCCACTTGCACCCCCACAACCTCACAAACTATTATTAGTACGGACTGTACCCCCATACTGGGACAAGAACTGCAGATGTCTGGTGGACAAACGTATATATTCCTCTAGATCCAATTCCCATTATGTCATATACACATATAAGCCCAAACCCTGACATATCCCCAGCATTAGCTGACTTACCCCACACCTTATGGGCTACTTCTTCCACTGACCCAGGGTATATTGATTGTTCCCCCTACCAGGCAACACTCAAACCGGGTGCTGCCCCTGTATACATCAAACAATACCCCCTTTCACAGGAAAACGAGATAGGGATAGAGCCCATCATACAGGAATTAAAACAAAAGGGCATCATTGTACCCACAGTATCACCTTACAACACTCCCATAATCAGGTTCCCAAACCAGGAACTGGTACATGGAGATTGACACAAGACCTGAGACATATCAATGACCCGGGGCCAGATGGTATACACCCACGGGTACTTAAAGTGCTAAGCCAGACCCTGGCCAGACCGTTATATTTGATTTTCAGGGATTCTTTTATTTCAGGTATGGTGCCCATGGAATGGCGTAAAGCAGATGTGGTGCCCATATTTAAAAAGGGATCAAAGTCACAGCCAGGAAATTACAGACCTGTAAGCTTGACATCTGTGGTAGGGAAGCTGTTTGAAAGGTTGCTAAGGGAATATATTCAAGAATTCTGCTGGAACAGGAATATCATTAGAGATAGCCAACATGGCTTTGTGAAAGACAGGTCTTGTCAAACGAACTTGATCACATTTTATGAAAAAGTGAGTAATAATATAGATGAGGGAGTGGCGGTTGATGTGAACTATTTAGACTTTGCCAAGACATTTGATACAGTTCCGCACAAGAGGATGCTGTACAAATTGAATGAGATAGGCCTAGGGGAAAATGTTTGTGTGTGGATCGGAAATTGGCTGAAAGATAGAATGCAAAGAGTGGTAGTAAATGTCAAGTTCTCCAGTTGGATAAAAGTGATAAGTGGAGTACCTCAGGGATCTGTCCTGGGTCCTCTTCTTTTTAATTTGTTTATTAATGACCTCCCAGAGGGCATAGGGAGCCATGTATCAGTGTTTGCTGATGACACAAAATTAAGTAAGGTAATAAAGTCTGAACTGGATGTGTCTTCATTACAAGAGGATTTGGACAAATTGAGTAACTGGGCAGGCAAATGGCAAATGAGATTCAATATAGACAAGTGTTAAGTTATGCATTTTGGGTATAATAATAAAAATGCAACATATAGTTTAGATTGTGTTTCTCTGGGGAAATCTACTAATGAAAAGGATTTGGGAGTAATGGTAAACAATAGACTTGGCAGTAGCATGCAGTGCCAGCTGGCAGCTGCAAAGGCCAATAAGATATTGGTATGTATTAAAAGGGGTATTGACTCAAGGGAGGAAGATATAATTATGCCTCTTTACAGGTCCATGGTAAGACCCCACCTAGAATATGCTGCTCAGTTCTGGGCGCCCTTTCTGAAAAAGGACATTATGGAACTAGAGAAAGTGCAGAGGAGGGCTACAAAACTAGTAAGGGGAATGGAAAGTTTTAGTTATGAAGAAAGGCTAGAAAAGTTAAACTTGTACACACTAGAGAAACGGCGTCTTAGAGGGGATATGATAACACTATATAAATATGTTCAAGGCCCATATAAAGGGCTCTCCAAAGACCTGTTCATTAACAGAACAGTACACAGGACAAGGGGCCACCCGCTTAGACTTGAGGAAAGGAGATTTAATCTACAACAGCTGAAGGGTTTCTTTACAGTAAGGACAATAAAAATATGGAATTCACTTCCTGAGGAGGTGGTGCTATCAAATACATTAGATGCCTTTGAAAGGGGCCTGGATACTTATTTAAAAGAGCATAACATAGAGGGCTATCTACGTTAGTATTGGGATTAATATTTAGTTAGGGCTTGTTGATCCAGGGAGAAATCTGATTGCCATTTGGAATCAAGAAGGAATTCCCCCCCTCCCATTCAAGGCAGAATTTTAAATTGCTATATTGAGGGGGGTTTTTTGCCTTCTTTTGGATCAACGATGGTAAACAGGAATAGGAAAAGGGTTGAACTAGATGGACGCAAGTCTTTTTTCAACCTAAATTACTATGTTACTATGTTAGTACAACCCATAGCACCTCTGGTGCCGGATGTTAACTCTATACTGTCTGCCATCCCAGCCACTAGCACTATGTTCACAGTTATTAATTTAGCATACCGTTACACCCTGATACACAACCACTTTTTGCCTTCACCTATAGAGGGAGCCAGTATACCTGGAAACGGTTAGCCCAGGGTTTCTGTGATAGTTCCAGTGTTTACTCCATTGTTGTCCGTAAGACACTGGAGAACTGGGCCCCCAGAAAGGTTCCACGCTATTACAGTACATAGATGACCTTTTGCTTTGTAGTCCAGACCAAGATTCCTGCTAAAAAGATACGCACAGTCTACTGCTGCATTTAGCCACCAATGGCCACAAAGTGTCACCAAAAAAGCTCCAATACTGTCTACCAAAGGTGAAGTACTTGGGTTTTGTTTTATCACATGGACAGAGACAGCTATTCCCAGGCAGAGTGCAGGCAATTATGAGACTGTCTAAACCACAGACTAAACAAGCCATGATGTCATTTTTAGGCATGGTTACTTACTGCAGACAATGGATTCTCGATTGTTCATATTATGATCACATTCTGAGACCATGTACTTTGAAAAATGCTCCAGGGATACTTTGTTGGACTCCTGAGATGAACAATGCTTATGTCACCCTGAAAACCTCACTGTGTTCCACTCCAGCACTGGGACAACAAACCATGCTCTGCTGTTCCATCTGTACTGTACAGAGGGGGGTTCCACGTTTGCAGGTGTCTTGGGGCAAGAACTTGGGAATGGGATAAGGCCTTTGGCCTATTTTTCTAAGGTCCTACAGGCTGTAGTACAGGTTATGCCTGCATGTTTAAGATCAGTGGCTAGTTGTGCCCTTTTAGTTGAGATGTCTCAGCCTATTGTTCTTTCTCACCCCACTATTCTACATACCACCCACCAAGTACTGCATATACTAAATAACATCACTACTCAACACATGACAGCACAGAGGCGTTCTGGGTATGAAACTATACTAACGTCCACACAGGACTTGTCCATTAAATACTATCCCTCACACATGGGTCCCTCATTAGCACTCCACAAGATGCTAGCACACTCACAAACAGATGAAACATACATAGATGAAGAGCCACATGATTGTTTGCAAACCATTACAACTGGCACCTCGCCTAGACATGATTTATCCACTTCCCCACTGGAAATAGGAGAAGTGCTTTTTGTCAATGGATCGTGTTCCAAACCAGCAGATGGCATATATCACACTGGATTTTCTGTTGTACAGTTACCTGATGTTATTCTAATGGCAAATTCCTTACCCTTTGTTTCTGCACAAGCAGCTGAGTTGGTTGCCCTAACCCAAGCGTGTAAAATGTTTAAAGATCAGGATGTCACCATTTATACAGATTCTAGGTATGCATATGGAGTAGTACATGATTTTGGTGTTATTTGGAGAAATAGAGGCTTTGTTTCAGCTGATGGCAAAGACATATCACATGCACCGTTAGTCAATGATTTGCTTGATGCTATCCTACTGCCAAGAACCCTAGCTATTGTTAAATACAAGGGACATAGTACTGACAACACAGAAGTGGCTAGGGGTAATGCCTTAGCTGACAAGGCTGCAAGGGATGCAGCCTACACAGGACCTTTACACAATGACTATCATTCTACTACTGACACTCAGCTTGCAATGGTGATGATGCCCCCTACTCTAGCTGTGGATATTGCTGCCTTGCAAGCATTGGCCTCTGACTCTGATAAGGACTATTGGACAAATAATGATCTGACCTTGAACCCTGAAGGTTTCCGGTCAGATAAGGAGGGGAGAATAGGCATTCCTAGGACAGCAGATCCTATTTTTGTAAGTCATTTTCACAGTTTTGGCCACATAGGTAAGAAACAGACGGCTAGCACCATACAAAAACAGTTTGTCTTCAGGGACTGACAGATCTAGTTGACAGCCAGTTGTCAAGATGCCTGACATGTGCTAGAAACAACCCGACTGGTACTAAACATGGTAAACATGAACACTTGCCTGCTCCCGATGGAGCCATGCAAAATTTACAAATTGATTTTACACACATTCCAAAGTCAAAGGGGTTTCAATATCTGTTGGTCATCTGTGATCAGTTTTCTAAATGGGTTGAGGCTTTTCCAGTGCTCAAGGAAAATGACGCAACAGTGGCTAGTATATTGTGCAAAGAAGTCATCCCTATATTTGGATGTCCACTAGTGGGCAACAGTGACAAAGGAACACCTTTTACGGCACAAATTACTCAATTAATTTGCTAGAAATTATGTGTGGAGTGGAAATTTCATATACCATACCACCCACAGTCATCTGGACAGGTGGAAAGAACTAACAGAACAATCAAAGAGAAATTGAGAAGGGGGACAAGAGGTATCTTTGTTAATTGGCCAGCGTATCTGCCTGCAGTACTGGCAGAAATAAGGATGACACCTAATAAAACTACTGGGTTCTCTCCATTTGAGATTTTAATGGGGAGACCATTTCTCACCCCATGGGCCAAATCACAGGGGCCACCTAAGTCACTAGGTGATCTGGAATGTGTTAAAGAAGAATATGTATCTCAATTGATTGACAAATTGAATGGCATCTATGGTGATGTTTCTCTCTCTCTCCCTCTTCCCACAGGTAAACCAACTCACCCCTTCCAACCTGGGGACCTGGTCCTTGTAAAACAGCTCTTCCAGAACAAAACATTGGACCCTCTATTCAGTGACCCAACTACCGTCCTTGCAGTCACCCGCACAACCGTGCTAACCGATAGCAGCCCAGCATGGATTCACGCAAGCCTTCTCAAGAAGGCCCCCAAGATGAACTGATCAAATCCCCTACAGAGGGCCCTCAAGATGAACTGACTGTTCTGGATGACAACGCCCTTGATGAACTCATTGCTATCTACTTACCCCAAGGAGCCTCAGACCAGGCTCCCCCTGATTATTTTTACAGAGGGATGGGATACCACCAGCTGGGGTCCTATGCCCCAGATTCCGCATTCAGAAAATTTGAATGTATTTTTGGGGCAATTTTGAGTGTGATTATGCTCACTACTATGATTACTATGCTCATTTATATACACCATTCAGACATGATGATAACCTATAATGAAACCAGCCTTTTGTTCTCTAGATCTAGGAGAAGTTATGGGGAAGAAGACGCCCCAAATGTGTGGTCATACATGGCCTTACAAATATTGAATACCCCAGATTTCTGTTTATCCCGCATGGTTAGTGTTACAAATGTTTTGAGCACTTGCCTTATCAGTGTCCCTACCCCGCTCTCAACCCTCCTGAATCTTACCATCCTCCCAGATGATATGCTCCCAGGTGTAGCTCCCTTTTGGACCTTTATATCTGCAGTTACAACTGGTTCTTCTGGAAATTATTTACATCCCGCTGATATCAGATGGCTAAACATGACCTCAATACGTACTATATATGTTGCTCCAGCAGAATAATGTGTGTATCTTAGTGGTCCCCCCGTCCCTTATTTTGGTCCAGAGGGGAGAATACTCTCTAGGATAGACCAGCCACCTCAGTTCACCATCCCTCGTAATAACATGACTTGTAACTACACTGCTCCCGTCCAATCTATTACCATGTTAAGTTGCCCAAAGGGTGGTTCTTCTCATGTGGAAACACCTCCTATTCTTATATCCCAGGGAACACCACGGGAGGACCTTGTGCTATTAGTAGAATTGCCATAGCCCTTCCCTCTAGATCTGTCCTTCAAGCAAAAACCCCTAGTCAAGATGTAGGAAGGGTTAAAAGGCAGACCATACCCTTAACAGAAGATTGTAATGCCAAGGTCAGATTAATGAGTGATGCAGAAATCCTATCATTAGGCATCTCAGTAATTGGGGTTCCCAGGCTGGCAGTGAGTAATACTATGACTATTAGGAAACCTGCATGTGCCATGGCCAAGGTTATTAACCATACTTCCATGGCTATGGAAGAACTTCTGGTCGATGTTCAGAGCCTTCGAGGCATGACACTTCAGAACAGGGCCGCAATTGATTATTTGCTATTGGAACACAACCATGGGTGTGAGGAATTTGAGGGGATGTGTTGTTTCAATTTATCTGACCACTCCAAGTCAATACATGACCATATCCAGGGATTACATGATATAGTCAGCAACATTAAGCAGAGCACAATTGGAAATGGGTGGTGGGATTGGTTGTGGCCATGGCTCCCCAATTTTGCCTGGCTTAAACAGATAGTTGTTGGTTTCTTCCTTATTATTTTTGTTTTCCTTTTTGCCTGCTATTTTGTCCAATGCTGTCCCCCACTCATCAGTTGTGCTCACTCTGTCATACCCTCAGTTAGAGAAGATAGTTTCCCTGTTGCAGGCAGCGAAGACATTCCCCTTCAGAAACTGGACCCCACCTATGAGGTCCCCTTACAAGCCCTGAATAGCACTTATGATAGATTGCGCCCCCCTCCTCAGTTATCAATCCACCCTCACGACAAGACAATCACTAAACAACCCCAGAGGGCTGGGGTCCCCTGATGCCATCATGATGCCCTCGGAGTAAGGTCCTGTATGCGGCTAGGATCTCTACGTCTCTGTGTAATGGCCAGGGGCTGGTGTTTTTGGTTGTTCTTTTAATAAGAACAAAAGGAGGGATTGAAAGGGTTAAAAGCCACATTTTTATATACTCTTTTGCTCTAACACATAGGCTTGATATCAAATGATAGGATATAGTTAATAACCAAACAGTTTAACACAGCAAATATAATTTACGTACGGGAATGTCAACATTGGAAAGAATCTAAGTTTCATTTCTGCTTATATTAATGGAATATATCTTAATTTCTGTTAAATGTTTGATATTTTGATATATATATATATATATATATATATATATCTATCTTGGGAAAAACCCATGCCCAGGGGCATTTGGCCAAGTGCTGAGTTGTTCTTCCAGGTTCCTGTTTTATAACGGTATTTTCATTTTTATTTAGAACAGGGCTTATAATTTTAAGTCCTTTGCTACTAGCCAGACCTGAAAAGTTACTCGCCACTGCAAGCCAACACATACCCACCAGAGCTGAATTTCTACTCACCAGGGCTAAATTTTCACTTGCCATTGGCTAGTGGAGAGAGGAAATTTTGAGCCCTGATTTAGAAGACAGTTTTTATGATTAGGCCTATTGGCCTATGCCCTGGGTATGGAGTGGCCCCTAGTGGAATTTTTAAAAATGCTTACATGTGCCATAATTAATAAGTATTAATTAAACAATTATGTCATGTATCCTGGGAGGTAATCTCTTAATGAGATATTACCCTCCTATTTTCATTCACCTTTAAAAACTCATGTATCAATCAAATAAATTTGAGAAGTGATTATAGCATCAACAAATGTTGTCTGTGTCTGTAATTACTACTCCTGAACGTTCAAAGGCCTACTAGATCCAGAGGAATGGTGTGGTGCCAAGTGTCCCTGGGGAGCAGGTGTTACCTGAATAAGAGGCTGAAAAGACCAGGAACCTAACAGACTACAAAACTGATGAAGCCTGGAGCAGGCAGAACTCAGTAGATAGACATACGACTTTTCTTAGATAGAGTTAGACTACAAAAATGCAGAAGCCTGGAGCAGGCAGGACTCAAAGACATACGACTTTTCTTAGATTAGAGTTAGACTGCAAAACTGAGGAAGCCTGGATCAGGCAGAACTCAGTAGATAAATATGTACAACTTTTCTTAGATTATAGTTAGATTACAAATCCAAGGAAGCCTGGAGCAGGCAGGACTCAGTAGATAAATATATATGCAGGGCTCAAAATTTCCACTCGCCTCCTCGCATTTGGCGAGAAGAAATTGAGTGGAAACTCAGCAGACTGCCGCTTCTCCCCTTCTCACACACTTCCCGTATCTTGATGAGGAGTGACACACTTCTCTAATCACAGGGGTCTCTGGGAGCAACATGAGACAGAGGCTGGCATCAATAGCGCGGGAGGAAAGCGGATACCTAAAGGGAGGCTCAAGCTGGGATTGGACGGAACGAAAAAGTTGTGAGTAGTATTTGGCAAAAAAAAAAAATCTCTTCAGCCTGTTAGCAGAGCTTATATATGACTGCACTGATGGTTAAACCTTTTAATGTAACATTAAGCCCGTTGTCAGCCCACTTAGATTCAAACATGCTTCAAATGAAGCAGAAGCTTGTTTGCATGTAGCACAATGAAGCAAGACTAATTTTACAATGCAGTCTCATCCCCATTATAGTACATTCAAACATGCTTCCATTTCATTTGAAGCATGTTTGAACCTAAGCAGACTGTAACGGACCTGTGGATGCACTGTCAAAAAATAATAACTCCATCTCAGTCAGTGTCGGTGGGGCCGGAGCCGGTGACCCGGATGTCACTTCACATATTTGCCAGTGACACTTGCCAGCAATGCAGCCTGAGCCTACAGTTCAAGGCTGAAGCATCAGACCAGAGCCGGTCCGGATATCATTGACTTCATGCTGTGCATAGCAGTAGCGCACCATGAAGTCTAGGCCACTGTCTGATGTGGTCTGGTGCTGAGAGTGCTGGGTGACAAGCGTGCACAAATAGCACAGAGTTGGTAAGCAAAGCATTTGTCCACAGCCACAAACCCCTAGGCTAAGGCTATTATGTTAAGTATCTAGATGTTTAAGTTTCTACACCATGTTAACCTGTAAAGGACAAGTTCACCAGTCTCCTGATACCCTTCACTGTCTACAATTCACTGTCCATTTTATCACTTCTTTATCACGCTTTATTGCATAAACCCCATATCTCCCACAGAAGGCATTATGCAATATGTGCAGGGCTCAAACTCAGCTGATTGGTATGCCTTTGCTCTACGGTCTGCTTTACTGCCCTCTTCCCCGCGTATAACCACACCAAATTTATAGGTATGAGCAGCATGCGATGTTGCTGCCCACACGTCAAAGAGCTGTGGTTCAAGTGTCTCCTGAGTCCTGAGTCGTCGCGGCAGGGGGAGGCTAAGGCGGCTGGAGCACTGAGTGTGCTGGTTGGCAGCCTCGGATGTTCTGTGGTGGCAAAAAGAAACTATTATGGTAGACAGAGCAGAAGACCTGTAAATGAAGATCTGTATGTCTGGCAACACAGTGATGCTGTTGTTTTCTTCAGTAGTCGGGGTGCCACTTTCAAACTTGCACTGAGAGTCTGTACTCACAACAAGTTTGAAAGTGGTGCCCCCAGAGCTGCATTATGCACAACGCAGCCTAGACGAGTGCCTGTGCTAACCCGAGGGGATCTGCTGACTGCAGCTGCGATCAGGGCTGGCAGCACAGGATGGGACAGAGATGAACTAAGGCAGCAGGAAGCAGAGAGGAGGAAGTTGCTGAGTGCACCCTGGATTGGCTACACAGTGGTAGGAAGAAAATGGAGGCTGAGTCTTCAGCAATGTGCCTGATGGGGTGTAGTAAAAATTAGTTTAGGTATATGCAAATTCATCTACCATGCGGTGCAAAGCGGGTGCTGTGGGGAGCAACAGCAAAGAAATCAATGGGCATGTCAAGAGGTCCCTAAAATTACTTCACCAAGGGCCACCACTAAGAAACAGGGTGGATTCTTATCCCCGGGTAGAGGAGGGGCTCAGTCCCTTTGAGTCAGGCTTGCATGAGTTGCCTAGCCTATATGTGGTTTGGATGGGGTATTGTGTGTGAGTGAGAGAGAGACAGTGTATGTGAGTGAGAGTGAGTAAGAGAGAGTGTGTGTGTGTGTGTAAGAGAGAGAGTGTGTGTGAGAGTAAGAGAGAGAGAGTGTGTGTGTGAGTAAGAAAGTGTGTGTGTGAGAGTAAGAGAGAGAGTGTGTGCGAGTAAGAAAATGTGTGTGTTTGTGAGAGTAAGAGAGAGAGAGAGTGTGTGTGTGAGTGTGAGTAAGCAAGAGAGAAAGTGTGTGTAAATGAGTAAGAAAGAGTGTGTGTGTGTGTGTCATCCCTGCTCCCTGGCCCCATACAGAAAATAGACAGGGTCTCCAGAGGTATCCATAGTATAGGTTCTCCCTTCCACAGCTATATGATGCGCAATGCCTTGTAGTGAGTAAGGTTTACAGTTTTCCTTTCTTAATAGAAATTTTATGCAATAGTGTCTGCCAACAATCAATAATCAGTAAACCCCCCCTCAAGTACCTCATGATGTATGGCATCAAGTGAATCATTGCATTTTAATTGAAAATACTGTGGCATATCTTGTTTTGTTCCAAAGATCACTATTGAAGCTCCCTTTTAATATCTGTAGTGTCACTAGTGTAGATCTTGTTTAACTTACAGCTCTCTGGTATCACTAGTGTAGTTATAATTTAATTGTAAGCTCTGTGGAATCACTTGCGTAGCATAATTTTAATTATAAACCCTGCTGTACATTTTTAATGTATTTAGTCCGTGGATTCCAGGGAGGTGCCCAATGCTTCTAAATGCATCTAAAGTGATCAAGCATTCATTTTTGTTTTTTATTAAGTTGGTACTAATACCTCTAACCAAAACATCAAAGGGTTTGTGGGGGGGGGGGGTAAGCTGTGGGTCCCCAATTTTGAATTCTGTCTAGGACCATGTGGACACTTAATCTGGCTCTGCTTTCTGTGAGATGAAGAGAACCACAGCATGAATGTCTTTGCCACATGTCGTGGATCTTCACCTCCAGATCCCCTGTTCCTCACAATAGTTTAATGCGAGAAGGGGACACAGAAATTGACTGGAGGGTCACCGCATTCAACCCCTTGCATGCTGGAACAGCATATGTTGGGGCTCAAATTGCCTTCAGGTTTTTAGGTAAGTTAACCATTCGGGGGTTCACCCATTACCACATAGCAGACCTTGCCACATTCAACACAGATGGCATATAGGGTGACTGGATTCACAGTTGGTGTGACCTACTTACCAGACTCTAATTTCTTTCCCTGCTCATCATCTATAGATACATCAGATAGGTCTCCAGATGTTCAAAAGACTCACAAGGTGGAATCAAAATGCTACCCATCCTATGAGTCTTGCAACACTTGGTCATTTTTCATGGTCCCTTGATATATCCACATAAGAGAAGTGATGACCAGGGCTGGGGAAGATGGGCACACTACCTGCAAAAAGACACCATAGATGCCATGATTGTTGAGTGTGGAAAAATCTACTGTATGATATTGCTTACAGCCTTAACAGTTCTGAGTTCTACACTGGGAGATCTGTAATTTTCACT
This sequence comes from Rhinophrynus dorsalis, assembly GCA_037306005.1. Taxonomy (NCBI): domain Eukaryota; kingdom Metazoa; phylum Chordata; class Amphibia; order Anura; family Rhinophrynidae; genus Rhinophrynus; species Rhinophrynus dorsalis. The sequence continues at coordinate 242,334,100 of CM074724.1, read as the reverse complement.
TGCTCTTAGTCTCTCTGTGCATTGCTTCCTTTGATTTCCCCTTGTAGACTAGTTATGTTGCAAAGAGTTACCTATGGAGGATTGATGATAATCAAAAGTGGAAGGATATAGGTGGGTGGGGATATGGTGGGGTTAAAGGTGGGGATATGGGTGGGGCTAGGGGTGGAAACAGGTGGCGAGTAACTTTTCAGGCCTATCTAGTAGCTCAGGATTTGAAATTTTGAGCCCTGTATATGACTTTTCTTAGATTGGATTTAGACTACAAAACTGAGGAAGCCTTGTGCAGGAAGACTCACAGATATATGACTTTTCTTAGATTAGATTTAGACTACAAAACTGAGGAAGCCTGGAGCAGGAAGGACTCACAGATATATGACTTTTCTTATATTACAGTTAGACTACAAAACTGAGGAGCATGGAGCAGGCAGGACTCAGTAGATAAAGATATACAACTCTTCTTAGAGTAGAGTTAGACTACAAAACTGAGGAAGCCTGGAGCAAGCAGGACTCATAGACATACACCTTTTCTTAGAGTTAGATTACAAAACTGAAGCAACCTGGAGCAGGCAGGTCTCATAGACATATGACTTTTCCTCAATTATAGTTAGACTACAAAACTGAGGAAGCCTGCAGCAGGCAGGACTCATAGACATACAATTTTTCTTAGATTAGAGATAGACTAAAAAAACTAAGGAAGCCTGGAGCAGGCAGGACTCACAGACATACGATTTTTCTTTGATTAGAGTTAGACTACAAAACTGAGGTAGCCTGGAGCAGGCAGGACTCATTGACATATGATTTTTCTTAGATTAGAGATAGGCTATAAAACTGAGGATGACAGCAACACTGTAGATGTGCTGAGCAGTGAACTCCCACAAATCTGACATCACAGAGACCCTTTGTCATGTTATCAACACTGGAGATGTAGCCAGCAGCAAACTACAGAACACTGGAGCAGGCCGGACTCAGTAGATATTTGACATACAACTTTTCTTAGATTGGAGTTAGACTACAAAACTGAGGAAGCCTGGACCAGGCAGGACTCATATACATACAACTTTTCTTAGATTAGAGTTAGACTACAAAACTGAGTTAGCATGGAGAAGGCAGGACTCAAAGACATGTGACTTTTCTTAGATTAGAGTTAGACTACAAAACTGAGGAATCCTTGAGCATGCAGGACTTATAGACATATGACTTTTCTTAGACTAGAGTTAGACTACAAAACTGAAGAAACCTGCAGCAGGCAGGACTCATAGACATATGACTTTTCTTAGATTAGAGTTAGACTAGAAAACTGAGGAAGCCTGGAGCAGGCAGGACTCATAGACATACAACTTTTGTTAGATTAGATTTAGACTACAAAACTGAGGATGCATGGAGCAGGCAGGACTCATAGACTTACAACTTTTCTTAGATTAGAGTTAAACTACAGAACTGAGGAAGCCTGGAGCAGGCAGGACTCATAGACTTACAACTTTTGTTAGATTAGATTTAGACTACAAAACTGAGGATGCCTGGAGCAGGCAGGACTCATTGACATACAACTTTTCTTAGATTTGAGTTAGACTACAAAACTGAGGAAACCTGGAGCTGGCAGTACTCAGTAGATAGACATATGACTTTTCTTAGATTAGAGTTAGACTACAAAACTGAGGATAACAGCAACACTGTAAATGTGCTGAGCAGTGAAAACCCACAAATCTGACATCACAGAGAGCTTCGTCATGTTAGCAACACTGGAGATGTAGCCAGCAGCAAACTACAGAACACTGGAGCAGGCAGAACTATGTAGATAATAGACATACAACTTTTCTTAGATTAGAGTTAGACTTCAAAACTGAGGATGACAGCAACACTGTAGATGTGCTGAGCAGTGAACCCCTACAAATATGACATTACAGAGAGCCTTTGTCATGTTAAGAACATTGGAAATGTAGCCAGAAGCAAACTACAGAACACTGGAAATGGCAGGACTCAGTAGATATTTAATATATGAATTTTTCTTAGTCTAGAGTTAGACTACAAAACTGAGGAAGCCTGGAGCAGACAGAACTCGTAGACATGACTTTTCTTAGATTAGACTTACACTACAAAACTGAGGAAGCCTGGAGATGTAGCTATAAGCAATCTACAGAACACTGAGCAGGCAGGACTTCGTAGATATTAGACATATGAATTTTCTTAGATTAGAGTTAGACTACAAATCTGAGGATGACAGCAACACTGTAGATGTGCTGAGCAGTAAACTCCCACAAATCTGACATCACAGAGAGCCGTCTTCATTCTGATGATTCTCCCTTGCAGTGACAGTAAGCTGCTAGGCATCACAGTCCCTACACAACTGTGAGATAATGACAATCTACAAATTATTCGAACAAACTCCTCAGTTTAATTTTAAAATTTAACACTGGAATACTGATGATTCTCCCTTGCAAAGGCAATAAGAAAATAAGCCTCCCAGGCCCTACACAACTGTGAGATTATGTCACTCTGCAAATTATTACAACAAAATCCTAAATATAATACTGGAGCACTGATAATTCTCCCTTCCATTGGCAGTATCATAGTAGACCTCCCAGTCCCTACACAACTGTGATATTGTGTCACTCTGCAAATTATTCAAACAAAATCATAAGCTGTTTTTTATATTTAACACTGGAGCACTGATTCTCCCTTGTGGTGGCAGTAAGGTAGTAGGCCTCCCAGTCCCTTCACAACTGTGAGATTATGTCACTCTGCAAATTATTCAAACAAAATTCTAAATTACATTTTTATATTTAACCCTAGAGTACTGATGATTCTCCCTTGCGGCAGCAGTAAGCTGCTATGCCTCCCAGTCCCTACACAACTGTGAGTTTACATCACCCTGCAAATCATTCAAAGAAACTCTGGAGCACTGATAATTCTCCCTTGTGGCGGCAGTAAGTTGCTAGGCCTCCCATTCCCTACACAACTGTGAGTTTGTGTTGCTCTGCAAATTATTCAAACAAAATCCTAAGTTGAATTTTTATATTTAACAGTAGAGCATTGATGATTTTCCCTTGCAGTGGCAGTAAGATAGTATGCCTCCCAGTCCCTAAAAAATTGTGAGATTGTGTCATTCTGCAAATTATTCAAACAAACTCCTCAGTTTATTTTTAAAATGTAACACTGGAACACTGCTGATTATCCCTTGCGGTGGCAGTAAGCTGCTAGGCCTCACAGATCCTACACAACTCTGAGATTGTGTCACTCTGCAAATTATTCAACCAAAATCCTAAACTGAATTTTTATATTCAACATTGGAGCCCTGATGATTCTCCTTGCGCTTTCAGTTAGGTAGTAGGCCTCCCAGTAACTACACAACTGTGAGATTGTGTCACTCTGCAAATTATTCAAAGAAAATCCTAAGTTAAATTTTTATATTTAACACTGGATCACTGATGATTCTCCCTTGTGGTGGTAGTAAGGTATTAGGCCTCCCAGTCCCTACAACACTGAGAGATTGTGTGATTCTGCAAATAATTCAAACAAAATCTTAAGTTGAATTTTTATGTTTAACACTGGAGCACTGATGATTCTCCCTTGCGGTGGCAGTATGCTGCTAGGCCTCCCATTCCCTACACAACTGTGAGATTGTGTCACTCTGAAAATTATTCAAACAAACTCCTCAGTTTAATTTTAAAATTTAACATTGGAAAACTGATGATTAACCCTTGCTGTGGCAGTAAGCTGCTAGGCCTCCCAGTCCCTACACAATTGTGAGATTGTGTAACTCTGCAAATTATTCAAACAAAATCCTAAGTTGAATTTTTAAATATAACACTGGAGCACTGATAATTTTCCCTTCCATTGGTTGTAATTTAGTAGGCCTCCCAGTCCCTACACAACTGTGAGATTGTGTCACTCTGCAAATTATTCAAACAAAATACTAACTGGAATTTTTATATTCAACACTGGAGCACTGATGATTCTCCCTTGCGGTGGCAGTAAGCTACTAGGCCTCCCAGTCCCTACACAACTGTGAGTTTGTGTCACATTGCAAATTATTGAAACAAAATCCTAAGTTGAATTTTTATATTTAACACAGGAGCACTGATGATTCTCCATAGCAGTATGCTGCTAGGCCTCTCAGTCCCTACACAACCGTGATATTGTGTCACTCTGCAAATTAATCAAACAAAATCCTAAGTTGAAATTGTATATTTAACACTGGAGCACTGATAATTTTCCCTTGCAGTGGCAGTAAGGTAGTAGGCCTCCCATTCTCTACACAACGGTGAAATTGTGTCACTGTGCAAATTATTCAAACAAAATCCTAAGTTTAATTTTTTATATTTAACACTGGAGCACTGATGATTCTCTCTTGTGGTGGTAGTAAGATAGTAAGCCTCCCAGTTCCTAAAAAATTGTGAGATTGTGTCACTCTGCACATTATTAAAACAAACTCCTCAGTTTATTTTTAAAATGTAACACTGGAACACTGCTGATTATCCCTTGCTGTGGCAGTAAGCTGCTAGGCCTCACAGTCCCTACACAACTGTGAGACTGTGTCTCTCTACAAATTATTCAAACAAAATCCTAAATTGAATTTTTATATTTAACACTGGAACACTGATAATTTTCCCTTTTATTGGTTGTAATTTAGTAGGCCTCCCAGTCCCTACACAACTGTGAGATTATGTCACTCTTCAAATTATTCAAACAAACTCCTCAGATTAATTTTATAATCTAACTCTGGAATACTGATGATTCTCCCTTGAGGTGACAGGAAGGTAGTAGGCCTCCCAGTCTCAACACAACTGTGAGATTCTGTCACTCTGCAAATTATTCAAACAAAATCTTAAGTTGAATTTTTATATTTAACACTGGATCACTGATGATTCTCCCTTGTTGTGGCAGTAAGGTATTAGGCCTCCCAGTCCCTACAACACTGTGAGATTGTGTGACTCTGCAAATTATTCAATCAAAATCCTAAATTTAATTTTTATATTTACCATTGGAGCACTGATAATTTTCCCTTCCATTGGTTGTAATTTAGTAGGCCTCCCAGTCCCTACACAACTGTGAGATTATGTCACTCTTCAAATTATTCAAACTCCTCAGTTTAATTTTAAAATCTAACTCTGGAATACTGATGATTCTCCCTTGAGGTGACAGGAAGGTAGTAGGCCTCCCAGTCTCAACACAACTGTGAGATTGTGTCACTCTGCAAATTATTCAAAGAAAATCCTAAGTTCAATTTTTATATTTAACACTGGATCACTGATGATTCTCCCTTGTGGTGGCAGAAAGATAGTAGACCTCACAGTCCCTAAAAAAACAGTGAGATTATGTCACTCTTCAAATTATTCAAACAAACTCCTCAGTTTAATTTTAAAATCTAACTCTGGAATACTAATGATTCTTCCTTGAGGTGACAGGAAGGTAGTAGGCCTCCCAGTCTCTACAACACTGTGAGAATGTGTGACTCTGCAAATTATTCAAACAAAATCCTAAATTTAATTTTTATATTTAACACTGGACTACTGAAGATTCTCCCTTGCAGTGGCAGTAAGATAGTGAGCCTCCCAGTCCCTAAAAAATTGTGAGATTGTGTCACTCTTCAAATTATTCAAACTCTAGAACACTGATACTTCTCCATTGCGGTGGCAGTAAGCTGCTAGGCCTCCCAGTCCCTACACAACTGTGAGATTCTGTCACTCTGCAAATTATTCCAACAAACTCTTAAGTTGAATTTTTATATATAACACTGGAACCCTGATAATTCGTCCTTCCATTGGTAGTAATGTAGTAGGCCTCCCAGTCTCTACACAACTGTGAGATTGTGTCACTCTGCAAAAATTCAAACAAAATCCTAAATTGAATTTTTATATTTAACACTGGAGCACTGATGATTATCCCTTGCTATGCCTCCCAGTCCCTACACAACTCTGAGATTGTGTCAAACTGCAACTTATTCCAAGAAACGCCTCAGTTTTATTTTAAAATTTAACACTGGAATACTGATGATTCTTCCTTGCGGTGGAAGTCACGTAGTTGGCCTCCCAGTCCCTAAACAACAGTGATATTGTGTCACACTGCAAATTATTCAAACAAACTCCTCAGTTTAATTTTAAAATGTAAAACAACAAGAAAAGAGAGACAGGGTGCAAGACCCTCTAAGAGCAAATCTGTATACAATATAAGAAGTATGCCCCCTGGTATAAGATTATGCTCACCAAATTTGGATAGAATAAACGCACACCTGGAGTCAATGACCCCTCACTCTGGCTTCTTCTCCATGGGAAACGATATTCCAACAAACTTCCAAGAAGGTTTCAGGAAACCGTATTTATTAGTAATCTTTAAAATTCCAATGCATAGTTCAAAATGCACAACGCATTTCGTATTATATAAAACACTTTTTCAAGGGCTTAAATTAATATATGCGTGCAATAATAAACTTATAAAACATAATGTACCTGATATACATGTTATCCAGACTCTCCATCACCCGGTTGTTCCATTCGGCGCGTGTAGATCAAACCCTTCAGGTTAGCATGTCACTTCCTGCAATCAGGCATACATGTGACTACATGTCACTATGTGTTCCATCTCTGAAATGTATCTTCATTCTGTGCGCCACGTTCTTTCTTAGAAGCTATAAGATCTATATAAGAGTATATACATAGCCTTCAAACTCCACTTTACTTCATTAAAAACCAATGTACTTCAAAAATAAGAAGTAGATGTACATTATAAGTGAAATTTAAAATAGTAAAATTATACTCCGAAGAAAGGTGTATTCTCCATTTGTACTCCATATGCGCTGAATGGAAACAAAACAGGTACTGGTACATAATACATTGTTAAGATATCAGAAAATAATCATACAAATAATAGACAAAATAATCCCAAAGATATTGAAGAGATTAAATTAGCAAGAATAATTTCCTAAATAATATTGGCACATCAAATACTGTACTGATTAATAATCAAATATGAATATACAAATAGATAAAAAAAATTTAATTTTAAACTTTGAGGCACTTTGACATGGGCTCCTTGCTCACAGTGCTTAGAGAGATCACCTACACCTTGTTGACAAGACCTGAAATGGCCACAAATGTTTGGTTGGGCTTTGTTGTTTTCTTTGTTCAGAGAGGAATTGTCTGCCATTTCTTGTCTTGACCTTAAGAGTAATAGGGGAAATCTAGAAGGATCAGAGGGATCAGCTGCACCTCACTGACAAGGACCAAAAAAAAAAAAAAGCTGAAATGAATGTTTGGAGCTAGCAGTTTCTTTTGTTCAGAGAGGAATTGCTTGGCATTTCGTATCTGGACTGTCATTTGGCAGGATCTGTATGATATGCTTCAGAAGATTTTCTCTCTGTGTATGTATCACGGTGCCCGTGATTCCAGCTGCTGAGCGAAATTGTTACTTCCAGGTTTACCATTGCCTTATTCTTATTGACTTTGGGACTGTGACTCCTCCCAGGGCTTGCCTTTATATACTCTCTCCTGTCATCATTAGGGTGCCTTTTCATGGTGTACCCGTACCTAGCGTTTGTTTACTGCTCGTTCCTGTTTCCGTGTATGACCCAGCTCGCCTGACTACGCTCCTGGTTCCTGACACTCCTGTGATCCGATTCCATTGTTGACCTAGGACTGGCTGACTATCTCCGTGTGTACCGACTTGGCTTGGCTGAGTATCCGATTCCGTTACAGACTAGGACTGGCTGACTAACTCCTTGTGTACCGACCTGGCTTGGCTGAGTATCTGATTCCATTACCGACTAGGACTGGCTGATTACTCCCTGTGTGCCGCCCTGGCTGTGTATCTGGTTCTGTTTCTGACTGGACTGGCTGACTATCTCAGTGTGCACAGATTGGGGCAACGCTGGCTTCTGATCTGTCAGGGTGCGCACCCTGTAACCCATTCCACCTACTCCCACTTGCTATCCTACACTGTGCCTGCCTGGCCTGTCTATCCCCGTAGTCACCAGGGATCTGTGGGAGTCTGGTTATGTGCCAGTGTCTGTGTTGCCTCTGGTAACCCTAGAGTTCTAGGGTCAAGTCACTGCCAAAGTCCTGCCTGTGTTGTCTCCGTTAACCCTAGCGTTCTAGGGTCAGATCACTGCCAGAGTCCTGTCTGTGTTGCCTCCATTAACCCTAGTGTTCTAGGGTCAGATCACTGCCAGAGTCCTGTCTGTGTTGCCTCCGTTAACCCTAGCATTCTAGGGTCAGATTATTGCCAGAGTCCTGTCTGTGTTGCCTCCGTTAACCCTAGCGTTCTAGGGTCAGATCACTGCCAGAGTCCTGTCTGTGTTGCCTCCGGTAACCCTAGTGTTCTAGGGTCAGGTCACTGCCAGAGTCTTTTCTGTGTTGCCTCCGCTATCCCTAGCCTCCTAGGGAGTTGCCCTGCAGTTACCCAGCACCCCATCTCTCCTAGTTACGGTGTGGGACTGTTGTGGTTCTACTTGTTCCTGTACCTGTCCACGGATCAAGCCTACAGAGTCCTATTGTTAATTTCCGCAGTATATTTCATACGTCCTGACCAGAGTCAGATTTGGGAAGTACATGGTACGGACCTCATCTGGACAAGAGTAGGGTGATTGTTCTATTTATTTTCAATAAAGCTTTTAAACCTTACCTAACTGTCTGAGTGTTCTTACAAAACCGTGACAGCATGGTGCTGGTGAGTTAAAAGAGATTGCACGCTGGGTTCAGGGAACAGTCCTAGTGAGCTTTTTGCATGTATTTGCAAGCTCATGAGCTTAGTTGAGTGTCTCTGTCTTTTTTTTCCTGCATATGCAAATTGCTCTTTGGATTGGTCACCCTAAGAGTAATGGGGGAATCAAGACGTGGACCCCTTGCTCACAGGACTTAGAGGGGTCTGAGGTCTGTCTGGGGTTAGCTGTATTCCTTGTTCAGAGAGGAATTGTCTGGCATTTCATATCTGGACTGTCATTTGACAGAACCAGTATGATATGCTTCGGAAGATTTCCTCTCTATGTATGGCACTGGTGAATTAAAAGGGATTGCATCCTGGGTGCAGGATGCAGTCCTAGTGCGATTTTTTTCAAGCGCATAAGCCTAGTTGAGTATAAGTGACCTTACTTTCTGCATATGGAAATTGTTCTTGGGATTGAACACCCTAGAAGTAATGGGGGGAATCCAGACATGGACCCCTTGCTCACAGTGCATAGATGGCTCAGCTGCATCTCACCAACGAGGCACAAAAAGGCTTAAACATACGTCTGAGGTTAGCGGTTTCCCTTGTTCAGAGAGGAATTGTCTGGCATTTCATGTCTAGAATCTCGTTTGGCAGGACCTGTATGATATGCTTCAGATGATTTCCTGTCTGTGTATGGCACTGATGAACTGAAAGAGATTGCACCCTGGGTGCAGGGCACAGTCCTAGTGAGCCTTTTGAATGTAATTGCAAGTTCATGAGCCTAGCTGAGCATGTCTTACCTTTCTTTCTGCACCTGTTTGGTATAATTGTTTAATGGTACACCTGACTGTATGCTTACAAAATACCTGCAAATATACCTAGAAGAATTGATGCTATTTTGAAGGCAAAGGGTGGTCACACAAAGTATTGATTAGATTTGGATTTTTCTTCTGTTCACTCACTTTACATTTTGTTAATTGATAACAATAAACTATTAACATGTCTATTTTTGAAAGCATTCTTACTTTATATAATTTTCTAAAACTTTTGCACAGTACTGTATATACAGTATATTTATTATTTATGTATTTATATTTATATATATTTATGCTTGATTTTTTTTATCTTTTATTAGATAGATATCCAGTATCAGTGTACATATAGTATACTAATTTTTAAACTTCTATTTTTAGTTACTGTTGCTATGATGACACTGTGATATTTTATGTTTTTATTGTAATTCATGCTGGATTAAGTTTAGAGGCTCTTATATAACAGTTTCATGTAGATACATTCTTGGTATAAGATTTTTATAAATTGTAAAGATTGCATGGTTCTAGTATATGTGGAACACACAAGAGAATGATTGTGTATGTATTACTTTAATGTATTTTATAATGAACCGAGTAGCTGAGTGACAATTATCCAATCAGATTTAATTGTAGTAGTTACAGGATGTAAGCGTAGTCACCTTCCTTTACTTGAGCCTTTGATGAAGTCGGCAGCACCTGAAGAAATTGCCTCTGGCACTTTAACACAGTGCGCACTCATTAAGTGCTGGTCCCGGCCACACTCGATAGTTCCCTAATTTATTTGGTCTAGTGTGTTATTCTCCTGTATCCTATGAAATTGGCCATCTTGTGTGGTCCTGAACTCCATCCATTGTATTTTAAATAAAGATTTAACATCCTTTTGGAGTACAATGGAGCAAACTAAGCGGATCAGAGAGTGGATATCGGAACAGAGCAGAGACACGTGTGGCCAGCAACAGGGGAAGGCGGTATCATGATCAATAAGGGGGTCTGGAACCCTGAGATGCCTTTTGGGCTATTGTGAGTGCACACTTGTATATGTCATTTTAAACTTTTGTTTATTAAACATAATGTACTTACATATATATCTGCTTTGTTGTTAAATGACATAACATGATGAATATTGGGAGTTCCTGAGAGCAGTCTTGGTTTTTGGATTTGCTACTAGAAAGTTAGTTAACAAGAACACACACATAGATTTGCTGCACGGGATGTTACTCAAAAAAGAGGACTGAGACATATTCTCACTTTCATTTCATCTAGATGATTTCATGTCATCATTCATCCCTTCATTAATCACAACATTTTCATTTATTTATCTAAGACTGTGGACTATTGGCTAAATTCTATTGCTGGTGCTAATTTTATCTCTGCTTTTATCTCCAGGTTTCCCTATAGACTTCAATAGGAAAATGTTTGATTTAACAGGTGTTAACATTTAACAGCTGCAATAGAATCCAGCCCTATATCCTTAATTTCTGTTTGTGTTCCTTTGTTTTTATTCACTTCATATTGTTCTTTCATTTCTGAAACAGTGCCTTCTCCAGTTCTGAATCTTGCCTCAGTCCTTTTGACTTATGCCTCAGAAGTGACCTTCATTATTTCTCTTCTTAAGGGAGAGGCCTTGGTCTGAGCCTCCCCTCTGGTGAATGACAGTCCTCTCTCCTGGACAATTCCAATGCCTTTATTGCCTTCTTCAAGATTGTTTTTGATATTCCCAGTAGATGTTCTTCAGCTGAAGCCTCGCTCCTGGAGCTAAGACAGGAAAACCATAGTCAGTCAATATGCTATAGAGTTCCTCATGCTGTCATACGAAACTGATTGGAATGTGGGGGCTCTGAATGCAGCCTTCTGGCATGATTTGAATGAGAGACTAAAGGATGCCCTAACTTGTTGCAACATCCTATATGGACTAGAAGATCTTTTTCCACTCTGCCTAGACCTTGTCCAGACTGGCAGCAGGAACGCAATCGATTTTAGAGACAAAGGTGGCTTAGATGACCATGGAGACTGCCCACTAAGCCTTATGTCTCCATCTCCTCAAGCTTCTGGTTCCAGTGACAGTAAAGTGGATGTCTGGTTCAGTCACCCTCCCTGTTTTCATTGACTTGGGGGCAGCGAGGGTTTTATGCAGCCAGCATTAGTGCCAGTTATTGCCGCTGCAAGGGAAAGTGATCTTTGTTCCTGTGCAAAAAAAAAATTACAATATAGGGATTTGTTTAAATAATTGTCAGAGTGACACATCAGCCAGTCTGAGAGTTGTGTAGACAGACTGGCATGCCTTGTACCTCATTGTCACTCACTGCAAGGGAGATTCATTTTTGTTCCTGTTAAAAATATAAAAAAATATTATTAATAGTTGAATAATTTTCAGTGTCACACAGCCAGTGTCACAGTTGTTTAGACAGACAGGGTGCCTTTTTGCCACCACAAGGGAGAGTCACCTGTGTTGGTTTGATAAAAAATATTTTAAAAAATATGTTATTTGTTTGAATAATTTTCAGAGTCACACTGCCAGTGTCACAGTTGTTTAGACAGACAGGGTGCCTTATCACCACCGCAAGGGAGAGTCACCTGTGTTGGTTTTGTAAAAAATATAAAAAATATTAAAAATACAAGTTATTTGAATAATTTTCACAGTCACACTGCCACTGTGTCACGGTTTGTTATGACTCTCAGACACAGAGTTAAGATAAAAACACAACTTTACTGAAAAGTTTAAAGGGAACCCTCACGGGTTAACATACACCTGCAACATATATATCTTTAATACATAGTCATGGTGAGTAGTGGTATACAGAATGTAAGACAGGCTTTACCGGCCTTGCCAATACAGGGTAAGGCAACCTTAGACTGGCACAAGATGGAATAGGTTCTACCGGCCTTACCAATATACCGGGCAAGGCAGCCTGGAAGGCTAGCAACCGAGGAGATGGAGGCTCTACCGGCCTTGCCAATATACCGGGCAAGGCAGCCTAAAAGACTCGTAACCGAGGAGATGGAGGCTCTACCGGCCCTGCCAATATACCGGGCAAGGCAGCCTTGAGGCTGGTAACAGGAGGGAATGAGGCTCTACCGGCCTTGCCAATATACCGAGCAAGGCAGCCTTGAGACAGGTACCATGAGGAATGAGGCTCTACCAGCCTTGCCAATACCGGGTAAGGCAACCTTAGACTGGCACAAGATGGGATAGGTTCTACTGGCCTTACCAATTTACCGGGCAAGGCAGCCTGGAGGCAGCAAGTACTGGAACATAGACAGGGATGGCCTCTGCGACTGGCATAAAGGGGTAACTAGCCAGTCGCCTATGATGGACAGACAGAGGCCAGTTGGGTTGTCAAAATGTAGTGAACACCCAACGGAATAATGGAGCAAACCAGTACCCGCGTACTGGAGTACACAATCTCTACTGGTGCTGTAAGGAACGTAGCTAGCAGCCGGTTAACATGGAGCAAACCAGTACCCGCGCACTGGAGTACCACAATCTCTACCGGTGCTGTAAGAAACGCTGCAAGCAGCCGGTTAACATGGAGCGAACCAGTACCCGCGCACTGGAGTACCACAATCTCTACCGGTGCTGTAAGGAACGCTGCAAGCAGCCGGTTAACATGGAGCGAACCAGTACCCGAGTACTGGAGTAACACAATCTCTACCTGTGCTGTGAAGGACGCAGCAAGCAGCCAGTTAACATGGAGCGAACCAGTACCCGCGTACTGGAGAAACACAATCTCTACCGGTGCTGTGAGGAACGCAGCAAGCAGCCGGTTAACATGGAGCGAACCAGAACTCGCGTACTGGAGTTACACAATATCTACCGGTGCTGTGAGGAACGCAGCGAGCAGCTGGTTAACATGGAGCGAACCAGTACCCGCGTACTGGAGTACACAATCTCTACCGGTGCTGTGAGGAACGCAGCGAGCAGCCGGTTAACCTGGAGCGAACCAGTACCCACGTACTGGAGTTACACAATCTCTACCGGTGCTGTGAGGAACGCAGCAAGCAGCCGGTTAACATGGAGCGAACCAGTACCCGTGTACTGGAGTAACAAACAAAGTGAATGAAAATGTCGCCAAAGGCGGCTGGAGGAAGTAGACACGCTGCAGGCATCCAGGAGCAGGAACACCGCCGGTACAGGACAGGGAGCAGGAGCATGAAATGCAGACAACCGGAGCAGGAACGGCAGCAGGAACAGCAACCCCAACCGGATCAGGAACGGAAGCTGGAACTGAGGAAGCTGTCAGACAGGAACTCAGGCGATCACTGGAGAGCATAGGTAGTAGACGGCCCAGGAAGCTCAGGAACACATTACAGGTACAGGCGACATAGAGACACCATGAAAGGGCAACCAAAGGGTGCCCAAGCCCAGTTTAAATAGGCAATACTGGGTGGGTTGATAGCAGATAGCCAATGGAGAGCCATTCATGTAACTGACAAAAGAGGCAGCAAATCACGAGCACCGTGATACACTGTCACAGTTGTTTAGGCAGACAGGGTGCCTTTTCACAACCACAAGGGAGAGTCACCTGTGTTAGTTTGATAAAAATTATTAAGAATACAAGTTATTTGTTTGAATAATTTTCAGTCACACTGCCAGTGTCACAGTTGTTTAGACAGACAGGATGCCTTTTCGCCACCACAAGGGAGAGTCACCTGTGTTAGTTTGATAAAAATTATTAAAAATACAATATACTTGTTTGAATAATTTTCAGTCACACTGCCAGTGTCACAGTTGTTTAGACAGACAGGATGCCTTATCACCACCGCAAGGGAGAGTCACCTGTGTTGATTTTGTAAAAAATATAAAAAATATTAAAAATACATGTGATTTGTTTGAATAATTTTCAGAGTCACAAAGCCACTGTCACAGTTGTTTAGACAGACAGGGTGCCTTATCACCACCGCAAGGGAGAGTCACCTGTGTTGGTTTTGTAAAAAATATAAAAAATATTAAAAATACAAGTTATTTGTTTGAATAATTTTCAGAGTCACACTGCCACTGTCACAGTTGTTTAGACAGACAGGGTGCCTTATCACCACCGCAAGGGAGAGTCACCTGTGTTGGTTTTGTAAAAAATATAAAAAATATTAAAAATACAAGTTATTTGTTTGAATAATTTTCAGTCACACAGCCAGTGTCACAGTTGTATAGGCAGGCAGGGTGCCTTTTCGCCACCGCAAGAGAGAGTCACCGGTGTTGGTTTGATCAAAATCATTAAAAATACAAGTTATTTGTTTGAATAATTTTCAGTCACACAGCCAGTGTCACAGTTGTATAGGCAGGCAGGGTGCCTTATCGCCACCGCAAGGGAGAGTCACCTGTGTTGGTTTTGTAAAAAATATAAAAAATATTAAAAATGCAAGTTATTTGTTTGAAGAATTTTTAGATTTGAGCAGCCAGTGTCACAGCTGTATAGGCAGGCAGGGTGCCTTTTCACCAGAGCAAGGGAGAGTCACCTGTGTTTGTTTTGTAAAAAGTATTAAAAACAATAAAAATACAAGACATTTAAAGGTTGATTCATTTTCAGTCACACAGCCAGTGTCACAGTTGTTTAGTCAGATTGGATGCCTTATCACCACCACAAGGGAGGGTCACCTGTGTTGGTTTTGTAAAAAATATTAAAAATACAAGTTATTTGTTTGAATAATTTTCAGTCACACAGCCAGTCACCAATGTGTCAAAGTTGTATAGGCTGGCAGGGTGCCTTATCGCCACCGCAAAGGAGAGCCACCTTTGTTTGTTTTGTAAAAAGTATTAAAAACAATAAAACTACAAGTCATTTAAAGTTTGAATAATTTTCAGAGTCACACAGCCAGTGTCACAGTTGTTTAGGCAGACAGGGTGCCTTATCATCACCGCAAGGGAGAGTCAACTATGTTGGTTTTGTAAAAAATATTACAAATATTAAAAATACAAGTTATTTGTTTGAATCATTTTCAGTCACACAGCCAGTCAGCCAGTGTCACAGTTGTATATGCAGGCAGGGTGCCTTATCGCCACTGCAGACGAGAGTCACCTGTGTTTGTTTTGTAAAAAGTATTAAAAACAATAAAACTACAAGTCAATTAAAGTTTGAATAATTTTCAGAGTCACACAGCCAGTGTCACAGTTGTTTAGGCAGACAGGGTGCCTTATCATCACCGCAAGGGAGAGTCAGCTATGTTGGTTTTGTAAAAAATATTAAAAATATTAAAAATACAAGTTATTTGTTTGAATAATTTTCAGAGTCACACTGCCAGTGTCACAGCTGTATAGGCAGGCAGGGTGCCTTTTCCCCACCACAAGAGAGAGTCACCTGTGTTGGTTTCATAAAAATTATTAAAAATACAAGTTATTTTTTTGAATAATTTTTAGAGTTGCACAACCAGTGTCACAGTTGTTTAGGCAGACAGGGTTCCATATCATCACCGCGAGGGAGAGTCAACTATGTTGGTTTTGTAAAAAATATTAAAAATATTAAAAATACAAGTTATTTGTTTGAATAATTTTCAGAGTCACACTGCCAGTGTCACAGCTGTATAGGCAGGCAGGGTGCCTTTTCCCCACCACAAGAGAGAGTCACCTGTGTTGGTTTGATAAAAATTATTAAAAATACAAATTATTTTTTTGAATAATTTTTAGAGTCACACAGCCAGTGTCACAGTTGTTTAGGCAGGCAGGGTGCCTTATCACCACCGCAAGGGAGAGTCACCTGTGTTGGTTTGGAAAAAGTATTAAAAATAATAAAACTACAAGTCATTTAAAGTTTGAATAATTTTCACAGTCACACAGCCAGTGTCACAGTTGTTTAGGCAGACAGGATGCCTTATTGCCACCACAAGGGAGAGTCACTTGTGTTGGTTTTATAAAAAATATTAAAAATATTAAAAATACAAGTTATTTGTTTGAATAATTTTCAGAGTCACACTGCCAGTGTCACAGCTGTATAGGCAGGCAGGGTGCCTTTTCCCCACCACAAGAGAGAGTCACCTGTGTTGGTTTGATAAAAATTATTAAAAATACAAATTATTTTTTTGAATAATTTTTAGAGTCACACAGCCAGTGTCACAGTTGTTTAGGCAGGCAGGGTGCCTTATCACCACCGCAAGGGAGAGTCACCTGTGTTGGTTTGGAAAAAGTATTAAAAATAATAAAACTACAAGTCATTTAAAGTTTGAATAATTTTCACAGTCACACAGCCAGTGTCACAGTTGTTTAGGCAGACAGGATGCCTTATTGCCACCACAAGGGAGAGTCACTTGTGTTGGTTTTATAAAAAATATTAAAAATATTAAAAATACAAGTTATTTGTTTGAATAATTTTCAGAGTCACACTGCCAGTGTCACAGATGTATAGGCAGGCGGGGTGCCTTTTTGCCACCGCTAGGGAGAGTCACCTGTGTTGGTTTTGTAAAAAGTATTAAAAACAAAGCAGTTGCTTTCAAGCAGAGCTAGCAGCAGCAGGTGGGGAAACAAGAGTACCTTGCGTAGTACTAGTCAGACTCAGTAGCAGCAGTCCAAACCAAAAACTAGAAAGAAGAAGGGAACTGCAGGTCGTTCTACCTCTAATAGCAGGGTAGAGAGGTCCAGTTCCTCCTCTAAGACCATGAAGGAGCCGTCACCCGTCTCTCGTCAGCTGTTTCGTGATGATCCCCCCAGAACCACCTGCACAATGACTAGTGCCACTGCCATTTCTGTCACCACCTCCGGTACAGCCAGTTCTATAAACCTGCAGACACCTAGTGTGTTGAACATGAACACTACAGGCCGGAAACTGCAGGCAGTATTAACACAGGATTTTTACAATGAAAATCCATGTAAGCAGACCAAAGTTAAATTATTGGAGTATTTGGAGAAAATTTATCCTGCCACCACTGTCACTGTCACTGAGCGTATATCTTCTCCAAAAAAAGTTATTGAGGGAGATAGTTTACCTTTTCCCAGTAACTACCAGGCAGAAGAGGGAATTCAGATGATGATTTTTCTTCCTGTCCAATTCTACAAGAGGTAGAAGAAGAATATGAGGGACCAAGGCCTGCTAAGCTTGATTTTCCTGACCTGAATTTTTCCACTGACCTTGATTATTCCCCTGAGCTTAATTTTTCCACTGCTGCCCAAAGTACTGCTCCTGTTTCTCCAGCTGCAATTCTGTCTTCTATTGATGAAAACTCCACACCTGCCTCTCCAGTTCCAAATGAGTCTCCCACGCAGGTAGTAGCTGTTAGTGTCTCTGTCACCAGTGTTACTCCATCCTCCTCCAATCCCAGTCCCAACATCTCTGCTGCCATATTTGGGTACGTAGAAAAAAAAACATAGTTAGGTTGCTCCAGCATGTGAAGATGAAGAAAGTGTAACCTCAGTTTCTTCTTCACCACCTTCCAAAGTCATCCGTTGCTCCAAACCGTGGGACGATTTTGTGACACTTGGTGATGGCTGGCTAGCGAAATGTAAATTGTGTGGCAGGGAAATCAGCCGTGGGAGGGTGCTGGGTCATCTAACCACCTCTGGGATGAACCAACACCTGAACCACTACCACAAGTCAGTGTTGATGAGTGCAGAATGTGGTGGCACTACTACTACATTTACCAGTGTCACACTCACCACCAGTAGGTAGGAGAAAGGGCAGGGGGATAATGCCACATCTGGTCCTAGTAAAAGCAGCAGACAGTCACAGCCCATCCCAAAGTCAATACAGGCTACACTGGAAGATTTTGGTGGTTTTCATTCCAAGGGGATGTGCAGACAGCAGTAAAGGAAAATTACACGCCTCATTGCACAGCGCATAGTAGTTGGGGGTGCTACTTTTAATTTGGTGGACAGGGAGCCCTTCCATCAAATTATGGAGGCTGTCAACCCCAATATAAAATTCCATCCTGCACCACATTTAGTAGAGCTATAGTGCCTTCACTCTACTGGTCATGCGTTGGGCTTTTGAAGGACCTGCTAGGAAAGGCTGGTGGCAAGTCAGTGCACTTTACCACTGACTTATGGAGTGCTCTGAGTGGCCAGCATGGCTTCCTGTTTTTGACGGCGCATTGGTGGCAGCCCAATGTGTTGCAAGACACATCATTACCGACAACAAGTTCAGGTGCAGTAGCCAAGCAGGTAGGACACCGCTCTTTCCTCCTCCTCCTCCTCCATGCTGAAGTAATGGATCAGCAGCACACCTCAGATAACATTCGCAAAGCACTACAGAACATGGTGGCACAGTGGCTAGGGGAACAGGCAGGCACACAGGCACAAATGGGGTTTGTGCTACTGATGGTGCAGCGAACATGATCAAGGCTCTCCGGGATGGCAAATTTGTGGGTGTGAGCTGCTCAGCGCATGTCCTGCATCTAGTAGTGAAGGCTGCTCTTGAGGATGGCAGTAACACTGGAAGGTTGCCAGCACTTCTAGAGTTGTGCCGACAAATTGCTGGCCACTTCCACTGGAGCGTCAAAGATAGCTAGCTCCTCAGGGAGGAACAGAAAAAGGCACACCTCCCAGAGCACCGCCTGAAACAGGTTGTTGGGACCAGGTGGAACTACACCTAGATATGCTAGAGCGTATCTTGGAGCATAAAAAGGCAATTCACACATTGTCATGTCACCATTTCATTGGCAGTAACAGAACACTGGGCAGGGCTGACTGGGTCCTGATGGAACAGGTGGTGACAGTCCTTACGCCTTTCCGTGCTTTGTCGGAAATTCTGAGCAAAGAGAACGCTAGCCTGGCATAAGTCACGCACCTCTTCACGCACCTCCCTTTAAAATTGGACAATTTCCTTGCCCATACGGAATGCTTCCCTGGTGCTGAGGGTAATATACTTCCTGATGTTGCTGCCCTTCTAATGAGGCTGAAGAAGGAACTGAAGCGGTGCATGGAAGAGTACATGGACAATTTTCCCTAGTTAATGCTTGCCACAATGTGCGATACACGAATCAAAGGCAAGATGGCACTTACTTCCAATTCACTCACTGCCTGAAAGGAACAATTGATAGTGAGGGTGTGTGAGAGGCAAAGGAAAAACAGGATGCAGTCACACGAGGCAAGAGAAGATTCCGCAGATGAGCTGGAGGAGTGTGGTGGTCTTCTGGGACCTATCAGTAGGAGCGCCAGTAGCACATCATCTTCTTCCAGTAGAGCAGCTGCTGCTTTTTATGCTGAGGCAATGGACAGATGCTTCTGACAAAACAAACAGCTCCCCATCAATAGAAAAAGTGCTAAGTTTGAGGTTAAGGTACCTTGTAGCACCTTCTTTGGCCCCAAGTACAGATCCCTTGACTTTCTGGGCTAACAAGAGGGCTGTGTGGCCTACGTTGTCCCTGGTAGCCCAGGAGTAGCTTTCTTGCCCCCCAACCACTGCCCAGAGTGAGCGGGTAATTTCCATAACAGGAAATATACTTAGCCCCCAGCGCTCTCAACTGGACCCCAGCTCATGAAGCAAATGACTTTTTTTACAAGTCAACTTGACAAAGCTCAGGTTCGATGCAGATTAGAAAGACAAAAAGGACTTCAGACATCTACAATCATCCATGTTGCTGTCATCCTGAGTCCTCCTCGCACCAGTCATCCTCAGTTGCTGTATCTAACCATCTACTGACTGAGTCCTGCCTGCTCCAGTGTTCTGCAGTTCTGGCTACATCTCCAGTGATGCTGTCATCCTGAGTCTGCCTCGCACCAGTCAGTTCCCTTTTGAAATGCTGTCGCATTAAAGAGAGCTGGGCAACGCAAGGATGCTGGGAGTTGTGGCCTGTACATAGTGATGTATAATGATGCAACATGACAACCTAGTGCTTTTATGCAGCACAAGGTTTTCATGTCACTATTTTAAACACTGCAACATGGTCTTCTAGCCACGCAGCATTTTCCTTTGTGACGTTTCAAAGGGATACCGCACCAGTCATCCTCACTTTTCCTTTTTCCTTCTAATTTAGCTACATCCATATGTATGTATAACACCTCTGCTACATATAGTAAATGACATATGCTACATATTGTGTATTACCTTTGCTACAGATTGTAAATTACAGATGCTCATGCTACATATATTGTATTTCACCTCTGCAACAGAAATGGCACATGCAACAGACAATATTAAAAATATTGGGAATAATTTGTCTGAATAATCAGAGTGACACATCAGTCAGTCTGACAGTTGTGTAGGCATACAGGGTGCCTTATTTCCTCCGCAAGTGAGAGTCACCTTTGTCCCTGAGTGACACAGACAGTGCCAGAGTTGTTTAGGCAGGCAGGGTGCCATACCCTGTTCCACAATATTCATTTAGACCCTGGAAATGGTTCCATTTATTTTTAGTTATATAATTTTCTTTTTTTTATTGTATTTTTTTAAAGCATTTTTAAGTCACCGAATATTTCGGAATGTTGTCGACTTTCATCCAGGGTGAACAGCGCTGATCCAAAAGGTTGAGTTGATGAATGAAAAAAAAAATTTGTCAGAATGAAGATTTTACCGAAAATTTTTGTCATGCACAAGGCTACTCCTTATCTTTCATCAATATGTCCCCAATTACCTCAGAACCACCTGATGAGAACAACACAGCTCTATCAGTCATTATCCAAGATCCATCTGGCCCTATGACATATTGATTACTCTGTTCACTCAAACCTCCTCAGTATCACCAGTATCTGCAATGGGCTCCTCAGTCACCCTCTTCAGGTCATTCTGGCATCTCCTGCACCACTGATTTTGTCAAAAGACAATTACACAATTATAGCAGTCCTTGCTTGAATAGCATGTGTGCAACTTTGTCCAAGGTTGCCATCTTTACTCTAGAACAGGGGTTCTCAAAGAATTTTTTCTTGTGGCCGCCAATGCAGCCACAACAATGTTCTGGTGACCGCACTGCGGCCACAGCAATATCATGGTGGCCACGCTATGATATTACATGTGCAAAAGGTACTATAATGGGATTAAGGCATACAAAATTGCACATAAATATGTGCAACAACAATACGTTTAAATCATACTACAATTTCAACAGGAAAAGTCTGCTAAGGTCTTGAACAGTGGATGATTTGTCATAGACTTCATAACGCACAGGCATAGCAGGGACAGCATGTCAGAGAGGATGGACAGTCAAAGAGAGAGTCTCCATCCTCTCTGACATTCTCTCTTTTCCACCTGACATCTCATCAGCATCTCTGATGTTGTGTCTTACTCTCTGACTCTCCATCTTCTCCGACATGCTACCCCTTCTACCTGACACCCCACCACCTCTCTGTTACCTTGTCTTCTTCTCTCTTTGACTCTCCATCCTCTCTGACATGTCAACCTTGCTATGCCTGTGTGTTGGGGAGTCTATGACTGAGCATCCACTGTTCAAGACCTTAGCAGACTTCTCCTTTTTGAGTTTCATGAGCTTGGATTCCACATTTGATACAAATGTCCTTCTGCTGAATTATGCATGATTTTGCGTGTCACTGAGATGCGGCATTATTTCACAATAATTAAATAACTATCTTGAATTGCTCTGAGGCTGAAGTAATTTTGGAGTAAACCATCTGCCCCATAGGTGACAGAAAACAAGTCCCATTGATTTAAATGTTTTTTAAACCCTGTAATGCTAAAGAGGTTTACAATGCATTGGAGACCTTTAGCAATCAAGGGGTTAAATGCCAAATTTAAGTTGTCACATCATTCCAGCCGATAGCCCAGTGAGGGTTGTAGTGTGTGTGTGTTGCACTCATTTGTATTGTGTTTTTTTTATCAGTTCACCCCTTGTGTGCCAGAGGGATATGCAATACATTGCTAAGCAATGCATTGCGTACCACTCTGGCACTCAAAGGATTAAGAGAAGAGCATTTACATTCACTTTTACATGGAGCTCCGGATGTTCCTTATCACAGGAACAGCTACAGACTCCTCCATTCTGGATATCCCTACACCACTGTGTGTGCACTTTCTCTTACTCTTGGTGCCCTTTGTCCAAAGTCAAGGTTCTTCATGGATAGGAAAACCAAAGTAAAAGCACATGGAACATGTTATAACTCAAAGGCCCTGCCAGATGTGAAAGAAGCCGTCTGTTAACTCTATCATGAGTAAAGCATGGAGGCAGCACATCTCAAATGAAAACATTGAGTTCCATGTTAAATATTTAAGGGAGAAAAAAAACAGTTTTAAAAGACCAAAACTCTTCCCTAGCTGAGCACACTCAGAAGATCTCACCTGCCTCACTTCTGCAATCGCACTCCCAACTTCAGGCACAGCCACAGGCAGCAGGGCCAATTCTAATCTATATCCCTCTGAGTACCAGAAGGATACTCAACGTATTGCAAAGAAATGCAATGCAAACCCTCTGGCACTCAAAGGGTTAATGCACATGTCAATAGAAAGCTCAGAGGAGCACAACAGCGCAAACCACGCACTCCTACAAATGTGAGTGTGTACTGAGTAGCTGGAATTGTTGAGCAGCCCACTCAAAACACTCCTCATGAAGGTGAGCAAACTACCAGGAAAATGAGATACAGCTGGGGGGTTTTTTGAGTCAAGGAGTCTCTGTAAATCGATGTGAAGTGTGTGTTTGCTGCCATAAGGAAACACATCTAAAGGTTCCTCTGTGCTGCTCAGTGATTACTGCACAGTGACAGGCAGAACACATGTCCTTCCATTGTGCACTTAACTGGTCAGAATGTGACTTGAGCATGAAAAGGCACATGTATCGGTTCTCCCTGTACAATAAGTACTGATCAGCATGGAGGAGCATGCAGA
Source organism: Rhinophrynus dorsalis (assembly GCA_037306005.1). Taxonomy (NCBI): domain Eukaryota; kingdom Metazoa; phylum Chordata; class Amphibia; order Anura; family Rhinophrynidae; genus Rhinophrynus; species Rhinophrynus dorsalis. The sequence continues at coordinate 242,310,957 of CM074724.1, read as the reverse complement.
AGTGAAAACTTTCATGATAGCAGCATACACACACACATCCACAAGAGGAGATGTATGTATACACATCCACCCCTCTCGTACCTGATTATTTGGGCTACTTGGGCAGGCAATGTTTTTCCAGGGCACTGCTCCCTCTGCAAGACACCCCAGCAGCAGTACCTGGAGCACTTCCTGTGACAGCGACATGCAGATGACAGCTGTACCCAAACTGCTGGCACCACCCAATACTCCTTCTCGGTGTGCTTTGTTTGTCTCTGCAAAGAGGCAACCCGCTCTGCTATTAACCCCATCAGTGATCAAGCACCAACTAAGTTCTGGGCTGGCAGTGCTCACTTACACCTTCCCACAACTTTACTGCAAGTGGGAGATGAAGTGAAGCTGAGGTCCACCTGCCCAGCCCGCCCCTGCTTCCACCTGCAGCTCTTCTGTGTGCCGTCAGCTCAGGCACGCACTGCAATGAACATGCTGGGGCAGGCTAAACAAGGATTGGCTGGCTGAGGCAACCTCAGGTGGGAAGCCTCAGCCAGTCAGAATTGTACTTTTTTTTTTTAAATGTCAGCAAACACTATGTCCGTGCAGGGCTATGGCCACCATTTCTGCAATTCTCACGGTGGCTGCACAAAAATGCTCTGGTGGCCGTTTGTGGCCATGGTGGCCGCACTTGAGAACCTCTGCTCTAGATCAAGAGCTCACATACCAAACCCTGTGGCTTGTTACGTCTCCTTCCAATTCCGCTCATGCCTTGGACTCACAATGCCATAGACTTTGTTGGTAATCTCCCACATTCCATAAAAAACACTGTCATTTGTGTTAATGGATAGATTCTCTTGACAAGTGCACTTCATTCTTCTGTCCAAGAGGCCCACTACCAGCAATTCACAGATGTGTTTCTTATGGAGGTGTTTCAGATTCATGGCTTACCCCTGCAAATCATCTCAGATTGGGGTAATTAGATCACATCAAAATTCTGGAAAGAGTTCAGCGCACGATTGGGAATCAACGTAGACCTTTCTTCTGCCTACCAAGCTCAGTCAAATGGGCAGACCAAGAGGACTAATCAGTCATTGAAGCAATATCTATGGATCTTTTCAACCCTCTTCAGCACAACTGGCCTGATCTCTTGCCTTTGACTGAGTTTGCCTTCAACGGTGCACAACATGAGCCCATTCAATGATACCCCTCCTATGCAACAGTGAGGTTTCATCCCTGATCTCTTTCCCTGTTCACTAAATCATCAAACAGGGAAGCCAGGCTGTATATATTGATACACTGCATTGAAACAAAATTTGTTTTGTTAAGTTTTTTTGTATTAGTAGTGCAACCTTTTGAGTGCCAAAGAGGGATCCAAAGCACTGCAACACAATAATAATAATAATAATATACCATAACCTTCTCCTGCATGATCGTCTTGAGTACCAGAGGAATAAGTCACAGAGGAGGAAGGATGTATGCAAACCAGAAATTCCATTTCTGCAAAAGAGCATCTGCTGCTTTCAGGTAATCTTGGGGAAATTGAAAATAAACCCTGAAAGATTTGTGTTCTCTCTTTTATAAGAGATCTAGCATCACTTCTGTATCGGGAAACTGAGTACTTTTTCATTGAAGGTCCATTCTTCCTGCTGGATGGTCATCCTGATGGGATTGTTTACCTAACTGTTGTCATAACCCTAGTAAGCCAATACAATTTTGTGGGGCAGATTTTGGATTTCCAGCATACTGGAACACACATTTTGGCTGCATTCAGCAAGTGGAAATACAAAATGGAAACCAAGGGATGGGATGGGATGTGAGGCAAATTCAGGATAACTGTTTGGGGTGGAAATAAAGTGTAGTTAAAGAAACTTTATTTTCTTTAAAACTTTAAAGACCCATGACATGTCAGGACAGGTGTGGGTAAACTTGAGTTAAGGACCCATGACAGTTCTGGCACATCATGGAATTCAGGGGTCCCGATGCAGCTGCATGCTGCTGGGGGATCCCTGAATCCATTGCACAAACAAAAAAAAAAGGTCCATGGTCCTTAAATGCCGACTGTGCCGCTGGCAGTTAAGGGGTTAGAGACCATCAACCAGAATGAGAAGACCAGTTTGTCTCTCACAAATCCAACATTGTTGGGAGTTCTTGGGATAAAAAGACTACAGGTGTTCTCATAAGATCAGTAACAACTGAACTGTAGGGATGGGCAAAATTTTTTGCCTCAAACCAAAATCGTTGAAAAATGGCACTTCCTGCTTAGCTAATACGTTCGTTCAAAAAGTGCAATTTTCCTGCTCTTTTCACCTAACTCGTTTAATTGAAATTAATGGGACGAAAAAATTTCCCCACCAAATGAAAGTTTTCTCTACTTTTCCTGCAGGCATATAAAAGTGTGTCAGGCTCTCACAGCATGCCATTCCGTGTCTGTGAAAGAAGAAAGCAGCACATTTTTTAGCTGGAGAAGATAGGCAAATAAAGCTGAATCGAAGCTTAGTTTAGTAGTCTTTTAGGTAGGATATTTTTTCTCTGTATTAGTGGAGTTTGGGGGCACTTTGTGGGCAAGAGGAAAGGAGGAAGAAAGTTTACACAAATACCCCAAAATTTGGTATGACTGACTAGCAAGACACAGGCAGCTGGGGTCCAATTTACTTGCCGATCTTGCGGTTATTGCCTCTGGGAAAGAAGCTGTTGTTTTTCAGTTATTTTTTTTTTTATAATTTTCTTTTTTTGTACAGACTGTGATAAGAGAAGGTGGAGAAATTAAAATAACTGCTGACTGTGTAAAAAAGCTGACTGTGAGCTTGACGTGAGCTGTGTGATTGAGGAAGACTTGATAAACAGCAGACAACATTGAGAATTTTGTTGAGGTGTAAGGCAAGACATCACACTCCATCAGCTGTATATTGTACAGAGTAAAAACACACACAGTAATTGAGTAATGTCCAGCAAATGCACAAGGGGCAAGGCGAGGGGGAAAGGTGGAGCAGTGTATGGACATGGGAGTAACTGAAGCCATGGTTGTTGCAGTATGTGCAATAAATGGTGATGATCCCTCTCCTCCCAGTCATCATCAGCATCTTCGCTGCAAGTCCCACTCTGCCACACACACTTGTGTTGAGTTACCAGCAGCAAGAACAACAGCAACACGAGTTATTAAAATCCACAGATGTAGTTATGACGAGTGCCTCTGCTGCTGGTGGAAGTGCTGCACCTTTGACACCTAGTAGAATTGCATCAACATCTAGCCCCAGTAGTAGTAGTAGTAGTAGCAGCCCCTCAGGAACCCCTGCGTAATGTGTATCAGTAATCTGAGAAGAAGGATAGCTTACATTTGAAACAAACATGTCAGACCGGAGTCTGAATTCGGAGTGGCCCGCTCTGTTATCAGCCGCGGCACTGGCAGTCTGTACTGTGCATGACTGCAGTGCGCACAGCCAACTGTACTGCGCATGACAACTTCTGACAAATATACAGTTAGCGAATTATTATATAGGTTTATATACATATATATATATACAAACGCATACACCCATCAATCCCACCACACCAGTCCCCCACCACCATTACCATACACATCTGCCACATTGTAGCTTTAACTTTTTTTATCTCTTGATATCATTATGAATGGGCTAGTGCCGCTTAGCAGGAACACATTTGTCAAGGAATTTGTTGCTGTAAGACTCCCAACTTTGACTTTCTGATACTTATTTCTCCAATACAGCCCTCAGAAGAAGTAATATTGTAGTGGGAAATGTTGCACTATAGGAAACATAGGCAAAACATTTGTTGGAATAGGTAAAAAATTTGTTGGAATTGGCGAAAAGGAGGAAAATTTTGCATAGGTGAAAAGAGAGAAAAATTTCCTTTTTTTGTGAAATGTCATGGAGGAAATTTTTCTCACTTTTCCTCACCCCTACACAATAGGGTACATGTTTCTCTAAATAAACCAATGAACATCTTTGTCTAAATGTCAAATTTTCTACTTCCCCAGCTTCTATAATTGCTTCATAAACAACAATCTGTTTAGGTCAAGAACCACCTGAAATAAAAAGTAATAGTCATAATAAGTGTCCGAGCAATGGACAAAGAATTGCAAAGTAATGCATTGCACACTACTCTTGCACTCAAAAGGTTTAAGCGTCAAGTAAAAGAGAAATTGACAATTAGGCTCAGTCATTGTGCAAATTCAACAATGTATATAATTCATTATGCCACTAGGCTCAGTCCATTGTTCCAAACTCAACACTATATAATTTATTATGACACTTTGTTCTACCCACCATTGTGATATGTTTAAAGGGTTAAACTGGAGCACTTTTCTTGCTTAGTTTATAGGCACTACCTGAACAGTATGCTCACTCCATCTCTCAGTACTAACCATAACCTCCACTCCACCAGCAACCAACTTATTATTCCAATTCACACTTAATGAGTATTATGCCAACACCAACTCTCCATACTTCCTATAATTCTCGTTCCACTGCCAGCAAGTCACTGACTGCTGCACACTACAAGAGGATCAATCTGCCTTCTCCTCCGAGCTCTGAAAGCCTAGAATAATTTACCTGAAAACAATCAGACATTCTCCCAGTTTAAAATCTTTAAAAAAGACTGCTGTTTATTCTTAAAAAAACATTTAACTGTATATAAAAAGTGAATATGTTGTTTTTATATTTTTTGTTCCTGTTTGTGTATAAATGTGTAACTTTGTATTATAAATGATCTCTGAAAATGACAAAAATCACAATGTATTTTACTTTGTAAAATACTCTCTAAATAAAATAACGTATTCACACAAATTTTGCTGTTTCTTAAACTGTGAAATGCTGTGCGAGGTGTGTGTTTTGCAAAACATTCATACATTATTTTAACTAATACCTTAGCTGCAAAACAGTAAAAAGGAGAAGCTTCATATACTAGCCATATGATTTATAAAGGGTTCCTGCTGGTATTATTAGTCACATGGTCAAGGTACTGTAGAAGAACTGATGAAGTGGATTACTACTCCTGTAGGCAAACTGTGGACAAACTGCTAGTGTGGGTTACTACTGATATGGACAAGGCAAGAGAACAACAGGAGCACAAGGTGTTTTGCTTCATATCAAATCAATTCAGCCTAAACAAAATATTGACATAAACTGAAGAATAAATTAATACATTCTTTAGATGAATCATACTAGTTTTGACCATTTCTTGACAACTGCAACAATTTAACAGGAACTATACAAGGAATAACATATTACTGTCATGCCCCTCTAGCCCTTACCTCTGAGTCCCAGCCATCTACCGCTTCTGTGGGCCTCCCGGATGCTCTGTGATTGCGGAGTAGGCCGAAGCCACGGCTTAAAGTAGCATCGTCTACCCGTGATCGTGACCTAAAGTTAAGGGAGCCCCCAGGGAAGACATCGAGAGACCAGCAGTTGGTGTTGTACACCTATAGGGGGGAGGTAGAGCCTGCCTCTCTCATCAGCTGCCCACCAATAAAGTGTCTCCAAAGTAATAGTGAGACAGGTGCTGTAGTGACGCTCTCCTCTGGTGGCCAATCCAGTGAGAGGTTTGTCCAGTAGAGGGGAGGGGTTAAGACCTGTAGCGCTATAAAAAAAACTCAGGCTGTGTCCACTTTGCTCCAGTGTTCCAGAGCTTTGGTTCCTGTGTGTTTTAAGTCTCTAGTTCTCAGTGACTCTTTGCTTGCCTTGCTGCAGACCCTTTGCTTGATTATCCATTACCTGACCTTTGGCCTCCCTACTGGACTACCCTTCCTGTCTGTTTCCTGACCTTTGCCTGTACCACTGATTTTGCCTGATTGCCGCCTGCCCTGACGTTTTGGACTGTTCCTGATTTTGCTCCTGTTTTACCCTTGCACTCCCGTGCTGCCATTCCTACCAAGGTGCTCTACCTTGGTGTCTGGCAAGAGATAGCATCCCCTGCTCCTACGCTCCAACCAACCAATCCTGACAATTACTAGAAAAAAATATATAATATCACTGTTTTTCTAAACCCATTAGCTCACAGGGATTGAGCAATATCTTCTCAAATAAAAGTTGTCACAGTTAACAATGATTTGGCACCACTATTGAGGAAGTAGGCATTTGAAAGTCTATGAAATTACAATAGCTACTTATCTCTATCTGATTAATTAAATATAAAGAGGAAAACTTGATTAAGCAATAATGTATTTACAAGTACTAACTGCGAAAATATGTTGGCTGGAGGTAAATCAACCGTAAATATAAGTTCAGATGTTATATACTTTAACCCCTTGAGGACCAGAGCAGTGCACAATAAATTGTTAAGCAATGCAGTGCATACTCCTATGGTCCACAATGGGTTAATCAAATATTTGCCACATATACTGTAAGTCATGGAAGCAAATTAACAGTATATTTATGTTGTTCTTTATATTTTATATGATGATGTTCCTATATTTTGAAACACATTTTGGGGTTATGAAAATTGTAAATTGGTGTCTGCTATATAAACAGTGTATAATAAAGATTACCTTCAGTCAGTCATGTCCATGGAGGTGGACATGACAGTTGCTGACAGTTTCTTCAGACTGAAAAAGGCAGAGTGCATTAGCCTACTTAAAGGGATAGTAATGCTTCATAATAAAAGCAGCTCTAATTAATCATCATGGTATTTGGACTTTGGAGAGTGTTATTTCAGTTCTGTCAGAGCTATAGTTCAAGAGTAATTCAATGACAACGTGTCCCCCTCCCGTCCCTTTTACTGATGCAACACCGTTCAGCCAGATCAGAAGGGAGGTGCCCAGGTAGACTGCAGAGAGGGACAATCTTCAATTAAGATAAGGGAAAAACCTGAAAAGCTTGTCAAGGGGGGCAGGGATTTCATTGTTCTCATAGGAATAAGAGTGTCCCCTTCTGTTATCTGTCTGGTCTATAGACTGCATTCCACATCTGAGAAGAGATGGCTTACACTAGGTAAAAGGGGCGGGAGGGGGAAACTTTGCTTGTGAATATCTCTTAAACCATAAAGGTTTGAGAGATAAGACTTATATCATTCTTCATGTTTTTTTAATGCCTACAAAATAAAATAAAGATAAAACGAAGTATTACTATCCCTTTAACATTTTAAACAGAGGGTTGTGCAAAGCATTGTGGAGTTATATGTTGCACACCCCTCTGGTTCTGAAAGCCTTAAGAATACCATATTCATTGAGAAGTGAGTTTGAGGTTCCATGGACCTGCTAGCAACCATTATGTCTGCCTCCAGGGACAAGACAACCAGGCCTGACTGATTATGCAGCTGCACTGGGAACCCTTCCCAGGTATAACAGAATTTGATAGGTGCATGGGGAGAGGGGGCACTACTTTCATAGCTAGTATCTCACATAAGCACAATTGACTCCATCCACCAATAAATCCACATTTGCAGTCCAAGGAGTAAGTATATGACTGTCCCAATGTGTTTTGTACAAGTACTGTAGTTCCTCAGGCATTACAATGCCTTACAGTGGCTGTTAGTATTTATTTATCAATCATTTTCAACAGTGACGCAACAAGTCATTGGAGGGCCCCAGTATACATATTGGGCTCCCAACACAAAATATTCTTCCAGTGGCATAACTTGAACCTATTGGGCCATATGGATGATGAGCCCCCTTGGGTGTGAAACCTGGTTACAACTGCACCCTCTGTACCACCTGAAGTTATGCTCCTGATCTTGAAGTGATAGTAATGTTAACTTATGAATCTCCAGATATGTGTAGTGTACTTTGTTCATATTACGAATCCACCTTTCTTTTTTTTTATTTTTGCCTTTCTGCACTTTCTATACCTTATTTCAAGGAGATCGATTTTCCAATCCGCCAGCCATATTTGTTATTCCTCCATTTGTGCGCATACTCGATTTGTCTGGCAATAATGAGTGCTGAGATCAAAATAACAGATGGGAGGGGGAGATGAACTCCCTAGAAAAATCCCGCAAGAGCCTGCATTACGTTGGCTCATAACACGCAAGTAGACGTTCTGAGCGTGTGCAGAATGCGCGCTAAAAAAAGGACTCCCCCTCGTTTACATATAGTGTTAATGTTATAGAACAAGGTAAGAACTAAAAAATAAACAGTTTAGTTACATTAATATATATAATACTATGATAATGTTGTTAAGCATTGTAGTAGTAAATAAGTATTTGGCCAATGTTGTCAGATAAATGGTTAATGAAGTTATTGAAGCATATAGAAAACAAATGGAAAATGTGTTGTTCGCATGTAAGAGAATGCAATGTTTTATTAAGAAACAGTCTAAATATATTCATTATTAGATAGTAAATGTTTTATCATATAATATAGCATATCGTTTAGTTCAATATAATAGCACTCTAATCATTCTGTTGAATTATATGAGAAAAAGAGGGATATTACTGTAAAAGGCTAATTCCAATATACACTCAGACTTACACTGCATTTGCTTTTGTCCATGGCAACATCTTGATGAACACCTATTTCAATACAGTTTTCTAAAGTCTATTGTCTATAATTTTTAATAATCCAAAGACCGAATAAACACTACTTGGGCATCTCAAAATCAAATACCATACATTTTGTAAACAAAGATTGTACACATCAGATGACAGAAACATGTATTGAATTAGGTGTTAGATGTTGACACAGACATAAGCAAGTGCAGTCTAAGACTGAATGTTTATTGGAATTAGCTATTTACAATAATATCCCTCTTTTTCTCATGTAATTCAACAGACTGATTAAAGTACTATTTTATTGGACCACATGATATGTTGTATTATATGATAAACATGTACAATTGATAATGAATATATTTAGACTACTTTTTTTAACCTCTTAAGGACCAGCGGTCCCAGGGTGTGTGGTCCTTTAAGGACCAGATAGCAACGTTTGACATGCAGGAACACATGACTGATCATGTGTGCCGGCATACCGAACGGGGGACTGATAATGATTGCTCCGGTCTTGGATCAGTCAATTTCAGTCCCTGCAGGAACGCTGTGAGTAAAAAAATATTTGACGTGCCGGGACCGTCACTGGTCCGTAATGGAAAAACAACAGTGACGGTCCTGACATGTCACTGGACGTTAAGGGGTTTATATTGTTCTTTTTTTTTTTCTTTATAAAAATGGTGTATTTTAGTTGGGTGACTGTAATTTGTTTGTATAGAGTGAAGTGTTTTAATCCTGAGAGTACCAGAGGGGTAAGGAATGCATTGTTTTGCAATTAATTCTGTAACCCTCTAGCACTAAACGGTCTAAAAATATTTTGCCCTGCTTCTGCTTGAAATCACTTAGCCACTCCAATCCCCTATAACTCAAATTCTTTCGACCAAGAAGTGGGTTGGAGAGTTCATAACTTCACCATATAGGCTTAATTGGTAGTGTGTACTAGCCATGTTTTTGTTTTAGTATGGTAACAATTTATCTCAACTAATGTGTCTATATGTCTCTCTCTCTCCCTCACTCTCTCTCTCTCTCTATATATATATATATATATATATATACACTACATTTTCTCTCTAGTTACATATTTATAGAAACACACATATTCAAATATGTATATATAGTCTGATCCATCTGTGGAATAACCACATCATACCATACTATTTACTATTGTATGTCATGTTCTATGCTACTGTAAGTGACTATAAATATAGATATAAAAACATGCATAAACAGTCTTCAAAAAATACAAAAAAGTAAACCTTTTGAATATTTTATTATTCTTTTACAATAAAAAAAACAAGTAAAATGTTATATTTTCAATTAACTTTAGTATACACAATATATATATATGTAAAGATTAAACACTTTTATTAATTCTATAATTTACATAGAACTACAACACATACTATTTCCTCATCATGGCATGCAGAAGAAGGAACAGTCTGTTCATGCAGAATATTTAGATCCCAAGGAACAACATGCAAGAGCTGAAAGAGTTACTAATAGTGAAAAAAATAAATATCAGAACTTTCTTTTTTTAAAAATATAAAACAATGTTTACCATATGTTTTAATTCATTTGCATATATATTTATAGAGGGCAAGGCTTGATGAAACTCTTCTCTCTATAACTTCATCTGCTGCTGAGGAGCCTTGCTTTCCTTCAAATCCTCCCAGAAGACATATAAGTGTCCTGTCTAACGTTGCTGATCATCCCAGGATTGGAAATACAGACTGGTGATCTTGTGGCCAGTGTATCAACATGCCAACATCCTTAGTGTGCATGTGCTGCCAAGAAATAGCTAATTGCCAGGAACACATATTGGAAGGAATGGGGTGCATTATCCAGTCTGAAGATTTCCAATCCTTCTGTTTTGACCATGACAAAGTTGCCTTTCAGTATCGTTTCGTGGGTGCAAAACTGAGTGGTAGAAAGCCTGCAGATTACAAAAGGTACTTGTAATGTGTTATATTGTTACTTCAATAAAGTATAGTTAAGTGTGAAAAAAATAGTCTGCTTTTTTTTTTTACTCAACTAAGGAGCAAAGTAGTTAAAAAAAATGTAAGTGTGGATTTTGAAAATCTTCAATACTTAAAAGTAAAATCATATATATAATATAAACAAAGTTAAATCAGACATTATCCTGCACAGAAGATCAAGGTTACTTCAACTGCTGACAAGTTATTGTATTTCAAAATTGTTACAGTATACACTTTATTATGTTATGGTTCAGTATCACAGTGACTTTAACTTGTACACTGGTGCTATTTCTACACCATTCTATGAAGGGTTATGGTAAATTGTCCACATGGTGTCCAGAGGTTGTAGATTAGCTTTTGACAATATCAGGCCATTGAGATATGCACTTTAAAAATTAAAGATTAACCTGTAATAACGTTTCAATATAAGAACTTTCAGCAGTGGGATTATTCTTGCTTGACTCAGGAGGATAAACCTGGTAACAGTTTTATTTTCTATTTAAGTATTAATACTTATTTAAATATGTCCTACATTTTAAATACACAATTTAAAATGGAAATGTCAAATATAAGTCTACATTTTTTTTTAAATGTATACTAATGCTCGTAAGCAGTAAAAGCTATGATCCTTCTTTACACGTATGTGGAGAGAGATATGTGTGTGTATATGTATGTATGTATATATAGTTTATCGGGAAATAGACGGCACTCTCAGCATGGAAGCGTAAGTCATATGGTGTTTAGTAGAATCGACGTTTCGGGCGCATTATGGGGCCTTTATCAAGATAAAGGCCCCATAATGTGGCCGAAACGTTGATTCTAATGCTGAGTGTGCCATGCTGAGAGTGCTGTCTATTTCCCGATAAACTGTATGTATTTATTACTTATCAGATGTGCGCCCAGCACCTAACACCATTTGATACAGTGAGTGCTGCCATGACAAACGTCGAAAAAAAAAAAAAAAAAAAAATTATATATATATATATATCTCAAAATTTCCACTCACCACTAGCCAATGGCGAGTGAAAATTCAGCCCTGGCGGGTATGTTACGGCTTGCAGTAGCGAGTAACTTTTCAGGTCTGGCTAGTAGCAAAAGACTTCACATTTTAAGCCCTGTATATATATATATATATATATATATATATATATATATATATATATATAGATAGATTTATATCTATATATATCATGTTCATTGTTTTCTTTTTACCAATGAAAAAAAAAATATATGCACATTTCTTTTTTTTACAACTCAATGAGAATTGTTGTAATACAGCAACTATTATGTCCACACCTGTGATCATTATTATTGTGACAGTAACTCTTAATTTTTAGTACAAATTGTATTTTAATGTTTATCCTCCGGAGTATAACAAGGGTACTCACAGAGTTGTTTACTCAAAAAGTTAGAGCAGCTGAAGGTTACATTTTTAGGTGTAGTATCTCAATGTCCTTACATTTTACAGTGGGGCTGTTGCTACACCATCCTATGTAAAATTATGTTCAATTGAACAAATCATTCCATAGGATGATGTAGCAACAGCAACACTATACAATTTCAAGCCATAGTGATAATGCACCTAAAAATATAACTTTTCAGTTGATTCAGTTTTTAGTTAAACAACTCTTAGCACTGGTATCCTTTTAGTGGTGCTGATAGTGTTCTCAAAAATCAATTTTATGGCATCCTTTTAGTGGTGCTGATAACTCTCAGTCTTTGGCATCTTTTCAGCAGTGCCCATATATTAATAACTCCATTTTTTAAATGCCCAACACATTTCACCAGTCAGGCTTCATCAGGGGTTAGAGAAAATGAGCCACCATTTGTGCGCTCTTTAAACCCCACGTTAATTTCAAAGTGAGACCTAGCAGTCAGCCAGGACTCATTTCCAAGCGAGTCACCATTGATTTGTATGGTGACTCGCGAGTTACATGTTGGCAAGCGAGAAATTAACCTTCTTTGTAATATTCCGAGACCTTATCCACACTTTACCAGATAGTTATATATTTAAAGATATGTGTACATATATTGCCTGTTATCGATGTATCTAGACAACAGTTATACATTGATATTTTAAACTCTTTTATTACATTGTATTACTGTATGCTTTTTGTACAAATTGAAGTAAATTCTGAATGCCTCAACATAAGTTTATATTAGATTGTTTATAGACAGTCCACTTAATTTTGAACTGCTACATCTCCAGAAATATTCAATTTATATATCCAATTACCAATGTGTTCCCAATATGTTATTCTGTTACTGTATAGGTGTTACCCTACATGGAATCCCATTCCTACATGCATATTGTAGCAGTTATTGTAACACTGTATATCCCTTTCAAACAGCAATAACTGATTTGCCCATTAATAGCCCTTTCTATAATTTGTTTAGTAGCTAATGTTCAATATACATTATGGCATCGTTCTTAGTTATGCCAATAAAGCAATTTCCTTAGTAGATTGTTGGTAATACTAATGTATCACTAAGTACATTTTAAAGCACCCCAACTAAATTATTGGCTTTACATTTGCTATGGACATTGCTATACAGTGTATGTGCAAAGAGAGAAAAAAGAAAAAATCAATTTATTTTAGTGACCAAATCAAATTGTGTATTTCATTTAATAAACTGAAGGTAAAACCCTCATTTAACCTATTGGTATTTAAAGTTTTCAGTCTGTAAATCCAATAGGCCTTGCTCTGCAGGAGTTTTTTTTTTTTTTAATCAAAATCACCTTTCCCTTGGGATGGTTCTACCTTTTCAAGTCCCACAAATTGCATCATTTCAATATTATTACCTTGGTGTTGTTGCATATGTCTAGCAATGGGAGTGTCTCTCAGATTTCTTACGTCACCCACATGCTCCAGAATCCTTTCCCTGAATTCCCTGATAGTTTTGCCTATATATTGGATGCCACATTTGCAGGTCATCATATATATAATCCCTGATGTGCTACAGTTTATAAAACGTCTCATCTGGAACAAGTTGGTGTCCAATCTGGCTTAGAAAGTGATAGATTTTGTTACAAATGAGCATGCTTTGCAGGCATTACATCGAAATGTGCATTTTATTCTTGGCATTGATGACAGCCAATTAGTGGAGGAACAAAACACAATTAGTGGAGGAAAAAAACACATTAAAGACTATGTAGTTCATAGTCTTTAATGAGTTTTGTTCTCCGAAAAGTAATTTGAGGATCATTTGGTAGAACATCAACCAGGTTACTTATCAAGTTTCAGAATGGACCAATGTTTTGATATTATAGATCTTATTATGTTGTGTTGTTGATTATATGTACAATTGATTTGCATTTCACCGCTAGACTTTGGTATTGTTACATTTCAGTACACTCAGACACGTTAGGTTTAGGTAAAAACACAGCTTTATTGAAGCAGACAAGGAATAATGTAACCCTCACGGGTCCAGTAAATGCATCAACTGACACAAGACAGGTTACAAGTGGTTACCCACACGGGTCCAGTAAAGTGCGCAACACAATACTGACACAGGTCAGGTAAATTGTGATACAGTGTATGTGTATGATATACAGAGGAGCCATTGGCAGAGTGGCTAGAAATGACTGCGGTACAATGTCGCTAAACGCCACAGGCGGTGACAATGTCCTGAGTAAAGGAGGCAAAACTTACTAGCACAGTTCCACTATGGTGGACGCCCACCGTGGACTACAAAGGCAAATCAGAGCTCGTGCCAAACGGAGGCCCAATGGAGAGAGATCGACACCAGTGCTCTTGCTATGACCCAAAGGGTTAATGTGCTCACATAAATGGTAGACAACCGGAAGCGCCCAACTTTGACCTACTAAATGGTACGCCATGGGTATAGGTAGCAAGCACAATACTATAGCAAGTGGATACGAGGCAGCGCCCCCGAAGAGGTTAATAATCGCTATGGTCTGGATAACGGCAACCACGGAATGCGCCCAACTGAACCTAAGGCGACCAAGCGATGTAGCACGGTGTAAACAGGATACAGGCACACTGAGACTCTGAGCCTACTGGTATATAGGACAGGGTACCGGAGCACCGGGGACGTGAGACACACTTAGAGGGAACCGTGCACTGTAAGCAACCGGAACTGCCAGGTAAAGTCCAATGAACAAGCTGAGAGCAGGAACCAATGGCAACCGGTTCAGTAACCAGCACAGGAACGTAGCCAAGCTGAGTCGGAGCAGGAAGCAGGAACGTCGACCTCAACGAGTCGGTACACGGAGCAGGAACGTCAGCCAGGTCAGGTCAGAACAGGAAGCAGGAACATCAGTCAATCTGAGTCGGTACACAGAATCAGAAGCAATGACTAATGGCGTGGTCAGGCAGTCCGGGGTCATACACTGGATCAGAATCACAGAACTATCGCTAGGCATCAGGTACACCATGAAAGGGCATCAGCCAAGTGACAGCCTAGGGTACAAAAAGGCTGTCACTAGGAGGAGCAATACAGCGCAGCCAATAGGAGAGCAGCAATAAGAGATGGACAGAATGTCGCTCAGATTACGGGTGCTGTGATAGTACTCTCCTCTCAAAGACCCCCCCTCCGAGAAGAGGGCCCCGGCTTTCTGGGGTACTTGGTAGGAAAAATGCGCTGTAATCTGGGAGCATGCAAGTCCTTGGAGTCCACCCATGAACGCTTCTCTGGGCCGTAGCCTTTCCAATGGACTAAATACTGCAGTTTGCCTCTGAATCTGCATGAGTCAATGATATTTCGCACCTCATACTCCTCCTGGCCTTGGATCTAAATAGGGCCTGGTGCCACGGGGTTGGTAGTATAACGATTACAGACCAGAGGCTTCAGCAGTGATACGTGGAACACATTGTGAATACGCATGGTAATCTGGGCAGGTACCAATGGTCTCCCATCGATGGCTTCAATGATTAACGGAGCCTCTTTCGCCACCATAGGAACGTTGTGGGAGACCGCAAATGACTCATACATAAAATATCTGGCCGTGCCGGAATCAACAAGTGCTAGGGTTTCCACAGCTAGGTCTGCCCAGGAAACTACCACCTGTATGGTGGGCTTTTGACTGGTTGGTTCCAGGGACTGCTGAACACCACCTAGGGCCTGTCCCCCAAGTTACCCTAGGTGCGTTTGTTTCCCGGCCGGGTCGGGCAAGAACGCAACAGATGGCCCGCCTGGCCACAATACAAACAGGGCCCTTGTCTGCGGCGGTGCGCCCTCTCCTCCTTAGATAGTCTAGTGAATCCCAGTTGCATAGGTTCACTACTCTCGCCAGCAGGAGTTGGAGGTAAGGGAGGTGAGGGAGGTATGGGTGGGAAATTTGACCTTACAGACCCCATTTCTCTCACCCTTTGCGTGCGGTCTTTGGTTGCCATCCGTTCCCTGATACGGGAATCCATTAGTATAGTAAAATCGATAAGATCATCAAGGTCAGTTGGCAATTCTCGTGCGGCAGTCTCATCCTTCAATCGATCACAGAGACCCTGTGTGAATGCCGCTACCAACGCCTCATTGTTCCAGCCCACCTCTGCTGCAAGGGTACGGAATTCTATCGCACAATCAGCAACTGTGCGAGACCCTTGTCGTATTTCCATCGATTTTTTTGCAGCAGAGCCGGCTTTTCCAGGAACCTCAAATACACTACGAAATGCCCTTACAAATTCAGAGAAGTTCTGAATACATGGTTTAGCGGACTCCCATAGCGGATTTGCCCATGCCAGGGCTCTCCCCGTGATCAGGGAGATCATCAACTCCACTTTACTACGATCAGTGGGAAAAGCATGAGGGGTTAATTCAAGGAAGATTTCCAACTGGTTAATAAACCCCCTACACAGGTTAGGTTCGCCATCGTACCTGAGAGGTAATGGAGCGGTAGCCGTCAGCCCTTTATTAGCGTTAGTTAAAGTACTAGACTGTACTAGGCTCCCACGGTCAGATACCAATACTCTGGGTACACCGTGTAATCGAAACACCTCCCTGGCAAATACCCTTGACAACTCCTGGGCGGAGGGAAGGCCGGGCAAAGGCACAAAGTGTACCATTTTAGAAAATCTATCAACAATCATCAGAATAAACGAATGTCCCTGTAACGGTTTTGTAGGACACTCAGACCAGCAGGTTAGAATAAAACATAGTTTTATTAATAAAACAAGAAAGACCGCCCTCTATAGGCAATACAGACAAATAGAATGACAGTGGCGTACAGATGCCTTCTCAGGCCCAGTATACAGATGAATTAAATATACATATACTGTCACAGGACAGGCATTGAAACATAAGGGTACTCAAATGGTTAAAGTACATGTAAATCAATCAGTCTCTGTTGTGGTGTGTTTGACACGCCCATAAGGTGGTAAAGGAGCAGCCAGTGGTGCTAGATGAAGAAACACCAACAGTCTATTGAACAGAGGCTACTGCTTATGCTGACAGGAACTGAGGCCAAATACTCTGCCTTAGTTGGTGAGAAAGAGCCACAAGCCCCCACGGGCGTTGCAATGGAGATAGAGCACTGCAAGAGTTAGAGCCTGTAGCCCCCACGGGCGTAGTAACGGAGCCTGATCACTGCAAGAGCTAGAGCCAATAGCCCCCACGGGCATATTAACGGAGACTAAACACTGCAAGAACTAGAGGCAATAGCCCCCACGGGCGTATTAACGGAGACTAAACACTGCAAGAGCTAGAGCCAATAGCCCCCACGGGCCTAGTAATGGAGACTAAACACTGCAAGAGCTAGAGCCAATAGTCCCCACAGGTGTAGTAATGGAGACTAAACACTGCAAGAGTTAGAGCCAATAGCGCCTCCCGCGGGCGTGGTAACGGAGACCGACTATACTGCACAGATAGACAGAATGAGCCACAGCCCATAAGATATATGCTCCAAGATAACCGGCTCGGCAAATGTAGCGGAGGACTCAGGGTAACGGCTCTGCAAGTGTTAACGGAGGCTCAGGAAACAGAGACAACAGCTCTGCAAGTGTTAACGGAGGCTCAGGAAATGGAGACAACAGTTCTGCAAGTGTTACTGGAGGTTCAGTGAACAGAAACACGGCTCTGCAAGTGTTAACGACTGCACAGTGCTCTAGGAGAAATCGGAGTAGTCAGGCTCAGCAGAGGAAACGGAGAGGGCAAAGTACAGAAGGCAATGATACGATCGGCCCTGCCACAGCACAGCGGAAGTCAGAATGTCGCCCAGGTGACACTAGGCAGCAACGGCCAGAACAGAGGCAAGGTCAGGAACGAGCCGGTTCAGGTCACGGAGCAGGAAGTCAGCCAGGCCGGGTCAATCACGGAGCAGGATATTCAGGCAAGCCGGGTCAGGTCACAAGCAGGAACATCAGCCAGGCCGGGTCAGATCATGGAGCAATATTCTCAGACAAGCCAGATCAGGTCACACGCAGGAACGTCAGCCAGGCCGGGTCAATCACGGAGCAGGAAACAGAAGCGTAGTCAGACAAGCCAAATCGGTACACAGGAAGCAGGAACAATGGAACTCAGCAACAGCAACACTGGCTCAGGAACACCACGAAAGGGCACCTGACAGGTGCCAAAGGTCAGGTATAAAAAAACCCACAATGGGCGGGCCAAACAAGCTCAGCCAATAGGAGCGCACCACAAGCGAGAGTGACAGATAAAGATCACAGGCACCGTGATACTCCCCTAGACACCGGTAACTCCCCCAAGAAGTCAATAGAAACATTAAACCACGGACGTTCACCATTGGGTACTGGTTGCAGCAAGCCCAGAGGAAGGTGTTTAGGGGATTTGGCACGGGGACAGGTAGAGCAGGCTGCGGTAAATGCTGTGCAATCAGCACGCAGGGAAGGCCACCAAAATAACTGCGAGAGTGACCAAATTAATTGATTCCTGCCGACATGCCCAGCGGCCTTAGAAGCATGATAAGTCTCAAGGAGACGGGTGCGGAGAGGCTCGGCTACGAAACATTTACTCACTGGGGTCTCTGGAGGCGCATCAGACTGATTAGCAAGAATCTCAGACCCCAGAGGTGAAGTAATGCTGGTACGCAATGTGGCCAGAATGCGGTCTGGCTGGATAATCGGTACCGGAACCTCCTCTCTTTCCGTGTCAGGGTTAAACTGCCTGGACAACGCATCTGCCCTGACATTCTTGGACCCAGGCAGATAAGACACAATGAAGTTAAATCGTGACAAGAATAAGGCCCACCTAGCCTGACGTGAGGACAATCTCTTAGACTCCGAAAGATATGTAAGATTTTTGTGATCAGTCAGGATTAGTGCTGGGGTACGGGTACCCTCTAACAAATGCCACCATTCCTTGAGGGCCAAGATTATAGCCGACAACTCTCTGTCCCCAATCTCGTAGTGGCTTTGAGCAGTAGTTAATTTCTTAGAAAAAAAACCCACAGGGCCTTAGCACACTCCCAGGGTCTAGGCGTTGAGATAGTACTGCCCCTACCCAAGATTCTGAGGCATCAACCTCCAAAGTAAATGGCAGGGAGGGGTTAGGGTGGGACAGTACTGGAGCAGACGCAAACGCAGACTTCAGAGACATAAAGGCCTGTTCAGCCTCCTGGGACCACTGAGAAGGGTCAGCACCCTTGTGAGTTAAGTTAGACAGAGGTTTCACTATGGTTGAGAAATTTTTTTATAAATTTCCTATAATAATTGGCAAAACGGAGAAACCGTTGGATAGCCTTAAGCCCTTTGGAACGTGGCCACTGGCAGAATGGCTAGCAATGACTGCGGTACAATGTCGCTAAACGCCACAGGCGGTGACAATGTCCTGAGTAACGGAGGCAAAGCTTACTAGCACAGTTCCACTACGGTGGACGCCCACCGTGGACTACAAAAGGCAAATCAGAGCTCGTGCCAAACGGAGGCCCAACAGAGAGATCGACACCAGTGCTCTTGCTATGACCCAAAAGGGTTAATGTGCTCCCATAAATGGCAGACAACTGGAAGCGCCCAACTCTGACCTACTAAACGGTATGCCCTGGGTATAGGTAGCAAGCACAATACTATAGCAAGTGGATACGAGGCAGCTCCCCTGAAGGGGTTAATAATCGCTATGGTCTGGATAACGGCAACCACGGAATGCGCCCAACTGAACCTAAGGCAACCAAGCGACGTAGCACAATGTAATAGGATACAGGCACACTGAGACTCTGAGCCTACTGGTATATAGGACAGGGTACCGGAGATGTGAGACACACTTAAAGGGAACCGTGCACTGTAAGCAACCGGAACTGCCAGGTAAAGTCCAATGAACAAGCTGAGAGCAGGAACCAATGGCAACCGGTTCAGTAACCAGCACAGGAACGCAGCCAAGCTGAGTCGGAGCAGGAACGTCAATCTCGCTGGGTCGGTACACGGAGCAGGAAAGTCGATCTCGCCGGGGCGGTACACAGAGCAGGAACGTCAGCCAGGCCAGGTCAGAACAGGAATGTCAGTCAATCTGAGTTGGTACACAGGATCAGGAGCAATGACTAATGGCGTGGTCAGGCAGTCCGGGGTCATACACTAGATCAGAATCACAGAACTATTGCTAGGCATCAGGTACACCACAAAAGGGCATCAGCCTAGGGTATAAAAAGGCTGTCACTAGGAGAAGCAATACAGCGCAGCCAATAGGAGAGCAGCAAATAAGAGATGGACAGAATGTCGCTCAGATCACGGGCGCCGTGATAGGTATGTTTTTGAGTTTGTGTAGTAGTTCATCTCTGTTGCGACATAGGGTTCGTTGGTATACTTTGTTTTTACTCTAGCCCCTAGCTAGAAAGTATTTTTGTAGCTTACGTGCTTCTTCCTTGAAATCCTGCATGGTGGTACATAGTTGTCTAATGCGTAGATACTGACCAGTTGGAATACCCCTTTTTAGGGGTTCTGGATGATGGATATCTGCTGTTAGTAGACTATTAGTTGCTGTCTGTTTTGTATGAACTCAAGGACTAATGGTGTTGGTTTCACTTTTATGTCCAAGAATGCCAATTCATCCCTGTGGATCTCACTTGTTACTCTTAAGCCAAAATCATTGGTATTGAGCTTCATGATGAACTGTGAGAACTCCTCTCTTGTTCCAGACCGGGTTAATACTAGGTCATCTATATAGTGAATCCAAGTACCTATTTTATCAGTATATAGGGATAGGTAATCGCAAAAGACCCTTTTATGTTCCCACCAGCCTAAATATAAGTTAGAGTAGGAGGGGGCACAGCAACTCCCCATTTCTGTGCCCCTAATCTGCAGGTAGAATTCTCAGTCAAACGTAAAATAATTGTATGTCAAGACATATCTCAATAGGGCCAATACAAGTTTATTATGATCAGAGAATTGGTATATTTCTTCTATTTCTTCTAGGACACTGTCTATTATTCCCTGTTTCTCTCCCTGTATCAGTGGAAAATTCAGCAGAATCATCCTGTTGTGGTTGATTTTCTGTTGCTTTTTTAGGAAATTCATATTTATAAGCTTTGTTCTCATTAAAATCTTTTCTATCTCTTTGAAATTTACGAAATGTTTGATTATTTTTTAAAATCATTAGCATTATTTGTTACAAATAGCACCAAACTGGTCTCCTCTATATATGTGAGCCAGGCAAAGGGATGGGCTATTTACTTGAGACACCTTTTTTTACTTGAAAGCTCACATAGACTTTTCTATCTTTCTTTCTCTTCTTGTAATTTAAGTATATATTTTGAGACTTGCTGCGTGTCATTCTCATTTATTAGTGACACTAATCACTTACTTCACAGTGACAGTTAAAAGGATGTTCAAATATTTTTTTCAAGGAAAGATACTGACTGTGAAAAAAGTTAGATTATGTCATGTAGCAACCATAAATGTACTTTAAAAAATACATATCATAAGAAGGGATATCACTTATAAACAAATAGTCTTTGCTGTTATACTATAACAAAAGTCTTTGCTGTTATACTATCCACAAGCTGAAATACTTCTTCTTTTCTAGACAGTATACCTTTCTGAAAAACACAACAGGTGTCATAAATTATCTATTTTTTCTTTTAATTTAATAATTTAAACAATACTCAATTTACTATTTTTTTTTATACTTTTGGTACAATGATGTTTAATTTTCTAACTTTATTTTATACGTTACTTCCTAGAAAATGTATGTTTTGTATTCTAAGACTATGCATAGAGCCCCCAAAAATTGTATTATTAGTTTTGATGGTTTTTAATTCTACACCCTTTTTCAGGTTACACTTTTTGTCAGCACTATACAATATGGAGTTATAAATGTCTAATTAAACTAAAATAACAACTTAACTTACTTGGAATAGTAATATCAACAGAAATGTCCAACAGGTACAAAATGATTACCAAGTCTTGTGATAACTACAGCTCATCAACTATGTATTTGGTTAAGGAAGCTAATAATTACTTACTCTATGTGTTCTCTGCATATATTAAGTTTTTATGAATTGTATTATGCTCTTCAACTCTTCTACAGAGAAATATGTAAGATTAATAATAAAATAGATTAAAAGTGGATTGTAATGCTTATATGTGTGGCTTATTTAATTTCTTTCATTATATTTACATTTTTAGAAAATAGAGGTAGATTACAACTGCATGTTGAATCCTTTTCAATTTTGTTTAACATGGGGTCACACTAATTACTACACCTTTGTATTGATAAAAACAGTATTGCTCTGTCTTTAGTTCATTCTACTTATTATTATCAATAGGTGAAATTGTGAAACTACTTAGAATTCCCAATTCAAGATACAGAGTAAACATAGTTCAACCATTGACACAAGAGCTTAACCTTTTGTGACCCATTACAATATAAATTAAAAATAATTAATTAATTCATCCTGATAGTACTACTTTACATTATAAAAAAATAAATGTTGTAGTGTCTATCACTGTGAGTAAAACAAGGGAAATTGAACTTTTGTAAGGTGTTTTACTAAAAAGTTAGTAGGGATGAAAATTGAAAGTTGTAGGTACATTATCACACTGGCCAGACATTGTACACTGGCTCTGATGATACACCACCTATGTAGAATTATGGTCTACATAATAGAACTGTCAATAAGATGGGGTATGAACAGCACCACAGTACAATGTAAGGACTCCGTGATACTGCACCTAAAACTTATAAGTTTGATAAAAAATAACTTTGTATTAAATCACCATTCAGCGGTGGTGGTTCCATTGTTTTGGTCAGAAGGATAAAACTAAACATTTATTGTTTTAACCCCTTAAGGACCCTTGACGGCCTTGGCACATCATGGGTCGGCGAGCCATAAGGACCCATGACGTGTCAGGACAGTCATGGAATTCAGGGCTCCCCCATGTTACGGTTCAGTACACTCAGAAACGGAAGGTCTTGGAAAAAAACACAATTTTATTTGCACACAATGAATAACAGTAACCCTCGCGGGTCCAGCATACAGAAAAACGGTAAACTGACACAGGACAGGTTACAAAATGGTATGATTAACCCACACGGGTCCAGTATGTAGAACAAATATACAGTACTGTCACAGGTCAGGTAAATCACAATTGATACAGTGTAAATAAGACGAAGAGAAACTAATTAGGCCAATGACCTAGTTGGCCCTGATGTTGGGAGTAAGAAATAGAAAACAGCGCAACAAACAATACACTTCTAAGCGTAGTAGTTGTAGTGGATACAATGAATCAAGTCCCTTATTCCCCAATAGAAAACTACTCACATGACTGGGAGGCTTCCCCTGCCCCTCAGTATATAGGCCCGCACTGGATTTTTTTGGGGGGTCACACCAGGCTATAATAATATTTTGAACTTCATACTCTTCCTGAACTTGCACCTGAACAGGACCAGGAGCCACAGGAGTAGTAGTGTACCGGTGGCATACCGGAGGCTTCAGCAAGGAAACGTGGAACACATTATGAATCCGCATGGATGCTGGGAGGACCAGAGCATACGACACAGGGTTAATTCTGCGGATAACTTTGAAGGGACCAACGAATCGGGGAGCCAACTTGTTACATGGAGTCTGCAGATTCAGATTCTTGGAGGAGAGCCATACCCTGTCCCCAACCTGGAGGAGACCGACGGCAACCGTCTGCGATTAGCTTGACGCTGATAACACTGGAACAAAGCACTGAGGGTTCTCTGTACCTGTGCCCAAGTGGGACGGAGTTGCTCCATATGTTCATCCAGAGCAGGAATTTGCTGCGTCTGAAAAGAGTCTGGGAGCAAGCATGGTTGAAACTCGTAGTTGATGAGAAACGGGGAGCTCCCGGATGATGAATTAACCGCACGATTCCTGGCAAACTCCACCCAAGCTAACAGGTTGGCCCAATTATCATGATGATCGGACACAAAACAGCATAGAAATTGTTCCAATCCTTGATTGGCATGCTCGGCGGCTCTGTTGGTCTGGGGATGGTATGCAGAAGAAAATGATAACTGTACGCCCATCTGTGCACAGAATGCCCTCCAAAACCTAGACACAAATTGGCTCCCACGGTCAGACACCAGCTCCCTGGGTACGCCATGCAACCGGAAAACCTCTCTGGCAAATACTATTGCCAACTCCTCAAAATAAAGGAATATTCCCTAGACACAGGTAATTCTCCCAAAAAGTCGATTGAGACATGAGACCAAAAACGTTTACCATTGGGTATAGGTTGGAGCAGGCCCACCGGAAGGTGACTAGGGGACTTGGCATGGGCACATGTTGAACAAGCTGCAGTGAATGCAGTGCAATCAGCACGCAAGGAAGGCCACCAGAACAACTGTGAGAGAGACCAGATCTATTGATTCTTGCCAACGTGACCAGCAGTCTTAGATGCGTGGTAGGTTTCGAGTAGACAGGTACGGAAGGGTTCGGCTACAAAACATTTGCCTAATGGGGTATCAGGTGGTGCAGTAGCTTGGTTAGCGAGAATCTCCTCCCCCCAGAGGCGAAGTAATGCTGGTTCGTAAGGTGGCTAGAATGCGATCAGGCTGAATGATAGGTACTGGAGTCTCATCTCTCTCTGTGTCTGGGTTGAATTGTCTAGACAGGGCATCTGCCCTAACATTTTTGGAACCGGGCAAATAGGATACAATAAAATTAAAGCGGGACAAAAACAAGGAACATCTAGCCTGATGAGAGGACAATCTTGTAGCCTCAGAAAGGTACGTTAAGTTTTTATGATCAGTCAAGATCAGTACCGGGGTTCTGGTACCCTCAAGCAGGTGTCACCGTTCTCTGTCCCCAATCTCATAGTGGCTCTGAGCGCTAGACAATTTCTTTGAGAAAAATCCACAAGGCCTTAACATACTCCCAGGGTCCAGTCGCTGAGACAATACTGCCCCTACCCCGGACTCCGAGGCATCGACCTTCAGAGTGAATGGAAGGGAGGGATTGGGGTGGGACAGTACAGGAGCAGAAGCAAATGCAGATTTTAGTGTTACAAAAGCTTGTTCAGCTTCCTGAGACCATTGGGAGGGATCTGCACCCTTGTGCGTCAAATCAGACAGTGGTTTAACAATCGTGGAAAAGTTTCTAATGAATTTCCTATAATAATTAGCAAAACCGAGAAAGCGTTGGATAGCCTTGAGCCCCTTAGGACGTGGCCACTGCAGGACTGCTGCCAGCTTATCCTTGTCCATCGCAATGCCATCCTTAGAAATAATGAAGCCCAGAAATGGCACCATGGGCTTGTGGAATTCGCATTTCTCGATTTTGCAATATAGTTTATTCTCACAGAGTTTGAGCAGAACTTCGGTCACATCCTTGATGTTTTGCGACAAACTGGACGAATGTATGAGAATATCATCAAGATACATTACTACACAAGACTGTAGCATGTCACGTAGGATATCATAAATAAATTCTTGGAACACTGCAGATGCATTACATAGCCCGAAAGGCATTACCAGATATTCATAATGCCCAGATCTGGTACTGAATGCCTTTTTCCACTCATCACCGGCCCTTATCCTTATCAAGTTATAGGCAGCCCGCAAATCAAGCTTGGTAAAGACGGAGGAGCCTTTCAATCTGTCAAACAGCTCGGTAATGATTGGTATAGGATAAGCGTTTTTTGGCATCAGTTTGTTCAGTCCACGATAATCAATACATGGGTGTAGTTTGCCACTTTTCTTTTCTACAAAGAAGAAACCAGCCCCAGCAGGCGAGGATGACTTCCTGATAATACCCCTTTCTAGGGCATCCGAAAGGTATTCCTCCATGGCCTGATTCTCCACGCAAGACAACGGGTAAGCACGACCCCGAGGAGGGGTGGTACCAGGAGACAGATCAATCACACAGTCACAAGCCCTATGCAGCGGCAACGCACTGTCCTCTCCCTTGCTGAAAACGTCACTGAATTGGCAGTATTCAGCTAGCACAAAGGGGGAGGTACACATAATCCTAGTGGGGTGGGAAATGCAATGTTTGTCACAGAATTCAGACCATGCCATAATTTCACAAGTCTGCCAGCTGAACCTGGGGTTGTGCAAATGTAGCCAAGGAAACCCCAGGATCACGGCATGGTGAGGGGAACGGGTAATCTGAAACCGTTGTTCCTCAGAAAGTAGTGCCCCAATGCGCAAGGATAATGGTATTGTTTCAAACATAATTTGGGCGGGTACCAGCGGCCTGCCATCAATGGCCTCAATCATCAAAAGAGACTCTCCACAGTGGAATTTTGTGTGAAGCAGCAAACAATTCGTCCATAAAATATCCGGCAGCACTGGAATCAACTAGTGCCAGAACCTCCACCCCGAGTTCTGCCCAGGAAAGTACAGCCTGAATAGTAGGCTTCTGACTAGTCAGATCTACGACTGCTGAACGCCACCTAGGGCCTGTCCCTAGGTGCATTCGTTTTCCGGCCGTGTCTGGCATGAACGAAGCAAATGACGAGCTAGGCCACAAAATAAACAGAGGCCTTGTCTACAGCGATGCACCCGTTCCTCCTTAGATAATCTAGTAAACCCTAATTGCATAGGTTTACTATTTTCACCAGTGTATTCGGGAGGCTTGGGAGGTGAGGGAGGCATGGGTGGGAAGCTTGGTCTTGCTGGTCCCAATTCTCTGGCCCTCTGCTTACGGTCCTTAGCTGCCATTCGTTCCCTAATACAGGAATCAAGCAAAACTGAAAAATCAATAAATTCGTCAACATCAGTCGGCAGTTCTCAGACTGCCATTTCATCCTTAATTCGATCGCATAGTCCCTGTGCAAAGGCTGCCACCAGCGCCTCATTGTTCCAGGCCACCTCTGCTGCTAATGTACAGAATTCGATGGCATAGTCAGCAACTGTGCAAGACCCTTGTTTGATCTCCATAAGTTTTTTTGCAGCAGAGGCGGCTCTCCCAGGAACCTCAAATACTCTACGAAACACCCTTAAGAACCCACTGAAGTTCCTTGTACATGGTTTTGTGGCCTCCCACAATGGATTTGCCCATGCCAGGGCTCTGCCCATCAGCAATGAAATCATGAAGCCCACCTTACTGTGGTCACTAGGAAAGGCTTGAGGGGTTAATTCTAGGAAGATTTCCAACTGATTAATGAACCCTCTGCACAGGGTGGGTTCACCATCGTACCTTAGAGGGAGTGGGGCTATAGCAGTCAACCCTCTGTTCCAGTTAGTTTGCAACAAGGACTGAGCTCCGGGTGTCGACACGGGGGAGACCACTGGGGCTGGTACTGGTTTATCCAAGTGTGCCGTGCGCTCAAGAATAGCTTGAACAGCCAAAGCCAACTGGTCCAAATGCTGCTCATGTAAATCCATCCTCCAATGGATGCTTATTGCATTACCGTCACCTGTACCATCTGAGGATTTTAGTGTTACAAAAGCTTGTTCAGCTTCCTGAGACCATTGGGAGGGATCTGCACCCTTGTGCGTCAAATCAGACAGTGGTTTAACAATCGTGGAAAAGTTTCTAATGAATTTCCTATAATAATTAGCAAAACCGAGAAAGGGTTGGATAGCCTTGAGCCCCTTAGGACGTGGCCACTGCAGGACTGCTGCCAGCTTATCCTTGTCCATCGCAATGCCATCCTTAGAAATAATGAAGCCGAGAAATGGCACCATGGGCTTGTGGAATTCGCATTTCTTGATTTTGCAATATAGTTTATTCTCACAGAGTTTGAGCAGAACTTCGGTCACATCCTTGATGTGTTGCGACAAACTGGACGAATGTATGAGAATATCATCAAGATACACTACTACACAAGACTGTAGCATGTCACGTAGGATATCATTAATAAATTCTTGGAACACTACAGATGCATTACATAGCCCGAAAGGCATTACCAGATATTCATAATGCCCAGATCTGGTATTGAATGCCTTTTTCCACTCATCACCGGCCCTTATCCTTATCAAGTTATAGGCAGCCCGCAAATCAAGCTTGGTAAAGATGGAGGACCCCTTCAATCTGTCAAACAGCTCGGTAATGATTGGTATAGGATAAGCGTTTTTTGGCATCAGTTTGTTCAGTCCACGATAATCAATACATGGGTGTAGTTCGCCACTTTTCTTTTCTACAAAGAAGAAACCAGCCCCCGCAGGCGAGGATGACTTCCTGATAATACCCCTTTCTAGGGCATCCGAAAGGTATTCCTCCATGGCCTGATTCTCCACGCAAGACAACGGGTAAGCACGACCCCGAGGAGGGACGGTACCAGGAGGCAGATAAATCACACAGTCACAAGCCCTATGCGGTGGCAACGTACTGGCCTCTCCCTTGCTGAAAACGTCGCTGAATTGGCAGTATTCAGCTACCACAAAGTGGGAGGTAAACATAATCCTAGTGGGGTGGGAAATGCAATGTTTGTCACAGAATTCAGACCATGCCATAATTTCACAAGTCTGCCAGCTGAACCTGGGGTTGTGCAAATGTAGCCAAGGAAACCCCAGGATCACGGCATGGTGAGGGGAACGGATAATCTGAAACCGTTGTTCCTCGGAAAGTAGTGCCCCAATGTGCAAGCATAATGGTATCGTTTCAAACATAATTTGGGCGGGTACCAGCGGCCTGCCATCAATGGCCTCAATCGTCAAAAGAGACTCTTTCTCCACAGTGGAATTTTGTGCGAAGCAGCAAACAACTCGTCCATAAAATATCCGGCAGCACTGGAATCAACTAGTGCCAGAACCTCCACCCTGAGTTCTTCCCAGGAAAGTACAGCCTGAATAGTAGGCTTCTGACTAGTCAGATCTACGACTGCTGAACGCCACCTAGGGCCTGTCCCCCAAGGTACCCTAGGTGCATTCATTTTCTGGCCGTGTTGGGCATGAACGAAGCAAATGATCAGCTAGGCCACAAAATAAACAGAGGCCTTGTCTACAGCGATGCACCCGTTCCTCCTTAGATAATCTAGTAAACCCTAATTGCATAGGTTCACTATTTTCACCAGTGTATTCGGGAGGCTTGGGAGGTGAGGGAGGCATGGGTGGGAAGCTTGGTGTTGCTGGTCCCAATTCTCTGGCCCTCTGCTTACGGTCCTTAGCCGCCATTCGTTCCCTAATACAGGAATCAATCAAAATTGAAAAATCAATAAATTCGTCAACATCAGTCGGCAGTTCTCGGACTGCCATTTCATCCTTAATTCGATCGCATAGTCCCTGTGCAAAGGCTGCCACCAGCGCCTCACTGTTCCAGGTCACCTCTGCTGCTAATGTACGGAATTCGATGGCATAGTCAGCAACTGTGCAAGACTCTTGTTTGATCTCCATAAGTTTTTTTGCAGCAGAGGCAGCTCTCCCAGGAACTTCAAATACTCTACGAAACACCCTTAAGAACCCACTGAAGTTCCTTGCACATGGTTTTGTGGCCTCCCACAACGGATTTGCCCATGCCAGGGCTCTGCCCATCAGCAATGAAATCATGAAGCCCACCTTACTGCGGTCGCTAGGAAAGGCTTGAGGGGTTAACTCTAGGAAGATTTCCAACTGATTAATGAACCCTCTGCACAGGGTGGGTTCACCATCGTACCTTAGAGGGAGTGGGGCTATAGCAGTCAACCCTCTGTTTGAGTTAGTTTGCAACAAGGACTGAGCTCCGGGTGTCGACACGGGGGAGACCACCGGGGCTAGTACCGGTTTATCCAAGTGTGCTGTGCGCTCAAGAATAGCTTGAACAGCCAAAGCCAACTGGTCCAAATGCTGCTCATGTAAATCCATCCTCCAATGGATGCTTATTGCATTACCGTCACCTGTACCGTCTGAGGTCATGGCCCTTTCGTACTGTTATGGCTCAGTACACTCAGAAATGGAAGGTCTTGGTAAAAAACTCAATTTTATTTGCACACAATGAATAACAGTAACCTTCGCGGGTCCAGCATTCAGAAAAACGGTAAACTGACACAGGACAGGTTACAATGGTATGATTAACCCACACGGGTCCAGTATGTAGAACAAATATACAGTACTGACACAGGTCAGGTAAATCACAATTGATACAGTGTAAATATGACCAAGAGAAAGTTATTAGGCAAATGACTGAGTTGGCCCTGATGTTGGGAGGCCCAATGTAACTCTCTATGCAGAGAGTCACAACAGCCACTGACAAGTATGCAACAGGTTAAGCCAGCGTGGATCTGGCTAAGGCAACATAGGAGGAAGGCTGCCAGAGTGAATGCCCACCAGGGACTACAAACAAGCGTGAGTCAGTGTTTAGTGCCGTAGGATAACATACGCCCAACTGAGACTTCAGACTCATATACGAATGCCCAGCACTGCCCCTGACGGGGTTAACGAACGCTCTGCTCTGCAGATGGGAAGTAACCTGAGGCGCTCAACTGAACCCAACCTCAGGGATGGCTGAAGCAGACCAAGCGAAGGTGGTGCAAATCAGAATATACCGGAGACTAACACATGCAGTATATGTGAACGGATCAAGTACTGGACTACTATGCGGAACCGGACCACTGGAGCTCTGGCAAGACCACCGTAGCATCAGCAAAAGTGGAGTGGCTAGAGAGCAGGAACAGTACAGGAGCAGGAACTTCAACCCAGCTGGGTTAGTACACGGAGCAGGAATGTCAGCCAAGCCGATTCAATACATGGAGCAGGATCGCCAATCACGCCGGTTCAGTACAAGGAGCAGGATCACCAGACAAGCCAAGTCGGTACACGGAACAGGAACGTCAGCCAGGCCAGGTCAATACAGGAAGCAGGAACGTCAGCCAATCCGTGTCAGTACACAGAGCAGGAATGGTAAACAGGCAGAGTAGTCAAAACAGTCCGGGTCATACACTGGTATCAATGAGAATAATCTGAACAAGCGCTAGGCAACAGATACACCATGAAAGGGCAACCCATAAGTGCCAGCCCAGGGTACATAAAGGCTGTCACTGGGAGGAGCTAGACAGCGCAGCCAATAACAAGGCATCAGGAAGAAACATGTCAAAATGTTGCTGAATCATGGGCACCATGATACCCCACGCGGCTGCACCCCATTCAGGGAGCCCTGAATCAGATTCGGAAAAAAAGGTCCTTAAAGGGATAGTAATGTTTCATAATAAAAGCAGCTCCAATTAATCATCATAGTATTTGGACTTTGGAGAGTGTTATTTCAATTCTGTCAGAGTTGTAGTTCAAGAGTAATTCAATGACAAAGTATCCCCCTCCCGCCCCTTTTACTGATGTAACACTGTTCAGCCAGAGCAGAAGGGAGGTGCCCAGGTAGATTGCAGAGAGGGACAATCTTCAATTCAGATAAGGGAAAAACCTGAAAACTTGTCAAGGGAGAAGGGCTTTCATTGTTCTCACAGGAAGAAGATTGTCCCCTTCTGTTATCTGTCTGGTCTATGGACTGGATTCCACATCTGAGAAGAGATGGCTTACACTAGGTAAAAGGGGCGGGAGGGGAAACTTTGCTTGTGAATATCTCTCAAACCATAAAGGCATGAGAGATAATACTTATATCGTTCTTCATGTTTTTATAATGCCTACAAAATAAAATAAAGACAAAATTAAGTATTACTATCCCTTTAAGTGCCAGCCGCATGCACGATTCACCAGTCCTTAAGGGGTTAAATGCTAAAGTATTAATATAAAAATGAATGAATAAACTACTTTTTATTGCAGTGGGTGACACAAGGTTTACAATTTGGGACAATGATTAAACTGATAAGGTTTACACTTTATCTTGATTAGGAAATGCAAACCAGTTTCACAATCTCAGCTATTTACAATAACCAGTACAAGGAACTAAATATAGAGCAGGATTGTTTTTATCAGCATAAAGAAGTAGCTAACAAGAGTAGCAGGAAGAAATAGATAGCAAGCGAGCCTGTTGATGCATAAACCAACCATACAGATATACACTACTTCAGATTTACTGGGGTCATATACAAGACTGAATACAATTACTGTGCATCTACATATTACATTTCTCATGAATATGTAGAATCACAAAAAACAAATAGGATAATCTCTTGCATACTGAAGGGATACAGATACAAGTGATGTGAGTAGGATATGTATATGTAAATCCATAGGAATCAGTCATCTTGCATATAAAATTAGATGATGTCCAACATTTTACCAAATACATTATTAAAAGAAAATAAGCATATTAAAGAAAATCTTACAGGCAAAGGATACATCAAGTCAATAAGGATGAATAAAATAATATGGTGTAAGGGAACTTACTTTGGGTAAGTGGTGGCTTGATTAACATGCTTCATGACATGTAATGTATTAATTGAAGTAAATAATTTAATCATGGCAGGGCAAGTGAAATAAATTAATTCTAATTTGATTTTACACATTTAATTTATAACTTCTCTGTGTGTCCATCTAACTTACATAGTAACATAGTCATTTAGGTTGAAAAAAGACTTGCGTCCATCTAGTTCAACCCTTTTCATATTCCTGTTTACCATCGCTGATCCAAAAGAAGGCAAAAAAACACCCTCAATACAGAAATTTCAAATATGCCTTGAATGAAGAGAAAAAAATTCCTTCTTGATTCCAAATGGACATCAGATTTCTACTTGGATCAACAAGCACTAACTATATATTAATCCCAATACTAACGTACATAGCCCTCTATGTTCTGCTCTTTTAAATAAGTATCCAGGCCCTTCTTAAAGGCATCTAATGTATTTGATAGCGTCACCTTCTCAGGCAGTGAATTCCATACCTTTATTGTCTTTACTGTAAAGAAACCCTTCCGCTGCTGTAGATGAAATCTCCTTTCCTCAAGTCTAAGCGGGTGGCTCCTTGTCCTTTGTTATGTTCAGTTAATGAACAGGTCTTTGGAGAGCCCTTTGTATAGGCCCTGGACATATTTATATAGTGTTATCATATCCCCTCTAAGATGCCGTTTTTCTAGTGTGTACAAGTTTAACTCTTCTAGCCTTTCTTCATAACTAAAACTTTACATTCCCCTTACTAGTTTTGTAGCCCTCCTCTGCACTCTCTCTAGTTCCATAACTTGCCATTTACTACCACACTTTGCATTCTATCTTTCAGCCAATTTCCAATCCACACACAAACGTTTTCCCCTAAGCCAATTTCATTCAGTTTATACAGTAACCTCTTGTGTGGAACTGTATCAAATGCCTTGGCAAAGTCTAAATAGATAACATCAACCGCCGCTCCCACATCTATTATTTTTACTCACTTTTTCATAAAATGCAATCAAGTTAGTTTGACAAGACCTGTCTTTCACAAAGCCATGTTGGCTCCTGCTAATGATATACCTGTTCAAGCTGAATTCTTGAATGTATTCCCTTAGCAACCCTTCAAACAGCTTCCCTACCACAGATGTCAAGCTTACAAGTCTGTAATTTCCTGGCTGTGATTTTGATCCCTTTTTAAATATTGGCACCACATCTGCTTTACGCCAATCTGTGGGCACCATACCTGAAATAAAAGAATGCCTGAAAATAAAAAATAATGGTCTGGCCAGGGCCAGGCTTAGCTCTTTAAGTACCCGTGGGTGTATACCATCTGGCCCCGGGGCTTTGTCTACCTTAACATCATTCAATTGTTTTAACACTTTTTCTTGTGTTAGCCAATCCAGTGGTTGCTGTGACTGTTCTGTAAAAGTAGTTTGCAGATTCTTGTCCATTGGGTCTTCCTTGGTAAAAACAGAAGAAAATAAATTATTTAAAATATCTGCTTTCTCTCTTTCTCCACTGACCATCTCACCCATTTCAGATAACAAGGACCCAACATTATCAGACTTTAATTTGTTGCCATTAATGTATTTAAATAATTTTTTTGGGTTGCTCTTGCTCTCCTTAGCAATAATTTTTTCATTCTCCAATCTAGCTAATTTAATCGCCTTTTTACAGGTTTTGTTGGCATTTTTGTACTCTGCAAATGACTGCTGATCCCTCAGCTTTATAATGTTTAAATGCCGCTTTCTTGTTATTTATTTCATGAATTACTTTACTGGTTAGCCACATTGGTTTTCATTGGCTTCTTTTGTATTTGTTTCCAACGGGGATAAATGAATATGTATATTTTTGCAATGTTATTTTGAAGGCATTCCACTTACCTTCTGTGTTTTTTCCTGAAAATATTCCATCCCAGTCAATGAGACCAAGGGATGAATTAAACCTGCTAAAGTTGGCTTTTTTAAAATTCAGTGTTTTGGTGGAACCCACACCAAATTGCTTTTTTGAATTAATCTCAAACGATACCATGTTATAGTCACTATTCCCCAAGTGCTCCCTTACTTGGATATCTTCCCTCAAATTAGGCAATAATGCTGGTTTGACATACAGACAGACCCCACCACCTCTTTTGTTTGACATATCTTTTCTAAACAACATGTAGCCCTCCAAATTGATTGACAAATCATATGTGTCATCCTACCATGTTTCTGTTATGCCGATCAAGTCATAGTTTTCGATTTCAGCTACCAGCTCCAATTCCCCTATTTTACCAGATAAACTTCTGGCATTTGCAAGCATATTTATGCCACTGCTATGTTCCATTTGTGATTTAATTTTGATGTGGTTTATAGGCTTCTCCCTATCATCTGCACTAACCCAGCCCTCAGATCCACCCACCTGGCTATTAATTAAATTGCCTTCCCTTTCTATACTATCTAGCCCAGTATTTATTGGCCCCTCCCTAGTTTAAAATCTCCAACCGTCTAGCCATCCTCTCCTTAAGCACTTGAGACCCTCTTGCATTCAGGTGCAATCCAACCCTACCATAGAGATTGTACCCCAAAGCAAAATCAGCCCAGTGTTCTAAAAACCCAAAGCCCTCCTTCTTACACCAAGACTTCAGCCATGCATTGAGCTCCCTAATCTCCCGCTGCCTCTCTGGCGTAGAGCATGGCACAGGTAGTATCTCAGAGAATACTACCTTGGAGGTCCAGTTCCTAATCCTACTCCCTAAATCCCTAAAATTACCTTTTAGGACTCTCCACCTTCCACTTACTTTGTCATTGGTACCAATATGCACCAAGACAGCTGGATCCTCTCCAGCCCCTCCCAATAATCTGTCCACCCTGTCCGCAACATGCCAAACTCGGGCACCCGGGAGACAGCAAACCATTCGGTTGCTGCGATCAGAGTCACAGATTACCCTATCTGTTCTCCTAATAATAGAGTCCCCTACCACCACGACCCGCCTAGGCTTCACTTCCTCTGGATCCACTCTGTGCTAGAGGAGCTGTTATCCCGGCTGTTAGGGAGAACAGTCTTCTCCAGCAATTCCACTTCTGGGTTTGCCTCCCTAACATCTTCACTTAAATGAGCAAATTTGTTGGGATGGAAAAACTCAGGACTGGCTGCCCTCTTCCTCTTCCCTCCCCCACTGCAACCACTTCTAACTGTCACCCAACTATGTGCCTGGTTCCCTTCTAGCTGATCTCCTCCCTCTTTGCTAGACTCTGCTCAGCTAGCAAAAGACTCCTCTCAAGGTTGTCAATATCTCTCAATGTTGCAATATGACTCTGTAGAGCTCCAATCTGAGCTTCCATAAAGGCCACTTGCTCACACTTGCCACATCGGTATGGACCCTGGAACTGCTGTTCCATGCATGCATACATATGGCAAGATGTGCACTGAGTGAGATCTCCAAACTTGCTCATCATGTATGGTGCAAATGTGAGTTCTTAAAAATGTAAACAATTAATTTACCTTTGTTTCTCTAACTCCTGCGTTGCACTAACTGCTGTATTTCCCCAACTGTCCACTAATTCCAGAGCACACTGTATATGTGAGCACACTCTGTGAATCCTGTAACTAGATTTATACAGGCCTACACAGGTGATTGTTCACAAACCTCCACTCTTAATTACACACACTCCCAGAACAAACAACCTTTTAAAATTTAACCGTTTAACCTTCTTACTGCAGGTTAGGATGTAAACCCAAAATCAGTATATAACACTTCTCCAGTGCTGTGTTTCACCAACTTACTATGATATCAAGGGGGAGAAAAGCAGAGATTAAACATAACACTGTAAAAACAAGTTAGTGGAAACAATTTATATTATTCAAGCCTTCACTGATGGTGCTGGGAGATCATTTAGGTCCAAAAATTAACTGCAAAAAACAATATTGTTTTACCGCAAAATAAATGTTACCCAGTTAAAAGTCTAATATTTCACAGCTGGTTTCAAATAAATCTAAATAATAGTTTAAACAATTTTTGCAAGTTTTATTGTTATGGAGACTAGAAATACTTTAATATACCACATACAGTATTCGCAAGTCAATATGTCTCAACTAGAGGGTGAATGGGGACATAGGGATTTTGTAACGTTCCCCCCCAAAAAAAACTGCACAATTTGATGCTATAAATAAATGGTCATACCTTTCTCAAAGTTCACATTACAAATAAACATGTCGTCCAACAATTATGACAAGAGAACTAAAATAAAATTATGTGTTTTTAAAATTTATTTTGGGGATTACTTTTATTAGTAAGGATATAAATAAAAGGTGACATGACAACAATGTCACCAAAATATAATTTCAAGTTGGTAAAAAATAAATAATTAGAATTATAATAGAAAAGGTAGTGGAGAATTGAGGGATATCAATCTGTAATCTCTAATCAACAGACACATACATATTAACCCTTTGATTAACAAAAAGGTACTCACCGCATTGCATAGCAATGTGTGTCACACCTCTCTGACAATTAAAGTGTTAACACAACAACAACAAACATCATAATATTCCAATATTAACTCTGTAAGTTGAATAAGGAGGATTTGGGCTACACACTTCACTTGGTCATAGGCAAGATGATAATTCTGTTATCTAAGAACAAGCAGCAAGCTTCCCCTTTAATTTATATATATCAATCACGTTCAAAATCATTGGAGAGGATGGAAGGCAATATATCAATTAAGTGTCCAAGAAACAAATCGATTGGCTTTATCACCTTAAGTCTTTAACATAAAAAAGGCTGAAATATCAATAATGATTTTAATTTATTTTTTAAACGAACACTAGCACACAACATGACATAGGATTCTATTCACTTAAACACCTAGTACTTCATGCTAGCCTCTGTGAAATTTGTATTCTGAGATCTAAAATTTAGTCTTACATATGTTCCCTGGCTATTCCTATTTCTGCTAGATATGTAACTCAAACGTGATAGTGTTTAATTGTTTGTTAAAGGGATAATAATGATTAATTTTAAGTTGATTTATATTGTAGCCATTAAAAATAGGTTAACATCAGTGTACGTCTTATCTTACTTTTTCCATAATCTATTTTAGGTTAAAGGACTTTGCTTGCATAAGGTATTAGTGTGATTGTCTTGTGGTCTGCATACTTCTTAACACTTCCCTTCTTTGGTATGGGGATGAACATAGATGATTTCCATGCCAATTTCCTCCAAATCTGCTGGCATGTTTGGGTTAGTATGTTGATGCCCTCATCTCCACGGACTTGATTAGCTCAATATGTCTGCCATCTGCTCTTTCACCCTTTTTGATTGGCAGTTGTCCCTAGTGACCTTCACACTCTAAGGAAGTGGTTCTCCCTTGAATTCTTGCTCTTTAAAATAGACAGTCGTATTGTTATCTTGTCTGTAAAGCTCCTCTGTGTAATCATGACATCTTCTTTTACTTTCTCCACTTTCTATGATATCTTTCCTATGCTTGCCATTAATCACTGAAGTCAGGGGTGAACTTTCAAGTGATTTTCTTAAATTTATCTCTAGCGTTTCCTTTTTATTGTACGTTTCCATCTCCTGACATTGTAAATTGAGATATGCCTTCTTATCCCATCTTGTTAGTTGCTGAAACTTATCATTCAATGGTCTTACTTCTTCTAATAAACTCTTCACTTTTGCTCCTCAACGTTCTATATTAATGGCCTTAACTGATGTCCACCTAGATCCTCTCTGGTGGTTTTGATAAATAGCTCTGTGCTGCCTTTTTTATAATGTTCTTCATTGCATCTCAAAGCTCTCCAGGGGCTCAATTCTATTACCAGCGCTAAAACCGGCGTTACAAAAAAAACAAGCAGTGTGAATTTTGCAAACACGTGTTACGTCGGTATTCTATTGCAGAACCACAGTAAAACAAAACTGGCGTAGACAGCACTTTTCAGAGTGCTAGCAAAACTGGCGCTGTCTGCTTTTATTCGACTACCGCCTAAAAAAAAACACACAAAATGTCAGTCCAAGGAAATAGGCGTACATTTGACAGCAGAAAGATCAAGTTCAGTATTAGATGTGTTCCCACATAACAAAATCTGACATAGAGTGCCCCCCTTCGACATATTAACCCTCCCCTTTTAAAAGTCGACTACAGTGCTTTCATTCACCACATTAATTCGACAAATATTGTACTCGACACTTTAACCCCCCCTTTAAAATTCAACTTACAGTGCTCCCATAACTTTTTTCACCATTTAAATCCGACATTTTCCTTCTCCTATTTTATTTTGACACGCACTCATATTTTGTACTGAAATATTAACCCTATGAGTACCAGAGAGATAGCAACACATTGCAATGTGTTTGCTACCCCTCTGTTACTCATAGGGTTAATAGGCAAGGTACATAAGACAAAAAAGACACACAGATAACCCTGCTGTACTAGCACTCAGGTAGAATACTTCTTATACGTGAATATTATCAGATAAGATCACATAAAATAAAACAACTTTTACTAATAAACAAAAATATACATAAAAGAGAATATGATATATCCTAAAGCTAGGGACTTACAATGTAAAAACAATAAAGCAACAAAGCAAGAAATAAGTCTTGTACTGATATTCAAGCAGTCTGTATGAAATAGATACATGTGACTACTACAATACAACTTTCTCCAAGCCTAGTACAGAATGCCGGGGCACTTAAACCAGCTTGCCTTTTTTGTAACAAAAGAAAAAGACAGAAGCGCAGCCTCTAAGTGTACACCGTATGCATAAAAAAATAACGGGTTTCCCTGCATATGAATGAACTCACCAGATACTTTCTTGTAATCTTGCTCATCAATAAAGGAAATCTTAAACTTTTCTCCAAACGAATCCCCTCTCTCTTAATAGAATAGTCACACGCGGCTCCTTAGATGTAACTTTCGCTCGCAATGGGGAGATCAATCACATCCGGTTGTCTTGAAGAGGGCAGTGATGCCGTGATAGCGGCATTAGTATCCAGGTCAAATCAGGTGAAGGGACCTGGGGCGCGATTCTATTACCAGCGCTAAAAATAAAACAGGTGCTAGGTTTTTCTAAGTCAGTTTTTGGTATCCTATTACCCGACTTGTGAAAACAAAATCAGTGGTAATTACAAATACCGCCAGTCAAAAAAAAAAGCCCATACGAATCGATTAAAAACAACATGCAAGTAGTTTCCTATTACCAACGCTCAGTATTAGCGCCTGTTTTGTTTATACAAGTTAAGTAGGAAATTCTGCGCCTCAGAGGTTGAGGCGTAGAAGCCATAATGACAGTTTCAAAACCCTCCTTATTTGAACAAATGACGTGTATAATACAGTATACAGCATAGAAATCCGACACAGAGTGCCCTCTTCTACATATTAACCCCCCTTTTAAAATTCGACTTACAGTGCTTTCTTTCACCACTTTAATTCAACAAATATTATTCACATTCCACATTTTAACCCTTCCCCTTCAAAATTTGACTTACAGTGCTTTCTATCACCACTTTAATTTGACAAATATTGTACATTTGACATTTTAACCCCCCCCTTTAAAATTCGACTTACAGTGCTCACATGGCTTTCTTTCACCATTTAAATCCGACATTTTTCTTCTCTTATTTTTCTCAACATGCCCTTGTATTTTGTATTGCAAGATTAACCCTATGGGTACCAGAGAGGTAGCAACACATTGCAATGGGTTTGCTACCCCTCTGGTACTCAAAGGGTTAAGGGCGTATTTAATACCTTGGAAGCTTTTGAATATTGTGTATTATTAGAGTGTTCATGATGTATTATTATTATGTGGCTATGCGTACCTTAAGTGCAGCTATTCTCAAAATTGGTAACAATAAAGGTTCAGCCCAAATACCTATTTACTCAAATAGGTTAAACAAACTACAAAATACTGTGTCTACAAATGCACACACTTAGGCGATTCCACAGTTACCTTTATATATTAAAGGGATAGTAATACTTAAAATGTAAAAAAAAATATGTTGTAGGGTTTATCCCCCTGAGTAAAACAAGGGTACTCCCACTGCTGAAAGGTGTTTCATTCAAAAGTTATTAATTTTCAAAGTTGAATTTTTTAGGTGCAATATCACAGTGGCCTGAAATTGTACAGTGGCGCTGTTGCTACACGATCCTATGGATAGCTCTGGTCAGTTGACCATAAATCTCCATAGGATGGTGTAGCAACAGCGCCACTATACAATTTCAGGCCACTGTGATATTGCACCTAAAAAATTAAACTTTGAAAATTAATAACTTTTGAATGAAACACCTTTCAGCAGTGGGAGTGCCCTTGTTTTACTCAGGGGGATAAACTCTACAACATATTTTTTTTTACATTTTAAGTATTACTATCCCTTTAATACTTACATGGATATGATATTCAATGTCCCAAAAGAAAGATCCTAGAGCTTTCAAGTGCTTGTTGAGTGCAGAATTAACCCTTTGAATGCCAGAGGGGTACACAATGCACTACAAAGCAATGTATTGCGTACCACTCTGGCACTCAAAGGGTTAAGTTGCTTTTATGATGCTTCAGTGGATTGAGATTCTGGTCTCCTCTCTTCTCCTTTGTATCAGTTTACGACATGTATGGGAAAGTATATACCCCAGACGACCTTTCCAATCCGATCGCTCTCCTCTACGTTTTTTCAATTGGTTCCTTTTCTTCCCAAGATATTGACAAAGATACACAGAGATACAAGTGCTTAATAGTATAATCACTCCACACTGCAACAAAACCTTAATGCATCCACTCACGTTATGGATTCTTTTGATCCAGAGCAGTCTCACAGGATAATTTCCTCCAACATCCGATTAGCTTTATTTATTGAACCGCTCTCTCATTCTGTAATAGAAAGTAGGAGCTAATAAACTTTAAGGGAAGCTTCTCAAATAGAAATTATATTTATTAAACAGCAATTAATGTTCAAATTAGTAAAATAAAATGAATTAAAACAAACTTTCTGATAGTTTCCAACCCAGATCCAAACAAAATGAGTTATTGGGAGTCTTATGCAGCGACCAGCACCACTATATACGACATTTGATATGATAGGGCCTATTGAATAAGTGTCTACCCTGATATTAAAGTTGAGTTTGTAACTCTGTGTGCCTTATTTCGGCCGTACTGGCAACGGTGTTATAACGGAGTATATAGTATATATATATATATTAATGCACTAATATTCGATGAGGGCTAAAAATGTGTCGTAGGCACGTCGACAGTATTCACCAAAGTGTCTTCGACATTGCATCACCAGCACTCCGGCAAAAAGATGCCCACATCGACATCAATCCGACAGGATTATGAATTTTCCATCACTTACTGGACTAGTCTATTACCTCCAAATACTCTACAGGGAAACACCGGCCCGGGACCGGTTACATTACGTGCCTATCTCCTGCTCGCTCGCCTCTCCTGCTGTCTCAGGGAGCTTGTGGGAGTCCCTGTACCCACCAGTGTCTGTGTTGCCTCCGGTAACCCTATAATACCTGGGTCTAGCCAATGCCACACTGTTGCCCGTGTTGCCTCAGTTAACCCTAGTGACCTAGGGTCATTACATCGCCAGCATCCGGTGTCTGTTGTTTCAGTTAACCCTAGCGTGCTAGGGTCCCATCACTGCCCGAGTCTGCGTTACCTCCGCTCACCCTAGCGTACTAGGGTTCAGTCATTATAAGTACCACTGCGGTGTTGCCTCCGTTAACCCTAGAATGCTAGGGCCTAGTCGATGCCTGAGTCCATGCAATGTTGCCTCCGTTAACCCTAGTGCTCTAGGGCTTAGTCTTTGCCTGAGTACTGCCTGTGTTGCCTCAGTTAACCCTAGAGTACTAGGGTCCCGTGGCTGCCAGAGTCCTGCCTGTGTTTCCTCAGTTAACCCTAGCGTTCTAGGGTCCCTGTACTGCCAGAGTCCTACCCATGTTGCCTCAGTCTACCCTACTCTCCTAGGGTCAGTTCTCTGCCAGTGTGTTGCCAGTGTTACTCACGTTAACCCTAGTCCACTAGGGATTGCCCTTCAGTCACCCATCGCCTGTGCCACCTATTGCGTTGTGGGACTGTTGAGAATATCATTGTTCCTGTACCTTGCTGAGAATCTGCCTACAAGTCCAAGCTCACAATACTTGTTTGCTGACTATTTCAGTGTTTGAAGTTTTTCCCTGGCCTGCTTCAGATCTGGAAAGTACTTGGTACGGACCTTATCTGGGCCTGAGAGGGATCCTTGTACATTATTTTCAATAAAGCTTTTAACCTTACCTGTCTGAGTGTTCTTTTATAAAGAGTAACAAACCGTGACAACAACCCAACACAGGACCACTGAGCAGATGCAGAGTCGAGGTGAGCTTTGGTCAAGGCTGACAAGTCTCAAACATAGTGCCAAGTGGAATCTGGAAGAGGAGTCTCAGAAGCAGAGATCGATAATCAATGAATCACTAGCGAAGGTATAGAATCAGGGGGCAGCAGGGAAGGTCAAACAGCAGAGCTGGGTCGAAGCACAAACAGGAAACAGAGAAGACATATGCTTGAGAACAATGTACACAGCTCATAGAAGGGGCAATGAGCTGGAGAGGAAGTAAGCTTTAAATAGCGAAGACCCCCAATGAAGATTAGAGGGACAAACAGGAGTTGACAGGTAAACAAGTCTTGGTCATAACATGAAAAATAAAAAGAAAAACATTAAAAGGTAAGTATGGGATGAGAGAGTGTTGTTCTCCCAATAGTACAAACAGGCCTTATATCAGTTTATCCACTTCTAAACTGTTATTAAAGTGCTTGCATTAGTTTGTAAATAATGATTAGCATTTGGGTACTTACATCAATTTCAAAGCTGTAGTGGTTAATCGTTACCAAAAGGGTTGAGAAACACCATTTTTTGAGTAGGTGTCACTTGGGGAAACTTGAATAGAAATCAGTGTATACAGGAAACTGCAGATTAACGCATAGAAGAAAGCAAAAGATACACCTAACACCTAAATGGATTAATTTACCGGTTAAACAAATTAAGAATCACCTATTTAAATCGTACAAATGCCCTTCGCTCTAATTTAATTAATATTGTCAAGTCCTTTTGCTGCACTGATGTTACCAAAAAAAGGATACACAATGTGCTTGATGTGGAAACTTAAACACAAATTATATATCTTTATACTGACACATTCCTTCTTTAGTTGGATTATTTGATCTTCACTTAGAAGATTTTCTTTCCTTGTGCACACCTAAAAAAGTATTGTTTTGCATACATCATTTTCTTTATGTATTGACTTTGAATAAGTGCCAGCATTCATGCATTTCACATGTAATTTCCATTGTAGGTACTAACTAATCCATAAAATCCTTTTCAGGTAACACCCTCCATAGTTCTTTATAAAAGAAAATGAATGTGTCTGTCAGCAGATATCTACAACAGTTCACTTAATACAATGATGGACCAAAAAAGTACCGAGACTCTAAACATGGATCTTCCAGTGAGTTCTGCAGAATGTTTCATTCTAAATGCAAATTAATTTTATTCTAATTATAGTTTGTTTCAAATGTATTGAATTTGGTTTGAAATAACGGT
The DNA here is from genome assembly GCA_037306005.1 of Rhinophrynus dorsalis. Lineage (NCBI taxonomy): Eukaryota > Metazoa > Chordata > Amphibia > Anura > Rhinophrynidae > Rhinophrynus > Rhinophrynus dorsalis. Next base: position 242,267,473 of record CM074724.1, on the reverse strand, counting down.
AAGCATTAATTATTTGATCATATCTGTTTTAATATGTTGTTTAGGGTCTTTTTCTATCTATCCACAGCACAGTTTGTAGTTCATCATCAAAAATGCCTTCTTAAATTGTGTTTAAAAAATGTCTTAATTCTTTCAGCCATATAGTCTGACTCCTAAAGTAACAGAAGCCAAGAAGAAGTGGGTACTGGTGGCTGTAACTGTTGTTCTTCTTGTTGTGATAATTATTGGGCTACTTTGATTGGAGTATATATGTCTCAGAAACATACAGAAGAGGTAAGTGTTCATTACTAGCGATAGTTACGAAAGAGATAGCGATAGATAGATAGACACAGAATGTTGGCGCTTTCAGTATCTTAAGCCAAAATAATAAGACAAAATGACCTGGGTACCCCCAAGGAAATGTGATTAATTAAATTTAAATCATACAAAAAACATGGCCCATGCATTCTTTATGATTTAAGTTTAATGCTATATTAGTTGAAATCCTGAGATTGCTCCTTTCCTCTGTATATATATATATATATATATATATAAATAGACAGATAAAAGCAAACAAACAAAGTATTGATGAACATTCATATTGTCATCATTATTAAAGGGATAGTAATACTTAAAATGTAAAAAAAATATGTTGTAGGGTTTATCCCCCTGAGTAAAACAAGAGTACTCCCACTGCTGAGAGGTCTTTCATTCAAAAGTTATTAATTTTCAAAGTTGAATTTTTTAGGTGCAATATCACAGTGGCCTGAAATTGTACAGTGGCGCTGTTGCTACACCATCCTATGGAGATTTATGGTCAACTGACCAGAGTTGTCCATAGGATCGTGTAGCAACAGCGCCACTGTACAATTTCAGGCCACTGTGATATTGCACCTAAAAAATTCAACTTTGAAAATTAATAACTTTTGAATGAAAGACCTCTCAGCAGTGGGAGTACTCTAGTTTTACTCAGGGGGATAAACCCTACAACATCTTTTTTTTTTATTTTAAGTATTACTATCCCTTTAATTAAAGGGATAGTAATTCTTCGTTTTATCTTTATTTTATTTTGTAGGCATTAAAAAAACATGAAGAACGATATGTCTTATCTCTCAAACCTTTATGGTTTAAGAGATATTCACAAGCAAAGTATCCCCCCCCCGTTCAGCCAGATCAGAAGGGAGGTGCCCAGGTAGACTGCAGAGAGGGACAATCTTCAATTAAGATAAGGGAAAAAGCTGAAAAACTTGTCAAGGGGGGAAGGGCTTTCATTGTTTTCCTACAAAAAAGATTGTCCCCTGCTGTTATCTGTCTGGTCTTACAACCAGATTCACATCTGAGAAGAGATGGCTTACACTAGGAAAAAGGGGCGGGAGGGGGAAACTTTGCTTGTGAATATCTCATAAACCATAAAGGTTTGAGAGGTAAGACTTATATCATTCTTCATGTTTTTTTAATGCCTACAAAATAATATAAAGTTAAAATGAAGTATTACTATCCCTTTAAGGAATGCCCTGCTCAAGCACAGGTGAGTCAGTCAAAATGAATGAGCAACTGATTACATCCTTACATCCTGGCCTGTTGGTGGCCCATGATGACTGACCTTGGACATCCCAGTCCTAGAGGATAGTGACAAATCACATGACATGCAAATCTTCCAACATCATTTCTAGTATATAAATGCATGCACTTTCCTGGATGGCTCCAAGGGGCCCTAAACTAGAAAAAAAAGTAATCTCTGGTTAATGAAAACACCAACTATATAATGTGAGAGATCACAGAAAATGCCCTGGCAAAATGGTTTCTCTCACCCTGTACAACTGACTAAACACAAATCCACAGTAATAGCAAATGCCACTCAAATTATATAAAAATTATAACAAAGTAATATTAGAATTGGTGCCACTCAGGGATAGGCAGCCTTTGGCTCTCCAACTGTTGGAGACTACAGCTGTCATAATCCCCAATCAAAATACCAACAGCTGGTAGAGGGTAATAAGAATTATAGTCACAAAGAGCCAGAAAACTGAATTAAAAAAAACTATTCCATTAAAAAAAATCTAGAAATTACTATTTTTATGGATTTGTAATAATATATTGTCATTTTTATATTTATCATACTGCACATCATATAATAATTATTTAATTAGTTATTTAAGTATTATGCTATACAAATAAATGAGTGCATTAAGCAAAGAGTGGATTAGACTGCAGTACTTATACACACACACACACATGCACCAAAATGCAAGAAGCAATCAGATGGCCTTATTAACAGTAGGTTTGAGGCTGTACAGATTGAGCCAGAACAACTGGATCTCACAGAACCATACATAGATTGCTATGGTTTGGTTTGAACTCACATACTCAGTGTCCTGCACAGAGAACAGATTTGGTCAGCCCAGTCTTATTAACTTGGCCATTGACTGTCCAGTTTGGCTGTTTTCATCCAGATTGGGTTATACTGAATAACTAAATCAGCCTGTTTTCGGACATCTAATACAAGAGAATACCTTTAAAAAGTTAAAATATTTTCATAAGCTGCATTTGTGCTTCAGTTTCTTGCATGCTAATATACCACTAAAATGTTCTTCTCCATCGCTGCTTAGATCGTGAGAATGGTCTTCAATTCAAAGGATGGGGAGAAGGTCCAGCAGACAATTTCATACAATGAGCAGGAAAATCTTGCTGCTGTTTTTGTGAATGCAAATAACTACTCAGCTACTGTTCTATACGATTATAAACGAGTGAGTAATGGTGTCAGGCAATTGGGCTCAGTTACATTTCATGTGCCACCACAGTAAATAGAGAATACTACTGTTATGTCAATTATGACATATTTAGAGTGGAAGTTTATTCAGTGTTAGTCTTTCCATATTTGTAAAATTAAATTGAACCCTTTGAGCGCCAGAGAGGTATCCGATACTGCAACACAATGTGGTAGATACCTCTCTGGAACACAAAGGGTAAAGGAGAGGTTTCTTAATCCCTTAAGGACCAGAGTGGTGTAATATGTATTGCAAAGCAATGCATGTACATCCCTCTTTTTTCAAGAGGTTAAATGAGCAATGAAGGGTTACAAGTATGTTTTCATATTGCTCAAATCCTTTTCTAAAGATCAACGCATTGTTAAAAACCTCTGTTTAACATCTTGGATGCTTCATTGGAGATTCACTAAGTGGTGATAAAGAGGTGATAAAGTGGAGATAACTTCTCCAATGTATCACTTCTCCAGTTCTTATGTTATTCTTTGCAGCCAATTCACTAACATTTCTTGGCCTAGATGCACTAAAGGTCGATGTGGTGTCTGTATGGAAGGGTATGGTTGGAGAAGATACCTATTAGCATACAGAATTTTCGAAGTTCTGTCGGTGTGGAAGGGATCTCCTCCCCTCACACATCACCAACACTACAACATTCTGAACAGCATTCTCTGTGCTTCCCTGCCTAGCCAGTAGGGAAAACAGAGAAGGCTTTCAGCACCATGGACAGCATTGAATGTCATAGGGATGTGCATTGCTCACCCCTGTGGCATTCAAAGGGTTACAAAAAACAGAAACAGTACACCATGCACTACACAATGTCTCCCCCCTTCGACATCTCCCCCATTAGTATGTCGATATATATTGCATATATTCAATATACTAATTCCATCCGACATTCACCTTATTGACTTGCATGTACTAGTCGATTTGTTGCAAGGTTCCCATAGGAAGAGATACTGAGGCTTATGTACTGTGGAGAGCTGGGTGATGTGATAAAGAGGTGTTAAAGTGAAGATGACTCTTCCAGTGATATCACTTCTACAGTGTTATTCTATGGAGCCTAGGATTCTTAGTGCAATGGCTCAACTTTATTATCACCTTTTTAACACACTTTAGTGCACCTCACCCCTGGAGTAATTTAGGAGCAAACAAACTGCAGCATAGTGGAACAAATAGACAACCCTAAAATTAATTTTCATTTAAATGAGACTTTGAATCACTTTAAAGGGGATAGACAACATTTGCAAGTACATAATATATAAAGACAGATTGCCTATACTTTTTATTATTTTTGTTCCCTGAGCCCTACTGGCAGGATTAAAGAAATGTTCGCATCTGATAAAGGCATTTTTGTGCGCAGATAGATTCTGCACATGTTCTAATCCAGGAAGCTGAATACCAAACACTTCTTGAACTGCGCATTATAAAAATTATTTTTTACAACAACCTACACAGACGCATACATTTGTTCGCAATAGCACTTCCTGCATTAGGAGCATTCGCTATTCCACTCACACAGATTCATTAATCCTGGCCATGGCCACAAAAAAAAATAAAAAAATAAAAATACACATATATATATATATATATATATATATATATATATGCGCAGTCGTTCGCTAATCTTGATTTTTCATGCGCAATTCAACAAAATCATGCACAAAACTATTCCCTAGTGGTTTTCACACGGCAAATAGCGATTGCACATGTTTCCTGCATCGTGACATATATGTCAAAGACTGTGAAAGCAGGGATAGTGATACAATGTTGCACTATTCCTGCAACAGAAAAGCCTGTCTAATATATCATACAGAGTACAGCAGGGATAGTGCAACACTGTATCACAATCTCTGCTTTCACACTACTTGACAGATAGCTCTCTGGAAACAGAAATGCAGTGAACTAATATCGGGGACATAAGCCTTTTTGGCTTTTTGAAATTGACACATTGTCACATTAATGATACAGAGGGCTCCAATTAATTGCAAAGCAGTAGGTTAAACATTCCTTTTACTCCGGTGGGAAATTGTATTTGACCAATATGGTGCAGTTGGTACATCAGCCTCTTTATATGTAACCCTGTGGGTGCTATATGAGTAATCAATGCATTGCTATGCAATGTGTTGGATACCTCACTTGCACTCAAAGGGTTAAAGGGGAACATTCACCTCATAAACATTTTTTTTTACCATAGGTTTAGTTAATAAAGTAGTATTACGAAAGGCGTTTTTTTTTCTAAATGTATATACTTTTAAAGATATTTCATCTTCAAGCTGTGCCGGTCAGCATAATGCAGCACGCTGAATCTTCAGCACAGCTCTTCCTCACTTCCTAATTCTCCTCCCACCTCCCTCCCAGCTGCGCCAGGGAACGTGTTCACGCTTCCCGTCAGTGTGTTGTGAATGGCTTCTATTGCTATATCAAGCTCCAGTTAGCATTATACTGAGGTTGCAGCCTCAGTATAATGCTAACGGAACTTGATGTAATGATAGAAGCCATTCACACCACACTGAAGGGAAGCGTGAACACGTTCCCTGGGGCAGCTGGGAGGGAGGAGAAGAAGAGCTGTGCCAAAGATTCAGCATGCTGCAATATGAGGAAGTGCACAGCTTGAAAATCAAATATCTTTAAAAGTACATATATTTAGGAAAAAAAAAAAAAAAAAGCCTTTCCTAATACTACTTTATTAACTAAACCTATGGTAAAAAATGTTATGAGGTGAATGTTCCCCTTTAAGGCAATACTGATAATTTTGGTTTAAGACAGTGATGTAGTCCTAAAAAATATTGTACCAGTTCTCACACCTATTTCATGCTAGAAGGGCGTCCTATATATTGTTACGCAATGTGATGGTCAACCCACTTACATTCAAGGGTTAAAATCTCCCCATTCCATAACTTTACATATACTCTCCCTCCCTTCAAAACCTTTTTATGTTTGTATGTTGTTGCTTTTTTATCATATTGCAGTAATGAATATCACACAAAGACATACTGTAGATGGTAAAGTGGAAAGTTAGACATATAAAAGTCAGCTGTTGCCAAATGTTCTTTGGAGCTGTTTACTGTCCTGTCTAGTCTTCTATACTCTGCGCATCTGTTCAGGGCTGTATTCGGAAATAAAAATAGTTTAAATTCTGGAGCAAACCATCCATTTTTATGCATTCATGGGATAAATAAAAAATTCACATGGCTTCACAAGGTGTCAGAGACCTTGCTAGCATTCTATGTTTTAAAGCCTAATTTCAGTCAATAGGAATTTAGATGTGCCATCTATGGTGGAGTATGATCCATAATTGTTCCTCTTTAGTCTCCTGAATAAAGCTCTAGGGAGTCAATGCATTGCCATCAGGATGAGTGTGTTGCATCCCATCCTGAGCAGTCATCTTCAGTAGGGATGAGTAAAGTGATTCTGTCAGTTTGGATTCTATACGTTTGGAAATTATATAGAGTAAAAAAATAGATTCATTTATTTTCGGATATCAGTCTAAGCACATTCCTGTTCAGGGCACTGGTCTAAGGAAGGAAGAGAATTACAACAAGATGCCCCTTTCACCATATTCTTCTCCCTCCCTCTCTCATTCCCAGCCCCATACTAAGTCACTCCCTACTCTCTCCTGCACTCTAGCTTCTCTTGCTCTCCTCCTCAGACTGTTCCCCTTACCAGCACCTTTTCTGTCTCTTTCACTCTTCTTTGCCCCTCTCACCTTCTCAGTCCTTCTCGTTACCTCCACTTCACCTCCTCTTGCTCCTCGGTACCACACCTTGGCCCCATCTCGCTCCCACCCCTCTCACTTTTTATACCATCTCCTGACTCTCAGATACCCTTTTCTTTTCTTTCTACTGGTCATGGTTTGATACACATGGACCCAGAAATTTCTCCATGTCGCCCAAAACAATCTGGGAAATTGACATTTTGCTCATCTCTAATCTTCAGAAGGTGTTATGGCAATGATATTCAATTGTCAGACCTCCAGCTGTTGGGGATTACAATTTCCATTATCCCAAACCAACCATGTCTGGTTAGGGATGATGGGAGTTGTAGTCCCCAACATCTAAAGGTCCAAAAATTGACTACCCCAGTGTTGTGGTATGTAAGTTATATCCAAATCCGAGCAGCTCTGAAATACATTTTTTGTTGAGAAAAAACAAATGGAAATTGGGTACGATTTCTGATGTACAAAAATAGCACTTTAAGGCAATACAACTACATGTGCAGTAAATAATCGATATCGGTTGTGCTTTTTATCTCTTTTCATCAGGGCAAATATTTAATGCCAAAGTGTATTTTATCTCTCAAATAATAGGACTTAATCGGGTTTAGACAGTCTAATGGCAAGAAGTGTTTTGTTATGAAAATGAATAAATTCATCACACCACCCATGAGTTCAGTAATCAGTGGAATTAAATACTTCCAGACTCATGTAAGTAAAGTCTTTGTAAGAAAAAGTTAAGTATATGAATATATAGTTTTATATTTAACCCTTTGCAATGTATTGAATAACACTCTGTCACTCAGAGGATAAGGCACAATGGGCTGTATTCAATAAGCGAAACAAGTACAGTTCTGAATCAATTGAACTGCACTAAAGTGGATAAACTCACATTCCCATAATCAACAGACTGCTGGAGAGCTCTCCAATGAATCGTGAAGAAATGCACTGGATGACCTAGCTAACATACAAGCTCAGTAAAATGACAAACGGAGCTTGCTGCTACAATAGATGTGATGCATATCAATATAAAGGGAAGCGTGAAAGCGCTCCCTGGGAGAGCTGGGAGGGAGGTGGAAGGAGAATTTGAGGCCTGGGAAGTCCTGCACCGCTGTGCTGATGTTACCCTGTACCGTAGAATGCGGAAGTGCCCGCATGAAGTCTACATTTTAGAGCGAATATCTACTACAGTATGTACAAAGAAAAAAAAAGCCAGTACACAGCCATTTTAATAGCTTAATCATATGCGACAAAGTGTATTAAAGGGATAGTAATGTTTCATAATAAAAGCAGCTCTAATTAATAATCATAGTATTTGGACTTTGGAGATTGTTATTTCAATTCTGTCAGAGTTGTAGTACAAGAGTAATTGAATGATAAAGTATCCCCCTCCCTCCCCTTTTACTGATGTAACACTGCTCAGCCAGATCAGAAGGGAGGTACCCAGTAGATTACAGAGAGGGACAATCTTCAATTAAGATAAGGGAAAAACCTGAAAAACTTGTCAAGGGGGGCAGGGCTTTCATTGTTCTCAAAGGAAGAAGATTGTCCCCTGCTGTTATCTGTCTGGTCTTACAACCAGATTCCACATCTGAGAAGAGATGTGTCAGGCTTGTTATGGTTGGAGCATAGGAGCAGGGAATGCTATCTCTTGCCAGACACCCTTACCACGTGATCCACAGAGGGATACAGGTAGAACACCTAGGTAGGAATGACAGCACGGGAGTGCAAGGGTTAAGCAAAGCGTAGTCATGAACAGTCCAGAAGATCAGGGCAGGCGGCAAACAAGCTAGCCAAGGTCAGGAAACAGGCAAGCAGGGAAGTCCAGAAGGCAAGCAGAAGGTTAGGCAATGGGAAATCCAGCAGAGGGTCTGTAGCAAAGCAAGGAAGGAAGCATTGAGCACTGGAAGCTTAGAGCATACAGGAACCAAAGTTCTGGAACACTGAAGCAAAGTAGACACAGCCTGAGGGGTTTTTATAGTGTCATAGGTTTTCACCCCTCCCCTCTGCTGAACAAACCTCTCACTGGATTGGCCAACAGAGGGGTGTGCAACCACAGCACCTGCCTCACTGTTTACCTGGAGGCACACTATTGGTGGACAGTTGATGAGAGAGGCAGGCTTCACCTCCCTCCTACAGGTGTACAACACCATGGTTTGATCTGGACACCCTGTAGATCCCTTCCCTGGAGACTCCCTCAACTTTAGGTCATGACTTAGGCCAACCGCGCCATCGCGATCGCGGGTAGACGCCACTACTCAAGGCCATAGCTTCGGCCTACTCCTAGGCGGATGGCTGGGACATGGAGGTAGGAGATAGAGGGGCATGACAAGATGGCTTACACTAGGTAAAAGGGGCAGAAGGGGGAAACTTTATCATTCAATTACTCTTGAACCACAACTCTGACAGTATTGAAATAGCACTCTCTATGGCTCAAATACTATGAAGATTAATTGGAGCTGCTGTTTTTGTGAAACATGTTACATTACTATCCCTTTAAATGTGAAAGTTCCTCTTTACGTATTGTAAACTAAAGTTGACGAGCTATCTTACTGATAGTTTAGGACAGAACATTCATAGTTCGATTTTGCAGAATCATAGACCAGATCCTGGGATTAACTCTAGGTTTAGAAATAGCTATTTACTCACCTTTATCCCTATACTTTAACCCCTTGCATACTAGAGGGAAGGTACAATAAAAAAATAAAGGTTAATTTCTCAAAAAATAATTATATTGCACCCAAATTGAGAATACAATATATAAATAGTTTTTGATATTCTCTGAATGAGATACTTACCTTAAGGGGAAAGGTTCACTTGAACATTTATTTTTGTGATTATTATGACATGCAGTATTTGTATGTTGTTTACTCTGAAGATACCATTGTCAATATATTTTTTACATTTTTCTATAGAAAGTTCCAGTTGACACTGATGTATCCTATAACATTATAGAAGGTGAAGAGGCAAATCCCAAAGACTTGGGAATCAGTATCAACATTCTCTGCAGTGATGTCCCCATATATTGGGGAAAGCAGGTGAGTCTCTATAAATTCTAGGTGTTACATCGAGTGGACCCTTAGATGTTTCTGCCCCTCTAAATAATCAAAAATGTATATACATTGTGTGTATATATATATATATATATATATATATATATATATATATATTTAGATAGCCAAAAAGAAAGCAGGCAGTGGCACACACTACTACATAATCTATATTGTATATCTGGCTGGTGCACGTCCCTTAGAGATAAGAATACAAAGGTACTCAGCCTGGGATGACCCCGCGGGAGAGGGAGACAGCACACTACTATTCAAAGTCGTTAAAAAGTTCTGTTTATTCCATCTTGTTAAAAGCCGTATTCCATTATGTGAACATAATGGAATACGGCTTTTAACAAGATGGAATAAACAGAACTTTTTAACGACTTCGAATAGTAGTGTGCTGTCTCCCTCTCCCGCGGGGTCATCCCAGGCTGAGTACCTTTGTGTATATATATATATATATATATATATATATATATATATATATATATATATATACACACACACATATATATACACACACACATATGCACACATCCATAACCTTACGCCCTTAAGGATGGCCAATCGCGCATGCGGCCGTCACTTAAGGACCACGGACCATTTTTTGTTCTGTTACTTCTGGTTCAGGGCTCCCCGAATGGCGTGCAGCAGCGTGGGAAGCCCTGAATTCCATGACGGTCCTGGCACATCATCGGTTCTTAACGCAAATCTACCTTTGACGAGCCAAGACTGTCAAGGGTCATTAAGGGGTTAAAATCAAAATACTCGGAGGGAATTTCAAAAGAAGAGGGAAAGACATTTGAAATAATGATGATCATTTTTTTCAGCACCAAACATATTAGATGAAATAAGAACTTGGGACTCCTCTCATATTACCAAAATTTCATATAACATTTCCTTCTAGTTCATACTGACCCATTTTATCATGTATCCTTTTTTTTGATAATTCACTCCCAGGACCGGATTACCCAATAGACAAAGTAGGCAGTTGCCTAGAGCTCCAAATTTTGAGGGGTGCCTCAGTTGTGCCGGCCAAATCTACATTCTGAATTATAGGTGTGGCCAGAGCAATCTCATTGTCCCTGAACCACTTTTACACTCCTTTACAGGCTATTATTTAACCCTTTAGTTGCTAGAGAGATCTCCAATGCTTTGCAGATCTCTCTAGCAACCAAGAACTTAAAACTTATTTTTTAATCCTTGCTTATTATAGGCCAAGGCAGGGCCGGTGCAAGGATTTTTGTCTACATAGGCGAAGGTGCATTTTGATGCCCCCCCCCCGCCACCAGTCCCCTCCACTGAATATGTGTGAGTTCATATATAATATATATAATTCCTTTTGGATTCACACATGGTCAGGTTTTCCAATGGACGCACTGAAGGCCACATCACAAGGAGAGCAGACTCCTGCCCTGGAGCCTTCAGCAGCCTCCTGCCCTGGAGCCTTCAGCAGCCTAACAGTAGCAGCCTAGGTACCCTGGGAACGAATACAGTTTTCTGGGACAAATGTATGCAGTAGGGGGCAATCCAGGACCCTCTTGTGATCTGGGTTCCAGAATTTGTACTGCATCTTTAATCTGTGTGAGCACACCCCTCACAGAAAATGATCTGCAGGCCTGCCAGTTTACCTCTCTGACACTAAATGTCCCTTCCTTAAGCATGGGTAATGATGGAGGCATGATAATACCCCCTTTTTCATGGTGCCCATTGTGCCCTACCCTAAAAATGGCCCTGTCACAAAATTTTACACAACTGACCGACTTAAACATTATTGGTGATTACCCCTTATGCAATGTAGTATGAAAACATATCATTCTTATTCTAATATTACATGTAATCAAATTACAGGTTGACAGATATTACAATTAATACCATGACAATCACTGAAAGATTGTGTCTCGCAAAGCTAAGCACTGTCATAATCTGCCCTCTATGCACACAAATAAAATAGTTATGTGCTGAGTTGCCTGCTGCTGATATTGTGCTCCTCTTCTTCCTGGCGCAGCTCCTCCATGAGCACTGAGCACTAGGTGCTTAACGGCTGCTGAAAATTCAAACAAGTCCAGCGTGGTGACACAGGGATGTCACAGCACAATTGGTGTGTGGGGATTTTCTCTTGGACGCCTCTCGCTGCCTCTTCTCTCCCTCACAGGCCTCCACATTGCCACCTGCTCTCTCCCTCATTACCCTCCACATTGACACAAGAGGGGGAGAAAAGAGAAAGGCAAGAAGAGGAGAAAGAGAGAGGAAAGAAGGAGAGAAATAGGAAAGAAGGAGAGAAATAGAGAGGAAAGAAGGGGAGAAAGAGAAGAAAGAAGGGGAGAGAGGCAAGAAGGGGAGAGAGGCAAGAAGGGGAGAAATAGAGAGGAAAGAAGGGGAGAGAGGCAAGAAGGGGAGAAAGAGGAAGGATAACGGAGCAAGAGGGGATAGAGAGGATGCAAGAGGAAGGATAAAGGAGCAAGAAGAGGATAGAGAGGATGCAAGAGAAGGGATAAAGAGAAAGGCAGGAGGGGGAGAAAGAAGGGGGATAAAGACACATGGGGGAAAGAGGCAAGAAGGGGGTAATAGGCAAGAAGGGGGGATAAAGAGAAAGGGGCAAGTTGAGGGATAAAGAAGCAAGAGAAGGATGCAAGAGGAGAGACAAAAGCAATAGGGGGATAAAGAGGGAGGAAAAATAAGGGATAACAAGTGGAATAAAGAGGCAAGGGGGTAAAAAGATAAAGGGGAAAGAGGGAGGAAGAGTTAAGAATGGAATAAAGAGAAAGAGGCAAGAGGGGGAGAAATAATATATTTCTCTGCATCTTGCCTCCCTTGTACTTCTTTCACCCCTTTGTGTCTCTTTCTCCCCTTGCACCTCTCTTTCTCGCCCCATGTACTTCTTTCACCCCCTTTTGCCTTCTCCCCCTTGCACCTCTTTCTCCCCCCTTGTACTTCTTTCACTCCCTTGCACCTCTTTCCCATCCCATGTACTTCTTTCACCCCCTTTTGCCTTCTCCCCCTTGCACCTCTTTCTCCCCCTTGTACTTCTTTCACTCCCTTGCACCTCTTTCCCATCCCATGTACTTCTTTCACCTCCTTGTGCCTTCTCCCCCTTGCATCTCTCTTTCTTCCCCGTTGTATTTCTTTCACTCTCTGCACCTCTCTCTGCACCTCTTCCTCCCCCTTGCACCTCTCTTTCTCCCCCATGAACTTCTTTCACTCCACCTTGTGCCTCTTTCTCCCCCATGTACTTCTTTCACCCCACCTTGTGCCTCTTTCACCCCTCTGTGCCTCTTTCTCCCCATGTACTTCTTTCACCCCTTTGTGCCTCTTTCTCCCCTTGTACCTCTCTTTCTCCCCATGTACTACTTTAACCCCACCTTGTGTCTTTCACCCCACCTTGTGCCTCTTTCTCCCCATGTACTTCTTTCACCCCCACTTGTACTTTTTCACCCCTTTGTGCCTCTTTCTTGCCCCATATACTTCTTTCACCCCACCTTGTGCCTCTTTCACCCCACTGTGTCTCTTTCTCCTCCTTATGCCTTTCTCTTCTTCTCCACACTGCCCGCACTGATGACAGACGGGACCGCATCACACGCGGAGATGCTGCGTGGTGAATGCTGGGGTTTTCTTCCTCAGTCTGGGCGCCAGTTTTAAAGTTGCACTGGCCTCCTGACAGAGGAAGGAAGACACCAGCATGTTCCACGCGGTCCCGCGAATGCCGGCTGTCATTATTGCGGGCAGTGGGGAGGCACAACGTAACTAAATAAATGAAAAAACAAAAATCTTCCCGTTTCGGCGGCCCTCAGCTGCGGCGCCCTAAGACGGCTGCCTAAGCCGCCTTATGCTTGCACCGGCCCTGGGCAAAGGGAAATTTCTGTGGCAGAAAACAGTGTATGTAATTGGGGTGGGGTCATGTGTGGAGCAGGGGTGTGGCCATGGTTTGGGCTAAGGGTGCCTACAGCCCCTTGCCTAGGGGCAACTGGGATGTAAATCCAGCCCTGCCACTCCCTTAGTCACATCAGTATTCAGTACTCATGCTCCAACTTCTAAGTTATCACCATAGGGACTTTTCTGTTTTGTGTGACAGATGGGTATTCAACATACTGAGAAGCAATGCTTTGGATATACCCTTCTAGGCAAACAGAAGGTTAAAGCACAAACACCCATGCTAATACTAAATCCCTATTTCATTTAATCTGGGCAAAACAAATCTTACTGGGCACAATGAACTAATGTTGTGCAGATTGGTTTTCAAGAATTAATATTTAATTAGTACTGGATATCACGTCTATAAAGGTAAATATGATTTTTTGTTGCAGGACTCCAGGTAGCTAAACTCATCTCAGTGAATTATTCTTAGGAAGGAAGTCTTCAGTGAGAAGTCCTCCATGGGCATGATATACAGTACTAATTAAAGATGAATATTAAAGGGATAGTAATACTTAAAATGTAAAAAAAATATTGTAGGGTTTATCCCCCTGAGTAAATCAATTGTGTTTCCACTGCTGAAAGGTGTTTTATTCAAAAGTTATAACATCTCAAACTTGAATTTTTTAGATGCAGTATCACAGTGGCCTGAAATTGTATGATGGCTCTGTTGCTACATCATCCAATGGCAATTTATGATCAACTGACCAAAGCTGTCCACAGGATGGTGTAGCAATAATGCTACTTTAATGTTGCACATAAAAAAATTAGTTTGAGATATAATAACCTTTGAATAAAACACCTTTCAACAGTGGAAGTAGCCTTGTTTTACTCAGGGGATAAACACTACAATATATATTTGTTTTACATATTAAGTAAGGAATCAGTCCACACATAATTGAATTATGGTGGCCATTATTCCTTTCTGTTCAAATTAAGGTAAGTGGTGATTTATTATTAGGAAGTATTGGTGTACCTTTGACCTCCAGAACAGTCTTAGCTGAACTTGAAATTTGACTAAACAGTTGGTGCATAGAATGGTCGTCTAAGTAATCATATGTAAGTTACTACAAGGATTAACAGCTGACTGACATACATATAAGGGATCTGTGAAAGACTAACCTATTGATTTTTATGAAGTGCCCTGAGAAACCAAATCCAGAGTACTTGCTCCTTGACTTAGGACAAAGAGCATACATCACTTGGAGTATTTTCTAGGTGAGGTGTACCAAATCAAACACCTGCAACAGGTGTCTTTGTTGTTTCTTAGTGAGGTGTGGTTCTGTTGTTCCACTACAGCTTGGGCCTTCACTCACACTCTTCCACATGCTCAACCATATGGCTGAGAATTTGTCTCAGTGATTCCTACTAAAATTTATGAGGAAATATGGAGGAAAAAAATAGATAAAGTTATCTTCTGCAATAGAATCCACTCCATTGTCACTGTCTGTCATCTTGTGAAGATGATTTCCACCAGCACTTAGGTTTTAGCATGATACCCGTATTGGCACCCTCCAAATCACAATGCTTTCTGCCAGATACTGTGGGGATTATGTATAACGTCAAAGCTGAGCTACCAATTGTAACATAGGAGGACAAATACAAATGTGTAAAATTCTCATTAACTTATTTGGAGCTTTTTAATCCTTGGAATGTTTTAAGGGCCTGTCTAGAACTCACCATTTAAACCAATTTCTAAATGTATTTGTCTCTGTGATGAAGCTGTTTAGCCCCATATGAACAGTCTGCTCCATAACCATAAACCTCCACAGGACGGTGTAGCAACAGATCCACTGCACAAGTTCAGGGCATTGTGATACTGTACCTACAAAATTCAAGTTTGAGATGTAATACATTTTGAAAAAAACACCTTTCAGTTGTGGGAGTACCCATGTTTTACTCAGGGGGAAAAACCCTATAACATTTTTTTACATTTTAAGTATTACTATCCCTTTAAGAAGTTCTGAAATGACATTGTTAATACTGTATCCATTTTCAGATAAAGGTTTAAGGGTCATATTCTAAAACATAAAGAGGTGCAATTCTAAGCTGGATATACTCTTGTTTTATATTTTGAGAATCCAAATCTCTGTTGGCTTTCTATATATAAGGGAGATTAGTTCGTATCACTTACTTTTATGACTAATATGTAACAGGAAAACAGAGCTTGTGGAAAAGGAAGAACCTTTGCCCACGTGAACTGTCATTATTCTACATACTATTAGAACAGGCTCAGTACTGTGGATTTGCAGAAATAACTCTTAAGCCCCCCCCCCCAAAAAAAAAGTTATTTAACCCTTTGAGTGCCAGAGGGGTAAGCAATGTATTGCAAAGCAATGCATTGCCTACCCCTCTGGCACTCAAAGGTTTAAGAGTAGGTACATTTAGTTGAATTTAATCAGGAATCATAGTTCCCTTGTTATATCTTATTAATAACAGGATCTGGCAATGGAGTTTTTGTAGAATAGGATCTTGTGTATTTAACTTCCATACATCAAGAAAAGGAGTTATCTGATAACCCATCACGTAAAATAACAGTGCTGCTCCCAAACAAGCTTTTTCCTTCATGTTCAGCTTTTATTGTTTTTTGAAACAGCCAGGAAGCAACAACATTTGTTTGTTCTTGTAGACAAGCAATATGTTAATGAATAACTTTATTGACATGATACGGTTGTTGATGTGACAAATATATGATTATTTATGTGTACAGCTATAGGGAAAAAGAAAAGTAGGAGGACAAATACACACTTTCATTGCTTTAAAGGCATAGGAATGTAGCTCTGACTAATCTTCATAGTATTTGGGCCATGGAGAGTGTTATTTCAATACTGTGGGAGATGTAGTTCAAGAGTAATTGAATGATAAAGTATCCCCCTCCCACCCATTTTACTGATGTAACACTGCTCACCTCAGAGCAGCAAGACTGTCAGGATGGATCACAGAGAGGGACAACTTTCCATGAGCATAAAGAAAAACCTGGAAAACCTGTCAAGGGGGGCAGGGTTTTCCTTATGCTCACAATAAGAAGATTGTCCCTTGCAGTGATCTGTCTGGTCCCAGGACCAGATTTCAAATCTGAGGGGAGGTGGCTTACACTAGGTAAAAGGGACAGGGGGGATATTTTATCACTCAATTACTCTTGAACTACAACTCTGAGAGTATTGAAATAGCACTCTCCATGGTCCAAGTACTATGAAGATTAACTGGAGCTGCTTTTATTGTGAAACATTACTATCCCTTTAACCCTATAAGGACCAGATCACTGTTCAACCCATTGCTTTGCAATCTGTTACACGTCACCCTTGCCTTTAAAGGGTGAAATTGGGTTTTCAACCCCTTTACAGGATACAAATCAATGGTTTGAAGATGGCTCTACCATGAACAGTCTTAAATGTCCCATTTAATCCGCTGGGAATGTGGGAAATGTTTAATTGTCCCTGATAATTTACCTCAGAAATATTCATCTGTTTTTTTTGTGCTTATGGGCAATTATGTTTTACAGTTTCTATTTATCTTTTTCAGTCAAACACCGAACATCGCTTCAAAATTTCTTTCAAATTCAAGGTTCTTGGAATACCAGTCAAAGTCACTATTGGAAAATAATTTGTTCTGCATATCTCCAGAAATCTTATAACTGTTATATATACCTGAAATGCATTTATTACAGATGAGTAAACCTGTCACTGTGCAGGTCTAGTCATCCAGTTAGCTTAAAACTGTCTATGTGTTTTGTTAGCTAAAATATAGCAAATATACAGTTAAGGCGATATTAATTATTGGTATGCAAATGTATGCTAATTGTGATACCAGTGACTTTTCATATGCTAAATACGCATTTCAGTGACGTTTCTTATGCCAGTGAAGCCTTTCCAGTGACGTTTCATATGCTAATCAATGTTTTCAGAGACGTTTCATAATTAAGCAATATGCTGCACCAGGAGACTTTCACTTTTCCTAGAGATAAAAGTGTGACTACTTCCTAAACTATAAATCTGCTGGAATTTTGGTTCACATGACACATAGGCAGTTTTAAAATATGTTTTTTTTTTTTTAAATCAAGCTGACAGGACCAGTTTGATTTATGTAGGCCTAGATTACTTTACAGCTGATAAACCTTATCACTGGTTTTATCTAACAGATTCCCTTCGAGGTCTATGTAAAAAAAAATTGTAGATAAAACTCCTTGATATAGTTTATAGTTATAAAGTGCAATGTAATCCAGGTCTTAAAGGGGCCTTATTACTAAAAAAAAATATTGTATTAGACATTTATATTTATATGACTAGTTATTTTAATTATTTAGAATTATAGAATATGCTAATTAAGCAAATGCACGCACTTCCCGCTACTTTGCCTCCCCACTCACTTACATATAACCCTTTCAGTTCTAGGGGAAGTGGGAATGCATTGGTAGCAGTGTGGAGTGAGTCAGTGTCCTTGAGAGGTCAAGGTTATGTAGAGCTAAGACAGGACTTGCCGCCTTTGCATGCCTTAATTAGCATAATCTATGAGGCTAAATAACTCAGGAACCAGTTTCCTAAGTAAAGAATGCATAATAAAGCATAACATCACTTTTAAAATCAACAGATTTGTTTTTAGAGGATAAAGTCCCTTTAATAAAAACTGGAACAACTCTTGTGCAAACCAACCATCAAAGAGACAAATACAAATTCCATTAATTCCTATAGATTTAAATACTTACTTTAACCCCTTGAATGCTAGTGTGGTCTCCAATGAATTGCTTTGCAAAGCACCGGAGACTCTTCTATCGTTCAATGGGTTAAAGACCCATTTAAAGCTTTGTGTAATTATATTTGCCCCCTCTGGTGCAGTGGTTTTGCCCCAAAATTGCTCCAATTCTCTTATTAAATTGGCCTTTATAGGTAATAGCTGAAATAAGCACACTACTCACTAAAAAAAGAAGTCCAGTTGACCAAAGATCCAAAACGCGTCTTCTGTCATTTTAAAAAGGAACTATCGTCTGACATTGGCTCCTGTTAGACTGACCCTACAATAAAACGGAATGCAAAGACATTTTGATATCTCACTCTTCAACTTCCAGGGACTGTGTGCACCATAAACAACAATTCTAATTGGTGGGTACATGACACTAGCTGTCTATAAGAACAGCAGATAAGCAAGCCAAGACCATGGCTTAAAGGGCTCTAATGGGATCAGACTTAGCAAAATGCCCAGGGCTACACTCTGCAACCCCAAAACAGCTCAAATCAGCTGTTCAGAAGGTAAGAAAACTGATGCCCTTGGCTGGAAGGCAGTTCTGGAACTAGATGGCTTTTCAGCCCAAAACCCCAGGGTTACAGGCACAGTTTCCATAGACCCTGTGTATCATGTTTGCAATCCTGACACAGAGGGTCTATGGGGACCACGTTGTGCAGTTTCATATTTTTATTGGGCACTTCTGATGTCTATTCTGACTCCCCTTGTACTCCCCCCATTAGTCTGCCAGCGCTCACAATGTCACACCAGCTTCATCAGCAAGTCTGCTACTAGGGGAGAAGATCTGTCTGTAGGGCACTATCAGATGATAGCTGCAATTTAAACCACAGATTTCAGTAACAAAGCTCAGTACCCTGTAATCTGCAGGATTTCATTTTCTGATATTTTTTCCCATCACTTCCTGCAGGGCAAGTTTGCCTTCTCTTTTGAAGGTGTCAGTAAACCTTACCTGCATATTATTGAGGAGAACAGCAGGTATAAATCAGTCTGGAATAATTACTTTTTACAGATGGACCACAGGACAAACTGAATGAAAAAGAAATGTCAAAGGCCTATATATAAATACGTATCTTGTCTTACCAGGGTAAAAATAAAATGACCCTTGTGAAACAATTGAGGTTGATCAACTAAGGAGAACTTAAGTAAACAAACTGAATTATAGAAGAGAAAATAGGATTTTAGTCTTACCTGTTAAATCCATTTCTCTTAGTCCATACAGATTACTGGTAACTTTGGGTAGGTGATCAGCCCCTTTAAATAGGCAGGAACAATTCTGAGTAGTGACTGCTGGGTGGAGCCTACCTCTTCTCCTTAGCTTGCAGCTAGCCAATCCCCAACCAGTAAGATTTGAAGACTAACTATTGACTAGGTAGTAAGAAGCTAAAGGAAGACTCCTGTGAGCATGAATCCGAAAGGACCCCCGCGTTCTGCCACAGGAGAGCCAAGCATGGTCTCTTGAGAGGGTGGGAGACCAGTAACCTATATGGACTAACAGAAAAGGATTTAACAGGTAAGACTAAAATCCTATTTTCTCTGTCGTCCAATACAGGTTACTGGTAACTTTGGGATGTCCAGCCATTGAGTTCCCCAGGGCGGGAAGAAAGGCAAGGACCAGACGCAAGCCCCCAAAATCACCAGATCACCAATGAACCTACAGTTCAGGAAGAGCTCAACAATAACCGCAAAATGTCAACGGACACTGAACAGGGGTAAAATAAACCCCAGGAACTGTTACACAGCAAACTGAATTAAAGCCAAAAGGGCTCAAAAGTGAA
Organism: Rhinophrynus dorsalis; assembly: GCA_037306005.1. NCBI lineage: Eukaryota > Metazoa > Chordata > Amphibia > Anura > Rhinophrynidae > Rhinophrynus > Rhinophrynus dorsalis. The sequence goes on along the minus strand of CM074724.1, from coordinate 242,247,543 downwards.
AGAGTACTTGAGAAATTAACAAGATCCTAGACAGGCAAGGCAGCCTCCAGGATCTTTCTCCCAAAACTGGCATCAGCCGATGTCAGCACATCCACACAATAGTGTTTAGAAAAAGTATGCACAGACGACCAAGTGGCTGCCTTGCACAACTGATCAGATGAGGCCTGATTTTTGTAGGCCCAAGAAGCCCCAATAGACCTCGCAGAATGAGCCGTGACCCTAAAGGGGAGTTCGCCTACCCAAAGTTACCAGTAACCTGTACTGGACAACAGAGAAATACAAATTCCCATTTTAATACAATGTGTTGAAGCCATTCATGGCATTCAAAGGGTTATATGTCAACTATTACAAGGCTAGAGCCCTAATGGCAGATCTGCTCTTCTGCTAGGAGACATGTGGCTGCATCCAGGGCTGCATTGTGAGACCTGGCAAACCAATAGGGGTGAGAAATTGGATCCATAAATAGACCCTGGTGCATCCTCATTAGTCCCACAAGAGACACTGAAATGAGAAAATCTGAAGACCCACAGTTCAGTCTTGCTGGGCTCTGCACACAGCCACTATAGACCCAAGAGAAGGGCTTTCAAGCCTGACACTAAAGGTCTGTGCAGGTTGGTCATGTACCCTCAAATCTATGAGCCACAGACTTCTGGGCTGTGTTCCAGCCCACTTCTAGACTGGAGGTCAGTGTATGACCCCCGAATGGCTGACAGGAGACATTTTCTGTCTGTACAGCTTCACGCTTGACTTTATACAAAGTCTGCTCCCATAGGAACAGACCTAGAACAATATAATTGCTCTTCAAAATGGCACATTAAATAAATGGGTATATTTATTTGTCCCCTATGGTTTAGCTGGATTGCTCCAACATTGCTGCAGCTCTTTTCAGTATATCTGTCTCAGCACCTTACCTGATAAATGTGGGTCAAAGTCTGCTCCCATACAAGCAGAATATCATGGTAGTATTACTTTAATAATAATAAAAATAATTTTTATAGCACTTTTCTCCTAATAAGACTGAAAGAGCTTTACAATTTAACATCAGTTTAAAGTATTTATGTTCTGTCTTTTGAAACCGACTCAAGTAATACAAATTTTAAAGGGATAGTAATACTTTATTTAATCTTTATTTTATTTTGTAGGTATTAAAAAAAACATGAAGAACGATATAAGTTTTATCTCTCAAACCTTTATGGTTTTCAAAGATATTCACAAGCAAAGTTTCCCCCTCCTGCCCCTTTTACCTAGTGTAAGCCATCTCTTCTCAGATGTGGAATCTGGTTGTAAGACCAGACAGATAACAGAAGGGGACAATCTTCTTCCTATGAGAACAATAAAAGCCCTGCCCCCCTTGACAATTTTTTAGATTTTTCCCTTATCTTAATTGAAGATTGTCCCTCTCTGCAATCTACCTGGGCACCTCCCTTCTGCTCTGGCTGAGCAATGTTACATCAGTAAAAGGGGTGGGAGGGGGATACTTTGTCATTGAATTACTCTTGAACTACAACTCTGACAGAATTGAAATAACACTCTCCAAAGTCCAAATACTATGATGATTAATTAGAGCTGCTTTTATTATGAAACATTACTATCCCTTTAAACTACACAGATTTCTTGGACTGTCTTATATGAGAACTCACTGAAATTATAAGATTGCTATTATCGCAATTCAATTACTTTAAACCCTTTGAGTGCCAAAGGGGTACACAGTGATTTGTTTTGAAATGCATTGCACACTTCTCTGTCACTCAAATTGTTAAAGCGGAACTAACATCGCTTAGAAACTTTGTTTGTAATAATTCCCTATCCGGCGACTAGCTGCTTAGTAGCGCTAGATGCCAGAATTATTACCTCTTTATGGAAAAATATGCAGTTATCCTCGGCTGACAGGCAGGACGGAGAGCGTACATCTTGCCTTAGTGACGTCCGCACGCCTGCTCTGTCAGTCCCAGACGGCTGTAGGAGGCTTTGCTAGGAGCCATTCGGCTCTGGAAGGGACTGACACAGCAGGTGCGCAGACGTCACTAGGGCAAGATGTCCACGCTCTGTCCTGCCTGTCAGCCGACGATAACTGCATATTTCTCCATAAAGAGGTAATAATTCTGGCGACTAGCGCTACTAAGCAGCTAGTCGCCAGATAGGGAATTATTACAAAGATTCATAGCAGTGTTAGCTCCGCTTTAAGAACCTATACTGTATATAAAACATTAGCAATTAATTGTTAATGGTATCAACACCTCTTGCACAATAAATACTTTTCTAAAACTTGTTTTCACGTTCACACTGAATTCTTTTATTCAAATAGTGTATGATTAATTTATTACTGAAAATGTATACTATCTAACAATCCCTATAGTGAGGGGATTGTGTGACTCAGCTTACCTAGCATAACCACTGGCTGCACCAGCATGTTGTATCATAATTGTAAATTATTACATACACTAGTATCAAAGCCCATATACACGGGCTAAAGTGCACCCAGCGGCCCCTGCTACTGCCCCAGAGCAGAGACAGGCGGTGAGCCGCCCGGAGCTCCCCGCTATGGATCACCGCGTTCAGCGAGTCTCTTATATGAGTAACCCACTTAAAAAAAAAAAAAGAAAGAAAATGATAAAACAAATTAAAAAAATAAACACAATATGTATTGTTTTTTTATGGAGACTGCATGAAAGGTATGACCAGTCATTCATACCTAGAAAATGTGCAGTTTTAGGGGGCCACTGTCCCTCTGGGGTGAAAATCCCCATGTCCCTCTCCCCCCTAGTTTCCCACTTCTTGGTTGATAAGACTGTGTGGTGTGTATAAGTGTATTACATTTCTCCACAACAATAAAACTCCCACTATTACTTGTTTAAAGGGATAGTAATGTTTCACAAAATCAGAAGCTCCATTTAATCTTCATAGTATTTGAGCCATAGAGAGTGTTATTTCATTAATGTCAGAGTTGTAGTTCAAGAGTAATTAAATGATAAAGTTTCCCTCTCCCGCCCCTTTTACCTAGCATAACACTGCTCAGCTCAGATGTGGAATCTGGTTGCTTGACCAGACAGATAACAGCAAGGGACAGTCTTCTTTCTGTGAGAACAATGAAAACCCTGCCCCCCTTGACAGGTTTTTCAGCTTTTTCACTTATCTTAAATGAAGAATGTCCCTCTCTGAAATCTACCTGGGTACCTCCCTGCTGCTCTGTGCTGAGCAGTGTTATATCAGTAAAAGGGGCAGGAGGGGGATACTTTATCATTCAATTACTCCTGAACTACAACTCTGACAGATCTGAAATAACACTCTCCAATGCCCAAATACTATGATGATTAATTAGAGCTGCCTTTATTATGTTCACATCGTGTTGGAACATATTTAGTAACATCTGAATCCTAAGGGCAACAATCCAGCCAGTAGTGAGGGATATCTTTAATTGAGGCCTGTTTTTTTCTCTGTGTATGAGCCCATCCATCCTTCTGTGTGAGGCAACCGTACTCAATCCTAGATATCCATCAGTCATGGCCTGTTGGTGACCATGGTACAATGTTTGCTATTTGTTTCCCATGTGTATCCTGCAAAGAGCGGCTGGTGTACCATCCATCCATGGCATCAGCACCCCTGTGGATCCATGTGGAATCAGATATGGGATATGTAATTTCAAGTCAGAGTAAATGATTGCAGCCACAACACCAATGCCTACTTTTTCCAGTTTGAATTCTGTGGAATAGTTTTCGGCCTGTGTGTTGCACATACAAGCATTTATTCTATGGGACACTGTGATGTGTGACCTGATGCCCCCTTTTTGTGAGTCAGTAAGCGGTGATGTTGAACTGATGAAGTGAACATGATGGTGACTTCTCCAGTGATTTCCTTTCCCCATTTCCAGTGTTTTCCATGGAGTCTGTACAATGGGACCTTATGAACTTGATTCTTGTTTTGGCATATTCTCCATGGACTAACACTGGTATTGGTGAAGTGAGGATGTGTAAGGGTTACTTTGTGTTCACCATCTCTTTGTCACCGCTTAGTGAATGTCCCCTGTGTAGCATGTGATCGTTGGCCTATTGACTTGTTTGTTGTCTGGTTAACCCTTTGAGTCCCAAAGGGGTTGCCAACACATTGTTGATCGATGCATTGGTGATCCCTCTAGCACTCAAGGGGTTAGGTGCTGACTTCCCTGTGGGGACATGGGTGACACTGTGTGTGAACAGTGATGATATTTAACAGACGACATTTTGAACATAAAGGTTTGTGTATTGTGTGTGATGAGCACAGCGACAGGAGGGTTGAAGTAGGACTTTGACAGGTTTGTCCCAAGTTCGACCTTGCCATTTGTCCTGGTGTTGTGTCCTTTTCTAACCCTCAGGGTGCTGTGTTGGTGCAGTTGTATGGCTGAGTGATGGACATGTGTTTAGGTGTGACTGTGTGGCAGCCGGTGTTGGTTGCTGTAGTCTGTTGTTCTGTAGTGTTGCACTTACCGGTAGTGTGGAGGCTCCTCTCATCCCCAGTGTCAGTTCCTCCAACGACCCCCTCGATCACGGTCGGGGACATGGTCTGCCGCACCATCTCCTACCAGCCGCAGAAGGTGATAGGGACGGCTGGTCCACCTTGAGTGCCTCAGGCATACTTGGCGCGCTAGGTCATCTTGTTTTTGATGACCCTCCGGCAGTCGCCCCATCTCTTTTTGATGGACTCCACGTCCCGCCTGCATGGAGCCACCGCGTTGACCCGGCTGCATATCTGGTTCCAGGCTGCTTTCCTCCTCGCTGACAGGCCAGGGACCTTCGCTGTCGGGTGGAGAACACTCTGCCTCTCCAGGACAGCTTCCACGAGAGCCGTGTTCTCCTCCTCCTCTGTGTATTTGGGGTCCCTGATCCTGGCCTCGTCACCTCCGGCATGGGATGACTCAGAGCCGGAGTGCCCTGCCTGGTCTGACTCTGACTGTGTGGGGTGCTCCCCAGCAACTACCCCTCGTCCCACTGCAGGTTCTGTCCCTGTCCTGCGTGTGCCTGCTCTCCTTGGCCGGGTCCCCCTCCTCCCTGCGGATCTCCCTCTCCCACCCCTGCTCTGCTGAGGGATACGCTCCTGACCTTCCTCCTCCTCCACTACTCTCCCCATCCCTCTCTCCTAGTCATCATTCACCCACTCACACCCAGGCACTCCCACAGGCCCTCACAGACACACACTTTCACTCACAGATTCACACTGTCAAAATAAAAAGTAAAATGTGTTATAAAATAAAAGGACTATGTGTATGTATGTGTATGTGTGTATGTAATATGTGCAAAGGTGTGCTATGTGTTGTATTATGAGCAGTACTCTCCTCTCCAAACTCCAAAACTCCTCTACCTCCAATGTATGCTCCTGTCTCCCTCTCTCTAATCACTATCCTCCGCTCCTGGGTCCTGATATCTGGCTCTGAAGAACTCGATAACAGACAGTGTGTGACGGTTATTTTTGGGTATATATAGGTGTATTTGAAGTTATTTGATACATTGGGGCTTTGTGATTGACTGTGTGTTTGAATTTGTTTTTGCATCAATCATGGTTGCTAGACAACGGCAGCCGTTATGTTACATGTTGTTTTGAGCGATGTTATCGTGTGATTTGGTCGCCCGTTGTGCATTAACACGAGCGTCAACGGGTTTTGTGTTACGTGTTTTGTGTGTGCCTACGCTCGATAGCTATTCTCGTAGAGTACCAACTGAATCTGCCGTAACTCATGTATTATTTGCGAGCGATGTGCCTTTTTCACTTAGCGGCTGGTCTAACGGCTGCCTTTACATCTAGCCCTATTTGTCTATCTCACTATCTGTTTGTCTATGTCACTATCTGTCTGTCTATCTCACTGTCTGTCTATCTCACTATCTGTCTATCTCACTATATCACTGTCTATTTCACTGTCTATCTATCTCACTATCTGTCTGTCTATCTCACAATCTGTCTATCTCACTGTCTGTCTATCTTACTATTTCACTGTCTGTGTATCTCACTATCTCTCTGTCTGTCAATCTCACTATCTGTCAATCTTACTGTCAATCTTACTATCTGCCTGTCTATCTCACTGTCTGACTATCTCACTGTCTATCTGTCTCACTATCTGTCTATCTCACTGTCTGTCTATCTCATGGTCTATCTCACTATTTCACTGTCTGTCTATCTCACTCTCTCACTGTCTGTCTCTGTATCTCACTATCTGTCTGTCAACCTCACTATCTGTCGGTCTCACTATCTGTCTATTTGTCTATCTCACTATCTGTCTATCTCAATATCTCACTGTCTGTCTATCTCAATATCTCACTGTCTGTCTATCTCACTGTCTATCTGCTCACTATCTGTCTATCTCATGGTCTATTTCACTATTTCACTGTCTGTCTATCTCACTCTCTCACTGTCTGTCTCTCTATCTCACTACCTGTCTGTCAACCTCACTATCTGTCTATTTGTTTATCTCACTATCTGTCTATCTCAATATCTCACTGTCTGTCTATCTCACTGTCTATCTGTCTCACTATCTGTCTGTCTCACTGTCTATCTGTCTAAATCACTATCTCACTGTGTGTCTATCTCACTATCTGTCTATCTCATTGTCTGTCTATTTCACAATCTCACTGTCTGTCTATCTCACTGTCTGTCTATCTCACTATACCACTGTCTATCTATCTCACTATCTGTCTGCAATCTCACTATCTGTCTCTCTCTCTATCTGTCTATCTCACTGTCTGTATATCTCACTATCTGTCTGTCTATCTCACTATCTGTCTATCTCGCTATCTGTCTGTCTATCTCACAGTCTGTCTATCTCACTATCTCACTGTCTGTCTATCTCACTATCTGTCTATCTCACTATCTCATTGTCTGTCTATCCATCTCACTATCTGTCTGTTTATCTCACTATCTATCTGTCTCACTATCTATCTCACTATCTGACTATCTGTCTCTCTATCTCACTGTCTGTCTATCTCACTATCTGTCTGTCTATCTCATTATCTGTCTGTCTATCTATCTGTCTGTCAATTTCACTGTCTGTCAATTTCACTGTCTGTCTATCTCACTGTCTATCTGTCTCACTATCTGTCTATCTCACCGTCTATCTCACTATCTCACTGTCTATCTATCTCACTTTGTGTCTATCTCACTGTCCGCTATCTCACTGTCTGTCTATCTCACTACCTGTCTATCTCACTATCTGTCTCACAATCTCACTATCTATCTGTCTCACTATCTGTCTATCTCACTGTCTATCTCACTATCTGTCTATCTCACTATCTGTCTGTCTGTCTCACTATCTCACTGTCTGTCTCACTATCTCACTGTCTATCTGTCTCACTATCTGTCTGTCTATCTCACTGTCTCACTATCTGTCTGTCTCACTATCTCACTGTCTGTCTATCTCACAGTCTGTCTATCTCACTATCTGTCTATCTCACTACCTGTCTATCTCACTACCTGTCTGTCTGTCTCACTGTCTGTCTGGCTCACTGTCTGTATGGCTCACTGTCTGTCTATCTTACTATCTTTTTATTTCACTATCTCACTGTCTATCTGTCTCACTGTCTAACTATCTGTCTATCTCACTATCTGACTATCTCACTGTCTGTCTATCTCACTATCTGTCTGTCTATCTCAATATATGTCTGTCTATCTCACTATCTCACTGCCTGTCTGCTTATCTCACTATCTGTCAGTCTATCCCACTATCTGTCAGTCTATCCCACTATCTGTCTGTCAATCTCACTATCTGTCTGTCAATCTCACTATCTGTCTATCTCACTGTCTCACTATCTGTCTGTCTCACTATCTCACTGTCTGTCTATCTCACTATCTATCTCACTATCTGTCTATCTCATTATCTGTCTGTCTATCTTACTATCTGTCTGTCTGTCTGACTGTCTATCTCACTGTCTGTCTATCTCACTATCTTTTTATTTCACTATCTCACTGTCTATCTGTCTCACTGTCTAACTATCTGTCTATCTCACTATCTGACTATCTATCTGACTGCCTGTCTATCTCACTGTCTGTCTGTCTATCTATCTCACTGTCTGTCTATCTCACTATCTTACTGTCTGTCTATCTCACTATCTATCTGTCTCACTATCTGTCTATCTCACTGTCTATCTATCTCACTATCTGTCTATCTATCTCACTATCTATCTGTCTCACTGTCTATCTCACTGTCTATCTATCTCACTATCTGTCTATCTATCTCACTATCTGTCTGTCTATCTCACTATCTGTCTGTCTGTCTCACAATCTCACTATCTATCTGTCTCACTATCTGTCTATCTCACTGTCTATCTCACTATCTGTCTATCTCACTATCTGTCTGTCTGTCTCACTATCTCACTGTCTGTCTCACTATCTCACTGTCTATCTGTCTCACTATCTCACTGTCTATCTGTCTCACTATCTGTCTGTCAATCTCACTATCTGTCTGTCAATCTCACTATCTGTCTATCTATCTCACTGTCTGTCTATCTCACTTTCTGTCTATCTCACTATCTGTCTGTCTCACAGTCTGTCTAACTCTCTCACTATCTGTCTTACTATCTCCCTATCTGTCTATGTCACTATCTCACTGTCTGTCTATCTGTCTCATTTTCTGTCTGTCTATCTCACTATCTGTCTATCTCACCATCTGTCCATCTCACTATCTCACCATCTGTCCATCTCACCATCTGTCTATCTGTCTCACTATCTATGTATCTCACTGTCTATTTGTCTCACTATCCCACTGTCTGCTTATCCCACTGTCTGCCTACCTTACTATCTAACAATCTATCTTACTATCTCACTATCTTTCTATCTGTCTATCTCACTGTCTGACTATCTCACTGTCTGTCTATCTTACTATCTCACTGTCTATCTATCTCACTATCTGTCAATCTCACTGTCTGTCAATCTCACTGTCTGTCAATCTCACTGTCTGTCTATCTCACTGTCTGTCTATCTCACTGTCTGTCTATCTCACTGTATCACTATCTGTCTGTCTATCTCACTATCTGTCTGTCTGTCAATCTCACTATCTACCTGTCTATCTCACTATCTATCTCACTATCTATCTCACTATCTATCTATCTATCTATCTATCTATCTATCTATCTATCTATCTATCTATCTATCTATCTATCTATCTATCTCACTGTCTATCTGTCTCACTGTCTATCTGTCTCACTGTCTATCTGTCTCACTGTCTGTCTATCTCACTATCTGTGTGTCTATCTCACTATCTGTGTGTCTATCTCCGTCTGTGTGTTTATCTCACTGTCTGTGTGTTTATCTCACTGCCTGTGTGTTTATCTCACTGCCTGTGTGTTTATCTCACTGTCTGTCTATCTCACTGTCTGTCTGTCTGTCTATTTCACAATCTCACTGTCTGTCTACTTCACTGTCTGTCTATCTCACTATATCACTGTCTGTCTGTCAATCTCACTATCTGTCTATCTCACTGTCTCACTATCTGTCTATCTCACTGACTCACTATCTGTCTATCTCACTGACTCACCATCTGTCTATCTCACTGACTCACCATCTGTCTATCTCACTGACTCACCATCTGTCTATCTCACTGACTCACCATCTGTCTATCTCACTATCTCATTGTCTGACTATCCATCTCACTATCTGTCTGTCTATCTCACTATCTGTCTATCTCACTATCTGTCTATCTGACTCACTGTCTCACTATCTATGTATCTCACTATCTGTCTGTCCATCTCACTGTGTGTCCATCTCACTGTGTGTCCATCTCACTGTGTGTCGTTCTCACTATCTGTCTGTCTTTCTCACTATCTCACTGTCTATCTCACTATCTGACTATCTCACTGTCTAACTCTCTCACTATCTCACCGTCTATCTGTCTCACTATCTCCCTATCTGTCTATGTCACTATCTCACTGTCTGTCTATCTCACAATCTGTCTATCTGTCTCACTAACTATGTATCTCACTATCTGTCTATCTGTCTCACTATCCCACTGTCTGCATATCCCACTGTCTGCCTATCCCACTGTCTGCCAACCTTACTATCTGTCTTTCTCACTTTCTGTCTATCTTACTATCTCACTGTCTGTCTATCTTACTATCTCACTGTCTATCTATCTCACTGTCTATCTATCTCACTATCTGTCTGTCAATCTCACTATCTGTCAATCTCACTATCTCTCTATCTGTCTATGTCACTATCTGACAATCTCACTGTCTATCTGTCTCACTATCTGTCTCTCATTATTTATCTATCTGTCTATCTCAATATCTTTTTATCTCACTATCTTTCTATCTCACTATCTATCTCACAGTCTGTCTATCTGTCTCACTGGCTCACTATATGTCTATCTGTGCCACTACCTGTCTGTCTGTCTGTCTGTCTGTCTGTCTGTCTGTCTATCTATCTATCTATCTATCTATCTATCTATCTATCTATCTGTGTATCTCCCTATCTATCTATCTCCCTATCTATCTATCTATCTATCTATCTATCTATCTATCTATCTATCTATCTATCTATCTATCTATCCATCTGTGTATCTCACAATCTGTCTGTCTATCTCACAATCTTTCTGTCTCACAATCTGTCTGTCTCACAGTCTGTCTATCTCACAGTCTGTCTATCTCACTATCTGTCTGTCAATCTCACTATTTGTCAATCTCACTATCTTTCAATCTCACTATCAATCTCACCATCTATCAATCTCACCATCTATCTATCTCACCATCTATCTATTTCACTATCTGTCTGTCTCACTATCTCACTGTCTGTCTCACTATCTATCTGTCTCACTATCTGTCTATCTCACTGTCTGTCTATCTCACTATCTCACTGTCTATCTGTCTCACTATCTGTCTATCTCACTATCTGTCTATGTGACTGTCTGTCTATCTCACTGTCTGTCTATTTCACTAACTCACTGTCTGTCCATGTCACTAACTCACTGTCTATCTGTCTCACTATCTGTCTATCTCACTGTCAATCTCACTTTCTGTCTATCTCAATATCTCATTGTCTGTCTATCTCACTATCTGTCTATCTCACTATCTCACTGTCTATCTGTCTCACTGTCTGTATATCTCACTATCTCACTGTCTGTCTATCTGCCTCACTATCTCCCTTTCTGTCTATCTCACTGTCTGTCTGTCTATCTCACTATCTGTCTATCTCACTGTCTGACTGTCTATCTCTCATTCTGTCTATCTCACTGTCTGTCTATCTCACTATCTATCTGTCTCACTTTCTGTCTATCTCACTGTCTGTCTATCTGTCTCACTATCTCACTGTCTATCTGTCTCACTATCTACCTTTCTGTCTATCTCGCTGTCTGTCTATCTGTCTCACTGTCTGTCTGTCTATCTCACTGTCTATCTCACTATCTATCTCTCATTCTGTCTATCTCACTATCTCACTGTCTGTCTATCTCACTATCTATCTGTCTCACTATCTGTCTATCTCACTGTCTATCTATCTCACTATCTGTCTATCTTACTGTCTATCTATCTCACTATCTGTCTATCTATCTCACTATCTGTCTGTCTATCTCACTATCTGTCTGTCTGTCTCACAATCTCACTATCTATCTGTCTCACTATCTGTCTATCTCACTGTCTATCTCACTATCTATCTCACTATCTCACTGTCTGTCTCACTATCTCACTGTCTGTCTCACTATCTCACTGTCTATCTGTCTCACTATCTGTCTGTCAATCTCACTATCTGTCTGTCAATCTCACTATCTGTCCATCTCACTGTCTCACTGTCTGTCTCACTATCTCACTGTCTGTCTATCTCACTGTCTGTCTATCTCACTGTCTGTCTATCTCACTGTCTGTCTATCTCACTATCTGTCTGTCTGTCTCACTGTCTGTTTATTTCATTATCTCACTGTCTATCTGTCTCACTATCTGTCTATCTAACTATCTGACTATCTCACTGTCTGTCTATCTCACTATCTGTCTGTCTATCTCACTATCTGTCTGTCTATCTCACTGCCTGTCTGCTTATCTCACTATCTGTCAGTCTATCCCACTATCTGTCAGTCTATCCCACTATCTGTCTGTCAATCTCACTATCTGTCTGTCTATCTCACTATCTGTCTGTCTATCTCACTGCCTGTCTGCTTATCTCACTATCTGTCAGTCTATCCCACTATCTGTCAGTCTATCCCACTATCTGTCTGTCAATCTCACTATCTGTCTGTCAATCTCACTATCTGTCTGTCTCACTATCTGTCTATCTCACTGTCTATCTATCTCACTGTCTATCTATCTCACTATCTATCTGTCTCACTATCTGTCTATCTCACTGTCTATCTATCTCACTATCTGTCTATCTATCTCACTATCTGTCTGTCTATCTCACTGTCTATCTCACTATCTGTCTGTCTGTCTCACAATCTCACTATCTATCTGTCTCACTATCTGTCTATCTCACTATCTATCTCACTATCTGTCTATCTCACTATTTGTCTGTCTGTCTCACTATCGCACTGTCTGTCTCACTATCTCACTGTCTGTCTCACTATCTCACTGTCTATCTGTCTCACTATCTGTCTGTCAATCTCACTATCTGTCTGTCAATCTCACTATCTGTCTATCTCACTGTCTCACTATCTCACTGTCTGTCTATCTCACTATCTGTCTGTCTGTCTCACTGTCTGTCTATCTCACTATCTTTTTATTTCACTATCTCACTGTCTATCTGTCTCACTGTCTAACTATCTCTCTATCTCACTATCTGACTATCTCACTGTCTGTCTATCTCACTATCTGTCTGTCTATCTCACTGTCTGTCTGCTTATCTCACTATCTGTCAGTCTATCCCACTATCTGTCTGTCAATCTCACTATCTGTCTGTCAATCTCACTGTCTGTCAATCTCACTATCTGTCTATCTCACTGTCTCACTATCTGTCTGTCTCACTATCTCACTGTCTGTCTATCTCACTATATATCTCACTGTCTGTCTATCTCACTATCTGTCTATCTCAATATCTCACTATCTGTCTATCTCATTATCTGTCTGTCTGTCTCACTGTCTGTCTATCTCACTATCTTTTTATTTCACTATCTCACTGTCTATCTGTCTCACTGTCTAACTATCTCTCTATCTCACTATCTGACTATCTATCTGACTGTCTGTCTATCTCACTGTCTGTCTATCTCACTATCTGTCTGCCTATCTATCTCACTGTCTGTCTATCTCACTGTCTGTCTGTTTATCTCACTATCTGTCAGTCTATCCCACTATCTGTCAGTCTATCTCACTATCTGTCAGTCTATCTCACTATCTGTCAATCTATCTCACTATCTGTCAGTCTATCTCACTATCTGTCAGTCTATTTCACTATCTGTCTGTCTTTCTCACTATCTGTCTATCATACTATCTCACTGTCTGTCTATCTCACTATCTGTCTGTCTAACTCACTATCTCTCTATCTCACTGTCTCTCTATCTCACTGTCTCACTATCTCACTATCTATCTGTCTCACTATCTGTCTATCTCACCATCTATCTCACTATTTCACTGTCTGACAGTCTCACTATCTATTAATCTCACTATCTGTCTATCTGTCAGTCTCACTATCTCACTGTCTATCAATCTCACTTTGTGTCTATCTCACTATCCGCTATCTCACTGTCTGTCTATCTCACTACCTGTCTATCTCACTACCTGTCTATCTCACTACCTGTCTATCTCACTACCTGTCTATCTCACTACCTGTCTATCTCACTGTCTGTCTATCTCACTGTCTGTCTATCTCACTGTCTGTCTATCTCACTGTCTGTCTGTCTATCTCACTGTCTCTCTGTCTCACTGTCTGTCTATCTCACTATCTGTCTATCTCACCATCTGTCCATCTCACTATCTCACCATCTGTCCATCTCACTATCTCACCATCTGTCTCACTATCTATGTATCTCACTATCTGTCTATTTGTCTCAATATCCCACTATCCCACTGTCTGCTTATCCCACTGTCTGCCTACCTTACTATCTAACAATCTATCTTACTATCTCACTATCTTTCTATCTATCTATCTCACTATCTGTCAATCTCACTGTCTGTCAATCTCACTGTCTGTCAATCTCACTGTCTGTCAATCTCACTGTCTGTCAATCTCACTGTCTGTCTATCTCACTGTCTGTCTATCTCACTGTCTGTCTATCTCACTATCTTACTGTCTGTCTATCTCATGGTCTATCTCACTATTTCACTGTCTGTCTATCTCACTCTCTCAGTGTCTGTCTCTCTATCTCACTATCTGTCTGTCAATCTCACTATCTGTCAATCTCACTATCTGTCTATTTGTCTATCTCACTATCTGTCTATTTGTCTATCTCACTATCTGTCTTTTTGTCTATCTCACTGTCAGTCTATCTCAATATCTCACTGTCTGTCTATCTCACTGTGTGTCTATCTCACTATCTGTGTGTCTATCTCACTATCTGTGTGTCTATCTCACTATCTGTGTGTCTATCTCCCTGTCTGTGTGTTTATCTCCCTGTCTGTGTGTTTATCTCACTATCTGTGTGTTTATCTCACTGTCTGTGTGTTTATCTCACTGTCTGTGTGTTTATCTCCCTGTCTGTGTGTTTATCTCCCTGTCTGTGTGTTTATCTCACTGTCTGTCTATCTCACTGTCTGTCTGTCTGTCTATTTCACAATCTCACTGTCTGTCTATCTCACTATATCACTGTCTGTCTGTCAATCTCACTATCTGTCAATCTCACTATCTGTCTATCTCACTATCTGTCTATCTCACTGTCTCACTATCTGTCTATCTCACTGACTCACTATCTGTCTATCTCACTGACTCACTATCTGTCTATCTCACTATCTCATTGTCTGACTATCCATCTCACTATCTGTCTGTCTATCTCACTATCTGTCTATCTCACTATCTGTCTATCTGACTCACTGTCTCACTATCTATGTATCTCACTATCTGTCTGTCCATCTCACTGTGTGTCCATCTCACTGTGTGTCCATCTCACTGTGTGTCCATCTCACTATCGGTCTGTCTTTCTCACTATCTCACTGTCTATCTCACTATCTGACTATCTCACTGTCTAACTCTCTCACTATCTCACCGTCTATCTGTCTCACTATCTCCCTATCTGTCTATGTCACTATCTCACTGTCTGTCTATCTCACTGTCTGTCTATCTGTCTCACTAACTATGTATCTCACTATCTGTCTATCTGTCTCACTATCCCACTGTCTGCATATCCCACTGTCTGCCTATCCCACTGTCTGCCTATCCCACTGTCTGCCTACCTTACTATCTAACTATCTTACTATCTGTCTTTCTCACTTTCTGTCTATCTTACTATCTCACTGTCTGTCTATCTTACTATATCACTGTCTATCTATCTCACTATCTGTCTGTCAATCTCACTATCTGTCAATCTCACTATCTCTCTATCTGTCTATGTCACTATCTGACTATCTCACTGTCTGTCTCACTATCTGTCTCTCATTATTTATCTATCTGTCTATCTCAATATCTTTTTATCTCACTATCTTTCTATCTCACTATCTATCTCACAGTCTGTCTATCTGTCTCACTGGCTCACTATATGTCTATCTGTGCCACTATCTATCTATCTATCTATCTGTCTGTCTGTCTGTCTGTCTGTCTGTCTGTCTATCTATCTATCTATCTATCTATCTATCTATCTATCTATCTATCTATCTGTGTATCTCCCTATCCGTCTGTCTATCTCACAATCTGTCTGTCTATCTCACAATCTGTCTGTCTCACAATCTGTCTGTCTCACAATCTGTCTGTCTCACAGTCTGTCTATCTCACAGTCTGTCTATCTCACTATCTGTCTGTCAATCTCACTATCTGTCAATCTCACTATCTATCAATCTCACCATCTATCAATCTCACCATCTATCAATCTCACCATCTATCTATCTCACTATCTGTCTGTCTCACTATCTCACTGTCTGTGTCACTATCTCACTATCTATCTGTCTATCTCACTGTCTGTCTATCTCACTGTCTATCTGTCTCACTGTCTAACTATCTGTCTATCTCACTATCTGACTATCTGTCTATGTGACTGTCTGTCTATGTCACTAACTCACTGTCTGTCTATGTCACTAACTCACTGTCTATCTGTCTCACTATCTGTCTATCTCACTTTCTGTCTATCTCAATATCTCATTGTCTGTCTATCTCACTATCTGTCTATCTCACTGTCTATCTGTCTCACTGTCTGTATATCTCACTATCTTACTGTCTGTCTATCTGCCTCACTATCTCCCTTTCTGTCTATCTCACTGTCTGTCTGTCTATCTCACTATCTGTCTATCTCACTGTCTGACTGTCTATCTCTCATTCTGTCTATCTCACTATCTATCTGTCTCACTATCTGTCTATCTCACTGTCTATCTGTCTCACTGTCTATCTGCCTCACTATCTCCCTTTCTGTCTATCTCACTGTCTGTCTACCTGTCTCACTGTCTGTCTGTCTATCTCACTATCTGTCTATCTCACTATCTATCTCTCATTCTGTCTATCTCACTATCTATCTGTCTCACTATCTGTCTATCTCACTGTCTATCTATCTATCTCACTATCTGTCTATCTCACTGTCTATCTATCTCACTATCTGTCTATCTATCTCACTATCTGTCTGTCTATCTCACTATCTGTCTGTCTCACAATCTCACTATCTATCTGTTTCACTATCTGTCTATCTCACTGTCTATCTCACTATCTGTCTATCTCACTATCTGTCTGTCTGTCTCTCTCACTATCTCACTGTCTGTCTCACTATCTCACTGTCTGTCTCACTATCTCACTGTCTATCTGTCTCACTATCTGTCTGTCAATCTCACTATCTGTCTATCTCACTGTCTCACTATCTGTCTGTCTCACTATCTCACTGTCTGTCAATCTCACTGTCTGTCTATCTCACTGTCTGTCTATCTCACTGTCTGTCTATCTCACTATCTGTCTATCTCACTATCTGTCTATCTCACTATCTGTCTATCTCACTATCTGTCTGTCTGTCTCACTGTCTGTCTATCTCACTATCTTTTTATTTCACTATCTCACTGTCTAACTATCTGTCTATCTCACTATCTGACTATCTCACTGTCTGTCTATCTCACTATCTGTCTGTCTATCTCACTGCCTGTCTGCTTATCTCACTATCTGTCAGTCTATCCCACTATCTGTCAGTCTATCGTCAGTCTATCCCACTATCTGTCTGTCAATCTCACTATCTGTCTGTCAATCTCACTATCTGTCTGTCAATCTCACTATCTGTCTATCTCACTGTCTCACTATCTGTTTGTCTCACTATCTCACTGTCTGTCTGTCTCACTATCTATCTCACTGTCTGTCTATCTCACTATCTGTCTATCTCAATATCTCACTATCTGTCTATCTCATTATCTGTCTGTCTATCTCACTATCTGTCTGTCTGTCTATCTCACTGTCTGTCTATCTCACTATCTTTTTATTTCACTATCTCACTGTCTATCTGTCTCACTGTCTAACTATCTGTCTATCTCACTATCTGACTATCTATCTGACTGTCTGTCTATCTCACTATCTATCTGTCTCACTATCTGTCTATCTCACTGTCTATCTATCTCACTATCTGTCTATCTATCTCACTATCTATCTGTCTCACTATCTGTCTATCTCACTGTCTATCTATCTCACTATCTGTCTATCTATCTCACTATCTGTCTATCTATCTCTCTATCTCACTGTCTATCTCACTATCTGTCTGTCTGTCTCACAATCTCACTATCTATCTGTCTCACTATCTGTCTATCTCACTGTCTATCTCACTATCTGTCTGTCTGTCTCACTATCTCACTGTCTATCTGTCTCACTATCTGTCTGTCAATCTCACTATCTGTCTGTCAATCTCACTGTCTATCTGTCTGTCTCACTATCTCACTGTCTGTCTATCTCACTATCTGTCTGTCTCACTGTCTGTCTGTCTCACTGTCTGTCTGTCTCACTGTCTGTCTGTCTCACTGTCTGTCTATCTCACTGTCTGTCTATCTCACTATCTTTTTATTTCACTAACTCACTGTCTATCTGTCTCACTGTCTAACTATCTCTCTATCTCACTATCTGACTATCTCACTATCTGTATGTCTATCTCACTATCTGTCTGTCTATCTCACTGTCTGTCAGTCTATCCCACTATCTGTCTGTCAATCTCACTATCTGTCTGTCAATCTCACTATCTGTCTATCTCACTGTCTCACTATCTGTCTGTCTCACTATCTCACTGTCTGTCTATCTATCTCACTGTCTGTCTATCTCACTATCTGTCTATCTCAAAATCTCACTATCTGTCTATCTCATTATCTGTCTGTCTATCTCACTATCTGTCTGTCTGGCTCACTGTCTGTCTATCTCACTGTCTGTCTATCTCACTATCTTTTTATTTCACTATCTCACTGTCTATCTGTCTCACTGTCTAACTATCTGTCTATCTCACTATATATCTGACTGTCTGTCTATCTGACTGTCTGTCTATCTGACTGTCTGTCTATCTCACTATCTGTCTATCTCACTGTCTGTCTGTTTATCTCACTATCTGTCAGTCTATCTCACTATCTGTCAGTCTATCTCACTATCTGTCAGTCTTTCTCACTATCTGTCTATCATACTATCTCACTGTCTGTCTATCTCACTATCTCACTGTCTGTCTATCTCACTGTCTGTCTATCTCACTGTCTGTCTGTCTCACTATCTATCTATCTCACCGTCTATCTCACTATTTCACTGTCTGACAGTCTCACTATCTATTAATCTCACTATCTGTCTATCTGTCAGTCTCACTATCAGCTATCTCACTGTCTGTCTATCTCACTATCTGTCTATCTCACTACCTGTCTATCTCACTATCTGTCTGTCTATCTCACTATCTGTCTATTTCACTATCTGTCTATCTCACTATCTATTAATCTCACTATCTGTCTATCTGTCAGTCTCACTATCTATCTGTTTCACTATCTATCTCACTATCTCACTGTCTGCTATCTCGCTATCTGTCTGTCTATCTCACTGTCTGTCTATCTCACAACCTGTGTATCTCAATATCTGTCTGTCTATCTCACTGTCTGTCTGTCTCACTATCTATCTCACTGTCTGCTATCTCACTATCTGTCTGTCTATCTCACTATCTCATTGTCAATCTCACTATCTCATTGTCAATCTCACTGTCTGTCTATCTTACTATCTGTCTGTCTATCTCACTATCTGTCTATCATACTATCTTAACATCTGTCTATCTATCTCAATATCTGTCTATCTCACTATCTGTCTGTCTCACTGTCTGTCTGTCTCACTGTCTATCTATCTCACTGTCTGTCTGTCTGTCTGTCTATCTCACTTTCTGTCTATCTCACTGTCTGTCTAACTTTCTCACTATCTGTCTTACTATCTCCCTATCTGTCTATGTCACTATCTCACTGTATGTCTATCTGTCTCACTGTCTGTCTATCTGTCTATTTCACTATCTGTCTATCTCACTATCTGTCTATCTCACTATCTATTAATCTCACTATCTCACTGTCTGCTATCTCACTATCTGTCTGTCTATCTCACTGTCTATCTCACAGCCTGTGTATCTCACTATCTGTCTGTCTATCTCACTATCTATCTCACTGTCTGTCTATCTCACTATCTATCTCACTATCTGCTATCTCACTATCTGTCTGTCTTTCTCACTATCTCATTGTCAATCTCACTATCTGTCTGTCGATCTCACTATCTGTCTGTCGATCTCACTATCTGTCTGTCGATCTCACTATCTGTCTATCATACTATCTCACTGTCTGTCTAACTATCTCAATATCTGTCTGTCTATCTCACTATCTGTCTGTCTATCTCACTATCTGTCTGTCTATCTCACTATCTGTCTGTCTATCTCACTGTCTGTCTGTCTCACTGTCTGTCTGTCTCACTGTCTGTCTGTCTCACTGTCTGTCTGTCTATCTCACTGTCTATCTCACTGTCTGTCTGTCTATCTCACTGTCTGTCTATCTCACTTTCTGTCTAACTTTCTCACTATCTCACTATCTGTCTTACTATCTCCCTATCTGTCTATGTTACTATCTCACTGTATGTCTATCTGTCTCACTATCTGTCTGTCTATCTCACTATCTGTCTATCTCACCATATGTCCATCTCACTATCTCACCATCTGTCCATCTCACTATCTCACCATCTGTCTATCTGTCTCACTATCTATGTATCTCACTATCTGTCTATTTGTCTCACTATCTCACTAACCCACTGTCTGCTTATCCCACTGTCTGCCTACCTTACTATCTAACAATCTATCTTACTATCTCACTATCTTTCTATCTGTCTATCTCACTGCCTGTCTATCTCATGGTCTGACTATCTCACTGTCTGTCTATATTACTATCTCACTGTCTATCTAGCTCACTATCTGTCTATGTCACTATCTGACTATCTCACTGTCTGTCTATCTCACTGTATCACTATCTGTCTATCTCACTATCTGTCTGTCTATCTCACTATCTGTCTGTCTGTCTATCTATCTCACTATCTCACTGTCAGTCTATCTCATGGTCTATCTCACTATTTCACTGTCTGTCTATCTCACTCTCTCACTGTCTGTCTCTCTATCTCACTATCTGTCTGTCAATCTCACTATCTGTCAATTTCACTATCTGTCTATTTGTCTATCTCACTATCTGTCTATTTGTCTATCTCACTGTCTGTCTATCTCAATATCTCACTGTCTGTCTATCTCACTATCTGTGTGTCTATCTCACCGTCTGTGTGTTTAGCTCACTGTCTGTGTGTTTATCTCACTGTTTGTGTGTTTATCTCACTGTCTGTCTGTCTATTTCACAATCTCACTGTCTGTCTACTTCACTGTCTGTCTATCTCACTATATCACTGTCTGTCTGTCAATCTCACTATCTGTCAATCTCACTATCTGTCTATCTCACTGTCTCACTATCTGTCTATCTCACTATCTCATTGTCTGACTATCCATCTCACTATCTGTCTGTCTATCTCACTATCTATCTGTCTCACTATCTGTCTATCTGACTCACTGTCTCACTATCTATGTATCTCACTATCTGTCTGTCCATCTCACTGTGTGTCCATCTCACTGTGTGTCGTTCTCACTATCTGTCTGTCTTTCTCACTATCTCACTGTCTATCTCACTATCTGACTATCTCACTATCTAACTCTCTCACTATCTCACCGTCTATCTGTCTCACTATCTCCCTATCTGTCTATGTCACTATCTCACTGTCTGTCTATCTGTCTGTCTATCTCACTATCTGTCTATCTCACTGTCTGTCTATCTGTCTCACTATGTATCTCACTATCTGTCTATCTGTCTCACTATCCCACTGTCTGCATATCCCCCTGTCTGCCTATCCCACTGTCTGCCTACCTTACTATCTAACTATCTTACTATTTTTCTATCTGTCTTTCTCACTTTCTGTCTATCTTACTATCTCACTGTCTGTCTATCTTACTATATCACTGTCTATCTATCTCACTGTCTATCTATCTCACTATCTGTCTGTCAATCTCACTATCTCTCTATCTGTCTATGTCACTATCTGTCTATCTCACTATCTATCTCTCATTCTGTCTATCTCACTGTCTCACTGTCTGTCTATCTCACTATCTATCTGTCTCACTATCTGTCTATCTCACTGTCTATCTATCTCACTATCTGTCTATCTCACTGTCTATCTATCTCACTATCTGTCTATCTATCTCACTATCTGTCTGTCTATCTCACTATCTGTCTGTCTATCTCACTATCTGTCTGTCTGTCTCACAATCTCACTATCTATCTGTCTCACTATCTGTCTATCTCACTATCTCACTGTCTATCTCACTATCTGTCTGTCTGTCTCACTATCTCACTGTCTGTCTCACTATCTCACTGTTTATCTGTCTCAGTATCTGTCTGTCAATCTCACTATCTGTCTGTCAATCTCACTATCTGTCTATCTCACTGTCTGTCTCACTATCTCACTGTCTGTCTATCTCACTGTCTGTCTATCTCACTATCTGTCTATCTCACTATCTGTCTGCCTGTCTCACTGTCTGTCTATCTCACTATCTTTTTATTTCACTATCTCACTGTCTATCTGTCTCACTGTCTAACTATCTGTCTATCTCACTATCTGACTATCTCACTATCTCACTGTCTGTCTATCTCACTACCTGTCTGTCTATCTCACTATCTGTCTGTCTATCTCACTGCCTGTCTGCTTATCTCACTATCTGTCAGTCTATCCCACTATCTGTCATTCTATCCCACTATCTGTCTGTCAATCTCACTATCTGTCTGTCAATCTCACTATCTGTCTATCTCACTGTCTCACTATCTGTCTGTCTCACTATCTCACTGTCTCTCTATCTCACTATCTATCTCACTGTCTGTCTATCTCACTACCTGTCTATCTCAATATCTCACTATCTGTCTATCTCATTATCTGTCTGTCTATCTCACTATCTGTCTGTCTGTCTCACTGTCTGTCTATCTGTCTCACTGTCTGTCTATCTCACTGTCTGTCTATCTCACTATCTTTTTATTTCACTATCTCACTGTCTCACTGTCTAACTATCTGTCTATCTCACTATCTGACTATCTATCTGACTGTCTGTCTATCTCACTATCTCACTGTCTGTCTATCTCACTATCTGTCTGTCTATCTATCTCACTGTCTGTCTATCTCACTATCTTACTGTCTGTCTATCTCACTATCTATCTGTCTCACTATCTGTCTATCTCACTGTCTATCTATCTCACTATCTGTCTATCTATCTCAATATCTATCTGTCTCACTATCTGTCTATCTCACTGTCTATCTATCTCACTATCTGTCTATCTATCTCACTATCTGTCTGTCTATCTCACTATCTGTCTGTCTGTCTCACAATCTCACTATCTGTCTATCTCACTATCTCACTGTCTATCTCACTATCTGTCTATCTCACTATCTGTCTGTCTGTCTCACTATCTCACTGTCTGTCTCACTATCTCACTGTCTGTCTCACTATCTCACTGTCTATCTGTCTCACTATCTGTCTGTCAATCTCACTATCTGTCTGTCAATCTCACTATCTGTCTATCTTACTGTCTCACTATCTCACTGTCTATCTATCTCACTATCTGTCTATCTCACTATCTGTCTGTCTGTCTCACTCTCTGTCTATCTCACTATCTTTTTATTTCACGGTCTATCTGTCTCACTGTCTAACTATCTCTCTATCTCACTATCTGACTATCTCACTGTCTGTCTATCTCACTATCTGTCTGTCTATCTCACTATCTCACTGTCTGTCTGCTTATCTCACTATCTGTCAGTCTATCCCACTATCTGTCAGTCTATCCCACTATCTGTCTGTCAATCTCACTATCTGTCTGTCAATCTCACTATCTGTCTATCTCACTGTCTCACTATCTGTCTGTCTCACTATCTCACTGTCTGTCTATCTCAATATCTCACTATCTGTCTATCTCATTATCTGTCTGTCTATCTCACTATCTGTCTGTCTGTCTCACTGTCTGTCTATCTCACTGTCTGTCTATCTCACTATCTTTTTATTTCACTATCTCACTGTCTATCTGTCTCACTGTCTAACTATCTGTCTATCTCACTATCTGACTATTTATCTGACTGTCTGTCTATCTCACTGTCTGTCTGTTTATCTCACTATCTGTCAGTCTATCCCACTATCTGTCAGTCTATCTCACTATCTGTCAATCTATCTCACTATCTGTCAGTCTATCTCACTATCTGTCAGTCTATCTCACTATCTGTCAGTCTTTCTCACTATCTGTCTATCATACTATCTCACTGTCTGTCTATCTCACTATCTGTCTGCCTATCTATCTCACTGTCTGTCTATCTCACTGTCTGTCTGTTTATCTCACTATCTGTCAGTCTATCCCACTATCTGTTAGTCTATCTCACTATCTGTCAATCTATCTCACTATCTGTCAATCTATCTCACTATCTGTCAGTCTATCTCACTATCTGTCAGTCTATCTCACTATCTGTCTGTCTTTCTCACTATCTGTCTATCATACTATCTCACTGTCTGTCTATCTCACTATCTGTCTGTCTATCTCACTATCTGTCTGTCTATCTCACTATCTGTCTGTCTATCTCACTATCTGTCTGTCTAACTCACTATCTCTCTATCTCACTGTCTCACTATCTCACTGTCTGTCTATCTCACTGTCTGTCTATCTCACTGTCTATCTGTCTCACTATCTGTCTATCTCACCATCTATCTCACTATTTCACTGTCTGACAGTCTCACTATCTATTAATCTCACTATCTGTCTATCTGTCAGTCTCACTATCTGTCTATCTCACTGTCTGTCTATCTCACTATCTCACTGTCTATCAATCTCACTTTGTGTCTATCTCACTATCCGCTATCTCACTGTCTGTCTATCTCACTACCTGCCAATCTCACTACCTGCCAATCTCACTACCTGTCAATCTCACTACCTGTCTATCTCACTACCTGTCTATCTCACTATCTGTCTATCTCACTATCTGTCTATCTCACTATCTGTCTATCTCACTATCTGTCTGTCTGTCTCACTGTCTGTCTGTCTCACTGTCTGTCTGTCTCACTGTCTGTCTGTCTCACTGTCTGTCTGTCTCACTGTCTGTCTATCTCACTATCTGTCTATCTCACCATCTGTCCATCTCACTATCTCACCATCTGTCCATCTCACTATCTCACCATCTGTCTATCTGTCTCACTATCTATGTATCTCACTATCTGTCTATTTGTCTCAATATCCCACTTATCCCACTGTCTGCCTACCTTACTATCTAACAATCTATCTTACTATCTCACTATCTTTCTATCTCACTGTCTGTCTATCTCACGGTCTGACTATCTCACTGTCTATCTTACTATCTCACTGTCTATCTATCTCACTATCTGTCAATCTCACTATCTGTCAATCTCACTATCTGTCAATCTCACTGTCTGTCTATCTCACTGTCTGTCTATCTCACTGTCTGTCTATCTCACTGTCTGTCTATCTCACTGTCTATCTGTCTCACTATCTGTCTATCTCACTATCTTACTGTCTGTCTGTCTCATGGTCTATCTCACTATTTCACTGTCTATCTCACTCTCTCAGTGTCTGTCTCTCTATCTCACTATCTGTCTGTCAATCTCACTATCTGTCTGTCAATCTCACTATCTGTCTGTCAATCTCACTATCTGTCTATCTCACTATCTGTCTATTTGTCTATCTCACTGTCTGTCTATCTCAATATCTCACTGTCTGTCTATCTCAATATCTCACTGTCTGTCTATCTCACTGTGTGTCTATCTCACTATCTGTGTGTCTATCTCCCTGTCTGTGTGTTTATCTCCCTGTCTGTGTGTTTATCTCACTGTCTGTGTGTTTATCTCACTGTCTGTCTATCTCACTGTCTGTCTGTCTGTCTATCTCACTATCTCATTGTCTGACTATCCATCTCACTATCTGTCTGTCTATCTCACTATCTGTCTGTCTATCTCACTATCTGTCTCACTATCTGTCTATCTCACTATCTGTCTATCTGACTCACTGTCTCACTATCTATGTATCTCACTATCTGTCTGTCCATCTCACTGTGTGTCCATCTCACTGTGTGTCGTTCTCACTATCGGTCTGTCTTTCTCACTATCTCACTGTCTATCTCACTATCTGACTATCTCACTGTCTAACTCTCTCACTACCTCACCGTCTATCTGTCTCACTATCTTCCTATCTGTCTATGTCACTATCTCACTGTCTGTCTATCTGTCTGTCTATCTCACTATCTGTCTATCTCACTGTCTGTCTATCTGTCTCACTAACTATGTATCTCACTATCTGTCTATCTGTCTCACTATCCCACTGTCTGCATATCCCACTGTCTGCCTATCCCACTGTCTGCCTATCCCACTGTCTGCCTATCCCACTGTCTGCCTACCTTACTATCTAACTATCTTACTATCTGTCTTTCTCACTTTCTGTCTATCTTACTATCTCACTGTCTGTCTATCTTACTATATCACTGTCTATCTATCTCACTATCTGTCTGTCAATCTCACTATCTGTCAATCTCACTATCTCTCTATCTGTCTATGTCACTATCTGACTATCTCACTGTCTATCTGTCTCACTATCTGTCTCTCATTATTTATCTATCTGTCTATCTCAATATCTTTTTATCTCACTATCTTTCTATCTCACTATCTATCTCACAGTCTGTCTATCTGTCTCACTGGCTCACTATATGTCTATCTGTGCCACTATCTATCTGTCTGTCTGTCTGTCTATCTATCTATCTATCTGTGTATCTCCCTATCCGTCTGTCTACCTCACAATCTGTCTGTCTACCTCACAATCTGTCTGTCTATCTCACAATCTGTCTGTCTCACAATCTGTCTGTCTCACAGTCTGTCTGTCTCACAGTCTGTCTGTCTCACTATCTGTCTGTCAATCTCACTATCTGTCAATCTCACTATCTGTCAATCTCACCATCTATCAATCTCACCATCTATCAATCTCACCATCTATTAATCTCACCATCTATCTATCTCACCATCTATCTATCTCACCATCTATCTATCTCACTATCTGTCTGTCTCACTATCTCACTGTCTATCTGTCTCACTATCTGTCTATCTCACTGTCTGTCTATCTCACTGTCTATCTGTCTCACTGTCTATCTGTCTCACTGTCTATCTGTCTCACTGTCTAACTATCTGTCTATCTCACTATCTGACTATCTGTCTATGTGACTGTCTGTCTATCTCACTGTCTGTCTATGTCACTAACTCACTGTCTGTCTATGTCACTAACTCACTGTCTATCTGTCTCACTATCTGTCTATCTCACTTTCTGTCTATCTCAATATCTCATTGTCTGTCTATCTCACTATCTGTCTATCTCACTGTCTGTATATCTCACTATCTTACTGTCTGTCTATCTGTCTCACTATCTCCCTTTTTGTCTATCTCACTGTCTGTCTGTCTATCTCACTATCTGTCTATCTCACTGTCTGACTGTCTATCTCTCATTCTGTCTATCTCACTGTCTGTCTATCTCACTATCTATCTGTCTCACTATCTGTCTATCTGTCTCACTATCTCACTGTCAATCTGCCTCACTATCTCCCTTTCTGTCTATCTCACTGTCTGTCTACCTGTCTCAATGTCTGTCTGTCTATCTCACTATCTATCTCTCATTCTGTCTATCTCACTATCTATCTGTCTCACTATCTGTCTATCTCACTGTCTATCTATCTATCTCACTATCTGTCTCACTATCTGTCTATCTCACTGTCTATCTATCTCACTATCTGTCTATCTATCTCACTATCTGTCTGTCTATCTCACTATCTGTCTGTCTATCTCACTATCTGTCTGTCTGTCTCACAATCTCACTATCTATCTGTCTCACTATCTGTCTATCTCACTGTCTATCTCACTATCTGTCTATCTCACTATCTGTCTGTCTGTCTCACTATCTCACTGTCTGTCTCACTATCTCACTGTCTATCTGTCTCACTATCTGTCTGTCAATCTCGCTATCTGTCTGTCAATCTCACTATCTGTCTATCTCACTGTCTCACTATCTGTCTGTCTCACTATCTCACTGTCTGTCTATCTCACTGTCTGTCTATCTCACTATCTGTCTATCTCACTATCTGTCTATCTCACTATCAGTCTATCTCACTATCTGTCTGTCTGTCTCACTGTCTGTCTATCTCACTGTCTGTCTATCTCACTATCTTTTTATTTCACTATCTCACTGTCTATCTGTCT
Organism: Rhinophrynus dorsalis; assembly: GCA_037306005.1. Classification (NCBI taxonomy): domain Eukaryota; kingdom Metazoa; phylum Chordata; class Amphibia; order Anura; family Rhinophrynidae; genus Rhinophrynus; species Rhinophrynus dorsalis. Next base: position 242,219,729 of record CM074724.1, on the reverse strand, counting down.
CACTGTCTGTCTATCTCACTATCTGACTATCTCACTGTCTGTCTATCTCACTATCTGTCTGTCTATCTCACTATCTGTCTGTCTATCTCACTATCTCACTGCCTGTCTGCTTATCTCACTATCTGTCAGTCTATCCCACTATCTGTCAGTCTATTCCACTATCTGTCAGTCTATCCCACTATCTGTCAATCTCACTATCTGTCTGTCAATCTCACTATCTGTCTATCTCACTGTCTCACTATCTGTCTGTCTCACTATCTGTCTGTCTATCTCACTATCTGTCTGTCTCAATATCTCACTATCTGTCTATCTCATTATCTGTCTGTCTATCTCACTATCTGTCTGTCTGTCTCACTGTCTGTCTATCTCACTGTCTGTCTATCTCACTATCTTTTTATTTCACTATCTCACTGTCTATCTGTCTCACTGTCTAACTATCTGTCTATCTCACTATCTGACTATCTATCTGACTGTCTGTCTATCTCACTATCTGTCTATCTCAATATCTCACTATCTGTCTATCTCATTATCTGTCTGTCTATCTCACTATCTGTCTGTCTGTCTCACTGTCTGTCTATCTCACTGTCTGTCTATCTCACTGTCTGTCTATCTCACTGTCTATCTGTCTCACTGTCTAACTATCTGTCTATCTCACTATCTGACTATCTATCTCACTGTCTGTCTATCTCACTATCTTACTGTCTGTCTATCTCACTATCTATCTGTCTCACTATCTGTCTATCTCACTGTCTATCTATCTCACTATCTGTCTATCTCACTGTCTATCTATCTCACTATCTGTCTATCTATCTATCTATCTGTCTCACTATCTGTCTATCACACTGTCTATCTATCTCACTATCTGTCTATCTATCTCACTATCTGTCTATCTATCTCACTATCTGTCTATCTATCTCACTATCTGTCTATCTATCTCACTATCTGTCTGTCTATCTCACTGTCTATCTCACTATCTGTCTGTCTGTCTCACAATCTCACTATCTATCTGTCTCACTATCTGTCTATCTCACTGTCTATCTCACTATCTGTCTGTCTGTCTCACTATCTCACTGTCTATCTGTCTCACTATCTGTCTGTCAATCTCACTATCTGTCTATCTCACTGTCTCACTATCTGTCTGTCTCACTATCTCACTGTCTGTCTATCTCACTATCTGTCTGTCTCACTATCTGTCTATCTCACTATCTGTCTATCTCACTATCTGTCTGTCTGTCTCACTGTCTATCTCACTGTCTGTCTATCTCACTATTTTTTTATTTCACTATCTCACTGTCTATCTGTCTCACTGTCTAACTATCTCTCTATCTCACTATCTGACTATCTCACTGTCTGTCTATCTCACTATCTGTATGTCTATCTCACTATCTGTCTGTCTATCTCACTATCTCACTGTCTGTCTGCTTATCTCACTATCTGTCAGTCTATCCCACTATCAGTCAGTCTATCCCACTATCAGTCAGTCTATCACACTATCAGTCAGTCTATCCCACTATCTGTCAGTCTATCCCACTATCTGTCAGTCTATCCCACTATCTGTCAGTCTATCCCACTATCTGTCTGTCAATCTCACTATCTGTCTATCTCACTGTCTCACTATCTGTCTGTCTCACTATCTCACTGTCTGTCTATCTATCTCACTGTCTGTCTATCTCACTATCTGTCTATCTCACTATCTGTCTATCTCAAAATCTCACTATCTGTCTATCTCATTATCTGTCTGTCTATCTCACTATCTGTCTGTCTGTCTCACTGTCTGTCTATCTCACTGTCTGTCTATCTCACTATCTTTTTATTTCACTATCTCACTGTCTATCTGTCTCACTGTCTAAATATCTGTCTATCTCACTATCTGACTATCTATCTGACTGTCTGTCTATCTCACTGTCTGTCTATCTCACTATCTGTCTGCCTATCTATCTCACTGTCTGTCTATCTCACTATCTCACTGTCTGTCTATCTCACTATCTGTCTATCTCACTATCTCACTGTCTGTCTGTTTATCTCACTATCTGTCAGTCTATCTCACTATCTGTCCGTCTATCTCACTGTCTGTCAATCTATCTCACTATCTGTCTGTCTCACTGTCTGTCTATCTCACTGTCTGTCTATCTCACTGTCTGTCTGTCTATCTCACTGTCTGTCTATCTCACAGCCTGTCTAACTCTCTCACTGTCTATCTGTCTTACTATCTCCCTATCTGTCTATGTCACTATCTCACTGTCTGTCTATCTGTCTCACTATCTGTCTCACTATCTGTCTATCTCACCATATGTCCATCTCACTATCTCACCATCTGTCTATCTCACTGTCTGTCTATCTGTCTCACTGTCTATGTATCTCACTATCTGTCTATTTGTCTCACTATCTCACTATCCCACTGTTTGCCTACCTTACTATCTAACTATCTATCTTACTATCTCACTATCTTACTATCTCACTATCTTTCTATCTGTCCATCTCACTGCCTGTCCATCTCACTGCCTGTCCATCTCACTGTCTGTCCATCTCACTGTCTGTCCATCTCACTGTCTGTCCATCTCACTGTCTGTCCATCTCACTGTCTGTACATCTCACTGTCTGTCGTTCTCACTATCTGTCTGTCTTTCTCACTATCTCACTGTCTATCTCACTGTCTAACTCTCTCACTATCTCACCGTCTATCTGTCTCACTATCTCCCTATCTGTCTATGTCACTATCTCACTATCTGTCTGTCTATCTCACTGTCTGTCTATCTCGCTGTCTGTCTGTCTCACTGTCTGTCTATCTCACTGTCTGTCTGCTTATCTCACTATCTGTCAGTCTATCCCACTATCTGTCAGTCTATCCCACTATCTGTCAGTCTATCCCACTATCTGTCTGTCAATCTCACTGTCTCACTATCTATCTCACTGTCTGTCTATCTCACTATCTGTCTATCTCAATATCTCACTATCTGTCTATCTCATTATCTGTCTGTCTATCTCACTATCTGTCTGTCTGTCTGTCTATCTCACTATCTATCTGTCTATCTCACTGTCTGTCTATCTCACTATCTTTTTATTTCACTATCTTACTGTCTATCTATCTCACTGTCTAACTATCTGTCTATCTCACTATCTGACTATCTATCTGACTGTCTGTCTATCTCACTATCTGTCTGTCTATCTCACTATCTCACTGTCTGTCTGCTTATCTCACTATCTGTCAGTCTATCCCACTATCTGTCAGTCTATCTCACTATCTGTCAATCTATCTCACTATCTGTCAGTCTATCTCACTATCTGTCTGTCTTTCTCACTATCTGTCTGTCTTTCTCACTATCTGTCTGTCTTTCTCACTATCTGTCTATCATACTATGTCACTATCTCTCTATCTCACTATGTCACTGTCTCACTATCTCACTGTCTGTCTATCTCACTATCAGTCTGTGTCGATCTCACAATCTGTCTATCTATCTCACTATCTGTCTGTCTATCTTACTATCTGTCTGTCTGTCTATCTCACTATCTGTCTGTATCTCACTATCTGTCTGTATCTCACTATCTGTCTGTATCTCACTATCTGTCTGTCTATCTCACTATCTGTCTGTCTATCTCACTATCTGTCTATCATACTATCTCACTGTCTGTCTATCATACTATCTCACTGTCTGTCTATCTATCTCAATATCTGTCTGTCTATCTCACTATCTGTCTGTCTATCTCACTATCTGTCTATCTCACTGTCTGTCTATCTCACTGGCTGTCTATCTCACTGGCTGTCTATCTCACTGGCTGTCTATCTCACTGGCTGGCTGTCTATCTCACTGTCTGTCTGTCTATCTCACTATCTCACTGTCTGTCTATCTCACAGTCTGTCTAACTCTCTCACTATCTCACTGTCATTCTGTCTTACTATCTCCCTATCTGTCTATGTCACTAGCTCACTGTCTGTCTATCTGTCTCACTATCTGTCTGTCTATCTCACTATCTGTCTATCTCACTATCTGTCTATCTCACTGTCTGTCTATCTGTCTCACTGTCTATGTATCTCACTATCTGTCTATTTGTCTCACTATCTCACTATCCCACTGTCTGCCTACCTTACTATCTAACTATCTATCTTACTATCTCACTATCTTTCTATCTGTCTATCTCACTATCTGTCTATCTCACTGTCTATCTATCTCACTGTCTATCTATCTCACTATCTGTCTGTCAATCTCAGTATCTGTCAATCTCACTATCTGTCTATGTCACTATCTGACTATCTCACTGTCTATCTGTCTCACTGTATCACTATCTGTCTATCTCACTATCTGTCTGTCTATCTCACTATCTGTCTGTCTGTCTATCTCACTGTCTGTCAATCTCACTATCTACCTGTCTACCTCACTATCTCACTATTTATCTATCTCACTGTCTATCTGTCTCACTACCTGTCTATCTCACTATCTGTCTATCTCATGGTCTATCTCACTATTTCACTGTCTGTCTATCTCACTCTCTCACTGTCTGTCTCTCTATCTCACTATCTGTCAATCTCACTATCTGTCTATTTGTCTATCTCACTATCTGTCTATTTGTCTATCTCGCTATCTGTCTATTTGTCTATCTCACTATCTGTCTATCTCACTGTCTGTGTGTCTATCTCACTGTCTGTGTGTTTATCTCACTGTCTGTGTTTATCTCACTGTCTGTGTTTATCTCACTGTCTGTGTTTAACTTACTGTCTGTCTGTCTATTTCACAATCTCACTGTCTGTCTATCTCACTGTCTGTCTATCTCACTGTCTGTCTATCTATTTCACAATCTCACTGTCTATCTACTTCACTGTCTGTCTATCTCACTATATCACTGTCTGTCTGTCAATCTCACTGTCTGTCTATCTCACTATCTCATTGTCTGACTATCCATCTCACTATCTGTCTATCTCACTATCTATCTGTCTCACTATCTGTCTATCTGACTCACTGTTCCACTATCTATGTATCTCACTATCTATGTATCTCACTGTGTGTCCATCTCACTGTGTGTCCATCTCACTGTGTGTCCATCTCACTGTCTGTCCATCTCACTATCTGTCTGTCGTTCTCACTATCTCACTATCTATCTCACTATCTCACTGTCTATCTCACTATCTGTCTATCTCACTGTCTAACTCTCTCACTATTTCACCGTCTATCTGTCTCACTATCTCCCTATCTGTCTATGTCACTATCTCACTGTCTGTCTATCTGTCTCACTATCTATGTATCTCACTATCTGTCTCACTATCCCACTGTCTGCATATCCCACTGTCTGCCTATCCCACTGTCTGCCTACCTTACTATCTAACTATCTCACCATCTTACTATCTGTCAATCTCACTATCTGTCAATCTCACTATCTCTCTATCTGTGTATGTCACTATCTGACTATCTCACTGTCTATCTATCTCACTATCTGTCTATCTGTCTCACTATATGTCTCTCACTATTTATCTATCTGTCTATCTCAATATCTTTTTATCTCACTATGTTTCTATCTCACTATCTATCTCACAGTCTGTCTATCTGTCTCACTATATGTCTATCTGTGCCACTATCTATCTGTCTGTCTATCTCCCTATCTGTCTGTCTATCTCCCTATCTGTTTGTCTATCTCCCTATCTGTCTGTCTCACAGTCTCTCTGTCTCACAGTCTGTCTATCTCACTATCTGTCTGTCTATCTCACTATCTGTCTGTCAATCTCACTATCTGTCAATCTCACTATCTGTCAATCTCACTATCTGTCAATCTCACTATCTAGCAATCTCACTATCTAGCAATCTCACTATCTAGCAATCTCACTATCTAGCAATCTCACTATCTAGCAATCTCATTATCTATCAATCTCATTATCTATCTATCTCACCATCTATCTATCTCACTATCTGTCTGTCTCACTATCTCACTGTCTGTCTCACTATCTGTCTCACTATCTCACTATCTATCTGTCTCACTGTCTGTCTATCTCACTGTCTCACTATCTGTCTATCTCACTGTCTCACTATCTGTCTATCTCACTATCTCTCTGTCTATCTCACTATATATGTGACTGTCTGTCTATGTCACTAACTCACTGTGTCTGTCACTAACTCACTGTCTATCTGTCTCACTATCTGTCTATCTCACTGTCAATCTCACTTTCTGTCTATCTCACTATCTCATTGTCTGTCTATCTCACTATCTGTCTATCTCACTGTCTCACTATCTGTCTATCTCACTATCTCACTGTCTCTCTGTCTATCTCACTATATATGTGACTGTCTGTCTATGTCACTAACTCACTGTGTCTGTCACTAACTCACTGTCTATCTGTCTCACTATCTGTCTATCTCACTGTCAGTCTCACTTTCTGTCTATCTCACTATCTCATTGTCTGTCTATCTCACTATCTGTCTATCTCACTGTCTATCTGTCTCACTGTCTGTCTATCTCACTGTCTGTCTATCTGTCTCACTACCTCACTGTCTATCTGCCTCACTATCTCCCTTTCTGTCTATCTCACTCTCTGTCTATCTGTCTCACTATCTATGTATCTCACTGTCTGTCTGTCTGACTATCCCACTGTCTGCCTACCTTACTATCTAACTATCTCACTATCTGTCTATCTCACTGCCTGTCTATCTCACTGTCTGTCTATCTCACTATCGGTTTGTCTATGTCACTATCTGTCTGTCTATCTCACTGTCTGTCTGTCTATCTCACTGTCTCACTATCTGTCTATCTCACTATCTGACTATCTGTCTATCTCTCATTCTGTCTATCTCACTGTCTGTCTATCTCACTATCTGTCTATCTCACTGTCTATCTCACTATCTGTCTATCTATCTCACTATCTATCTGTCTCACTATCTGTCTATCTCACTGTCTATCTATCTCACTATCTGCCTATCTCACTATCTGTCTGTCTATCTCACTATCTGTCTGTCTATCTCACTATCTATCTCACTATCTGTCTGTCTATCTCACTATCTGTCTGTCTATCTCACTATCTATCTCACTATCTGTCTATCTCACTATCTGTCTGTCTATCTCACTGTCTATCTTACTATCTGTGTGTCTGTCTCACAATCTCACTATCTGTCTCACTATCTGTCTATCTCACTGTCTGTCTATATCACGGTCTGTCTATATCACGTCTGTCTATATCACGGTCTGTCTATATCACGGTCTGTCTATATCACGGTCTGTCTATCTCACTATCTGTGTATCTATCTCACTATCTGTGTATCCATCTCACTATCTGTCTATCTCACTATCTCACTGTCTGTCTCACTATCTCACTGTCTGTCTCACTATCTCACTGTCTGTCTATCTCACTGTCTGTCTATCTCACTATCTATCTGTCTCACTATCTGTCTGTCAATCTCACTATCTGTCTATCTCACTGTCTCACTATCTGTATGTCTCACTATCTCACTGTCTGTCTATTTCACTGTCTATCTCACTGTCTGTCTCACTGTCTGTCTCACTGTCTGTCTATATCAATATCTCACTATCTGTCTATCTCATTATCTGTCTGTCTATCTCACTGTCTGTCTATCTCACTATGTCACTGTCTGTCTATCTCACTATGTCACTGTCTGTCTATCTCACTATGTCACTGTCTGTCTATCTCACTATCTTTTTATTTCACTATCTCACTGTCTATCTGTCTCACTGCCTAACTATCTGTCTATCTCACTATCTGACTATCTATCTGACTGTCTGTCTATCTCACTGTCTGTCTATCTCACTATCTGTCTGTATATCTATTTCACTGTCTGTCTATCTCACTGTCTGTCTGCTTATCTCACTATCTGTCAGTCTATCCCACTATCTGTCTGTCAATCTCACTATCTGTCTATCTCACTGTCTCACTATCTGTCTGTCTAACTATCTCACTGTCTGACTATCTATCTCACTGTCTGTCTATCTCAATATCTCACTATCTGTCTATCTCACTATCTGTCTGTCTGTCTCACTGTCTGTCTATCTCACTATCTTTTTATTTCACTATCTCACTGTCTAACTATCTGTCTGTCTCACTACCTGATTATCTATCTGACTGTCTGTCTATCTCACTATCTGTCTGTCTATCTATCTCACTGTCTGTCTATCTCACTGTCTGTCTGCTTATCTCACTATCTGTCAGTCTATCCCACTATCTGTCAGTCTATCCCACTATCTGTCAGTCTATCTCACTATCTGTCTATCATACTATCTCACTGTCTGTCTATCTATCTCACTATCTGTCTGTCTATCTCACTGTCTATCTCACTATCTCACTATGTCACTGTCTCTCTATCTCACTGTCTCACTATCTCACTGTCTATCTATCTCACTATCAGTCTGTGTCGATCTCACAATCTGTCTGTCTATCTCACTATCTGTCTGTCTCACTATTTCACTGTCTGTCTATCTATCTCACTATCTGTCTGTCTGTCTCACTATCTATCTCACTATCTCATTGTCTATCTCACTATCTGTCTGTCTATCTCACTATCTGTCTATCATACTATCTCACTGTCTGTCTATCATACTATATCACTGTCTGTCTATCATACTATCTCACTGTCTGTCTATTATACTATCTCACTGTCTGTCTGTCTATCTATCTCAGTATCTGTTTGTCTATCTCACTTTCTGTCTGTCTATCTCACTATCTGTCTGTCTCACTGTCTGTCTATCTCACTGTCTGTCTATCTCACTATCTGTCTATCTCACAGTCTGTCTATCTCACAGTCTGTCTATCTCACAGTCTGTCTATCTCACAGTCTGTCTAACTCTCTCACTATCTCACTGTCTATCTGTCTTACTATCTCCCTATCTGTCTATGTCACTATCTCACTGTATGTCTATCTGTCTCACTATCTGTCTGTCTATCTCACTATCTGTCTATCTGTCTCACTACCTCACTGTCTATCTGCCTCACTATCTCCCTTTCTGTCTATCTCACTCTCTGTCTATCTGTCTCACTATCTATGTATCTCACTGTCTGTCTGTCTGACTATCCCACTGTCTGCCTACCTTACTATCTAACTATCTCACTATCTTACTATCTGTCTATCTCACTGCCTGTCTATCTCACTGTCTGTCTATCTCACTATCGGTTTGTCTATGTCACTATCTGTCTGTCTAACTCACTGTCTGTCTGTCTATCTCACTGTCTCACTATCTGTCTATCTCACTATCTGACTATCTGTCTATCTCTCATTCTGTCTATCTCACTGTCTGTCTATCTCACTATCTATCTGTCTCACTGTCTCACTATCTGTCTATCTCACTGTCTATCTATCTCACTATCTGCCTATCTATCTCACTATCTGTCTGTCTATCTCACTATCTGTCTGTCTATCTCACTGTCTATCTTACTATCTGTGTGTCTGTCTCACAATCTCACTATCTATCTCACTGTCTGTCTATATCACGGTCTGTCTATATCACGGTCTGTCTATATCACGGTCTGTCTATCTCACTATCTGTGTATCTATCTCACTATCTGTCTATCTCACTGTCTCACTATCTGTATGTCTCACTATCTCACTGTCTGTCTATTTCACTGTCTGTCTCACTGTCTGTCTCACTGTCTGTCTATCTCACTATCTCACTGTCTGTCTATCTCAATATCTCACTATCTGTCTATCTCATTATCTGTCTGTCTATCTCACTGTCTGTCTATCTCACTATGTTACTGTCTGTCTATCTCACTATGTCACTGACTGTCCATCTCACTATGTCACTGACTGTCTATCTCACTATCTTTTTATTTCACTATCTCACTGTCTATCTGTCTCACTGCCTAACTATCTGTCTATCTCACTATCTGTCTATCTCACTATCTGACTATCTATCTTACTATCTGTCTATCTCACTGCCTGTCTATCTCACTGTCTGTCTATCTCACTATCGGTTTGTCTATGTCACTATCTGTCTGTCTAACTCACTGTCTGTCTGTCTATCTCACTGTCTCACTATCTGTCTATCTCACTATCTGACTATCTGTCTATCTCTCATTCTGTCTATCTCACTGTCTGTCTATCTCACTATCTATCTGTCTCACTATCTGTCTATCTCACTATCTATCTGTCTCACTGTCTCACTATCTGTCTATCTCACTGTCTATCTATCTCACTATCTGCCTATCTATCTCACTATCTGTCTGTCTATCTCACTATCTGTCTGTCTATCTCACTGTCTATCTTACTATCTGTGTGTCTGTCTCACAATCTCACTATCTATCTCACTGTCTGTCTATATCACGGTCTGTCTATCTCACTATCTGTGTATCTATCTCACTATCTGTGTATCTATCTCACTATCTGTGTATCTATCTCACTATCTCACTGTCTGTCTCACTATCTCACTGTCTGTCTCACTATCTCACTGTCTGTCTCACTATCTCACTGTCTGTCTATCTCACTGTCTGTCTATCTCACTGTCTGTCTATCTCACTGTCTATCTGTCTCACTATCTGTCTGTCAATCTCACTATCTGACTGTCAATCTCACTATCTGTCTATCTCACTGTCTCACTATCTGTATGTCTCACTATCTCACTGTCTGTCTGTCTCACTGTCTGTCTCACTGTCTGTCTCACTGTCTGTCTCACTGTCTGTCTCACTGTCTGTCTCACTGTCTGTCTATCTCACTATCTCACTGTCTGTCTATCTCAATATCTCACTATCTGTCTATCTCATTATCTGTCTGTCTATCTCACTGTCTGTCTATCTCACTATGTCACTGTCTGTCTATCTCACTATGTCACTGACTGTCTATCTCACTATCTTTTTATTTCACTATCTCACTGTCTATCTGTCTCACTGCCTAACTATCTGTCTATCTCACTATCTGTCTATCTCACTATCTGACTATCTATCTGACTGTCTGTCTATCTCACTGTCTGTCTATCTCACTATCTGTCTGTATATCTATTTCACTGTCTGTCTATCTCACTGTCTGTCTGCTTATCTCAATATCTGTCAGTCTATCCCACTATCTGTCTGTCAATCTCACTATCTGTCTATCTCACTGTCTCACTATCTGTCTGTCTCACTATCTGACTATCTATCTCACTGTCTGTCTATCTCAATATCTCACTATCTGTCTATCTCACTATCTGTCTGTCTGTCTCACTGTCTGTCTATCTCACTATTTTATTTCACTATCTCACTGTCTAACTATCTGTCTATCTCACTACCTGATTATCTATCTGACTGTCTGTCTATCTCACTATCTGTCTGTCTATCTATCTCACTGTCTGTCTATCTCACTATCTCACTGTCTGTCTGCTTATCTCACTATCTGTCAGTCTATCCCACTATCTGTCAGTCTATCCCACTATCTGTCAGTCTATCTCACTATCTGTCTATCATACTATCTCACTGTCTGTCTATCTATCTCACTATCTGTCTGTCTATCTCACTGTCTATCTCACTATCTCTCTATCTCACTATGTCACTGTCTCTCTATCTCACTGTCTCACTGTCTGTCTATTTCACTGTCTGTCTATCTCACTATCAGTCTGTGTCGATCTCACAATCTTGTCTGTCTATCTCACTATCTGTCTATCTCACTATTTCACTGTCTATCTATCTCACTATCTGTCTGTATCTCACTATCTGTCTGTATCTCACTATCTGTCTGTATCTCACTATCTGTCTGTCTATCTCACTATCTGTCTATCATACTATCTCACTGTCTGTCTATCATACTATCTCACTGTCTGTCTATCATACTATCTCACTGTCTGTCTATCATACTATCTCACTGTCTGTCTATCATACTATCTCACTGTCTGTCTATCTATCTCAATATCTGTCTGTCTATCTCACTATCTGTCTGTCTATCTCACTATCTGTCAATCTCACTGGCTGTCAATCTCACTGGCTGTCTATCTCACTGGCTGTCTATCTCACTGGCTGTCTATCTCACTGGCTGTCTATCTCACTGGCTGTCTATCTCACTGGCTGGCTGTCTATCTCACTGTCTGTCTGTCTATCTCACTATCTCACTGTCTGTCTATCTCACAGTCTGTCTAACTCTCTCACTATCTCACTGTCTATCTGTCTTACTATCTCCCTATCTGTCTATGTCACTATCTCACTGTCTGTCTATCTGTCTCACTATCTGTCTGTCTATCTCACTATCTGTCTATCTCACTATCTGTCTATCTCACTGTCTGTCTATCTGTCTCACTGTCTATGTATCTCACTATCTGTCTATTTGTCTCACTATCTCACTATCCCACTGTCTGCCTACCTTACTATCTAACTATCTATCTTACTATCTCACTATCTTTCTATCTGTCTATCTCACTATCTGTCTATCTCACTGTCTATCTATCTCACTATCTGTCTATCTCACTATCTGTCTGTCAATCTCAGTATCTGTCAATCTCACTATCTGTCTATGTCACTATCTGACTATCTCACTGTCTATCTGTCTCACTGTATCACTATCTGTCTATCTCACTATCTGTCTGTCTATCTCACTATCTGTCTGTCTATCTCACTGTCTGTCAATCTCACTATCTACCTGTCTACCTCACTATCTCACTATTTATCTATCTCACTGTCTATCTGTCTCACTATCTGTCTATCTCACTATCTGTCTATCTCATGGTCTATCTCACTATTTCACTGTCTGTCTATCTCACTCTCTCACTGTCTGTCTCTCTATCTCACTATCTGTCAATCTCACTATCTGTCTATTTGTCTATCTCACTATCTGTCTATTTGTCTATCTCACTATCTGTCTATTTGTCTATCTCACTATCTGTCTATCTCAATATCTGTGTGTCTATCTCACTGTCTGTGTGTCTATCTCACTGTCTGTGTGTTTATCTCACTGTCTGTGTGTTTATCTCACTGTGTGTTTATCTCACTGTCTGTGTGTTTATATCACTGTCTGTGTTTATCTCACTGTCTGTGTTTATCTCACTGTCTGTGTTTATCTCACTGTCTGTCTGTCTGTCTATTTCACAATCTCACTGTCTGTCTATCTCACTATCTGTCTATCTCACTGTCTGTCTATCTCACTATCTCACTGTCTATCTGTCTCACTATCTGTCTATCTCACTATCTGTCTATGTGACTGTCTGTCTATCTCACTGTCTGTCTATTTCACTAACTCACTGTCTGTCCATGTCACTAACTCACTGTCTATCTGTCTCACTATCTGTCTATCTCACTGTCAATCTCACTTTCTGTCTATCTCAATATCTCATTGTCTGTCTATCTCACTATCTGTCTATCTCACTATCTCACTGTCTATCTGTCTCACTGTCTGTATATCTCACTATCTCACTGTCTGTCTATCTGCCTCACTATCTCCCTTTCTGTCTATCTCACTGTCTGTCTGTCTATCTCACTATCTGTCTATCTCACTGTCTGACTGTCTATCTCTCATTCTGTCTATCTCACTGTCTGTCTATCTCACTATCTATCTGTCTCACTTTCTGTCTATCTCACTGTCTGTCTATCTGTCTCACTATCTCACTGTCTATCTGTCTCACTATCTACCTTTCTGTCTATCTCGCTGTCTGTCTATCTGTCTCACTGTCTGTCTGTCTATCTCACTGTCTATCTCACTATCTATCTCTCATTCTGTCTATCTCACTATCTCACTGTCTGTCTATCTCACTATCTATCTGTCTCACTATCTGTCTATCTCACTGTGTATCTATCTCACTATCTGTCTATCTTACTGTCTATCTATCTCACTATCTGTCTATCTATCTCACTATCTGTCTGTCTATCTCACTATCTGTCTGTCTGTCTCACAATCTCACTATCTATCTGTCTCACTATCTGTCTATCTCACTGTCTATCTCACTATCTATCTCACTATCTCACTGTCTGTCTCACTATCTCACTGTCTGTCTCACTATCTCACTGTCTATCTGTCTCACTATCTGTCTGTCAATCTCACTATCTGTCTGTCAATCTCACTATCTGTCCATCTCACTGTCTCACTGTCTGTCTCACTATCTCACTGTCTGTCTATCTCACTGTCTGTCTATCTCACTGTCTGTCTATCTCACTGTCTGTCTATCTCACTGTCTGTCTATCTCACTATCTGTCTGTCTGTCTCACTGTCTGTTTATTTCATTATCTCACTGTCTATCTGTCTCACTATCTGTCTATCTAACTATCTGACTATCTCACTGTCTGTCTATCTCACTATCTGTCTGTCTATCTCACTATCTGTCTGTCTATCTCACTGCCTGTCTGCTTATCTCACTATCTGTCAGTCTATCCCACTATCTGTCAGTCTATCCCACTATCTGTCTGTCAATCTCACTATCTGTCTGTCTATCTCACTATCTGTCTGTCTATCTCACTGCCTGTCTGCTTATCTCACTATCTGTCAGTCTATCCCACTATCTGTCAGTCTATCCCACTATCTGTCTGTCAATCTCACTATCTGTCTGTCAATCTCACTATCTGTCTGTCTCACTATCTGTCTATCTCACTGTCTATCTATCTCACTATCTGTCTGTCTATCTCACTGTCTATCTCACTATCTGTCTGTCTGTCTCACAATCTCACTATCTATCTGTCTCACTATCTGTCTATCTCACTATCTATCTCACTATCTGTCTATCTCACTATTTGTCTGTCTGTCTCACTATCGCACTGACTGTCTCACTATCTCACTGTCTGTCTCACTATCTCACTGTCTATCTGTCTCACTATCTGTCTGTCAATCTCACTATCTGTCTGTCAATCTCACTATCTGTCTATCTCACTGTCTCACTATCTCACTGTCTGTCTATCTCACTATCTGTCTGTCTGTCTCACTGTCTGTCTATCTCACTATCTTTTTATTTCACTATCTCACTGTCTATCTGTCTCACTGTCTAACTATCTCTCTATCTCACTATCTGACTATCTCACTGTCTGTCTATCTCACTATCTGTCTGTCTATCTCACTATCTCACTGTCTGTCTGCTTATCTCACTATCTGTCAGTCTATCCCACTATCTGTCTGTCAATCTCACTATCTGTCTGTCAATCTCACTGTCTGTCAATCTCACTATCTGTCTATCTCACTGTCTCACTATCTGTCTGTCTCACTATCTCACTGTCTGTCTATCTCACTATATATCTCACTGTCTGTCTATCTCACTATCTGTCTATCTCAATATCTCACTATCTGTCTATCTCATTATCTGTCTGTCTGTCTCACTGTCTGTCTATCTCACTATCTTTTTATTTCACTATCTCACTGTCTATCTGTCTCACTGTCTAACTATCTCTCTATCTCACTATCTGACTATCTATCTGACTGTCTGTCTATCTCACTGTCTGTCTATCTCACTATCTGTCTGCCTATCTATCTCACTGTCTGTCTATCTCACTGTCTGTCTGTTTATCTCACTATCTGTCAGTCTATCCCACTATCTGTCAGTCTATCTCACTATCTGTCAGTCTATCTCACTATCTGTCAATCTATCTCACTATCTGTCAGTCTATCTCACTATCTGTCAGTCTATTTCACTATCTGTCTGTCTTTCTCACTATCTGTCTATCATACTATCTCACTGTCTGTCTATCTCACTATCTGTCTGTCTAACTCACTATCTCTCTATCTCACTGTCTCTCTATCTCACTGTCTCACTATCTCACTATCTATCTGTCTCACTATCTGTCTATCTCACCATCTATCTCACTATTTCACTGTCTGACAGTCTCACTATCTATTAATCTCACTATCTATCTATCTGTCAGTCTCACTATCTCACTGTCTATCAATCTCACTTTGTGTCTATCTCACTATCCGCTATCTCACTGTCTGTCTATCTCACTACCTGTCTATCTCACTACCTGTCTATCTCACTACCTGTCTATCTCACTGTCTGTCTATCTCACTGTCTGTCTATCTCACTGTCTGTCTGTCTATCTCACTGTCTCTCTGTCTCACTGTCTGTCTATCTCACTATCTGTCTATCTCACCATCTGTCCATCTCACTATCTCACCATCTGTCCATCTCACTATCTCACCATCTGTCTCACTATCTATGTATCTCACTATCTGTCTATTTGTCTCAATATCCCACTATCCCACTGTCTGCTTATCCCACTGTCTGCCTACCTTACTATCTAACAATCTATCTTACTATCTCACTATCTTTCTATCTATCTATCTCACTATCTGTCAATCTCACTGTCTGTCAATCTCACTGTCTGTCAATCTCACTGTCTGTCAATCTCACTGTCTGTCTATCTCACTGTCTGTCTATCTCACTGTCTGTCTATCTCACTGTCTGTCTATCTCACTGTCTGTCTATCTCACTATCTTACTGTCTGTCTATCTCATGGTCTATCTCACTATTTCACTGTCTGTCTATCTCACTCTCTCAGTGTCTGTCTCTCTATCTCACTATCTGTCTGTCAATCTCACTATCTGTCAATCTCACTATCTGTCTATTTGTCTATCTCACTATCTGTCTATTTGTCTATCTCACTATCTGTCTTTTTGTCTATCTCACTGTCAGTCTATCTCAATATCTCACTGTCTGTCTATCTCACTATCTGTGTGTCTATCTCACTATCTGTGCGTCTATCTCACTATCTGTGTGTCTATCTCCCTGTCTGTGTGTTTATCTCCCTGTCTGTGTGTTTATCTCACTATCTGTGTGTTTATCTCACTGTCTGTGTGTTTATCTCACTGTCTGTGTGTTTATCTCCCTGTCTGTGTGTTTATCTCCCTGTCTGTGTGTTTATCTCACTGTCTGTCTATCTCACTGTCTGTCTGTCTGTCTATTTCACAATCTCACTGTCTGTCTATCTCACTATATCACTGTCTGTCTGTCAATCTCACTATCTGTCAATCTCACTATCTGTCTATCTCACTATCTGTCTATCTCACTGTCTCACTATCTGTCTATCTCACTGACTCACTATCTGTCTATCTCACTGACTCACTATCTGTCTATCTCACTATCTCATTGTCTGACTATCCATCTCACTATCTGTCTGTCTATCTCACTATCTGTCTATCTCACTATCTGTCTATCTGACTCACTGTCTCACTATCTATGTATCTCACTATCTGTCTGTCCATCTCACTGTGTGTCCATCTCACTGTGTGTCCATCTCACTGTGTGTCCATCTCACTATCGGTCTGTCTTTCTCACTATCTCACTGTCTATCTCACTATCTGACTATCTCACTGTCTAACTCTCTCACTATCTCACCGTCTATCTGTCTCACTATCTCCCTATCTGTCTATGTCACTATCTCACTGTCTGTCTATCTCACTGTCTGTCTATCTGTCTCACTAACTATGTATCTCACTATCTGTCTATCTGTCTCACTATCCCACTGTCTGCATATCCCACTGTCTGCCTATCCCACTGTCTGCCTATCCCACTGTCTGCCTACCTTACTATCTAACTATCTTACTATCTGTCTTTCTCACTTTCTGTCTATCTTACTATCTCACTGTCTGTCTATCTTACTATATCACTGTCTATCTATCTCACTATCTGTCTGTCAATCTCACTATCTGTCAATCTCACTATCTCTCTATCTGTCTATGTCACTATCTGACTATCTCACTGTCTGTCTCACTATCTGTCTCTCATTATTTATCTATCTGTCTATCTCAATATCTTTTTATCTCACTATCTTTCTATCTCACTATCTATCTCACAGTCTGTCTATCTGTCTCACTGGCTCACTATATGTCTATCTGTGCCACTATCTATCTATCTATCTGTCTGTCTGTCTGTCTGTCTGTCTGTCTGTCTATCTATCTATCTATCTATCTATCTATCTATCTATCTATCTATCTATCTGTGTATCTCCCTATCCGTCTGTCTATCTCACAATCTGTCTGTCTATCTCACAATCTGTCTGTCTCACAATCTGTCTGTCTCACAATCTGTCTGTCTCACAGTCTGTCTATCTCACAGTCTGTCTATCTCACTATCTGTCTGTCAATCTCACTATCTGTCAATCTCACTATCTTTCAATCTCACTATCTATCAATCTCACCATCTATCAATCTCACCATCTATCAATCTCACCATCTATCTATCTCACTATCTGTCTGTCTCACTATCTCACTGTCTGTGTCACTATCTCACTATCTATCTGTCTATCTCACTGTCTGTCTATCTCACTGTCTATCTGTCTCACTGTCTAACTATCTGTCTATCTCACTATCTGACTATCTGTCTATGTGACTGTCTGTCTATGTCACTAACTCACTGTCTGTCTATGTCACTAACTCACTGTCTATCTGTCTCACTATCTGTCTATCTCACTTTCTGTCTATCTCAATATCTCATTGTCTGTCTATCTCACTATCTGTCTATCTCACTGTCTATCTGTCTCACTGTCTGTATATCTCACTATCTTACTGTCTGTCTATCTGCCTCACTATCTCCCTTTCTGTCTATCTCACTGTCTGTCTGTCTATCTCACTATCTGTCTATCTCACTGTCTGACTGTCTATCTCTCATTCTGTCTATCTCACTATCTATCTGTCTCACTATCTGTCTATCTCACTGTCTATCTGTCTCACTGTCTATCTGCCTCACTATCTCCCTTTCTGTCTATCTCACTGTCTGTCTACCTGTCTCACTGTCTGTCTGTCTATCTCACTATCTGTCTATCTCACTATCTATCTCTCATTCTGTCTATCTCACTATCTATCTGTCTCACTATCTGTCTATCTCACTGTCTATCTATCTATCTCACTATCTGTCTATCTCACTGTCTATCTATCTCACTATCTGTCTATCTATCTCACTATCTGTCTGTCTATCTCACTATCTGTCTGTCTCACAATCTCACTATCTATCTGTTTCACTATCTGTCTATCTCACTATCTGTCTATCTCACTATCTGTCTGTCTGTCTCACTATCTCACTGTCTGTCTCACTATCTCACTGTCTGTCTCACTATCTCACTGTCTATCTGTCTCACTATCTGTCTGTCAATCTCACTATCTGTCTATCTCACTGTCTCACTATCTGTCTGTCTCACTATCTCACTGTCTGTCAATCTCACTGTCTGTCTATCTCACTGTCTGTCTATCTCACTGTCTGTCTATCTCACTGTCTGTCTATCTCACTATCTGTCTATCTCACTATCTGTCTATCTCACTATCTGTCTATCTCACTATCTGTCTGTCTGTCTCACTGTCTGTCTATCTCACTATCTTTTTATTTCACTATCTCACTGTCTAACTATCTGTCTATCTCACTATCTGACTATCTCACTGTCTGTCTATCTCACTATCTGTCTGTCTATCTCACTGCCTGTCTGCTTATCTCACTATCTGTCAGTCTATCCCACTATCTGTCAGTCTATCGTCAGTCTATCCCACTATCTGTCTGTCAATCTCACTATCTGTCTGTCAATCTCACTATCTGTCTGTCAATCTCACTATCTGTCTATCTCACTGTCTCACTATCTGTTTGTCTCACTATCTCACTGTCTGTCTGTCTCACTATCTATCTCACTGTCTGTCTATCTCACTATCTGTCTATCTCAATATCTCACTATCTGTCTATCTCATTATCTGTCTGTCTATCTCACTATCTGTCTGTCTGTCTATCTCACTGTCTGTCTATCTCACTATCTTTTTATTTCACTATCTCACTGTCTATCTGTCTCACTGTCTAACTATCTGTCTATCTCACTATCTGACTATCTATCTGACTGTCTGTCTATCTCACTATCTATCTGTCTCACTATCTGTCTATCTCACTGTCTATCTATCTCACTATCTGTCTATCTATCTCACTATCTATCTGTCTCACTATCTGTCTATCTCACTGTCTATCTATCTCACTATCTGTCTATCTATCTCACTATCTGTCTATCTATCTCTCTATCTCACTGTCTATCTCACTATCTGTCTGTCTGTCTCACAATCTCACTATCTATCTGTCTCACTATCTGTCTATCTCACTGTCTATCTCACTATCTGTCTGTCTGTCTCACTATCTCACTGTCTATCTGTCTCACTATCTGTCTGTCAATCTCACTATCTGTCTGTCAATCTCACTGTCTATCTGTCTGTCTCACTATCTCACTGTCTGTCTATCTCACTATCTGTCTGTCTCACTGTCTGTCTGTCTCACTGTCTGTCTGTCTCACTGTCTGTCTGTCTCACTGTCTGTCTGTCTCACTGTCTGTCTATCTCACTGTCTGTCTATCTCACTATCTTTTTATTTCACTAACTCACTGTCTATCTGTCTCACTGTCTAACTATCTCTCTATCTCACTATCTGACTATCTCACTATCTGTATGTCTATCTCACTATCTGTCTGTCTATCTCACTGTCTGTCAGTCTATCCCACTATCTGTCTGTCAATCTCACTATCTGTCTGTCAATCTCACTATCTGTCTATCTCACTGTCTCACTATCTGTCTGTCTCACTATCTCACTGTCTGTCTATCTATCTCACTGTCTGTCTATCTCACTATCTGTCTATCTCAAAATCTCACTATCTGTCTATCTCATTATCTGTCTGTCTATCTCACTATCTGTCTGTCTGGCTCACTGTCTGTCTATCTCACTGTCTGTCTATCTCACTATCTTTTTATTTCACTATCTCACTGTCTATCTGTCTCACTGTCTAACTATCTGTCTATCTCACTATATATCTGACTGTCTGTCTATCTGACTGTCTGTCTATCTCACTGTCTGTCTATCTCACTATCTGTCTATCTCACTGTCTGTCTGTTTATCTCACTATCTGTCAGTCTATCTCACTATCTGTCAGTCTATCTCACTATCTGTCAGTCTTTCTCACTATCTGTCTATCATACTATCTCACTGTCTGTCTATCTCACTATCTCACTGTCTGTCTATCTCACTGTCTGTCTATCTCACTGTCTGTCTGTCTCACTATCTATCTATCTCACCGTCTATCTCACTATTTCACTGTCTGACAGTCTCACTATCTATTAATCTCACTATCTGTCTATCTGTCAGTCTCACTATCAGCTATCTCACTGTCTGTCTATCTCACTATCTGTCTATCTCACTACCTGTCTATCTCACTATCTGTCTGTCTATCTCACTATCTGTCTATTTCACTATCTGTCTATCTCACTATCTATTAATCTCACTATCTGTCTATCTGTCAGTCTCACTATCTATCTGTTTCACTATCTATCTCACTATCTCACTGTCTGCTATCTCGCTATCTGTCTGTCTATCTCACTGTCTGTCTATCTCACAACCTGTGTATCTCAATATCTGTCTGTCTATCTCACTGTCTGTCTGTCTCACTATCTATCTCACTGTCTGCTATCTCACTATCTGTCTGTCTATCTCACTATCTCATTGTCAATCTCACTATCTCATTGTCAATCTCACTGTCTGTCTATCTTACTATCTGTCTGTCTATCTCACTATCTGTCTATCATACTATCTTAACATCTGTCTATCTATCTCAATATCTGTCTATCTCACTATCTGTCTGTCTCACTGTCTGTCTGTCTCACTGTCTATCTCACTGTCTGTCTATCTCACTGTCTGTCTGTCTGTCTGTCTATCTCACTTTCTGTCTATCTCACTGTCTGTCTAACTTTCTCACTATCTGTCTTACTATCTCCCTATCTGTCTATGTCACTATCTCACTGTATGTCTATCTGTCTCACTGTCTGTCTATCTGTCTATTTCACTATCTGTCTATCTCACTATCTGTCTATCTCACTATCTATTAATCTCACTATCTCACTGTCTGCTATCTCACTATCTGTCTGTCTATCTCACTGTCTATCTCACAGCCTGTGTATCTCACTATCTGTCTGTCTATCTCACTATCTATCTCACTGTCTGTCTATCTCACTATCTATCTCACTATCTGCTATCTCACTATCTGTCTGTCTATCTCACTATCTCATTGTCAATCTCACTATCTGTCTGTCGATCTCACTATCTGTCTGTCGATCTCACTATCTGTCTATCATACTATCTCACTGTCTGTCTAACTATCTCAATATCTGTCTGTCTATCTCACTATCTGTCTGTCTATCTCACTATCTGTCTGTCTATCTCACTGTCTGTCTGTCTCACTGTCTGTCTGTCTCACTGTCTGTCTATCTCACTATCTTTTTATTTCACTATCTCACTGTCTATCTGTCTCACTGTCTAACTATCTCTCTATCTCACTATCTGACTATCTCACTGTCTGTCTATCTCACTATCTGTCTGTCTATCTCACTATCTCACTGTCTGTCTGCTTATCTCACTATCTGTCAGTCTATCCCACTATCTGTCTGTCAATCTCACTATCTGTCTGTCAATCTCACTGTCTGTCAATCTCACTATCTGTCTATCTCACTGTCTCACTATCTGTCTGTCTCACTATCTCACTGTCTGTCTATCTCACTATATATCTCACTGTCTGTCTATCTCACTATCTGTCTATCTCAATATCTCACTATCTGTCTATCTCATTATCTGTCTGTCTGTCTCACTGTCTGTCTATCTCACTATCTTTTTATTTCACTATCTCACTGTCTATCTGTCTCACTGTCTAACTATCTCTCTATCTCACTATCTGACTATCTATCTGACTGTCTGTCTATCTCACTGTCTGTCTATCTCACTATCTGTCTGCCTATCTATCTCACTGTCTGTCTATCTCACTGTCTGTCTGTTTATCTCACTATCTGTCAGTCTATCCCACTATCTGTCAGTCTATCTCACTATCTGTCAGTCTATCTCACTATCTGTCAATCTATCTCACTATCTGTCAGTCTATCTCACTATCTGTCAGTCTATTTCACTATCTGTCTGTCTTTCTCACTATCTGTCTATCATACTATCTCACTGTCTGTCTATCTCACTATCTGTCTGTCTAACTCACTATCTCTCTATCTCACTGTCTCTCTATCTCACTGTCTCACTATCTCACTATCTATCTGTCTCACTATCTGTCTATCTCACCATCTATCTCACTATTTCACTGTCTGACAGTCTCACTATCTATTAATCTCACTATCTGTCTATCTGTCAGTCTCACTATCTATCAATCTCACTTTGTGTCTATCTCACTATCCGCTATCTCACTGTCTGTCTATCTCACTACCTGTCTATCTCACTACCTGTCTATCTCACTACCTGTCTATCTCACTACCTGTCTATCTCACTGTCTGTCTATCTCACTGTCTGTCTATCTCACTGTCTGTCTGTCTATCTCACTGTCTCTCTGTCTCACTGTCTGTCTATCTCACTATCTGTCTATCTCACCATCTGTCCATCTCACTATCTCACCATCTGTCCATCTCACTATCTCACCATCTGTCTCACTATCTATGTATCTCACTATCTGTCTATTTGTCTCAATATCCCACTATCCCACTGTCTGCTTATCCCACTGTCTGCCTACCTTACTATCTAACAATCTATCTTACTATCTCACTATCTTTCTATCTATCTATCTCACTATCTGTCAATCTCACTGTCTGTCAATCTCACTGTCTGTCAATCTCACTGTCTGTCAATCTCACTGTCTGTCTATCTCACTGTCTGTCTATCTCACTGTCTGTCTATCTCACTGTCTGTCTATCTCACTGTCTGTCTATCTCACTATCTTACTGTCTGTCTATCTCATGGTCTATCTCACTATTTCACTGTCTGTCTATCTCACTCTCTCAGTGTCTGTCTCTCTATCTCACTATCTGTCTGTCAATCTCACTATCTGTCAATCTCACTATCTGTCTATTTGTCTATCTCACTATCTGTCTATTTGTCTATCTCACTATCTGTCTTTTTGTCTATCTCACTGTCAGTCTATCTCAATATCTCACTGTCTGTCTATCTCACTGTGTGTCTATCTCACTATCTGTGTGTCTATCTCACTATCTGTGTGTCTATCTCACTATCTGTGTGTCTATCTCCCTGTCTGTGTGTTTATCTCCCTGTCTGTGTGTTTATCTCACTATCTGTGTGTTTATCTCACTGTCTGTGTGTTTATCTCACTGTCTGTGTGTTTATCTCCCTGTCTGTGTGTTTATCTCCCTGTCTGTGTGTTTATCTCACTGTCTGTCTATCTCACTGTCTGTCTGTCTGTCTATTTCACAATCTCACTGTCTGTCTATCTCACTATATCACTGTCTGTCTGTCAATCTCACTATCTGTCAATCTCACTATCTGTCTATCTCACTATCTGTCTATCTCACTGTCTCACTATCTGTCTATCTCACTGACTCACTATCTGTCTATCTCACTGACTCACTATCTGTCTATCTCACTATCTCATTGTCTGACTATCCATCTCACTATCTGTCTGTCTATCTCACTATCTGTCTATCTCACTATCTGTCTATCTGACTCACTGTCTCACTATCTATGTATCTCACTATCTGTCTGTCCATCTCACTGTGTGTCCATCTCACTGTGTGTCCATCTCACTGTGTGTCCATCTCACTATCGGTCTGTCTTTCTCACTATCTCACTGTCTATCTCACTATCTGACTATCTCACTGTCTAACTCTCTCACTATCTCACCGTCTATCTGTCTCACTATCTCCCTATCTGTCTATGTCACTATCTCACTGTCTGTCTATCTCACTGTCTGTCTATCTGTCTCACTAACTATGTATCTCACTATCTGTCTATCTGTCTCACTATCCCACTGTCTGCATATCCCACTGTCTGCCTATCCCACTGTCTGCCTATCCCACTGTCTGCCTACCTTACTATCTAACTATCTTACTATCTGTCTTTCTCACTTTCTGTCTATCTTACTATCTCACTGTCTGTCTATCTTACTATATCACTGTCTATCTATCTCACTATCTGTCTGTCAATCTCACTATCTGTCAATCTCACTATCTCTCTATCTGTCTATGTCACTATCTGACTATCTCACTGTCTGTCTCACTATCTGTCTCTCATTATTTATCTATCTGTCTATCTCAATATCTTTTTATCTCACTATCTTTCTATCTCACTATCTATCTCACAGTCTGTCTATCTGTCTCACTGGCTCACTATATGTCTATCTGTGCCACTATCTATCTATCTATCTGTCTGTCTGTCTGTCTGTCTGTCTGTCTGTCTGTCTGTCTATCTATCTATCTATCTATCTATCTATCTATCTATCTGTGTATCTCCCTATCCGTCTGTCTATCTCACAATCTGTCTGTCTATCTCACAATCTGTCTGTCTCACAATCTGTCTGTCTCACAGTCTGTCTATCTCACAGTCTGTCTATCTCACTATCTGTCTGTCAATCTCACTATCTGTCAATCTCACTATCTTTCAATCTCACTATCTATCAATCTCACCATCTATCAATCTCACCATCTATCAATCTCACCATCTATCTATCTCACTATCTGTCTGTCTCACTATCTCACTGTCTGTGTCACTATCTCACTATCTATCTGTCTATCTCACTGTCTGTCTATCTCACTGTCTATCTGTCTCACTGTCTAACTATCTGTCTATCTCACTATCTGACTATCTGTCTATGTGACTGTCTGTCTATGTCACTAACTCACTGTCTGTCTATGTCACTAACTCACTGTCTATCTGTCTCACTATCTGTCTATCTCACTTTCTGTCTATCTCAATATCTCATTGTCTGTCTATCTCACTATCTGTCTATCTCACTGTCTATCTGTCTCACTGTCTGTATATCTCACTATCTTACTGTCTGTCTATCTGCCTCACTATCTCCCTTTCTGTCTATCTCACTGTCTGTCTGTCTATCTCACTATCTGTCTATCTCACTGTCTGACTGTCTATCTCTCATTCTGTCTATCTCACTATCTATCTGTCTCACTATCTGTCTATCTCACTGTCTATCTGTCTCACTGTCTATCTGCCTCACTATCTCCCTTTCTGTCTATCTCACTGTCTGTCTACCTGTCTCACTGTCTGTCTGTCTATCTCACTATCTGTCTATCTCACTATCTATCTCTCATTCTGTCTATCTCACTATCTATCTGTCTCACTATCTGTCTATCTCACTGTCTATCTATCTATCTCACTATCTGTCTATCTCACTGTCTATCTATCTCACTATCTGTCTATCTATCTCACTATCTGTCTGTCTATCTCACTATCTGTCTGTCTCACAATCTCACTATCTATCTGTTTCACTATCTGTCTATCTCACTATCTGTCTATCTCACTATCTGTCTGTCTGTCTCACTATCTCACTGTCTGTCTCACTATCTCACTGTCTGTCTCACTATCTCACTGTCTATCTGTCTCACTATCTGTCTGTCAATCTCACTATCTGTCTATCTCACTGTCTCACTATCTGTCTGTCTCACTATCTCACTGTCTGTCAATCTCACTGTCTGTCTATCTCACTGTCTGTCTATCTCACTGTCTGTCTATCTCACTGTCTGTCTATCTCACTATCTGTCTATCTCACTATCTGTCTATCTCACTATCTGTCTGTCTGTCTCACTGTCTGTCTATCTCACTATCTTTTTATTTCACTATCTCACTGTCTAACTATCTGTCTATCTCACTATCTGACTATCTCACTGTCTGTCTATCTCACTATCTGTCTGTCTATCTCACTGCCTGTCTGCTTATCTCACTATCTGTCAGTCTATCCCACTATCTGTCAGTCTATCGTCAGTCTATCCCACTATCTGTCTGTCAATCTCACTATCTGTCTGTCAATCTCACTATCTGTCTGTCAATCTCACTATCTGTCTATCTCACTGTCTCACTATCTGTTTGTCTCACTATCTCACTGTCTGTCTGTCTCACTATCTATCTCACTGTCTGTCTATCTCACTATCTGTCTATCTCAATATCTCACTATCTGTCTATCTCATTATCTGTCTGTCTATCTCACTATCTGTCTGTCTGTCTATCTCACTGTCTGTCTATCTCACTATCTTTTTATTTCACTATCTCACTGTCTATCTGTCTCACTGTCTAACTATCTGTCTATCTCACTATCTGACTATCTATCTGACTGTCTGTCTATCTCACTATCTATCTGTCTCACTATCTGTCTATCTCACTGTCTATCTATCTCACTATCTGTCTATCTATCTCACTATCTATCTGTCTCACTATCTGTCTATCTCACTGTCTATCTATCTCACTATCTGTCTATCTATCTCACTATCTGTCTATCTATCTCTCTATCTCACTGTCTATCTCACTATCTGTCTGTCTGTCTCACAATCTCACTATCTATCTGTCTCACTATCTGTCTATCTCACTGTCTATCTCACTATCTGTCTGTCTGTCTCACTATCTCACTGTCTATCTGTCTCACTATCTGTCTGTCAATCTCACTATCTGTCTGTCAATCTCACTGTCTATCTGTCTGTCTCACTATCTCACTGTCTGTCTATCTCACTATCTGTCTGTCTCACTGTCTGTCTGTCTCACTGTCTGTCTGTCTCACTGTCTGTCTGTCTCACTGTCTGTCTATCTCACTGTCTGTCTATCTCACTATCTTTTTATTTCACTAACTCACTGTCTATCTGTCTCACTGTCTAACTATCTCTCTATCTCACTATCTGACTATCTCACTATCTGTATGTCTATCTCACTATCTGTCTGTCTATCTCACTGTCTGTCAGTCTATCCCACTATCTGTCTGTCAATCTCACTATCTGTCTGTCAATCTCACTATCTGTCTATCTCACTGTCTCACTATCTGTCTGTCTCACTATCTCACTGTCTGTCTATCTATCTCACTGTCTGTCTATCTCACTATCTGTCTATCTCAAAATCTCACTATCTGTCTATCTCATTATCTGTCTGTCTATCTCACTATCTGTCTGTCTGGCTCACTGTCTGTCTATCTCACTGTCTGTCTATCTCACTATCTTTTTATTTCACTATCTCACTGTCTATCTGTCTCACTGTCTAACTATCTGTCTATCTCACTATATATCTGACTGTCTGTCTATCTGACTGTCTGTCTATCTCACTGTCTGTCTATCTCACTATCTGTCTATCTCACTGTCTGTCTGTTTATCTCACTATCTGTCAGTCTATCTCACTATCTGTCAGTCTATCTCACTATCTGTCAGTCTTTCTCACTATCTGTCTATCATACTATCTCACTGTCTGTCTATCTCACTATCTCACTGTCTGTCTATCTCACTGTCTGTCTATCTCACTGTCTGTCTGTCTCACTATCTATCTATCTCACCGTCTATCTCACTATTTCACTGTCTGACAGTCTCACTATCTATTAATCTCACTATCTGTCTATCTGTCAGTCTCACTATCAGCTATCTCACTGTCTGTCTATCTCACTATCTGTCTATCTCACTACCTGTCTATCTCACTATCTGTCTGTCTATCTCACTATCTGTCTATTTCACTATCTGTCTATCTCACTATCTATTAATCTCACTATCTGTCTATCTGTCAGTCTCACTATCTATCTGTTTCACTATCTATCTCACTATCTCACTGTCTGCTATCTCGCTATCTGTCTGTCTATCTCACTGTCTGTCTATCTCACAACCTGTGTATCTCAATATCTGTCTGTCTATCTCACTGTCTGTCTGTCTCACTATCTATCTCACTGTCTGCTATCTCACTATCTGTCTGTCTATCTCACTATCTCATTGTCAATCTCACTATCTCATTGTCAATCTCACTGTCTGTCTATCTTACTATCTGTCTGTCTATCTCACTATCTGTCTATCATACTATCTTAACATCTGTCTATCTATCTCAATATCTGTCTATCTCACTATCTGTCTGTCTCACTGTCTGTCTGTCTCACTGTCTATCTCACTGTCTGTCTATCTCACTGTCTGTCTGTCTGTCTGTCTATCTCACTTTCTGTCTATCTCACTGTCTGTCTAACTTTCTCACTATCTGTCTTACTATCTCCCTATCTGTCTATGTCACTATCTCACTGTATGTCTATCTGTCTCACTGTCTGTCTATCTGTCTATTTCACTATCTGTCTATCTCACTATCTGTCTATCTCACTATCTATTAATCTCACTATCTCACTGTCTGCTATCTCACTATCTGTCTGTCTATCTCACTGTCTATCTCACAGCCTGTGTATCTCACTATCTGTCTGTCTATCTCACTATCTATCTCACTGTCTGTCTATCTCACTATCTATCTCACTATCTGCTATCTCACTATCTGTCTGTCTATCTCACTATCTCATTGTCAATCTCACTATCTGTCTGTCGATCTCACTATCTGTCTGTCGATCTCACTATCTGTCTATCATACTATCTCACTGTCTGTCTAACTATCTCAATATCTGTCTGTCTATCTCACTATCTGTCTGTCTATCTCACTATCTGTCTGTCTATCTCACTGTCTGTCTGTCTCACTGTCTGTCTGTCTCACTGTCTGTCTGTCTCACTGTCTGTCTGTCTATCTCACTGTCTATCTCACTGTCTGTCTGTCTATCTCACTGTCTGTCTATCTCACTTTCTGTCTAACTTTCTCACTATCTCACTATCTGTCTTACTATCTCCCTATCTGTCTATGTTACTATCTCACTGTATGTCTATCTGTCTCACTATCTGTCTGTCTATCTCACTATCTGTCTATCTCACCATATGTCCATCTCACTATCTCACCATCTGTCCATCTCACTATCTCACCATCTGTCTATCTGTCTCACTATCTATGTATCTCACTATCTGTCTATTTGTCTCACTATCTCACTAACCCACTGTCTGCTTATCCCACTGTCTGCCTACCTTACTATCTAACAATCTATCTTACTATCTCACTATCTTTCTATCTGTCTATCTCACTGTCTGTCTATCTCATGGTCTGACTATCTCACTGTCTGTCTATATTACTATCTCACTGTCTATCTAGCTCACTATCTGTCTATGTCACTATCTGACTATCTCACTGTCTGTCTATCTCACTGTATCACTATCTGTCTATCTCACTATCTGTCTGTCTATCTCACTATCTGTCTGTCTGTCTATCTATCTCACTATCTCACTGTCAGTCTATCTCATGGTCTATCTCACTATTTCACTGTCTGTCTATCTCACTCTCTCACTGTCTGTCTCTCTATCTCACTATCTGTCTGTCAATCTCACTATCTGTCAATCTCACTATCTGTCTATTTGTCTATCTCACTATCTGTCTATTTGTCTATCTCACTGTCTGTCTATCTCAATATCTCACTGTCTGTCTATCTCACTATCTGTGTGTCTATCTCACCGTCTGTGTGTTTAGCTCACTGTCTGTGTGTTTATCTCACTGTTTGTGTGTTTATCTCACTGTCTGTCTGTCTATTTCACAATCTCACTGTCTGTCTACTTCACTGTCTGTCTATCTCACTATATCACTGTCTGTCTGTCAATCTCACTATCTGTCAATCTCACTATCTGTCTATCTCACTGTCTCACTATCTGTCTATCTCACTATCTCATTGTCTGACTATCCATCTCACTATCTGTCTGTCTATCTCACTATCTATCTGTCTCACTATCTGTCTATCTGACTCACTGTCTCACTATCTATGTATCTCACTATCTGTCTGTCCATCTCACTGTGTGTCCATCTCACTGTGTGTCGTTCTCACTATCTGTCTGTCTTTCTCACTATCTCACTGTCTATCTCACTATCTGACTATCTCACTATCTAACTCTCTCACTATCTCACCGTCTATCTGTCTCACTATCTCCCTATCTGTCTATGTCACTATCTCACTGTCTGTCTATCTGTCTGTCTATCTCACTATCTGTCTATCTCACTGTCTGTCTATCTGTCTCACTATGTATCTCACTATCTGTCTATCTGTCTCACTATCCCACTGTCTGCATATCCCCCTGTCTGCCTATCCCACTGTCTGCCTACCTTACTATCTAACTATCTTACTATTTTTCTATCTGTCTTTCTCACTTTCTGTCTATCTTACTATCTCACTGTCTGTCTATCTTACTATATCACTGTCTATCTATCTCACTGTCTATCTATCTCACTATCTGTCTGTCAATCTCACTATCTCTCTATCTGTCTATGTCACTATCTGTCTATCTCACTATCTATCTCTCATTCTGTCTATCTCACTGTCTCACTGTCTGTCTATCTCACTATCTATCTGTCTCACTATCTGTCTATCTCACTGTCTATCTATCTCACTATCTGTCTATCTCACTGTCTATCTATCTCACTATCTGTCTATCTATCTCACTATCTGTCTGTCTATCTCACTATCTGTCTGTCTGTCTCACAATCTCACTATCTATCTGTCTCACTATCTGTCTATCTCACTATCTCACTGTCTATCTCACTATCTGTCTGTCTGTCTCACTATCTCACTGTCTGTCTCACTATCTCACTGTTTATCTGTCTCAGTATCTGTCTGTCAATCTCACTATCTGTCTGTCTATCTCACTATCTGTCTGTCTATCTCACTATCTGTCTGTCTGTCTCACAATCTCACTATCTATCTGTCTCACTATCTGTCTATCTCACTATCTCACTGTCTATCTCACTATCTGTCTGTCTGTCTCACTATCTCACTGTCTGTCTCACTATCTCACTGTTTATCTGTCTCAGTATCTGTCTGTCAATCTCACTATCTGTCTGTCAATCTCACTATCTGTCTATCTCACTGTCTGTCTCACTATCTCACTGTCTGTCTATCTCACTGTCTGTCTATCTCACTATCTGTCTATCTCACTATCTGTCTGCCTGTCTCACTGTCTGTCTATCTCACTATCTTTTTATTTCACTATCTCACTGTCTATCTGTCTCACTGTCTAACTATCTGTCTATCTCACTATCTGACTATCTCACTATCTCACTGTCTGTCTATCTCACTACCTGTCTGTCTATCTCACTATCTGTCTGTCTATCTCACTATCTCACTGCCTGTCTGCTTATCTCACTATCTGTCAGTCTATCCCACTATCTGTCATTCTATCCCACTATCTGTCTGTCAATCTCACTATCTGTCTGTCAATCTCACTATCTGTCTATCTCACTGTCTCACTATCTGTCTGTCTCACTATCTCACTGTCTCTCTATCTCACTATCTATCTCACTGTCTGTCTATCTCACTACCTGTCTATCTCAATATCTCACTATCTGTCTATCTCATTATCTGTCTGTCTATCTCACTATCTGTCTGTCTGTCTCACTGTCTGTCTATCTGTCTCACTGTCTGTCTATCTCACTGTCTGTCTATCTCACTATCTTTTTATTTCACTATCTCACTGTCTATCTGTCTCACTGTCTAACTATCTGTCTATCTCACTATCTGACTATCTATCTGACTGTCTGTCTATCTCACTATCTCACTGTCTGTCTATCTCACTATCTGTCTGTCTATCTATCTCACTGTCTGTCTATCTCACTATCTTACTGTCTGTCTATCTCACTATCTATCTGTCTCACTATCTGTCTATCTCACTGTCTATCTATCTCACTATCTGTCTATCTATCTCAATATCTATCTGTCTCACTATCTGTCTATCTCACTGTCTATCTATCTCACTATCTGTCTATCTATCTCACTATCTGTCTGTCTATCTCACTATCTGTCTGTCTGTCTCACAATCTCACTATCTGTCTATCTCACTATCTCACTGTCTCACTGTCTATCTCACTATCTGTCTATCTCACTATCTGTCTGTCTGTCTCACTATCTCACTGTCTGTCTCACTATCTCACTGTCTATCTGTCTCACTATCTGTCTGTCAATCTCACTATCTGTCTGTCAATCTCACTATCTGTCTATCTTACTGTCTCACTATCTCACTGTCTGTCTATCTCACTATCTGTCTATCTCACTATCTGTCTGTCTGTCTCACTCTCTGTCTATCTCACTATCTTTTTATTTCACGGTCTATCTGTCTCACTGTCTAACTATCTCTCTATCTCACTATCTGACTATCTCACTGTCTGTCTATCTCACTATCTGTCTGTCTATCTCACTGTCTGTCTGCTTATCTCACTATCTGTCAGTCTATCCCACTATCTGTCAGTCTATCCCACTATCTGTCTGTCAATCTCACTATCTGTCTGTCAATCTCACTATCTGTCTATCTCACTGTCTCACTATCTGTCTGTCTCACTATCTCACTGTCTGTCTATCTCAATATCTCACTATCTGTCTATCTCATTATCTGTCTGTCTATCTCACTATCTGTCTGTCTGTCTCACTGTCTGTCTATCTCACTGTCTGTCTATCTCACTATCTTTTTATTTCACTATCTCACTGTCTATCTGTCTCACTGTCTAACTATCTGTCTATCTCACTATCTGACTATTTATCTGACTGTCTGTCTATCTCACTGTCTGTCTGTTTATCTCACTATCTGTCAGTCTATCCCACTATCTGTCAGTCTATCTCACTATCTGTCAATCTATCTCACTATCTGTCAGTCTATCTCACTATCTGTCAGTCTATCTCACTATCTGTCAGTCTTTCTCACTATCTGTCTATCATACTATCTCACTGTCTGTCTATCTCACTATCTGTCTGCCTATCTATCTCACTGTCTGTCTATCTCACTGTCTGTCTGTTTATCTCACTATCTGTCAGTCTATCCCACTATCTGTTAGTCTATCTCACTATCTGTCAATCTATCTCACTATCTGTCAATCTATCTCACTATCTGTCAGTCTATCTCACTATCTGTCAGTCTATCTCACTATCTGTCTGTCTTTCTCACTATCTGTCTATCATACTATCTCACTGTCTGTCTATCTCACTATCTGTCTGTCTATCTCACTATCTGTCTGTCTATCTCACTATCTGTCTGTCTAACTCACTATCTCTCTATCTCACTGTCTCACTATCTCACTGTCTCACTGTCTGTCTATCTCACTGTCTGTCTATCTCACTGTCTATCTGTCTCACTATCTGTCTATCTCACCATCTATCTCACTATTTCACTGTCTGACAGTCTCACTATCTATTAATCTCACTATCTGTCTATCTGTCAGTCTCACTATCTGTCTATCTCACTGTCTGTCTATCTCACTATCTCACTGTCTATCAATCTCACTTTGTGTCTATCTCACTATCCGCTATCTCACTGTCTGTCTATCTCACTACCTGCCAATCTCACTACCTGCCAATCTCACTACCTGTCAATCTCACTACCTGTCTATCTCACTACCTGTCTATCTCACTACCTGTCTATCTCACTATCTGTCTATCTCACTATCTGTCTATCTCACTATCTGTCTGTCTATCTCACTGTCTGTCTGTCTCACTGTCTGTCTGTCTCACTGTCTGTCTGTCTCACTGTCTGTCTATCTCACTATCTGTCTATCTCACCATCTGTCCATCTCACTATCTCACCATCTGTCCATCTCACTATCTCACCATCTGTCTATCTGTCTCACTATCTATGTATCTCACTATCTGTCTATTTGTCTCAATATCCCACTTATCCCACTGTCTGCCTACCTTACTATCTAACAATCTATCTTACTATCTCACTATCTTTCTATCTCACTGTCTGTCTATCTCACGGTCTGACTATCTCACTGTCTATCTTACTATCTCACTGTCTATCTATCTCACTATCTGTCAATCTCACTATCTGTCAATCTCACTATCTGTCTATCTCACTGTCTGTCTATCTCACTGTCTGTCTATCTCACTGTCTGTCTATCTCACTGTCTGTCTATCTCACTGTCTATCTGTCTCACTATCTGTCTATCTCACTATCTTACTGTCTGTCTGTCTCATGGTCTATCTCACTATTTCACTGTCTATCTCACTCTCTCAGTGTCTGTCTCTCTATCTCACTATCTGTCTGTCAATCTCACTATCTGTCTGTCAATCTCACTATCTGTCTGTCAATCTCACTATCTGTCTGTCAATCTCACTATCTGTCTATCTCACTATCTGTCTATTTGTCTATCTCACTGTCTGTCTATCTCAATATCTCACTGTCTGTCTATCTCAATATCTCACTGTCTGTCTATCTCACTGTGTGTCTATCTCACTATCTGTGTGTCTATCTCCCTGTCTGTGTGTTTATCTCCCTGTCTGTGTGTTTATCTCACTGTCTGTGTGTTTATCTCACTGTCTGTCTATCTCACTGTCTGTCTGTCTGTCTATCTCACTATCTCATTGTCTGACTATCCATCTCACTATCTGTCTGTCTATCTCACTATCTGTCTGTCTATCTCACTATCTGTCTCACTATCTGTCTATCTCACTATCTGTCTATCTGACTCACTGTCTCACTATCTAGGTATCTCACTATCTGTCTGTCCATCTCACTGTGTGTCCATCTCACTGTGTGTCGTTCTCACTATCGGTCTGTCTTTCTCACTATCTCACTGTCTATCTCACTATCTGACTATCTCACTGTCTAACTCTCTCACTACCTCACCGTCTATCTGTCTCACTATCTTCCTATCTGTCTATGTCACTATCTCACTGTCTGTCTATCTGTCTGTCTATCTCACTATCTGTCTATCTCACTGTCTGTCTATCTGTCTCACTAACTATGTATCTCACTATCTGTCTATCTGTCTCACTATCCCACTGTCTGCATATCCCACTGTCTGCCTATCCCACTGTCTGCCTATCCCACTGTCTGCCTATCCCACTGTCTGCCTACCTTACTATCTAACTATCTTACTATCTGTCTTTCTCACTTTCTGTCTATCTTACTATCTCACTGTCTGTCTATCTTACTATATCACTGTCTATCTATCTCACTATCTGTCTGTCAATCTCACTATCTGTCAATCTCACTATCTGTCAATCTCACTATCTCTCTATCTGTCTATGTCACTATCTGACTATCTCACTGTCTATCTGTCTCACTATCTGTCTCTCATTATTTATCTATCTGTCTATCTCAATATCTTTTTATCTCACTATCTTTCTATCTCACTATCTATCTCACAGTCTGTCTATCTGTCTCACTGGCTCACTATATGTCTATCTGTGCCACTATCTATCTGTCTGTCTGTCTGTCTATCTGTGTATCTCCCTATCCGTCTGTCTACCTCACAATCTGTCTGTCTACCTCACAATCTGTCTGTCTATCTCACAATCTGTCTGTCTCACAATCTGTCTGTCTCACAGTCTGTCTGTCTCACTATCTGTCTGTCAATCTCACTATCTGTCAATCTCACTATCTGTCAATCTCACCATCTATCAATCTCACCATCTATCAATCTCACCATCTATTAATCTCACCATCTATCTATCTCACCATCTATCTATCTCACCATCTATCTATCTCACTATCTGTCTGTCTCACTATCTCACTGTCTATCTGTCTCACTATCTGTCTATCTCACTGTCTGTCTATCTCACTGTCTATCTGTCTCACTGTCTATCTGTCTCACTGTCTATCTGTCTCACTGTCTAACTATCTGTCTATCTCACTATCTGACTATCTGTCTATGTGACTGTCTGTCTATCTCACTGTCTGTCTATGTCACTAACTCACTGTCTGTCTATGTCACTAACTCACTGTCTATCTGTCTCACTATCTGTCTATCTCACTTTCTGTCTATCTCAATATCTCATTGTCTGTCTATCTCACTATCTGTCTATCTCACTGTCTGTATATCTCACTATCTTACTGTCTGTCTATCTGTCTCACTATCTCCCTTTTTGTCTATCTCACTGTCTGTCTGTCTATCTCACTATCTGTCTATCTCACTGTCTGACTGTCTATCTCTCATTCTGTCTATCTCACTGTCTGTCTATCTCACTATCTATCTGTCTCACTATCTGTCTATCTGTCTCACTATCTCACTGTCAATCTGCCTCACTATCTCCCTTTCTGTCTATCTCACTGTCTGTCTACCTGTCTCAATGTCTGTCTGTCTATCTCACTATCTATCTCTCATTCTGTCTATCTCACTATCTATCTGTCTCACTATCTGTCTATCTCACTGTCTATCTATCTATCTCACTATCTGTCTCACTATCTGTCTATCTCACTGTCTATCTATCTCACTATCTGTCTATCTATCTCACTATCTGTCTGTCTATCTCACTATCTGTCTGTCTATCTCACTATCTGTCTGTCTGTCTCACAATCTCACTATCTATCTGTCTCACTATCTGTCTATCTCACTGTCTATCTCACTATCTGTCTATCTCACTATCTGTCTGTCTGTCTCACTATCTCACTGTCTGTCTCACTATCTCACTGTCTATCTGTCTCACTATCTGTCTGTCAATCTCGCTATCTGTCTGTCAATCTCACTATCTGTCTATCTCACTGTCTCACTATCTGTCTGTCTCACTATCTCACTGTCTGTCTATCTCACTATCTGTCTATCTCACTATCAGTCTATCTCACTATCTGTCTGTCTGTCTCACTGTCTGTCTATCTCACTGTCTGTCTATCTCACTATCTTTTTATTTCACTATCTCACTGTCTATCTGTCTCACTGTCTGTCTATCTCACTATCTGACTATCTCACTGTCTGTCTATCTCACTATCTGTCTGTCTATCTCACTATCTGTCTATCTCACTATCTCACTGCCTGTCTGCTTATCTCACTATCTGTCAGTCTATCCCACTATCTGTCAGTCTATTCCACTATCTGTCAGTCTATCCCACTATCTGTCAATCTCACTATCTGTCTGTCAATCTCACTATCTGTCTATCTCACTGTCTCACTATCTGTCTGTCTCACTATCTGTCTGTCTATCTCACTATCTGTCTGTCTCAATATCTCACTATCTGTCTATCTCATTATCTGTCTGTCTATCTCACTATCTGTCTGTCTGTCTCACTGTCTGTCTATCTCACTGTCTGTCTATCTCACTATCTTTTTATTTCACTATCTCACTGTCTATCTGTCTCACTGTCTAACTATCTGTCTATCTCACTATCTGACTATCTATCTGACTGTCTGTCTATCTCACTATCTGTCTATCTCAATATCTCACTATCTGTCTATCTCATTATCTGTCTGTCTATCTCATTATCTGTCTGTCTATCTCACTATCTGTCTGTCTGTCTCACTGTCTGTCTATCTCACTGTCTGTCTATCTCACTGTCTATCTGTCTCACTGTCTAACTATCTGTCTATCTCACTATCTGACTATCTATCTCACTGTCTGTCTATCTCACTATCTTACTGTCTGTCTATCTCACTATCTATCTGTCTCACTATCTGTCTATCTCACTGTCTATCTATCTCACTATCTGTCTATCTCACTGTCTATCTATCTCACTATCTGTCTATCTATCTATCTATCTGTCTCACTATCTGTCTATCACACTGTCTATCTATCTCACTATCTGTCTATCTATCTCACTATCTGTCTATCTATCTCACTATCTGTCTATCTATCTCACTATCTGTCTATCTATCTCACTATCTGTCTGTCTATCTCACTGTCTATCTCACTATCTGTCTGTCTGTCTCACAATCTCACTATCTATCTGTCTCACTATCTGTCTATCTCACTGTCTATCTCACTATCTGTCTGTCTATCTCACTGTCTCACTATCTGTCTGTCTCACTATCTCACTGTCTGTCTATCTCACTATCTGTCTGTCTCACTATCTGTCTATCTCACTATCTGTCTGTCTGTCTCACTGTCTATCTCACTGTCTGTCTATCTCACTATTTTTTTATTTCACTATCTCACTGTCTATCTGTCTCACTGTCTAACTATCTCTCTATCTCACTATCTGACTATCTCACTGTCTGTCTATCTCACTATCTGTATGTCTATCTCACTATCTGTCTGTCTATCTCACTATCTCACTGTCTGTCTGCTTATCTCACTATCTGTCAGTCTATCCCACTATCAGTCAGTCTATCCCACTATCAGTCAGTCTATCACACTATCAGTCAGTCTATCCCACTATCTGTCAGTCTATCCCACTATCTGTCAGTCTATCCCACTATCTGTCAGTCTATCCCACTATCTGTCAGTCTATCCCACTATCTGTCAGTCTATCCCACTATCTGTCTGTCAATCTCACTATCTGTCTATCTCACTGTCTCACTATCTGTCTGTCTCACTATCTCACTGTCTGTCTATCTATCTCACTGTCTGTCTATCTCACTATCTGTCTATCTCACTATCTGTCTATCTCACTATCTGTCTATCTCAAAATCTCACTATCTGTCTATCTCATTATCTGTCTGTCTATCTCACTATCTGTCTGTCTGTCTCACTGTCTGTCTATCTCACTATCTTTTTATTTCACTATCTCACTGTCTATCTGTCTCACTGTCTAAATATCTGTCTATCTCACTATCTGACTATCTATCTGACTGTCTGTCTATCTCACTGTCTGTCTATCTCACTATCTGTCTGCCTATCTATCTCACTGTCTGTCTATCTCACTATCTCACTGTCTGTCTATCTCACTATCTGTCTATCTCACTATCTCACTGTCTGTCTGTTTATCTCACTATCTGTCAGTCTATCTCACTATCTGTCCGTCTATCTCACTGTCTGTCAATCTATCTCACTATCTGTCTGTCTCACTGTCTGTCTATCTCACTGTCTGTCTATCTCACTGTCTGTCTGTCTATCTCACTGTCTGTCTATCTCACAGCCTGTCTAACTCTCTCACTGTCTATCTGTCTTACTATCTCCCTATCTGTCTATGTCACTATCTCACTGTCTGTCTATCTGTCTCACTATCTGTCTCACTATCTGTCTATCTCACCATATGTCCATCTCACTATCTCACCATCTGTCTATCTCACTGTCTGTCTATCTGTCTCACTGTCTATGTATCTCACTATCTGTCTATTTGTCTCACTATCTCACTATCCCACTGTTTGCCTACCTTACTATCTAACTATCTATCTTACTATCTCACTATCTTACTATCTCACTATCTTTCTATCTGTCCATCTCACTGCCTGTCCATCTCACTGCCTGTCCATCTCACTGTCTGTCCATCTCACTGTCTGTCCATCTCACTGTCTGTCCATCTCACTGTCTGTACATCTCACTGTCTGTCGTTCTCACTATCTGTCTGTCTTTCTCACTATCTCACTGTCTATCTCACTGTCTAACTCTCTCACTATCTCACCGTCTATCTGTCTCACTATCTCCCTATCTGTCTATGTCACTATCTCACTATCTGTCTGTCTATCTCACTGTCTGTCTATCTCGCTGTCTGTCTGTCTCACTGTCTGTCTATCTCACTGTCTGTCTGCTTATCTCACTATCTGTCAGTCTATCCCACTATCTGTCAGTCTATCCCACTATCTGTCAGTCTATCCCACTATCTGTCTGTCAATCTCACTGTCTCACTATCTATCTCACTGTCTGTCTATCTCACTATCTGTCTATCTCAATATCTCACTATCTGTCTATCTCATTATCTGTCTGTCTATCTCACTATCTGTCTGTCTGTCTGTCTATCTCACTATCTATCTGTCTATCTCACTGTCTGTCTATCTCACTATCTTTTTATTTCACTATCTTACTGTCTATCTATCTCACTGTCTAACTATCTGTCTATCTCACTATCTGACTATCTATCTGACTGTCTGTCTATCTCACTATCTGTCTGTCTATCTCACTATCTCACTGTCTGTCTGCTTATCTCACTATCTGTCAGTCTATCCCACTATCTGTCAGTCTATCTCACTATCTGTCAATCTATCTCACTATCTGTCAGTCTATCTCACTATCTGTCTGTCTTTCTCACTATCTGTCTGTCTTTCTCACTATCTGTCTATCATACTATGTCACTATCTCTCTATCTCACTATGTCACTGTCTCACTATCTCACTGTCTGTCTATCTCACTATCAGTCTGTGTCGATCTCACAATCTGTCTATCTATCTCACTATCTGTCTGTCTATCTTACTATCTGTCTGTCTGTCTATCTCACTATCTGTCTGTATCTCACTATCTGTCTGTATCTCACTATCTGTCTGTCTATCTCACTATCTGTCTGTCTATCTCACTATCTGTCTATCATACTATCTCACTGTCTGTCTATCATACTATCTCACTGTCTGTCTATCTATCTCAATATCTGTCTGTCTATCTCACTATCTGTCTGTCTATCTCACTATCTGTCTATCTCACTGTCTGTCTATCTCACTGGCTGTCTATCTCACTGGCTGTCTATCTCACTGGCTGGCTGTCTATCTCACTGTCTGTCTGTCTATCTCACTATCTCACTGTCTGTCTATCTCACAGTCTGTCTAACTCTCTCACTATCTCACTGTCATTCTGTCTTACTATCTCCCTATCTGTCTATGTCACTAGCTCACTGTCTGTCTATCTGTCTCACTATCTGTCTGTCTATCTCACTATCTGTCTATCTCACTATCTGTCTATCTCACTGTCTGTCTATCTGTCTCACTGTCTATGTATCTCACTATCTGTCTATTTGTCTCACTATCTCACTATCCCACTGTCTGCCTACCTTACTATCTAACTATCTATCTTACTATCTCACTATCTTTCTATCTGTCTATCTCACTATCTGTCTATCTCACTGTCTATCTATCTCACTGTCTATCTATCTCACTATCTGTCTGTCAATCTCAGTATCTGTCAATCTCACTATCTGTCTATGTCACTATCTGACTATCTCACTGTCTATCTGTCTCACTGTATCACTATCTGTCTATCTCACTATCTGTCTGTCTATCTCACTATCTGTCTGTCTGTCTATCTCACTGTCTGTCAATCTCACTATCTACCTGTCTACCTCACTATCTCACTATTTATCTATCTCACTGTCTATCTGTCTCACTACCTGTCTATCTCACTATCTGTCTATCTCATGGTCTATCTCACTATTTCACTGTCTGTCTATCTCACTCTCTCACTGTCTGTCTCTCTATCTCACTATCTGTCAATCTCACTATCTGTCTATTTGTCTATCTCACTATCTGTCTATTTGTCTATCTCGCTATCTGTCTATTTGTCTATCTCACTATCTGTCTATCTCACTGTCTGTGTGTCTATCTCACTGTCTGTGTGTTTATCTCACTGTCTGTGTTTATCTCACTGTCTGTGTTTATCTCACTGTCTGTGTTTAACTTACTGTCTGTCTGTCTATTTCACAATCTCACTGTCTGTCTATCTCACTGTCTGTCTATCTCACTGTCTGTCTATCTATTTCACAATCTCACTGTCTATCTACTTCACTGTCTGTCTATCTCACTATATCACTGTCTGTCTGTCCATCTCACTATCTGTCTATCTCACTATCTATCTGTCTCACTATCTGTCTATCTGACTCACTGTTCCACTATCTATGTATCTCACTATCTATGTATCTCACTGTGTGTCCATCTCACTGTGTGTCCATCTCACTGTGTGTCCATCTCACTGTCTGTCCATCTCACTATCTGTCTGTCGTTCTCACTATCTCACTATCTATCTCACTATCTCACTGTCTATCTCACTATCTGTCTATCTCACTGTCTAACTCTCTCACTATTTCACCGTCTATCTGTCTCACTATCTCCCTATCTGTCTATGTCACTATCTCACTGTCTGTCTATCTGTCTCACTATCTATGTATCTCACTATCTGTCTCACTATCCCACTGTCTGCATATCCCACTGTCTGCCTATCCCACTGTCTGCCTACCTTACTATCTAACTATCTCACCATCTTACTATCTGTCAATCTCACTATCTGTCAATCTCACTATCTCTCTATCTGTGTATGTCACTATCTGACTATCTCACTGTCTATCTATCTCACTATCTGTCTATCTGTCTCACTATATGTCTCTCACTATTTATCTATCTGTCTATCTCAATATCTTTTTATCTCACTATGTTTCTATCTCACTATCTATCTCACAGTCTGTCTATCTGTCTCACTATATGTCTATCTGTGCCACTATCTATCTGTCTGTCTATCTCCCTATCTGTCTGTCTATCTCCCTATCTGTCTGTCTATCTCCCTATCTGTCTGTCTATCTCCCTATCTGTCTGTCTCACAGTCTCTCTGTCTCACAGTCTGTCTATCTCACTATCTGTCTGTCTATCTCACTATCTGTCTGTCAATCTCACTATCTGTCAATCTCACTATCTGTCAATCTCACTATCTGTCAATCTCACTATCTGTCAATCTCACTATCTAGCAATCTCACTATCTAGCAATCTCACTATCTAGCAATCTCACTATCTAGCAATCTCACTATCTAGCAATCTCATTATCTATCAATCTCATTATCTATCTATCTCACCATCTATCTATCTCACTATCTGTCTGTCTCACTATCTCACTGTCTGTCTCACTATCTGTCTCACTATCTCACTA
The DNA here is from genome assembly GCA_037306005.1 of Rhinophrynus dorsalis. NCBI lineage: Eukaryota > Metazoa > Chordata > Amphibia > Anura > Rhinophrynidae > Rhinophrynus > Rhinophrynus dorsalis. The sequence goes on along the minus strand of CM074724.1, from coordinate 242,176,597 downwards.
TCTATCTGTCTCACTGTCTGTCTATCTCACTGTCTCACTATCTGTCTATCTCACTGTCTCACTATCTGTCTATCTCACTATCTCTCTGTCTATCTCACTATATATGTGACTGTCTGTCTATGTCACTAACTCACTGTGTCTGTCACTAACTCACTGTCTATCTGTCTCACTATCTGTCTATCTCACTGTCAATCTCACTTTCTGTCTATCTCACTATCTCATTGTCTGTCTATCTCACTATCTGTCTATCTCACTGTCTATCTGTCTCACTGTCTGTCTATCTCACTGTCTGTCTATCTGTCTCACTACCTCACTGTCTATCTGCCTCACTATCTCCCTTTCTGTCTATCTCACTCTCTGTCTATCTGTCTCACTATCTATGTATCTCACTGTCTGTCTGTCTGACTATCCCACTGTCTGCCTACCTTACTATCTAACTATCTCACTATCTTACTATCTGTCTATCTCACTGCCTGTCTATCTCACTGTCTGTCTATCTCACTATCGGTTTGTCTATGTCACTATCTGTCTGTCTATCTCACTGTCTGTCTGTCTATCTCACTGTCTCACTATCTGTCTATCTCACTATCTGACTATCTGTCTATCTCTCATTCTGTCTATCTCACTGTCTGTCTATCTCACTATCTGTCTATCTCACTGTCTATCTCACTATCTGTCTATCTATCTCACTATCTATCTGTCTCACTATCTGTCTATCTCACTGTCTATCTATCTCACTATCTGCCTATCTCACTATCTGTCTGTCTATCTCACTATCTGTCTGTCTATCTCACTATCTATCTCACTATCTGTCTGTCTATCTCACTATCTGTCTGTCTATCTCACTATCTGTCTATCTCACTATCTGTCTGTCTATCTCACTGTCTATCTTACTATCTGTGTGTCTGTCTCACAATCTCACTATCTGTCTCACTATCTGTCTATCTCACTGTCTGTCTATATCACGGTCTGTCTATATCACGTCTGTCTATATCACGGTCTGTCTATATCACGGTCTGTCTATATCACGGTCTGTCTATCTCACTATCTGTGTATCTATCTCACTATCTGTGTATCCATCTCACTATCTGTCTATCTCACTATCTCACTGTCTGTCTCACTATCTCACTGTCTGTCTCACTATCTCACTGTCTGTCTATCTCACTGTCTGTCTATCTCACTATCTATCTGTCTCACTATCTGTCTGTCAATCTCACTATCTGTCTATCTCACTGTCTCACTATCTGTATGTCTCACTATCTCACTGTCTGTCTATTTCACTGTCTATCTCACTGTCTGTCTCACTGTCTGTCTCACTGTCTGTCTATATCAATATCTCACTATCTGTCTATCTCATTATCTGTCTGTCTATCTCACTGTCTGTCTATCTCACTATGTCACTGTCTGTCTATCTCACTATGTCACTGTCTGTCTATCTCACTATGTCACTGTCTGTCTATCTCACTATCTTTTTATTTCACTATCTCACTGTCTATCTGTCTCACTGCCTAACTATCTGTCTATCTCACTATCTGACTATCTATCTGACTGTCTGTCTATCTCACTATCTGTCTGTATATCTATTTCACTGTCTGTCTATCTCACTGTCTGTCTGCTTATCTCACTATCTGTCAGTCTATCCCACTATCTGTCTGTCAATCTCACTATCTGTCTATCTCACTGTCTCACTATCTGTCTGTCTAACTATCTCACTGTCTGACTATCTATCTCACTGTCTGTCTATCTCAATATCTCACTATCTGTCTATCTCACTATCTGTCTGTCTGTCTCACTGTCTGTCTATCTCACTATCTTTTTATTTCACTATCTCACTGTCTAACTATCTGTCTGTCTCACTACCTGATTATCTATCTGACTGTCTGTCTATCTCACTATCTGTCTGTCTATCTATCTCACTGTCTGTCTATCTCACTGTCTGTCTGCTTATCTCACTATCTGTCAGTCTATCCCACTATCTGTCAGTCTATCCCACTATCTGTCAGTCTATCTCACTATCTGTCTATCATACTATCTCACTGTCTGTCTATCTATCTCACTATCTGTCTGTCTATCTCACTGTCTATCTCACTATCTCACTATGTCACTGTCTCTCTATCTCACTGTCTATCTATCTCACTATCAGTCTGTGTCGATCTCACAATCTGTCTGTCTATCTCACTATCTGTCTATCTCACTATTTCACTGTCTGTCTATCTATCTCACTATCTGTCTGTCTGTCTCACTATCTATCTCACTATCTCATTGTCTATCTCACTATCTGTCTGTCTATCTCACTATCTGTCTATCATACTATCTCACTGTTTGTCTATCATACTATCTCACTGTCTGTCTATCATACTATATCACTGTCTGTCTATCATACTATCTCACTGTCTGTCTATTATACTATCTCACTGTCTGTCTGTCTATCTATCTCAGTATCTGTTTGTCTATCTCACTTTCTGTCTGTCTATCTCACTATCTGTCTGTCTCACTGTCTGTCTATCTCACTGTCTGTCTATCTCACTATCTGTCTATCTCACAGTCTGTCTATCTCACAGTCTGTCTATCTCACAGTCTGTCTATCTCACAGTCTGTCTATCTCACAGTCTGTCTAACTCTCTCACTATCTCACTGTCTATCTGTCTTACTATCTCCCTATCTGTCTATGTCACTATCTCACTGTATGTCTATCTGTCTCACTATCTGTCTGTCTATCTCACTATCTGTCTATCTGTCTCACTACCTCACTGTCTATCTGCCTCACTATCTCCCTTTCTGTCTATCTCACTCTCTGTCTATCTGTCTCACTATCTATGTATCTCACTGTCTGTCTGTCTGACTATCCCACTGTCTGCCTACCTTACTATCTAACTATCTCACTATCTTACTATCTGTCTATCTCACTGCCTGTCTATCTCACTGTCTGTCTATCTCACTATCGGTTTGTCTATGTCACTATCTGTCTGTCTATCTCACTGTCTCACTATCTGTCTATCTCACTATCTGACTATCTGTCTATCTCTCATTCTGTCTATCTCACTGTCTGTCTATCTCACTATCTATCTGTCTCACTGTCTCACTATCTGTCTATCTCACTGTCTATCTATCTCACTATCTGCCTATCTATCTCACTATCTGTCTGTCTATCTCACTATCTGTCTGTCTATCTCACTGTCTATCTTACTATCTGTGTGTCTGTCTCACAATCTCACTATCTATCTCACTGTCTGTCTATATCACGGTCTGTCTATATCACGGTCTGTCTATATCACGGTCTGTCTATCTCACTATCTGTGTATCTATCTCACTATCTGTGTATCTATCTCACTATCTCACTGTCTGTCTCACTATCTCACTGTCTGTCTCACTATCTCACTGTCTGTCTATCTCACTGTCTGTCTATCTCACTGTCTATCTGTCTCACTATCTGTCTGTCAATCTCACTATCTGACTGTCAATCTCACTATCTGTCTATCTCACTGTCTCACTATCTGTATGTCTCACTATCTCACTGTCTGTCTATTTCACTGTCTGTCTCACTGTCTGTCTCACTGTCTGTCTATCTCACTATCTCACTGTCTGTCTATCTCAATATCTCACTATCTGTCTATCTCATTATCTGTCTGTCTATCTCACTGTCTGTCTATCTCACTATGTCACTGTCTGTCTATCTCACTATGTCACTGACTGTCTATCTCACTATGTCACTGACTGTCTATCTCACTATCTTTTTATTTCACTATCTCACTGTCTATCTGTCTCACTGCCTAACTATCTGTCTATCTCACTATCTGTCTATCTCACTATCTGACTATCTATCTTACTATCTGTCTATCTCACTGCCTGTCTATCTCACTGTCTGTCTATCTCACTATCGGTTTGTCTATGTCACTATCTGTCTGTCTAACTCACTGTCTGTCTGTCTATCTCACTGTCTCACTATCTGTCTATCTCACTATCTGACTATCTGTCTATCTCTCATTCTGTCTATCTCACTGTCTGTCTATCTCACTATCTATCTGTCTCACTATCTGTCTATCTCACTATCTATCTGTCTCACTGTCTCACTATCTGTCTATCTCACTGTCTATCTATCTCACTATCTGCCTATCTATCTCACTATCTGTCTGTCTATCTCACTATCTGTCTGTCTATCTCACTGTCTATCTTACTATCTGTGTGTCTGTCTCACAATCTCACTATCTATCTCACTGTCTGTCTATATCACGGTCTGTCTATCTCACTATCTGTGTATCTATCTCACTATCTGTGTATCTATCTCACTATCTGTGTATCTATCTCACTATCTCACTGTCTGTCTCACTATCTCACTGTCTGTCTCACTATCTCACTGTCTGTCTCACTATCTCACTGTCTGTCTATCTCACTGTCTGTCTATCTCACTGTCTGTCTATCTCACTGTCTATCTGTCTCACTATCTGTCTGTCAATCTCACTATCTGACTGTCAATCTCACTATCTGTCTATCTCACTGTCTCACTATCTGTATGTCTCACTATCTCACTGTCTGTCTATTTCACTGTCTGTCTCACTGTCTGTCTCACTGTCTGTCTCACTGTCTGTCTATCTCACTATCTCACTGTCTGTCTATCTCAATATCTCACTATCTGTCTATCTCATTATCTGTCTGTCTATCTCACTGTCTGTCTATCTCACTATGTCACTGTCTGTCTATCTCACTATGTCACTGACTGTCTATCTCACTATCTTTTTATTTCACTATCTCACTGTCTATCTGTCTCACTGCCTAACTATCTGTCTATCTCACTATCTGTCTATCTCACTATCTGACTATCTATCTGACTGTCTGTCTATCTCACTGTCTGTCTATCTCACTATCTGTCTGTATATCTATTTCACTGTCTGTCTATCTCACTGTCTGTCTGCTTATCTCAATATCTGTCAGTCTATCCCACTATCTGTCTGTCAATCTCACTATCTGTCTATCTCACTGTCTCACTATCTGTCTGTCTCACTATCTGACTATCTATCTCACTGTCTGTCTATCTCAATATCTCACTATCTGTCTATCTCACTATCTGTCTGTCTGTCTCACTGTCTGTCTATCTCACTATTTTATTTCACTATCTCACTGTCTAACTATCTGTCTATCTCACTACCTGATTATCTATCTGACTGTCTGTCTATCTCACTATCTGTCTGTCTATCTATCTCACTGTCTGTCTATCTCACTATCTCACTGTCTGTCTGCTTATCTCACTATCTGTCAGTCTATCCCACTATCTGTCAGTCTATCCCACTATCTGTCAGTCTATCTCACTATCTGTCTATCATACTATCTCACTGTCTGTCTATCTATCTCACTATCTGTCTGTCTATCTCACTGTCTATCTCACTATCTCTCTATCTCACTATGTCACTGTCTCTCTATCTCACTGTCTCACTGTCTGTCTATTTCACTGTCTGTCTATCTCACTATCAGTCTGTGTCGATCTCACAATCTTGTCTGTCTATCTCACTATCTGTCTATCTCACTATTTCACTGTCTATCTATCTCACTATCTGTCTGTATCTCACTATCTGTCTGTATCTCACTATCTGTCTGTATCTCACTATCTGTCTGTCTATCTCACTATCTGTCTATCATACTATCTCACTGTCTGTCTATCATACTATCTCACTGTCTGTCTATCATACTATCTCACTGTCTGTCTATCATACTATCTCACTGTCTGTCTATCATACTATCTCACTGTCTGTCTATCTATCTCAATATCTGTCTGTCTATCTCACTATCTGTCTGTCTATCTCACTATCTGTCTATCTCACTGTCTGTCAATCTCACTGGCTGTCAATCTCACTGGCTGTCTATCTCACTGGCTGTCTATCTCACTGGCTGTCTATCTCACTGGCTGTCTATCTCACTGGCTGTCTATCTCACTGGCTGTCTGTCTATCTCACTGTCTGTCTGTCTATCTCACTATCTCACTGTCTGTCTATCTCACAGTCTGTCTAACTCTCTCACTATCTCACTGTCTATCTGTCTTACTATCTCCCTATCTGTCTATGTCACTATCTCACTGTCTGTCTATCTGTCTCACTATCTGTCTGTCTATCTCACTATCTGTCTATCTCACTATCTGTCTATCTCACTGTCTGTCTATCTGTCTCACTGTCTATGTATCTCACTATCTGTCTATTTGTCTCACTATCTCACTATCCCACTGTCTGCCTACCTTACTATCTAACTATCTATCTTACTATCTCACTATCTTTCTATCTGTCTATCTCACTATCTGTCTATCTCACTGTCTATCTATCTCACTATCTGTCTATCTCACTATCTGTCTGTCAATCTCAGTATCTGTCAATCTCACTATCTGTCTATGTCACTATCTGACTATCTCACTGTCTATCTGTCTCACTGTATCACTATCTGTCTATCTCACTATCTGTCTGTCTATCTCACTATCTGTCTGTCTATCTCACTGTCTGTCAATCTCACTATCTACCTGTCTACCTCACTATCTCACTATTTATCTATCTCACTGTCTATCTGTCTCACTATCTGTCTATCTCACTATCTGTCTATCTCATGGTCTATCTCACTATTTCACTGTCTGTCTATCTCACTCTCTCACTGTCTGTCTCTCTATCTCACTATCTGTCAATCTCACTATCTGTCTATTTGTCTATCTCACTATCTGTCTATTTGTCTATCTCACTATCTGTCTATTTGTCTATCTCACTATCTGTCTATTTGTCTATCTCACTATCTGTCTATCTCAATATCTGTGTGTCTATCTCACTGTCTGTGTGTCTATCTCACTGTCTGTGTGTTTATCTCACTGTCTGTGTGTTTATCTCACTGTCTGTGTGTTTATCTCACTGTGTGTTTATCTCACTGTCTGTGTGTTTATATCACTGTCTGTGTTTATCTCACTGTCTGTGTTTATCTCACTGTCTGTGTTTATCTCACTGTCTGTCTGTCTGTCTGTCTATTTCACAATCTCACTGTCTGTCTATCTCACTGTCTGTCTATCTCACTGTCTGTCTATCTATTTCACAATCTCACTGTCTATCTACTTCACTGTCTGTCTATCTCACTATATCACTGTCTGTCTGTCAATCTCACTGTCTGTCTATCCATCTCACTATCTGTCTATCTCACTATCTATCTGTCTCACTATCTGTCTATCTGACTCACTGTTCCACTATCTATGTATCTCACTATCTATGTATCTCACTGTGTGTCCATCTCACTGTGTGTCCATCTCACTGTGTGTCCATCTCACTGTGTGTCCATCTCACTATCTGTCTGTCGTTCTCACTATCTCACTATCTGTCTCACTACCTGTCTATCTCACTGTCTAACTCTCTCACTATTTCACCGTCTATCTGTCTCACTATCTCCCTATCTGTCTATGTCACTATCTCACTGTCTGTCTATCTGTCTCACTATCTATGTATCTCACTATCTGTCTCACTATCCCACTGTCTGCATATCCCACTGTCTGCCTATCCCACTGTCTGCCTATCCCACTGTCTGCCTACCTTACTATCTAACTATCTCACCATCTTACTATCTGTCAATCTCACTATCTCTCTATCTGTGTATGTCACTATCTGACTATCTCACTGTCTATCTATCTCACTATCTGTCTCACTATATGTCTCTCACTATTTATCTATCTGTCTATCTCAACATCTTTTTATCTCACTATGTTTCTATCTCACTATCTATCTCACAGTCTGTCTATCTGTCTCACTATATGTCTATCTGTGCCACTATCTATCTGTCTGTCTATCTCCCTATCTGTCTGTCTATCTCCCTATCTGTCTGTCTATCTCCCTATCTGTCTGTCTCACAGTCTGTCTGTCTCACAGTCTCTCTGTCTCACAGTCTGTCTATCTCACTATCTGTCTGTCTATCTCACTATCTGTCTGTCAATCTCACTATCTGTCTGTCAATCTCACTATCTGTCTGTCAATCTCACTATCTGTCTGTCAATCTCACTATCTGTCAATCTCACTATCTAGCAATCTCACTATCTAGCAATCTCACTATCTAGCAATCTCACTATCTAGCAATCTCATTATCTATCAATCTCATTATCTATCTATCTCACCATCTATCTATCTCACCATCTATCTATCTCACCATCTATCTATCTCACCATCTATCTATCTCACTATCTGTCTGTCTCACTATCTCACTGTCTGTCTCACTATCTCACTATCTATCTGTCTCACTGTCTCACTATCTATCTCACTGTCTCACTATCTGTCTATCTCACTGTCTCACTATCTGTCTATCTCACTATCTCTCTGTCTATCTCACTGTATATGTGACTGTCTGTCTATGTCACTAACTCACTGTCTGTCTATGTCACTAACTCACTGTCTATCTGTCTCACTATCTGTCTATCTCACTGTCAATCTCACTTTCTGTCTATCTCACTATCTCATTGTCTGTCTATCTCACTGTCTATCTGTCTCACTGTTTGTCTATCTCACTGTCTGTCTATCTGTCTCACTACCTCACTGTCTATCTGCCTCACTATCTCCCTTTCTGTCTATCTCACTCTCTGTCTATCTGTCTCACTATCTATGTATCTCACTGTCTGTCTGTCTGACTATCCCACTGTCTGCCTACCTTACTATCTAACTATCTCACTATCTTACTATCTGTCTATCTCACTGCCTGTCTATCTCACTGTCTGTCTATCTCACTATCGGTTTGTCTATGTCACTATCTGTCTGTCTATCTCACTGTCTGTCTGTCTAACTCACTGTCTGTCTGTCTAACTCACTGTCTGTCTGTCTAACTCACTGTCTCACTATCTGTCTATCTCACTATCTGACTATCTGTCTATCTCTCATTCTGTCTATCTCACTGTCTGTCTATCTCACTATCTATCTGTCTCACTATCTGTCTATCTCACTGTCTATCTCACTATCTGTCTATCTATCTCACTATCTATCTGTCTCACTATCTGTCTATCTCACTGTCTATCTATCTCACTATCTGTCTGCCTATCTCACTATCTGTCTGTCTATCTCACTATCTGTCTGTCTATCTCACTATCTATCTCACTATCTGTCTATCTCACTATCTGTCTGTCTATCTCACTATCTGTCTGTCTATCTCACTATCTATCTCACTATCTGTCTATCTCACTATCTGTCTGTCTATCTCACTGTCTATCTTACTATCTGTGTGTCTGTCTCACAATCTCACTATCTGTCTCACTATCTGTCTATCTCACTGTCTGTCTATATCACGGTCTGTCTATATCACGTCTGTCTATATCACGGTCTGTCTATATCACGGTCTGTCTATATCACGGTCTGTCTATATCACGGTCTGTCTATATCACGGTCTGTCTATATCACTATCTGTGTATCTATCTCACTATCTGTGTATCTATCTCACTATCTGTCTATCTCACTATCTCACTGTCTGTCTCACTATCTCACTGTCTGTCTATCTCACTGTCTGTCTATCTCACTGTCTATCTGTCTCACTATCTGTCTGTCAATCTCACTATCTGTCTATCTCACTGTCTCACTATCTGTATGTCTCACTATCTCACTGTCTGTCTATTTCACTGTCTATCTCACTGTCTGTCTCACTGTCTGTCTATCTCACTATCTCACTGTCTGTCTATCTCAATATCTCACTATCTGTCTATCTCACTGTCTGTCTATCTCACTATGTCACTGTCTGTCTATCTCACTATGTCACTGTCTGTCTATCTCACTATGTCACTGTCTGTCTATCTCACTATTTTTTTATTTCACTATCTCACTGTCTATCTGTCTCACTGCCTAACTATCTGTCTATCTCACTATCTGTCTATCTCACTATCTGACTATCTATCTGACTGTCTGTCTATCTCACTGTCTGTCTATCTCACTATCTGTCTGTATATCTATTTCACTGTCTGTCTATCTTACTGTCTGTCTGCTTATCTCACTATCTGTCAGTCTATCCCACTATCTGTCTGTCAATCTCACTATCTGTCTATCTCACTGTCTCACTATCTGTCTGTCTCACTATCTCACTGTCTGACTATCTATCTCACTGTCTGTCTATCTCAATATCTCACTATCTGTCTATCTCACTATCTGTCTGTCTGTCTCACTGTCTGTCTATCTCACTATCTTTTTATTTCAGTATCTCACTGTCTAACTATCTGTCTATCTCACTACCTGATTATCTATCTGACTGTCTGTCTATCTCACTATCTGTCTGTCTATCTATCTCACTGTCTGTCTATCTCACTATCTCACTGTCTGTCTGCTTATCTCACTATCTGTCAGTCTATCCCACTATCTGTCAGTCTATCCCACTATCTGTCAGTCTATCTCACTATCTGTCTATCATACTATCTCACTGTCTGTCTATCTATCTCACTATCTGTCTGTCTATCTCACTGTCTATCTCACTATCTCTCTATCTCACTATGTCACTGTCTCTCTATCTCACTGTCTCACTATCTCACTGTCTGTCTATCTCACTATCAGTCTGTGTCGATCTCACAATCTGTCTGTCTATCTCACTATCTGTCTATCTCACTATTTCACTGTCTGTCTATCTATCTCACTATCTGTCTGTCTGTCTCACTGTCTATCTCACTATCTCATTGTCTATCTCACTATCTGTCTGTCTATCTCACTATCTGTCTATCATACTATCTCACTGTCTGTCTATCATACTATCTCACTGTCTGTCTATCTATCTCAGTATCTGTTTGTCTATCTCACTTTCTGTCTGTCTGTCTCACTGTCTGTCTATCTCACTGTCTGTCTATCTCACTGTCTGTCTATCTCACTGTCTGTCTATCTCACAGTCTGTCTAACTCTCTCACTGTCTGTCTAACTCTCTCACTATCTCACTGTCTATCTGTCTTACTATCTCCCTATCTGTCTATGTCACTATCTCACTGTATGTCTATCTGTCTCACTATCTGTCTGTCTATCTCACTATCTGTCTATCTCACCATATGTCCATCTCACTATCTCATCATCTGTCTATCTCACTGTCTGTCTATCTGTCTCACTATCTATGTATCTCACTATCTGTCTATTTGTCTCACTATCTCACTATCCCACTGTCTGCCTATCCCACTGTCTGCCTACCTTACTATCTAACTATCTATCTTACGGTCTCACTATCTTTCTATCTGTCTATCTCACTATCTCACTGTCTATCTATCTCACTATCTGTCTGTCAATCTCAGTATCTGTCTATCTCACTGTCTGTCTATCTCACTGTCTGTCTATCTCACTATCTACCTGTCTATCTCACTGTCTGTCAATCTCACTATCTACCTGTTTATCTCACTATCTCACTGTCTATCTGTCTCACTATCTGTCTATCTCACTGTCTGTCTATCTCATGGTCTATCTCACTATTTCACTGTCTGTCTATCTCACTCTCTCACTGTCTGTCTCTCTATCTCACTATCTGTCTGTCAATCTCACTATCTGTCTGTCAATCTCACTATCTGTCTGTCAATCTCACTATCTGTCTGTCAATCTCACTATCTGTCTGTCAATCTCACTATCTGTCTATTTGTCTATATCACTATCTGTGTGTCTATCTCACTATCTGTGTGTTTATCTCACTGTCTGTGTGTTTATCTCACTGTCTGTGTGTTTATCTCACTGTCTGTGTGTTTATCTCACTGTCTGTGTGTTTATCTCACTGTCTGTGTGTTTATGTTTATCTCACTGTCTGTCTGTCTGTCTATTTCACAATCTCACTGTCTGTCTATCTCACTATATCACTGTCTGTTTGTCAATCTCACTATCTGTCAATCTCAATATCTGTCTATCTCACTATCTGTCTATCTCACTGTCTCACTATCTGTCTATCTCACTATCTCATTGTCTGACTATCCATCTCACTATCTGTCTGTCTATCTCACTATCCATCTGTCTATCTCACTATCTGTCTATCTGACTCACTGTCTCACTATCTATGTATCTCACTGTGTGTCCATCTCACTGTGTGTCCATCTCACTGTGTGTCCATCTCACACTGTCTGTCCATCTCACACTGTCTGTCGTTCTCACTGTCTGTCTTCTCACTATCTGTCTGTCTTTCTCACTATCTCACTGTCTATCTCACTATCTGTCTATCTCACTATCTCGCTGTTTAACTCTCTCACTATCTCACCGTCTATCTGTCTCACTATCTCACCGTCTACCTGTCTCACTATCTCCCTATCTGTCTATGTCACTATCTCACTGTCTGTCTATCTGTCTCACTATCTGTCTGTCTATCTCACTGTCTGTCTATCTGTCTCACCATCTATGTATCTCACTATCTGTCTATCTCACTGTCTATCTGTCTCACTGTCTGTCTATCCCACTGTCTGCCTATCCCACTGTCTGCCTACCTTACTATCTAACTATCTTTCTATCTGTCTTTCTCACTATCTGTCTATCTTACTATCTCACTGTCTTACTATCTCACTGTCTGTCTATCTTACTATCTCACTGTCTATCTATCTCACTGTCTATCTATCTCACTATCTGTCTGTCAATCTCACTATCTCTCTATCTGTCTATGTCACTATCTGACTATCTCACTGTCTATCTATCTCACTATCTGTCTCTCACTATTTATCTATCTGTCTATCTCAATATCTTTTTATCTCACTATCTTTCTATCTCACTATATATCTCACAGTCTGTCTATCTGTCTCACTGGCTCACTATATGTCTATCTGTGCCACTATCTATCTATCTATCTATCTATCTATCTATCTATCTATCTATCTATCTATCCATCTATCTCCCTGTCTGTCTGTCTATCTCCCTATCTGTTTGTCTATCTCCCTATCTGTCTGTCTGTCTCACTGTCTATCTCCCTATCTGTCTGTCTCACAGTCTGTATATCTCACTATCTGTCTGTCTATTTCACTATCTATCAATCTCACCATCTATCAATCTCACCATCTGTCTATCTCACCATCTGTCTATCTCACCATCTATCTATCTCACCATCTATCTATCTCACTATCTGTCTGTCTCACTATCTCACTGTCTGTCTCACTGTCTCACTATCTGTCTATCTCACTATCTCACTGTCTAACTATCTGTCTATCTCACTATCTGACTATCTGTCTACGTGACTGTCTGTCTATGTCACTAACTCACTGTCTGTCTATGTCACGAACTCACTGTCTATTTGTCTCACTATCTGTCTATCTCACTGTCAAACTCACTTTCTGTCTATCTCACCATCTCATTGTCTGTCTATCTCACTATCTGTCTATCTCACTATCTCACTGTCTATCTGTCTCACTGTCTGTCTATCTCACTATCTGTCTATCTGTCGCACTATCTCATTGTCTATCTGCCTCACTATATCCCTTTCTGTCTATCTCGCTGTCTGTCTATCTGTCTCACTATCTGTCTGTCTAACTCACTATCTGTCTATCTCACTATCTCTCTATCTCACTATGTCACTGTCTCTCTATCTCACTGTCTCTCTATCTCACTGTCTCTCTATCTCACTGTCTCACTATCTCACTGTCTGTCTGTCTCACTGTCTGTCTATCTCACTATCAGTCTGTGTCGATCTCACAATCTGTCTGTCTATCTCACTATCTGTCTATCTCACTATTTCACTGTCTGTCTATCTATCTCACTATCTGTCTGTCTGTCTCACTATCTATCTCACTATCTCATTGTCTATCTCACTGTCTGTCTGTCTATCTCACTGTCTGTCTGTCTATCTCACTGTCTGTCTGTCTATCTCACTATCTGTCTGTCTATCATACTATCTCACTATCTGTCTATCATACTATCTCACTGTCTGTCTATCATACTATCTCACTGTCTGTCTATCATACTATCTCACTGTCTGTCTATCATACTATCTCACTGTCTGTCTATCATACTATCTCACTGTCTGTCTATCATACTATCTCACTGTCTGTCTATCTATCTCAGTATCTGTTTGTCTATCTCACTTTCTGTCTGTCTATCTCACTATCTGTCTGTCTCACTGTCTGTCTATCTCACTGTCTGTCTATCTCACTGTCTGTATATCTCACTGTCTGTCTATCTCACTGTCTGTATATCTCAGTCTGTATATCTCACTGTCTGTCTATCTCACTGTCTGTCTATCTCACTTTCTGTCTATCTCACAGTCTGTCTATCTCACAGTCTGTCTAACTCTCTCACTATCTCACTGTCTATCTGTCTTACTATCTCCCGATCTGTCTATGTCACTATCTCACTGTATGTCTATCTGTCTCACTATCTGTCTGTCTATCTCACTATCTGTCTATCTCACCATATGTCCATCTCACTATCTCACCATCTGTCTATCTCACTGTCTGTCTATCTGTCTCACCATCTATGTATCTCACTATCTGTCTCACTATCCCACTGTCTGCCTACCTTACTATCTAACTATCTTTCTATCTGTCTTTCTCACTATCTGTCTATCTTACTATCTCACTGTCTGTCTATCTTACTATCTCACTGTCTATCTCACTATCTCACTGTCTATCTATCTCACTATCTGTCTGTCAATCTCACTATCTGTCAATCTCACTATCTCTCTATCTGTCTATGTCACTATCTGACTATCTCACTGTCTATCTATCTCACTATCTGTCTCACTATCTGTCTCTCACTATTTATCTATCTGTCTATCTCAATATCTTTTTATCTCACTATCTTTCTATCTCACTATCTATCTCACAGTCTGTCTATCTGTCTCACTGGCTCACTATATGTCTATCTGTGCCACTATCTATCTATCTATCCATCTATCTATCTATCTGTCTGTCTATCTCCCTATCTGTTTGTCTATCTCCCTATCTGTCTGTCTGTCTCACTGTCTATCTCCCTATCTGTCTGTCTCACAGTCTGTCTATCTCACTATCTGTCTGTCTATCTCACTATCTATCAATCTCACCATCTATCTATCTCACCATCTATCTATCTCACCATCTATCTATCTCACCATCTATCTATCTCACTATCTGTCTGTCTCACTATCTCACTGTCTGTCTTACTATCTCACTATCTGTCTGTCTCACTGTCTCACTTTCTGTCTATCTCACTATCTCACTGTCTATCTGTCTCACTGTCTAACTATCTGTCTATCTGACTATCTGTCTATGTGACTGTCTGTCTATCTCACTGTCTGTCTATGTCACGAACTCACTGTCTATCTGTCTCACTATCTGTCTATCTCACTGTCAATCTCACTTTCTGTCTATCTCACCATCTCATTGTCTGTCTATCTCACTATCTGTCTATCTCACTGTCTATCTGTCTCACTGTCTGTCTATCTCACTATCTCACTGTCTGTCTATCTGTCTCACTATCTCACTGTCTATCTGCCTCACTATCTCCCTTTCTGTCTATCTCACTGTCTGTCTATCTGTCTCACTGTCTGTCTGTCTATTTCACTATCTGTCTATCTCACTGTCTGTCTATCTGTCTCACTATCTATGTATCTCACTGTCTGTCTATCTCAGTATTTCACTGTCTATCTGTCTCAATGTCTGTCTATCTCACTATCTGTCTGTCTCACTGTCTGTCTACCTCACTGTCTGTCTAACTCTCTCACTGTCTATCTGTCTCACTATCTCCCTATCTGTCTATGTCACTATCTCACTGTCTGTCTATCTGTCTCACTAATTGTCTGTCTATCTCACCATCTGTCTATCTCACAATCTCACCATCTGTCTATCTCACAATCTCACCATCTGTCTATCTCACTATCTCACCGTCTGTCTATCTCACTATCTCACTGTCTGTCTGTCTCACTATCTATGTATCTCACTATATATCTGTCTCACTATCTCACTATCCCACTGTTGGCCTATCCCACTGTCTGCCTACCTTACTATCTAACTATCTATCTTACTATCTCACTATCTTTCTATCTGTCTATCTCATTATCTTACTATCTCACTGTCTGTCTATCTCACTATCTGACTGTCCATCTATCTCATCTCACTATCTGTCTACGTCCCTATCTGACTATCTCACTGTCTGTCAATCTCACTTTCTATCTGTCTCACTGTATCACTATCTGTCAATCTCACTATACCACTGTCTGTCTATCTCACTATCTGTCTGTCTATCTCACTGTCTGTCTATCTCACTATCTCACTGTCTGTCTAGCTCACTAACTCACTGTCTATCTGTCTCACTGTCTGTCTATCTCACTGTCTGTCTATCTGTCTCACTATCTCACTGTCTATCTGTCTCACTATCTCACTATCTGTCTCACTATCTCCCTATCTGTCTATGGCACTATCTCACTGTCTGTCTGTCTATCTCACCATCTGTCTATCTCACGATCTCACCATCTGTCTATCTCACGATCTCACCATCTGTCTATCTCACGATCTCACCATCTGTCTATCTCACGATCTCACCATCTGTCTATCTCACTATCTCACCATCTGTCTATCTCACTATCTCCCTGTCTGTCTATCTGTCTCACTGTCTATGTATCTCACTATCTGTCTATCTGTCTCACTCTCCCACTGTCTGCCTAGCCCACTGTCTGCCTAGCCCAGTGTCTGCCTAGCCCAGTGTCTGCCTAGCCCAGTGTCTGCCTAGCCCAGTGTCTGCCTAGCCCACCGTCTGCCTAGCCCACCGTCTGCCTAGCCCACCGTCTGCCTACCTTACTATCTAACTATCTCACTATCTATCTTACTATATCAGTATCATACTATCTTTCTATCTCTCTATCTCACTATCTGTCTATCTATCTCACTATCTATCTCACTATCATCTGTCTATCTCACTATCTGTCTGTCTGTCTCACTATCTGTCTTACTATCTGTCTATCTATCTCACTATCTATCTATCTGTCTATCTCACTATCTGTCTGTCTATCTCACTATCTGTCTATCATACTATCTCACTGTCTGTCTATCTATCTCACTATCTGTCTATCTAATTTTTTGTCTGTCTATCTGACTATCTGTCTGTCTATCTCTCCCACTATCTCACTGTCTATCTGTCTTACTATCTCCCTATCTGTCTATGTCACTATCTCATTGTCTGTCTATCTGTCTCACTATCTGTCTATCTCACTATCTGTCTATCTTACTATCTCACCATATGTCCATCTCACTATCTCACCATCTGTCTATCTCACTGTCTGTCTATCTGTCTCACTATCTATGTATCTCACTATCTGTCTATTTGTCTCACTATCCCACTGTCTGCCTACCTTACTATCTAACTATCTATCTTACTATCTCACTATCTTTCTATCTCACTATCTCACTGTCTGTCTATCTTACTATCTCACTGTCTATCTATCTCACTATCTGTCTGTCAATTTCACTATCTGTCTGTCAATCTCACTATCTGTCAATCTCACTGTCTATCTGTCTCACTATCTGTCTATCTCACTATCTGTCTGTCTATTTCACTGTCTGTCAATCTCACTATCTACCTGTCTATCTCACTATCTCACTGTCTGTCTATCTCACTGTCTATCTGTCTCACTATCTGTCTATCTCACTGTCTGTCTATCTCATGGTCTATCTCACTATTTCACTGTCTGTCTATCTCACTCTCTCACTGTCTGTCTCTCTATCTCACTGTCTGTCTATTTGTCTATCTCACTATGTGTCTATCTCACTGTCTGTCTATCTCAATATCTCACTATCTGTCTATCTCATTATCTGTCTGTCTATCTCACTATATGTCTGTCTGTCTCACTGTCTGTCTATCTCACTATCTTTTTATTTCACTATCTCACTGTCTATCTGTATCACTAACTATCTGTCTATCTGACTGTCTGTCTATCTGACTGTTTGTCTATCTCACTGTCTGTCTATCTATCTACCTCACTATCCCACTATCTGTCAGTCTATCTCACTATCTGTCAGTCTATCCCACTATCTGTCAGTCTATCTCACTATCTGTCTATCATACTATCTCACTGTCTGTCTATCTATCTCACTATCTGTCTGTCTCTCTATCTCACTATGTCACTGTCTCTCTATCTCACTGTCTCACTGTCTGTCTATCTGACTGTCTGTCTGTCTATCTCACTGTCTCACTATCTGTCTATCTCACTGTCTATCTCACTATCTGTCTATCTATCTCACTATCTGTCAATCTCACTATCTGTCTGTCTGACAATCTCGCTGTCTGTCAATCTCGCTGTCTGTCAGTCTCACTATCTATCTGTCTATCTCACTATCTCACTGTCTGTCTATCTGTTTCACTGTCTCACTATCTGTCTATCTCACCGTCTGTCTATCTCACTATCTGTCTGTCTATCTCAATATCTGTCTATCTCACTGTCTGTCAATCTCACTGTCTGTCAATCTCACTGTCTGTCAATCTCACTGTCTGTCAATCTGTATCACTATCTGTCTGTCTATCTCACTATCTGTCTGTCTATCTTACTGCCTGTCTATCTCACTATCTCACTGTCTATCTCACTATTTCACTGTCTGTCTATTTCACGGTCTCTCTCTCTCACTGTCTGTCTATCTGACTATCTCACTGTCTGTCTATCTCACTATCTGTCTGTCTATCTCACTATCTGTCTATCTCACTCTCTCACTGTCTCTCTATCTCACTATCTGTCAATCTCACTATCTCACTGTCTATCTGTCTATTTCACTGTCTATCTCATTATCTGTCTGTCTATCTCACTATCTGTCTGTCTATCTCACTATCTGTCAATCTCACTATCTCACTGTCTATCTGTCTATTTCACTGTCTATCTCAATATCTGTCTGTCTATCTCATTATCTGTCTGTCTATCTCACTGTCTGTCTGTCTATCTCACTATCTGTCTATCTCACTATCTGTCTGTCTATCTCACATTTTGGAGGGAGAAGGGTGTATATCTCTATCATATTTAAAAGTAATTTAGATCACACTTAGAGGAGTGTTGCGCTGTCCCCTTTTTCTTCTTGTGCTTTCATTACTGAAGTACAACAGATATGACAGTGAGAATATGGTTATATCCAGGCTGGAGAAAAATGACAAATAAATCAGTTGGCTGATAGACATGAGCTTGGCTGACAGCCATGAGCCAATAATATTGTAATTCAATGTAAGTCACATTTTATTTCTAATTCTTATAATGCTATGTTATATGAGCTACAATTTAAAGCGATAGTAATGTTTCATAATAAATGCAGTTCTAATGAATCATCATAGTATTTGGACCTTGGAGATTGTTAGTTTTGGACCTGAAAAACTTGTCAAGGGGGGCAGGGCTTTCATTGTTCTCAATGGAAGAAGATTGTCCAATGCTGTTATCTATGTGGTCTAGCAACCAAATTCCACATCTGAGAAGAGATGGCTTACAGAAGGTAAAAGGGGCGGGAGGGGGAAACTTTATCCTTCGATTACTCTTGAACCGCAACTCTGAAAATATTGAAATAGCAATCTCTATGGCTCAAATACTATGAAGATTAATTGGAGCTGCTGTTTTTGTGAAACATTACTATCTCTTTAAGACCAGCTACATTGTCAGCCGACATTGTCCATAGCATGCTTAATGCGTGTTTCACGTAGTGGGCTTTCTCAAAGGCTCTATTTTCTATAAAGAACATACATTAGAATTAAGGCACTGAATTCAAATTATTTTAAAGCATAGTGGCCACTGGTAGTACCGTATTTGAGATTAGATACAAGAAGAGATAATACTTATTGTTTTGGTGCACTGATTAATGTGAAAATATAACTTTTATTGAATCACTTAAGTGCACGGATTAAAAGTTGCAGGGCATTAAATAACAAATGTAAGCTGCCTAGTAGACTCTGTGAAGTAGATTCCCCAAAAAGATGTGACAGACTGATATTTCATGTAAATACTATGAAAAAAACACCACAGACAATATGGGTATACTGCTAGGCAGGACCCAGTAGGCCAGATGATAGGTATCGAAGACTAGAGTACGAAGCTGGCTGGGCTGGCGGTGGCTGCTGTCTGGGATGTCTTGCTGCAGCCTAGACCGAGTTACAAATGCCGACTGCAAAGCCAGATTAGTGCTGCCCTGAAAACAGTACCCACTACCCGCTGGAATCGAAGAGAATGCTGTACAATAACCCACCTGCAGTAGAATTGTTGTACACAACACTGATGCCTGGAGCTCGACTGAGAAGACAAAGAACAGGATAGTCGAAGTCTGACAGGGTGTAAGAGTGGAAGAAGCCAATCAGGGAGGCGAACGGGAAGTTAGACAAGCCAGATCAGGAATGGATGGGCAATGCAGTGAAAGGCAGCAGAGAAAGGAACGGTCAAATCATCCGAGCCAAGGTCAGTAACAGGATATCAGATGAGGATGGTACCAAATTGCAAAACAGGAGGGAAGTCACAGAAAAAGCCAAGTCAATACTCAAGAAAACACTCTGGAACAGAACAGGAAACTCAGAGTCATGAGCTGGAACACTTTGATCGTGCCCAGCCAAAAAGCACAGAGGCTATATATTAAGGCTCAGAGCAAGCAGAAGACAAGGCGGTGAACCAGGTTCCAGATAACAAGAGAAAACAAATGGAAAACCAGAAAAGGAATCACAAAAGACAAAGAAAAAGGGGCAGCACATGACAATATTACCATTTGGAAACAATCACAAAATAATAGATTCCAGGCAGGGCCGGTGCAAGAACTTTTGTTACTCTAGGCAAAACCTCATTTTGCCACACCTTGGCTCTGTCCCCTTGTGCCATGCACCTTTATACCCTGCCGACTTAGATCACACCTCTTTTAAAGTGTTTGTAATGTCCAAATATTTTTTTATAGATTTGTAGAGGCTTAAAAAAGGTTATCATTGCCACAAACCCCATCTCTCAAACTGCTATGGTTTGAGAGATATTGGCAATGAAAGTTCCCCTTCCCTTGATGTTAGCTGTAAAGCTGACAGAAGGGGATCCGTATCGGCTGACACGATGAGGCTCTGCAGCAGAGCTGAAATCACGTTATTGCAAAATAATTACTTAAGGAAAGGTCAACAAAGTGTGCTTGCAAACCAGGCACACTTTGTAGACCTTTACAATGAAATAATTAATTTGCAATAACGGGATTTCAGCTCTGATGCAGAGCCGCCGGCTGATCCCCGGACTGGGATCTCCTGCTGTCAGCTAGACGCTGACGTCAGGAGAAGGAGAGGGAAGGGGAAGTTTCATTGTCAATATCTCTCAAACCATAGAGGTTTGAGAGATGGGGTCTGTGGCAATGATAATCCTAGTGTTCAGGCACATGTTTTAGACCATTCCAATAAAGGGATTCTATGTAAGTAACGAGATCCCGGCACTTCTCATGCGCCACAGTGTCAACTGACACGGATCTCCTGCTGACAGCTTTACAGCTGTCAGTAGGAGAAATCAAACTTCAAACGCCCGTATCTCTTAAACCATAGCGGTTTGAGAGATACAGTTTTTTGCATTTAGATCAGCTTTTTGAGCTCTTCTAAATGCAAAAAAAGTTTTTTTTTTAGACATTACTATCACTTTAAGCCTCTACAAACTTATAAAAAAAAAATTGGACATTACTAACACTTTAATGATTGTTACTTATGGAATCCTACCCATAACATGAAAAAATCCATAACAACAAATCTATGGCAGTATTAACCCTTTGAGTGGCAGAGAGATATTCAATGCTTTGGATACCTCTCTAGCACTCAAAGGGATAATCCCCCCTCTCTGGGGCACCACATTGCGCCATTCAGTGGGACTGGGAGAAAAAAAAGAATTAAATTTCACAGTTTGCAGATTCATCCATTAGTGAATACATCTACATTTCTATCTACCAGCTTCAGACTGGGGCATCCCAAAGAAATCTATGGGTGAGAACACTCACATACTTATGTTGTATGTGTTTGTGTATTGCCAATATAGATGTACATATTTTTTATCATATTTCCCCTCGTCACATGCACATGGCAGATAAATATGATTGTTCATTTATGAGTACCCAATGGTATCCATCAGTGAATACAGGCTACAAAGAGCAGTGAATCTGATATGTTGTTCCTAACACTGAATGATGAATTCAGCCCATTGTTTTTAAAATATTCTTAATGTTTCTTCACATTAGTGCTGTCTGTTACAGGTCATCTACAAATATTGAAGAACTGTGGAATAATCAAAATGAGCAATTCTGGAGCAAACCAGCTACACCATAGGGGGAAATAAAAATGCCATGGTGTTAAATTGGATGTTTAACACCAAAATATTGCTTTAAAATGCTTTGTAGTCTTCTATAGCATTAAAGTGTTCAAAAGCCTCATTTAAATTAATGGGATTTTAGTAGTTGTTTTTTTTTTAATTATTCTCTTCTGTGGCACAGTTGGTTTGCTCCAGAATTTCTCGCTTCCTGAGTATGGCTTCAGAAGCCTTTACTTTACAAATTTATTGGGCTTATATTATTTGTATCTGTGGTTAACAGAAGATTTATTGGCTGTGAGATGGGAGTTCATCTTAAAGGCATCACAGCTGACAAATTTCTAGGTTGCCAAACACTAGCACAGTAACTGATATGGGCGTCTCGAGGTGGGGCAAGGATAAGCACTTGCCCCTCCCCACTTGCCCCCTTCACATAAACATAGGGGCTGGGCAGGATGGCCTGGGGGTCATATTATGGCTCCCTACCCCCGTAAAAGTGTTTGCGGATGCCCCTGGTAACAGACCATGTTTATTAACCATTTGAGTGCCAGAGGGATATGCAATGCATTGGCAATGCATTGAATGTCCCTCAGGCACTTGAAGTGTTAAGGGAAAATATAACTGAGAGATGTGTTTTTAAAAACACTGTTTATGACCTGCTTTCTCCCGAAACAGTAGCTCAGTACACAGCAGTAAAGGCCTTCCATACATTTCCACACACTCGCAGGGCACCAATACTGCAAGATGGTCTAGGTCCCCTAGCAATCCATGTCTCTCCTCTACTTGCATTCCTGGTTAGTATTATCACAAGCAGAGCTCTGATAACCTGGACATAAAACCTCCTGCCTGCATGGTTATTCTAGTGAGAATGGTAACCAGGGAACATATCAAAAGCAGGAAGTGAGGAGGAGATTTAAGAGAACATACAGGAGCATGCTTAGTGTTCATTGCATCAATGATGTAAGGAATAGGAGAGACATGGATCCTTCCTACTAGCCTGCTTTTAGCACAGCATGCCCAGTTGATGTCCTGCTACCCTGAAAATTCCCTTATTGTGGCATGCTACGGAGTTGTTTCAGGACACCATGGGACATTAAAAAGTCTTGTCTTCAGTTGATACTTTCCCTTTAATCCAGTGAATGGTAGCAAGGCCACCATCACATTTCTATTAAACTCCAGACACTCTGCTAAATGTATGAAGAAGCTGGATAAACATAACGCCTTATTTAACAGAAAGCAAAAGACACTTTGCCCAAAACCAGTCAGTAAAAAGCTAGTGCTGATCAGAACAGTTTCTGCATTGTTGTGGTAAAAATAAAAAAACATAAACAGTTTGAATCGGATCACAAAACTTATATTCATCAAGTGATAGGGGAGCAACTATGAGCTTGTATAGCATAAAGCTATGGCCTAGAACTCATAATATAATCACACATATGGCCAGAGCTGGATTAAGACTCCATAAGGCCCTAGACAGGATCCCAAATTGCCCCCCCCACGCCAGTTTTCCCCCTCCCGTTTGCGGCAAACATTTCTACTAGTACCAACATAATTAAAGACAAAAAGGAGACTTCGACCCCTTGTAACCAAGAGATGTCACCAAGACATTGCAAAGCAATGCATTGCATTAGGTACCTATTTGGCATTCAAAGGGTTAAATATGTATATATATATATATATATATATATATATATATATATATATATATATATATATATATATATATATATATATATATATATATATACAAATCCTTGATGTGCACTCTCCTTTTAAAGTTCTATTACCTGGGTGCCGTTTTGAAATCAAAAATATCCAAATATGCACAGGTGAAAACAGCACTCACAGGACTTTTTTGAAGGTCAATAATTCAAAAGTTTATTCCACCGACGTTTCGGCCCTACTGCGGGCCTTTCTCAAGATGCTTACAGAACAAACCCAAAAACACCTACATTTATACCAAAATCGTGTAGTGAATGGCGCCAAAATGACGTCATTCCCAAGGGGGAAGGGAAATGTCAAAGTAAATAAGTGAAGAAACAATAAAATGTGCAAAGTACATAAACCCAAACATCTTACTGTACCAACCATATTATGCAACCACCGTGTTGTTTAAAAAGATTTTACAATGATATCATTATCATTAAGACCGTGGATATCGCACTCTTTAAAACTTCTCTATCAATGTAAATTTAAATTTATATTTGAAACCATCATGTATACCCGGTTCTATGATGATGATGTTATCTAACACCATCATTATATCACGTTGTACTTGTATGGAGCAGGGCACCGAAACAAGGATAATGTACTGCTACAGGTAGTCAATCACATCGCAACGCTCAGCGAATCACCAATCTATTGCATCACTTATCTGTTTTCATTTTGTTATCACAGATTATAGCTTAATCAATATTATAAATAAAGATGAAAGAATCCTACCTTCTGATTCTATAATTTCTTAAAACATCTCGTTAACGTATGCATCCTGCTTCACCCTAATGAATCGTAGCGATACTTGTATCTTTGATGTGCCAGACCATTTGTGCGGAGCGCTTATCTAACTGCAATAAGGTACAATGTAGCGAAGGATTGAATGAATGAGATGTAGAAACTAATCTTACACTGCAAATCTAATACCTAGATGAAAGACATCAGCGCACCGCACAATATGCCCAGCCGACCAAAGTACAAGAATGTATTCTTCCAAAATCTATTTACCCATAGATGCATTAAATCCTTTATAAATTATCCTTCACAACATATTGAAAATTATATAATTCTAAGATGTCATAAATCCTATAAGGATCGCCTAAATGTCATTGTAAAATATCTAGAGGTTCACTTATTGTCCTCCTTTTTTTTCAATCTCAAATCCGAAAGAGACTTTTTATCATTCCCATTGAACCTCTATTACGGATTCCATTTGTCTGTCAATATTGTAACCCATGTATATAAGGCGACATCCATATATAATTCCACTGTGAATCTATGTATCAACCTGTCTTCTTGTAACTGTTATCCATTATGGTATGTTTATGCCAGGTAAATGATAATTGTTTAAGACCCCGTAAGTTTGTTATGTCAAATCACGATATGATGCCATAAAAAATCCGATATATCCAATGATACACACAATTGTACTCCCAAGTATGTCCAATGATGGATAGAGTTTAAATCTTCTTTATTGAATGACCTTATACTATTGCTGTATTGTCCATGATCCAAAGATAGATGTTGCTGTTACACCGGGAGAAGATAAGTTATACATGTCATCACGTATATATGGGTCACCCACTCAGTGGATGATTGGGCACAATGAGTTGTAGCGTTTTCACTCACTTACCCAGAGGGTTCCCCTGGGTGTGAGGAGATAGATCTGGCTGACTTATATGCCCCACCATGGCAAAGGTGTCCTAGTGAGTATAACAGATTTCGATTAACTTATCTTCTCCCGGTGTAACAGCAACATCTATCTTTGGATCATGGACAATACAGCAATAGTATAAGGTCATTCAATAAAGAAGATTTAAACTCTATCCATCATTGGACATACTTGGGAGTACAATTGTGTGTATCATTGGATATATCGGATTTTTTATGGCATCATATCGTGATTTGACATAACAAACTTACGGGGTCTTAAACAATTATCATTTACCTGGCATAAACATACCATAATGGATAACAGTTACAAGAAGACAGGTTGATACATAGATTCACAGTGGAATTATATATGGATGTCGCCTTATATACATGGGTTACAATATTGACAGACAAATGGAATCCGTAATAGAGGTTCAATGGGAATGATAAAAAGTCTCTTTCGGATTTGAGATTGAAAAAAAAGGAGGACAATAAGTGACCCTCTAGATATTTTACAATGACATTTAGGCGATCCTTATAGGATTTATGACATCTTAGAATTATATAATTTTCAATATGTTGTGAAGGATAATTTATAAAGGATTTAATGCATCTATGGGTAAATAGATTTTGGAAGAATACATTCTTGTACTTTGGTCGGCTGGGCATATTGTGCGGTGCGCTGATGTCTTTCATCTAGGTATTAGATTTGCAGTGTAAGATTAGTTTCTACATCTCATTCATTCAATCCTTCGCTACATTGTACCTTATTGCAGTTAGATAAGCGCTCCGCACAAATGGTCTGGCACATCAAAGATACAAGTATCGCTACGATTCATTAGGGTGAAGCAGGATGCATACGTTAACGAGATGTTTTAAGAAATTATAGAATCAGAAGGTAGGATTCTTTCATCTTTATTTATAATATTGATTAAGCTATAATCTGTGATAACAAAATGAAAACAGATAAGTGATGCAATAGATTGGTGATTCGCTGAGCGTTGCGATGTGATTGACTACCTGTAGCAGTACATTATCCTTGTTTCGGTGCCCTGCTCCATACAATTACAACGTGATATAATGATGGTGTTAGATAACATCATCATCATAGAACCGGGTATACATGATGGTTTCAAATATAAATTTAAATTTACATTGATAGAGAAGTTTTAAAGAGTGCGATATCCACGGTCTTAATGATAATGATATCATTGTAAAATCTTTTTAAACAACACGGTGGTTGCATAATATGGTTGGTACAGTAAGATGTTTGGGTTTATGTACTTTGCACATTTTATTGTTTCTTCACTTATTTACTTTGACATTTCCCTTCCCCCTTGGGAATGACGTCATTTTGGCGCCATTCACTACACGATTTTGGTATAAATGTAGGTGTTTTTGGGTTTGTTCTGTAAGCATCTTGAGAAAGGCCCGCAGTAGGGCCGAAACGTCGGTGGAATAAACTTTTGAATTATTGACCTTCAAAAAAGTCCTGTGAGTGCTGTTTTCACCTGTGCATATTTGGATATTTTTGATTTCAAAACGGCACCCAGGTAATAGAACTTTAAAAGGAGAGTGCACATCAAGGATTTGTATATACATATTTAGGGAATGGTTGCACCCCTACTTTTGCAATCTGAGGAATTGTCATTACATGGATTAATAGACTTTGTCAGGATCTACATTTATCGAGGTGTAAGAATTCCCCATGGAGGAAACATTGGCTGTGGATATCATCACTACTCCAATAGACCCTGTTAGTTTCAGTGATGCAGAAGCTCAAAATATTCTGTTTGAGGATACTGCAAGCAATATACAAACAGTATATAGGAGCATAGATATTTTTCATAATCTATTACGGCTTAAAAAGAGAGAAGTGGATCTATACTTGCATGGAGTGTATTTATCCGATTATTTTCGTAATAAACAAATACCAAGGGGTTTTCATGTGTCCAATATTCCCACCATTGGACGAAACAATCCGGAGTTTTGTAAAAAATGGTGTGGGATATTGAACAAATGTTCCCTGGATCTTATGCTGTTAGTAATTGATGAAGTTAAAAAGGACTTAAATGTGGTTAGATCTGAATTATTGTCTTTTGAAACAGCGAATATTGAGAAATTAAGTACAGATAAAGATGGTAAGTGGTTGGAGAAGTTAGATAATCAAATTAAGACTTACAAAGAGGCTTTACATAGATTTAAGAATCAAAAGGTTGAAAGAGTGGCGAAAGATTATAAAGATCACAGAGTGTATCAATGGTTAATAGGTACACAACCTAGAAATAGATTTAGTAACAAAAGATTACCCCGGAGAAGGGAACCTAGAAATCAGACACTAGATACGGTGGAAGACTCATCCTCCTATATTTCTTCATCAGAGGGTGAGTCTACAACACAATCTCTGACAGAAGCCCCTTTTTTAAGGGTAGTTACGCGATCACAAACAGGATCAAACATAGAAGACCACACCCCAGACGGGGGAACCACAGGAGCAAGACCAAAATTAAAACAGAACAAGAACAAGAACAAGTAGTCTTTAATCTTAGCTCATATCCTTTGACTAAACAACAGATGGCAGTGTTATCTAAGGGTTTGTCTTATGTTCCCACTAAGAAATTCGACACTTTCCAATTTGAAATAGATCTTCATAAATTTCAAAGACAAATGAAACTGAAAGACTATTTTAAATGTTTGGATAATGTTGGGCAAGAGGAGGATTCATTATTTAGACCTAAGAGTACTTTTGAACCCATAAATACGAATGCCTCCATTAAAACTTTTGTGAAACTTTTAGATAAGGAAGTGTCGAAAGGAGAATGGAAACATAAGGTGAAACATAATTTAAACAAAGAAGAACATTCAGCTATTAAACAATTAGCCATGAATCCAAGTATTGTGATAAGGGCTGCTGATAAGGGAGGAGCTGTAGTGATTATGGACTATTCATATTACAGGGGAGAAATACTGGGACAATTGGCGGATCAGAATACATATAGACTTCTGGTGGGGGATCCCACGTTAACAGACAAGAAGATCATAGATAAAACCATCCAAGATGCTTTATCACAAGGGTGGATTTCTTTAAAAACAGCACAATTTCTTGTCACTGAACATCCAATATGTCCCATTATTTATACATTACCGAAGATCCATAAAAATTTACAACAGCCCCCTGGTAGACCGATTATATCTGCTAGGCATTCCCTTTTGCAGCCTCTTGCACAATATGTGGATTTGTTTCTTCAACCACTAGTACAAATTACTTCTTCATATATACGAGACACCAGTGATTTTTTGCTTAAATTGCAAAATGTCCAGTATGATGTTACAGATTGTTGGTTGGTCACCATGGATGTCTCTAGTTTATACACGGTGATACCCACAGGAGATGGTATCGCGGCAGTGCGAACAATGTTGAATAATTGTCCTAGGACTAATGGACCACCTGATTCTTTCCTGTTGCTGTTGCTGGAGTTCTGTCTGACATATAACTTTTTCCGCTTTGAGAGGAAGTATTACAGACAGATCTCTGGCACAGCGATGGCAGTTCAGTTGCTCCATCATATGCCAATATTTTTATGGCAGAATATGAATCAGTTCATGTATTTACAGAATATTCGGATCAAATTATTAAATATTGTCGATTTATTGATGATGTGTTCATGATCTGGAAGGGGGATGAAGTATCTCTACTCTCCTTCTTTAGGAAATTGAACAACATCAATTCCCCGATTAGATTTACCACTAAGCACGATCGTACTTGTATTGAATTTTTGGATGTGACTTTATTTGTTCAGGATAATAAGATTTGTTCTACTAATTTCCGCAAACCAACTGACAGAAACACTTTACTCCATTATAATAGCTTTCATCCTAGACATGTGACTAACAGTTTACCATACTCTCAGATGATCAGGATAATTAGGAATAACACAGATTTAAACAGAGCTAACATGCAATTACAAGATCTGATCAATAGATTTAAAGCTAGAGGTTATCCTGAACAGGATTTATTACAACAAAAAGAAAGAGCTCTACATCACTCTCAGGACTCATTATTGAGGTCTAATGATGCGAGAATTACCAACAAAAAGGATAGATTAATCTTCCCCACTGCATTCTCTACTGGAAGTGGATGGATTAAGAGAAAAGTTCAGCAATATTGGAACATTGTAGCATTGGACGACTCTCTACCGGCTATATTTAAGAACAAACCCCTCTTAAGTTACAGAAGAGGAGCCAATTTAAAGGATTTATTAGTACGAACAGATCCTGAACATTGTTATAATTTGGACTCTAACACATGGTTGAATACGTCGAAAAAAGGATGTTACAGATGCCCTAACTGTGTGACCTGCAGATACATGCTTACAGGTGATCAATTTCAAAACCCACTCACAGGTGAAATTTTTAAAATCAAATATAGACTTACATGTTCCAGCACATATGTGGTATATATAATTTTATGCCCTTGCCAAAAACTATATGTTGGTTTAACTACTTGTACTTTCAAAGAGAGAATGGCCAATCATCGGGCTACTATCACTAAAGCATTAGCAGGACATACGAGTGATAAACCGGTTGCCAAGCACTGGCAAGAATACAAACATACCTTATCTCAGATGAAATCTATGGTTATCGATCACATCCCACCATGTAAGAGAGGTGGCAATAGAGAACGCATATTACATCAGAGGGAAACAAGATGGATCTTTATACTACAATCTATGTCACCAAAGGGATTGAATGAGATGTTATCTTTTAATTGCTTTTATTAACGAAATCTTTAATGATGAGACACCTTTGAACCAGTGATTGGACTTATACATGTCATCACGTATATATGGGTCACCCACTCAGTGGATGATTGGGCACAATGAGTTGTAGCGTTTTCACTCACTTACCCAGAGGGTTCCCCTGGGTGTGAGGAGATAGATCTGGCTGACTTATATGCCCCACCATGGCAAAGGTGTCCTAGTGAGTATAACAGATTTCGATTAACTTATCTTCTCCCGGTGTAACAGCAACATCTATCTTTGGATCATGGACAATACAGCAATAGTATAAGGTCATTCAATAAAGAAGATTTAAACTCTATCCATCATTGGACATACTTGGGAGTACAATTGTGTGTATCATTGGATATATCGGATTTTTTATGGCATCATATCGTGATTTGACATAACAAACTTACGGGGTCTTAAACAATTATCATTTACCTGGCATAAACATACCATAATGGATAACAGTTACAAGAAGACAGGTTGATACATAGATTCACAGTGGAATTATATATGGATGTCGCCTTATATACATGGGTTACAATATTGACAGACAAATGGAATCCGTAATAGAGGTTCAATGGGAATGATAAAAAGTCTCTTTCGGATTTGAGATTGAAAAAAAAGGAGGACAATAAGTGACCCTCTAGATATTTTACAATGACATTTAGGCGATCCTTATAGGATTTATGACATCTTAGAATTATATAATTTTCAATATGTTGTGAAGGATAATTTATAAAGGATTTAATGCATCTATGGGTAAATAGATTTTGGAAGAATACATTCTTGTACTTTGGTCGGCTGGGCATATTGTGCGGTGCGCTGATGTCTTTCATCTAGGTATTAGATTTGCAGTGTAAGATTAGTTTCTACATCTCATTCATTCAATCCTTCGCTACATTGTACCTTATTGCAGTTAGATAAGCGCTCCGCACAAATGGTCTGGCACATCAAAGATACAAGTATCGCTACGATTCATTAGGGTGAAGCAGGATGCATACGTTAACGAGATGTTTTAAGAAATTATAGAATCAGAAGGTAGGATTCTTTCATCTTTATTTATAATATTGATTAAGCTATAATCTGTGATAACAAAATGAAAACAGATAAGTGATGCAATAGATTGGTGATTCGCTGAGCGTTGCGATGTGATTGACTACCTGTAGCAGTACATTATCCTTGTTTCGGTGCCCTGCTCCATACAATTACAACGTGATATAATGATGGTGTTAGATAACATCATCATCATAGAACCGGGTATACATGATGGTTTCAAATATAAATTTAAATTTACATTGATAGAGAAGTTTTAAAGAGTGCGATATCCACGGTCTTAATGATAATGATATCATTGTAAAATCTTTTTAAACAACACGGTGGTTGCATAATATGGTTGGTACAGTAAGATGTTTGGGTTTATGTACTTTGCACATTTTATTGTTTCTTCACTTATTTACTTTGACATTTCCCTTCCCCCTTGGGAATGACGTCATTTTGGCGCCATTCACTACACGATTTTGGTATAAATGTAGGTGTTTTTGGGTTTGTTCTGTAAGCATCTTGAGAAAGGCCCGCAGTAGGGCCGAAACGTCGGTGGAATAAACTTTTGAATTATTGACCTTCAAAAAAGTCCTGTGAGTGCTGTTTTCACCTGTGCATATTTGGATATTTTTGATTTCAAAACGGCACCCAGGTAATAGAACTTTAAAAGGAGAGTGCACATCAAGGATTTGTATATACATATTTAGGGAATGGTTGCACCCCTACTTTTGCAATCTGAGGAATTGTCATTACATGGATTAATAGACTTTGTCAGGATCTACATTTATCGAGGTGTAAGAATTCCCCATGGAGGAAACATTGGCTGTGGATATCATCACTACTCCAATAGACCCTGTTAGTTTCAGTGATGCAGAAGCTCAAAATATTCTGTTTGAGGATACTGCAAGCAATATACAAACAGTATATAGGAGCATAGATATTTTTCATAATCTATTACGGCTTAAAAAGAGAGAAGTGGATCTATACTTGCATGGAGTGTATTTATCCGATTATTTTCGTAATAAACAAATACCAAGGGGTTTTCATGTGTCCAATATTCCCACCATTGGACGAAACAATCCGGAGTTTTGTAAAAAATGGTGTGGGATATTGAACAAATGTTCCCTGGATCTTATGCTGTTAGTAATTGATGAAGTTAAAAAGGACTTAAATGTGGTTAGATCTGAATTATTGTCTTTTGAAACAGCGAATATTGAGAAATTAAGTACAGATAAAGATGGTAAGTGGTTGGAGAAGTTAGATAATCAAATTAAGACTTACAAAGAGGCTTTACATAGATTTAAGAATCAAAAGGTTGAAAGAGTGGCGAAAGATTATAAAGATCACAGAGTGTATCAATGGTTAATAGGTACACAACCTAGAAATAGATTTAGTAACAAAAGATTACCCCGGAGAAGGGAACCTAGAAATCAGACACTAGATACGGTGGAAGACTCATCCTCCTATATTTCTTCATCAGAGGGTGAGTCTACAACACAATCTCTGACAGAAGCCCCTTTTTTAAGGGTAGTTACGCGATCACAAACAGGATCAAACATAGAAGACCACACCCCAGACGGGGGAACCACAGGAGCAAGACCAAAATTAAAACAGAACAAGAACAAGAACAAGTAGTCTTTAATCTTAGCTCATATCCTTTGACTAAACAACAGATGGCAGTGTTATCTAAGGGTTTGTCTTATGTTCCCACTAAGAAATTCGACACTTTCCAATTTGAAATAGATCTTCATAAATTTCAAAGACAAATGAAACTGAAAGACTATTTTAAATGTTTGGATAATGTTGGGCAAGAGGAGGATTCATTATTTAGACCTAAGAGTACTTTTGAACCCATAAATACGAATGCCTCCATTAAAACTTTTGTGAAACTTTTAGATAAGGAAGTGTCGAAAGGAGAATGGAAACATAAGGTGAAACATAATTTAAACAAAGAAGAACATTCAGCTATTAAACAATTAGCCATGAATCCAAGTATTGTGATAAGGGCTGCTGATAAGGGAGGAGCTGTAGTGATTATGGACTATTCATATTACAGGGGAGAAATACTGGGACAATTGGCGGATCAGAATACATATAGACTTCTGGTGGGGGATCCCACGTTAACAGACAAGAAGATCATAGATAAAACCATCCAAGATGCTTTATCACAAGGGTGGATTTCTTTAAAAACAGCACAATTTCTTGTCACTGAACATCCAATATGTCCCATTATTTATACATTACCGAAGATCCATAAAAATTTACAACAGCCCCCTGGTAGACCGATTATATCTGCTAGGCATTCCCTTTTGCAGCCTCTTGCACAATATGTGGATTTGTTTCTTCAACCACTAGTACAAATTACTTCTTCATATATACGAGACACCAGTGATTTTTTGCTTAAATTGCAAAATGTCCAGTATGATGTTACAGATTGTTGGTTGGTCACCATGGATGTCTCTAGTTTATACACGGTGATACCCACAGGAGATGGTATCGCGGCAGTGCGAACAATGTTGAATAATTGTCCTAGGACTAATGGACCACCTGATTCTTTCCTGTTGCTGTTGCTGGAGTTCTGTCTGACATATAACTTTTTCCGCTTTGAGAGGAAGTATTACAGACAGATCTCTGGCACAGCGATGGCAGTTCAGTTGCTCCATCATATGCCAATATTTTTATGGCAGAATATGAATCAGTTCATGTATTTACAGAATATTCGGATCAAATTATTAAATATTGTCGATTTATTGATGATGTGTTCATGATCTGGAAGGGGGATGAAGTATCTCTACTCTCCTTCTTTAGGAAATTGAACAACATCAATTCCCCGATTAGATTTACCACTAAGCACGATCGTACTTGTATTGAATTTTTGGATGTGACTTTATTTGTTCAGGATAATAAGATTTGTTCTACTAATTTCCGCAAACCAACTGACAGAAACACTTTACTCCATTATAATAGCTTTCATCCTAGACATGTGACTAACAGTTTACCATACTCTCAGATGATCAGGATAATTAGGAATAACACAGATTTAAACAGAGCTAACATGCAATTACAAGATCTGATCAATAGATTTAAAGCTAGAGGTTATCCTGAACAGGATTTATTACAACAAAAAGAAAGAGCTCTACATCACTCTCAGGACTCATTATTGAGGTCTAATGATGCGAGAATTACCAACAAAAAGGATAGATTAATCTTCCCCACTGCATTCTCTACTGGAAGTGGATGGATTAAGAGAAAAGTTCAGCAATATTGGAACATTGTAGCATTGGACGACTCTCTACCGGCTATATTTAAGAACAAACCCCTCTTAAGTTACAGAAGAGGAGCCAATTTAAAGGATTTATTAGTACGAACAGATCCTGAACATTGTTATAATTTGGACTCTAACACATGGTTGAATACGTCGAAAAAAGGATGTTACAGATGCCCTAACTGTGTGACCTGCAGATACATGCTTACAGGTGATCAATTTCAAAACCCACTCACAGGTGAAATTTTTAAAATCAAATATAGACTTACATGTTCCAGCACATATGTGGTATATATAATTTTATGCCCTTGCCAAAAACTATATGTTGGTTTAACTACTTGTACTTTCAAAGAGAGAATGGCCAATCATCGGGCTACTATCACTAAAGCATTAGCAGGACATACGAGTGATAAACCGGTTGCCAAGCACTGGCAAGAATACAAACATACCTTATCTCAGATGAAATCTATGGTTATCGATCACATCCCACCATGTAAGAGAGGTGGCAATAGAGAACGCATATTACATCAGAGGGAAACAAGATGGATCTTTATACTACAATCTATGTCACCAAAGGGATTGAATGAGATGTTATCTTTTAATTGCTTTTATTAACGAAATCTTTAATGATGAGACACCTTTGAACCAGTGATTGGACTTATACATGTCATCACGTATATATGGGTCACCCACTCAGTGGATGATTGGGCACAATGAGTTGTAGCGTTTTCACTCACTTACCCAGAGGGTTCCCCTGGGTGTGAGGAGATAGATCTGGCTGACTTATATGCCCCACCATGGCAAAGGTGTCCTAGTGAGTATAACAGATTTCGATTAACTTATCTTCTCCCGGTGTAACAGCAACATCTATCTTTGGATCATGGACAATACAGCAATAGTATAAGGTCATTCAATAAAGAAGATTTAAACTCTATCCATCATTGGACATACTTGGGAGTACAATTGTGTGTATCATTGGATATATCGGATTTTTTATGGCATCATATCGTGATTTGACATAACAAACTTACGGGGTCTTAAACAATTATCATTTACCTGGCATAAACATACCATAATGGATAACAGTTACAAGAAGACAGGTTGATACATAGATTCACAGTGGAATTATATATGGATGTCGCCTTATATACATGGGTTACAATATTGACAGACAAATGGAATCCGTAATAGAGGTTCAATGGGAATGATAAAAAGTCTCTTTCGGATTTGAGATTGAAAAAAAAGGAGGACAATAAGTGACCCTCTAGATATTTTACAATGACATTTAGGCGATCCTTATAGGATTTATGACATCTTAGAATTATATAATTTTCAATATGTTGTGAAGGATAATTTATAAAGGATTTAATGCATCTATGGGTAAATAGATTTTGGAAGAATACATTCTTGTACTTTGGTCGGCTGGGCATATTGTGCGGTGCGCTGATGTCTTTCATCTAGGTATTAGATTTGCAGTGTAAGATTAGTTTCTACATCTCATTCATTCAATCCTTCGCTACATTGTACCTTATTGCAGTTAGATAAGCGCTCCGCACAAATGGTCTGGCACATCAAAGATACAAGTATCGCTACGATTCATTAGGGTGAAGCAGGATGCATACGTTAACGAGATGTTTTAAGAAATTATAGAATCAGAAGGTAGGATTCTTTCATCTTTATTTATAATATTGATTAAGCTATAATCTGTGATAACAAAATGAAAACAGATAAGTGATGCAATAGATTGGTGATTCGCTGAGCGTTGCGATGTGATTGACTACCTGTAGCAGTACATTATCCTTGTTTCGGTGCCCTGCTCCATACAATTACAACGTGATATAATGATGGTGTTAGATAACATCATCATCATAGAACCGGGTATACATGATGGTTTCAAATATAAATTTAAATTTACATTGATAGAGAAGTTTTAAAGAGTGCGATATCCACGGTCTTAATGATAATGATATCATTGTAAAATCTTTTTAAACAACACGGTGGTTGCATAATATGGTTGGTACAGTAAGATGTTTGGGTTTATGTACTTTGCACATTTTATTGTTTCTTCACTTATTTACTTTGACATTTCCCTTCCCCCTTGGGAATGACGTCATTTTGGCGCCATTCACTACACGATTTTGGTATAAATGTAGGTGTTTTTGGGTTTGTTCTGTAAGCATCTTGAGAAAGGCCCGCAGTAGGGCCGAAACGTCGGTGGAATAAACTTTTGAATTATTGACCTTCAAAAAAGTCCTGTGAGTGCTGTTTTCACCTGTGCATATTTATATATATATATATATATATATATATATATATATATATATATATATATATATATATATATAAAAGGGAAATGGAACTACATTTGTGACAACACAGATCTAGAAATTGACTAGACACCACTGAGCTTAGATTTGAAATGGGGCTTAAATACAGACACCACGTAGCTTACAGTTTAAATGGTGCTAAACTACCGACACCACGGAGCTTACAATTGAAAATGGATACATTAATGACACCACATAGTTTACAAGTGAAATGGGGCTACACTAGTGATACCACAGAGCTAGTAAGTGAAATGGGGCTACACTAGTGATACCACAGAGCTAGCAATTGAATTAGATACACACAATTCCACAGAAACTGCAATTCTGTGACTGTCGATCTGTGGTGTCATGTAGCTCCGTTTCAGTTGTTATGTCTGTGGCATCACAGGGGAGATCGGGGAGTGAGATAGAGAGTACAAGGGAGAGAGAAGTGGAGGGAGAGCATTGTAGGAGAGAGAGACATGGGGAGGGTGGTAGAATAAAGGAAGAAGATTGGAATGCAAGTAGAGAAGCATGAGGGAGGACAGGAGTGAAGTATGGCTCTCCTATATAGTGCCTGTTGGATGGATGTTCTGGTGCTCCCAATGCACTGTTTAACTCTTTGAATGCCTGGAGGGTGCCAGTTTTGCCACTCAAAGACTCATACCGCTTAATTATCTAGGCCCCTCCACACTGCTTGGAGGTTACTGTACAAAGGGCCAGCACATTTGTTCCTCAATTGTACACTGGGCAGAAATGTGTTTTCATTATAGGATCACATGGAGAAGTGACCAGCTCTTTGTACAGTAATTTCTACACACCATGGAAAAGCATTGCTTTATTCATTGCAGGGTTATCATATCATATGTATAAACACATACACAGTGTCTTATTGAAATGTTGCCATGTATTTGGTGAGCATAAGAAAGGAGCATTAAAAATTACACTGTACTGCAAATGGTGGTATCAGAATGTTGCCCTCAAAAGGGCAACATTCTGATATATCTCAAGCTTAACTATGTCTCTTGATTTATCACGTAGAAACGAGCAAGGTATAGAAGCCACTCAAAAGACAGACAATGGGGACATGGGAGGAAAGACAGAGACATTTCTAATGCGCTTTTCTCATCAATAGGATACCAGCCATGTCCGGTCATCTACAATGGCATACCTTTATTCCATATCTGTACTGTGTTCAATCTCTGTCTGTGCTGGTAGTTTATGTACCTTTATCCTGTGTAATTTAACTAGTATATCTATCAGCCTGCCTGGATCACTTTCTTAGCTCTTACTAAGTACCTTCTTTTCTTCCCTTGATTTAGCACCCACCGTCACTGGGCATCTGAGATTGATGGGACTTGTGGACACTCAGACCATGCCAGCAGCGCAATGCCAGGAAGTGAACACAGGACAAATCAACACTGCACCCTGTTAACTGAAGCCACTCAGAAACCAAAAGGTAACACACTCCTCCGGTCTCTGACTTCCTGCATTGCACCGCTGGCACGGTTTGAGCGGCTACAAGTCCCATACATTTCAGACAGAGACTGAACACAGGACAGATATACAGAGTAGCAGTATGCCTTTGTACATTGGTTTATTTGACCAGACATGGCTGGCAGTATCCTATTTCTTCCTACCCTTTGATCCTTGTGGCCTGCGGCTGGTGGTGAGGTGTTGTCGGGTATTTGGGGCCAGATAGGTATGAGTTGCGGAGCGTGGATTTTTTCCTACCCTTAGATCCCTGTGGCCTCTCAGTCTGCGTCTGTCTCGGTGGTGTCCCCCGGGACCCAGACAGTGGGGAGTGTTGGTCTGAAGGCGGGAGCTGCTTGAAGACTCTGAGTCTGCTCCTGAATACCCTCGCTGGGTGCACCGTTGGGGTAGATGGCCATATCCAGTGCTACCTTCTAGAGTCCTGCAAGGGGACTCTGTGTGTGTGTCTGTGGCTTGTGTGTGTGTCTCTTGTGTAGGAGCAAGTGGTAGCCATTTTGTTTTTCTTCTCAGTTGTATAGTGGTAGGCTGGCTGGTTAGTGGGGGCAGCCAAACTCCCTGCATGAGTGAATCACCCAGTGGGAGCAGTAACTCCTCCTTACTGCCATCCCTGGGTGTGTGTGTCTCTAAATGAGCCTTACTCTTTTTAGATGGATCATTTCATAATTTATGTCTCTTAAGGAGGACACATAAATTATGAAATGAGCCTCTCTCTTTTATATATATAGATAGATGAGGTTCCTTTACATTTAAGAACTCAAAGAACAAGATGAAAGTGACTTTGTCTCCTTTATTTATATTATGGAATTTCCAAATTTTATAAATAAAGTAGACAACATCACTTTGCCTTTCCAACTACTACAAAAAATGCAACAAAAACATTTGATTTATATAATATTAAATAAGAAAAATGCATCATTGGCAGGTGCGTTCCCTGCCATTATCGGTTTTCATTGGTAAGAGTAAGACGCATGGTGCCTTGTATCCGTAGCATGCTGGTAGTCGTAGTCCTAATTTTAATTTTTACGAATTCTGTCACAAAGAGTAGCAGCTGAAGGTGTGAGATTTTCTGATTTGAGGAGTCAGTGTAGTTGTATATGTATACTAGTAGTATCACGGTGCCGTGATTCTGCCTGCCACATTGTTACTTCCGGGTTTACCCTAGCTGCATTCTTATTGGTCCTGCACTATGACTCCTCCCTGGGTTTGCCTTTATATACACCCTCCTGTCACTATACCGGTGCCCTTTCGTGGTGTACCTGTATCTAGCGACTAGTAGTTCTTGTTTCCAGTTTCCGTGTATGACCCGGCTCGCTTGACTACACTTAGTGCCTGACGCTCCAGTGATCCGATTCTGTTGCTGACCTTGGACTGGCTGACTAACTCCTTGTGTACCGAACTGGCTTGTCTGAGTGTCTGATTCCGTTACCGACTAGGACTGGCTGACTAACTCCTTGTTACCAAACTGGCTTGGCTGAGTATCTGATTCCGTTACTGACTAGGACTGGCTGACTAACTTCTTGTGTACCGAGCTGGCTTGGCTGAGTGTCTGATTCCGCTACTGACTAGGACTGGCTGACTATCCGTTTGCACCGATCTGGCTGGGCTAGTGTCTGGTGGTTCTCCTGACTGGCTGTGAAGTCTGTGTGTGCTGACCTGGTTGAGCTTCTAGTTCCGGCGCTCAGGGACTGGCTTATTACCTCCGTGTACCGATCAGGGAGACACCAGTTGCGGACCGGTTACGTTACGTACCTCTCTCCCGCTCGCTTGCCGCTTCTATAGTCTCCTGGAGCCTGTGGGAGTCCCTGCACTCACCAGTGTCTGTGTTGCCTCTGGTAACCCTATAATATCTGGGTCCAGCCTGTACCACACTGTTGCCCATGCTGCCTCAGTTTACCCTAGTGACCTAGGGTCTTTATATTGCCAGTATCTGGTGTCTGTTGCCTCCGTTAACCCTAGCGTGCTAGGGCCCCGTCAATGCCAGAATCCGGTCTGTGTTGCCTCCGTTTACCCTAGTGTTCTAGGGTTCAGTCACTACCAGTGCCACAGCCGTGTTGCCTCCTTTAACCCTAGCGTGCTAGGGTCAAGTTGCTGCCAGAGTCCATTCTGTCTTGCCTCCGTTAACCCTAGAGTTCTAGGATTTAACCGTTGCCAGAGTACTGCCTGTGTTGCCTCGATTAACCCTAGCGTTCTACGGTTCAGTCACTGCCAGAGTCCTGCCCGTGGTGCCTCCATTTACCCTACTCTTCTAGGGTCAGTCCTCTGCCAGTGTTGCCTCCGTTAACCCTAGAAGTCTAGGGCCTAGTGTCCACCTGTACACTATCTGTGCTGCTTTCGTTATCCCTAGTCCACTAGGGATTGCTCTTCAGTCACACATCACCTGTGTCACCTATTGTGGTGTGGGGCTGTCGAGGATATTATTGTTCCTGAACCTTGCTGAGAATCTGTCTACAAGTCCAAGATCATCACACTTATTTGCTTACTACTACCGTGTGTGTATTTTCGCCCTGACCTGCGTCAGATCTGGAAAGTACTTGGTACGGACCTTATCTGGACCTGAGTGGGGTTATTGTGCATTATTTTCAATAAAGCTTTTAACCTTACCTAACTGTCTGAGAGTTATTTTACAAACAGTAACTAACCGTGACAGGTAGTTAATGACCTGTCATGCCCTGCACCCTACTGCATGTACATACTGTCTTCTCAATTTTAAATACATTTGGCCAACCACAGTTCTATCACATAACTCTATGACTGATGATACAATTCCTTCTTCGCATAAACATTGCAAATCAGCTGGTGACGTTTAAGTTCAATTAGTATCTCTGCGATGTCTCAGCACAGTCAGCGTGCTCAGTCACTCAGTCATTGTGCTGCTGCTAACGACATACCTCCCAAGTGTCCCTCTTTTAGACCTAAATCCCTCTGTCCCTCTTTCCCACCCTGATTTCCTTCTTTTTAGGAGATCAGACACAGTGGTGTGTATATAAATGTTTACTATTGCTCTACAGCAATAAAACTCACATTATTGTTTGTTTAAATGTCAGTATATGTGTTTATAAATTAGTGTGGGTAAATAAAATACTTTGGTCTTGTTCTAAATCATTTAATAGGTTACACAAGGAGGTGACAATAGGTCATGAAATAGCTTAAAAATTCCTGGTAATGCCCCACCCACCAGCCACGCCTCCAGAAACACTCCCTAAAACACAAGTGTCCCTCTATGGCAATTTGAAATGTTGGGAGGTATGTAACGAGGATGACTCCAACTACTCACAGGCGGGCAAGGAATATATTATGGGGAACGCTGTGTGCGCATATTATGAAGAGTGATGCGCGTACACCATCTAATTTCCTGCTGCTGCAAAGCTGCTGGGTACTGCCTGGGAAGTGTAAATGCTGTGGGAGTGATTGGGCCCCAAAATCATTTGCTGTGCGCAGCTCATAGTATTGCAATTGTACCTGAATGCAGAGCTCAGCTGGATCGGCTGTGCAAAGCATGCCCCCCCACCTTGACCAGGCCCTTGCCCATGATTCAGCTCTGCCTATGACCTGGCCCTGCTCCTCCTTAAACCGTGGTATAAAAATATATCTCTCTGCTTCCCATTTCCCCAACACATTCACAGACTTCTCAATAT
This sequence comes from Rhinophrynus dorsalis, assembly GCA_037306005.1. NCBI lineage: Eukaryota > Metazoa > Chordata > Amphibia > Anura > Rhinophrynidae > Rhinophrynus > Rhinophrynus dorsalis. The sequence continues at coordinate 242,134,578 of CM074724.1, read as the reverse complement.
GCCCATAAGGCACATCCTAAGGGTACATCTGATAAGCCCCTCTAATGCTCCTTTAGGGTCCTAATACATACTCTCAAAATTGTACACTTGCCCTTTTGTCCATTCCTAGTCAAGAAGTGTAAACTATGTGGTGTCAACTATATTTCAATTGTGCATCACCTGTGTATATCAATTTCAGTATCACTAATGTAACACTCCATTTTAATTGCAAGCTCCGTGGTATAACCAGTGTAGTGCAATTTCAATATCTGTGTATCACTATTGTTGCTCCAATTCGATTGTAAACGGTGTGGTATCAATATTATAGTACAATGTAATTTGCGAGCTCTGTGGTATCACGAATGTAGCACTATTTCATTTGCAAACTCTGTGATATGTGTATTGCCATTTCATGTATAACTTCTGTGGTGTAGTGTTGCACTATTTCAATTGTTAGCTTTCTTCTTTCACTTACCATAACGACGATTATAATTAAGTTGGCAAAGACAGTGAGCTGTATCAACAGTACAAAAGCCCTTGATTGTACAGGCCTCAGCTTGCCATCCCACTGACGTGTATGCTCCTCCCCCGCGTTTGCCGCGGAGTTTAGTGACGCCGCTCGTTGTTTGTAGAGTGTGAGTTTGTGGGTGGTTGTCAACATGTGGCAAACGGCCTTGGGATCCGGTGTTGGGACGGTATCCCGTTTCCAACGAAAACTGGTACCGTTGGATTACCAGAATAACAATGTCATACCCGAGAGAAAAAAGGTAGCGGGGATTGATTTTTTTTTTTTTTAATATCATAGAAGGGGTGGAGCGTAGTGATACACAGATATTGAAGTTGTTCTACACTAGTTATACCACGGAGCTTGCAATTGAAATGGAGTGCTGTATCAGTGATCCTGAAATTGCTATACATAGGTAATGCACAACTGAAATGTAGTTGTTAGTGACGCTACATAGCTTTCAATTCTTGACTTAGAATGGACAAAAGTGTACAATTTTGAGAGTATGTATTAGGCTACTAAAGGCGCATTAGAGGGTCTTATCAGATGTACCCTTAGGATATGCCATATGGGCATACTGAGTCTGTGAATGCGGAAAATGGGAAGATCTATATTTTTATACCACGGTTAGGGAGGAGCAGGGCCAAGTCATATGTGTGGTTATGAGTTCTAGGCCATCGATCCATTCTATACAAACTCATAATTGCTCCCCTACCACTTGAATATAAGTTTTGTGATCTGATTCAAACTTTTTTTACCACAACAATGATTGAGAAGCTGTTCTGATCAGCACTAGCGTTTTACTGAGTTTGGTTTTGGGCAGTGTATGTTGCTTTGTGTTAAATAAGGAGTTACGTTTATCCAGCTTCTGCATACATTTAGCAGAGTGCCTGGAGTTTAAAGGAGAACACTCGCTTAAAAAAAATTGAGCAAGAGTTGTAAGGCAAAAAGTAATGTTAGCGTCATTTTTAGTTTTACTTGCCTTACAGTGGAGATATCAAGTCTTCTAAATGGGCGCCTCCACAATATGTGGCACACAGTATGTGCAGCATGCCTCCTCAGGATTTCCCATCTCCCTCCCAGCTGCCCTAGGGAGCTTGTTCGCGCTTCCCTTCGTAGATGTCTTTGTGCGGTGTAGCATTAGCAAGTTCCATGTACCATGCTACTGAGGTTGCAAGCTCAGTAGCATGGTAAATGAAGCTTGCTGTAACGCTACACTGCAGAAAGACAGCTACGAAGCACACACGCTCCATAGGACGGCTGGGAGGGAGGTGGGAAGTCTTATGTTTGACCACACCGTGCATTCATTTTAGTTGCTAAACAATGAGAGATACCCCAACTTCAAAGGAAATAAGCTAGTGTTTGATGTTATCTAGTGATGCTAAATGTTGTGAAGACAAGTTCAAACTCGTTTCCAATCGCAAGACACCAAAGTAATAAGTACAGTCAAGTAAGCCCAAATATACCCCAAAATAACACCTTGCCTGTGTTTTGAGTTTTTGCGAGCTAGAACACAGGGCCCAGGAGAGGAGGCTAACCGAGAGAGGAGCAGACACTGGAGCGAGAGAGATGGAATTGGGAGAGGAGAGCATTGCACTAAAAATAACACATAATGCACTTTGGCATATATTACATATACACAAACACACATCTTATTTTTATACACAGGAGCACTGTGAGTAAAAAAAAAAAAAAGTGACGACAGGACCTTAAGGGATTAAAACCATGTAAATCACCACCTGTAAAGAAATAAAATAAGATTCTCCTGGTTAGCCTGACCTGCTTTCAAACAGGAATCATTTACAGTGAGTGGGTGGGGGACCCAAAAGGACTGGAACACCACTACTAGTCCTTTTTTACAGGTCAATGTGGCACTACACTGTTAATGTATTGGTTTTGGCTGCAGCCAGTTTTGTATGGAAGGTTCTACAGACTGTTGTGCCTATGTAGGTATCATTCCTATTGGAGCAGCACCATGTTGGTTTCTTTCTGCAGTTTGTAGTGTTAGTGCCCTTTGAAAATTCTGTTTCACGTTGTACTAGTTCATTCCCATTGAATGTGGTTAGGTGTGGTTTTTTTTATTTTTTATTTTATTTAAATGACTTATTGAAGAATAGACAAAATACAAAAGAAAAACAGTACAGGAGATATGCAAACTTCCAAATACAATATAAAACAGGAGACCTAGCCAATTGTAACTTGCAAAAAAACAGAACAAAGCAAAATGAGTGCAGATAGGTGAAAGAATAGAAAAGAGACTGGGAAAGAGTGGAGAAGGGCTAGGAGAGAAGTTCCTGCTAGGAAGGCCCCAGAGCCATAGGCAAGAGCCAGCCAAGCTCAAAAACAGAGAAGAAAGTACCCCAATTTAGCAACAGCCTCAGACCGGAGGCCTGAATAGCCGCTTAGGACAAGGGCAACCCCAAGGCCATGTCACCGCCACAAAGGAGCTAAGTAGGGAGGATCATCAAGGAGGAGACCCACAAGGAGTGGAGGCTCTCTACCAAGGTAATCACCCTGTCCCAAGCCCAGAGAGGTCCCATACGTAAGCCATGTGCTCTAAACGGCAAGAAAGATATCCAGTTTCCCATTTCTCTTGGTGTACAAGCATTCAAAATGTATAGTCTGTTGTAGAGAATTGTCACTGTTACCCAGAGAAGTTCAGGAGTCAGTACGGTTTAGTTAATGCAATTTATTAACAAGCGACAAAGAAGATATATACAATAGGAATAAGCACAGGGTAATAGCCAGAAAGCATGCTATCAGAAATAATGGGTTGCAATGCTAAACCACTGTGCTGGAGACTAGGCCTTAGCCACTGGAAGTCTCAGCTGGAACAGGAACCCAAGATCTTGATCCGACGAGGAATGAGGTCTGACTTAGCCTGCAGTCAAAAGGAAATATCACTGACTCACACCTGCAGTCAGAAGGGGCGAATACCGACTCACGCCTGCAGTCAGAAGGGGCGAATACCGACTCACGCCTGCAGTCAGAAGGGGCGAATACCGACTCACGCCTGCAGTCAGAAGGGGCGAATACCGACTCACGCCTGCAGTCAGAAGGGGCGAATACCGACTCACGCCTGCAGTCAGAAGGGGCGAATACCGACTCACACCTGCAGTCAGAAGGAGCGAATACCGACTCACGCCTGCAGTCAGCATTGCAAGTTTACCAGAGCCCCAGGCCCTCACTAGATTGGGTGTCTGATCACCAGGGGAAAAGACAAAATAATAGAGCCATAAGTTAACACCAGATGGGGTAGTCAGACAAGCAGGGTCATACACAGTTCAGGTAGTCAGCCAGAGCCACAAGTCTGCACCAGACTGGATGTCCACTATTAGAGGTTAGGCAAAAGAATAGACAGAGGCCATACACGGAGCCCAAGGTAATAGAACTGCTATGAACAACAACGCAAGGGCAACTGAGTCAGGACTCAGTCTGCCTTTTAAACCCCTCCACAGGAAGTAGGTGGGCGGAGCAGCTCAGACCGAGGAAGTAGGTAGGAGGAGACTACAGGAAGCAAACAGATAAAACAGACCTTTTGCATGCTTGAAGCCTCGCACCTGTAGATGATGCTGAAACTAAGGTAAGCTGTAACAAGAATCATGCCAATCTGACAAGTGTGGAACAAGGGATGACTTCCATCGAATGGGCAACAAAGGTCTGGCGGCAGTAAATATGAATAGTAATAGGCATTTCTGACATCTTCGTAAATGAAGCTGGGGAGGAGCGACTCAAAGAAGAAATAATTCTGTGGTCAGTGTCGAAGGGGTTCACAAGATTAAGCTAAGAACATGTGCAGTGGAGTTCCAAAACTGGTGAAGGGAAGTGCAGGATCACCAAATATGAAACATTGTTCCCTCCCCTGACCGACAACGGCAGCAAGTAGCGTCAGAGTGGGGAAACATTGTAGCAAGCTTAGAGGGAGTAAAGTAACAGCGGTTTAGAATCTTATAAAATAAGCGCTTTATATTAAAATCAGATGCTTCAGCAACCTGGGAGCGAAAGATACCGGCCCAAACTAAAATGGACCATGTAAGAGACAGGTCCTGTTCCCATTGGGTCATAAGCTTGGGTTTAGAGGGCGTCCCTGAGTAAAGAAGCATTTGATAAAGCTTTGAGATGGAATTCTACAGAAAAGACACTTGACGAAGGGCCATTTCGAAAGCGGTAAGCAGACGTGGGAGAAGACCTCAGGCTATGAAATCCAGGGGAAAATGGGCCAGTTGGAGATGTTGCCACGCTTGGGAAACAGGGAGGGAATAGTATCGTTGTACATATGTAAAAGAAGGGAACCCTTCATCCAAGACAGATAGTAGATGGAATCCATCGTCCTTCCACGCATCGAAGGGTCCCAGTGAGTGTCCGGGGAGGAAATCCGGGTGTCCTATTATGGATATTAACTGGGATGGGAAACTTATGCAATGGAGGGAGGCAGCAGCCACACTCCAAACCTCAAGTAGGCATCGAAAGACAGGGTGTTGGGAGGCCAGGGATCGAGAAGAGGAGTGGTTCAACCATAGTAGGTTAGTGGGAGCAAGATAGGGAACATGGAAAAGGATTGCCACAGCACATTCTCTAGGGGACGATTGAAACCAATTGAGAAGGGAGCCCACTGTGGAAGTGGAATAGTATCGACGAATGTCAGGAAGGCCTATTCCCTTGGAGGAAGGGGGAGCACCAGAAACAGAGTTTGCAAACGATGGAGTTTGTACGCTCATGTAAAGGAGTTAATCAAAGAGTGCTGTCGGGAAAGGGTAGAGGTTGGTACAGAAAGAGGAATGGAGTTGAAAAGATTGAGTCTACGTGATAGTACAATCATTTTTAACAGATCTGAGCTCCCAAACCAAGATAGGAACAGCTAATCCCATTTCACCAAATTCTCCTGTATGGAGACATTTAGTTTATCAAAACTCAGTTCAGTTAGTCTGGATAGATCTTTTTAGTAAGATTCTGAGATAAGTGACTCTGAGATAAGTAATCCTGTCACGCGCCCAGCAAAACGGGAAGGAGCATTTGAGCGCAAGGAAGAGGAGGAGAAAGTCAGGTTCAGGACTTCAAGGTTAACTTTGACAAATCAGAAGCCCGAAAACAAACTGAAGTCCTCTAGGATGATAAGCAGAGGTGGGTGAGAAGTCGCAGGGGAAGAGAGGAATAGCAGGACGTGGTCTGCAAAGCTGGCAATCTTAGACTCCTTCCCAAGCATTGGGACACCAGTGATTTAGAGGATGATGGTCTGACTTTTGAGGGTTTTTTATTCAATTTTTTTTTTTTTTTGGATGAAAGAGAAAAGGGTGGTTTTTTTTTTTTTTTTTTTTTTAAACTTGCCAATAAATCCTTTTCTTTTAGTCCATGTGGAGCACATGCTTTCTTCTGTATTTTATTTTAGTTTTTTTTTTTTGTGTTTTTTTTTTTAGCTTATTCCTTACATTTACCGAATTTGGATTGTGGCTTTTAAGACCGGTCATTTGCACTGTGGGAATTTTGGATATCTGACATACTGTTTCTATTATACATATCATGCCTCTGGTTGAACCTTGGAGGCTGAGGATGAGGTTCATTGTGCTTATTTTGCGGTACATTCTCTTCCAACCCACTGTAAGTCTCCTCCCACATTAGGGGGAGATGCAGTTTTTAAGCCCCTGGAGAACCACAGAGGCATTTTAAAGGAAAACTGAGTTGTTTCCCAGAAACCCATTCTTCCCGGATTTTCTACCATTGGAAAGGGTGGTCTTTGGATTATCCCTTCCTTTCTGGATTTTACACTCTGCAGAGGCTGGTCTCTGCTTTCCACATTAACCCCATACACTCAGATAAGTACTTTTGCATACATTTAAGTAGTATTCCCTTGTCCATTTTGCTATTTTTGACTGTCCTTTACACTATTCTGTAGGGGTCTTCTGACCACATGACCAAGTCCAAAGCTAAATATTCTGTGGTCATCCTAACTCATTGAACCATTGCTCCTCATTTCAGGCTTTGCCTCCTAGGGAGTTTTCTGGTACCTTTTATGCCCCTCTCTCATTGCGGCCACTACATCAACTCCAGGGTCCTCATCTGCTGACCATGAACTGTATGGATTAAGGTTCTTACTGTCCAAAGTATCCTTAGCTTTTGTTTTGTTTACTCTGTACGCACACACATCTTTTATTCCTCTGAGGAGGATGCAGAGGCTTAGACTTATCTCTTTCCCTTGCTGACTATTATGAGGATGATTCTATTCCTTCTGTGGATCGCTTAACTGGGAGGCACCGGAGAAGCTTCATGTCTGAGACCTCTGATTCCAGTTCCTCTTCCCCTAATGTTTCTAAGAAGTGAAATGTTTCAATCTTTCCTTTTTACCATTTCTTGGACCAGGTTGCCCTATGGATGAAGGGAATCAAATCCTTACTGCAATGTTCCAGCATCTAGTAGAAAGCCTTCTCAGAAGAGTGGAGTCTGTTATAGCAGCGGAGGGGAGGTAGTAGGGCAACTCCGTATTAATACATATAGTTTGAATGAGATGTTCAAGTGTTCACATACTTTTGGCCTTGTAGTGTATGTTCATATTGGAGGGCATTCCATACTTCTTCTAGGCCCTCTGTTAATGGGATAATTAGTGTAAAAATTGTACGCGCGTAGTCACAGGGTGGCAGGAAGATGGAAGATGGAAGAATGAAGGATGCTGTGTTAGAAATAAAATCTCCCATGTATTGAATATACAACTTCATATATACAACTATATACAACTTTAATGACATGTATGTGCTAAAATGGTTAACATCTACAGAAATGAAGAAAAAGTAGATAAAACATACCGTTTAATCAAGTAGGCAATAAGTCTCATCAAATGAGGGTCTACTTACCTTTCTATGCCTAGGCTTGTGTTTACAACCATTTCCAGAATGTGGTGAACTTTTTGTTACACTTCAATATATACCAAAATATATCAACACCATGACATTTTATTTTTAATTAAACCTGAAGTTAAGAAGTAGATAACCCCTTCCAGGATCAACTTGGCTGTGTCACATTTAGCAAAACAAACTCTTCTCCCTTTGGAGAATTAACGGTCAGATCTTCAATTCTGTTTATAGCAGCAACACATGCTATCTGGCTAAAGGGAGCAAATACCTCTTCCAAAACTAAGTAGTGGCAATTTTTTTCTGGAACTATGCACTTTGTTTAGCAGCTGGAAGAACTTATGAAGACTTTAGGAAGGAAAAGTTCCTTTTTCTCTCTCATCCAGTATAAATTACTGGTAACTTTTGGGTAGGCGATCAGCCCCTTTTAAGTAGGCAGGAACAATTCTGAGAAGTGAATACAGGGGTGGAGCCTAACTTCCCTCCTTGGCTGCAGCTAGCTAATCAGCTCCAGTAAGATTTGTTCCTTGGTGAAGACACAAGGCAAGAGAACAGTTCTGCTGTTCTTCTAGCTTGTTTGTTTTTCTGTTAGATATTGGATACCACCATTAGGCAGATAACCATCACTGACAATTCCCATCACCCGAATGTGGATAGCTCAGTTTACCGGGTGCTTTTGTGGACCTAATCCCTTGGGGGCGGGGGCTTGGCTGCAAGTTCTTTCCCCAGGAGTTGCCCACTGAGGCTTCTTGATACATGGTAATCTGAAGACAGAAGATCTGCAGGAAAGGTGAGCAACCCTTTGAGTCCTGAGGTCCGCATGTCCCATGTTGCCCCTCTGCACAGGGGTCTCTTTTGGACTTCCTATTGCATACTCCTGCACTCATTGGGTTTATCTGTATGTTTGCTGGGTGTTTGGAGTAAGTTTCTGTGGTATCTTAACCCTTTGGTTGTTGGTCTAGCATCTTTTGGGGGGTTTTTGGGCACTTTCCCTACTGGGTTCAGTGTTTGTTGGGCCTAGTGACATGTTTTAGTGAAGTGCCAACTTTTCAAAAATTGTGCTTTTACAGCATAGATGCCATTTCTCCATTCACTTCTATGGGACTTTACAGTTTGGGACATATCTTCAACCACTCATGGTTCATTTTAATTATCTGCCCTTGCTGTACTATCCAGTCAATGTTTAGCATGCGTTGGGGGGCTTTGGGCACTGTTGGGGTACTTTTTCTGTGAAAACTACACTTCCCATGAGCTCCTGCATCACACGCTCGTTCCTGATTGGCTCCCTTCATGGCAGCCATTTTGTGCTTTCCCTGAATGAGTACCCTACGCTGGGCCTGGACTCTCCTTCTCTCCTCAGCAGATTAACCCTTCGCCTGCCAGATAAGTGTATTTTAGCGATTTCTGGGGTGAAATTTTAATCATACACACTGTATTTGGGTATTTCCTTATACCATGAGCGTTTTGACACTGTGAGAATGTCTATTCCTTTGGAGCTTGGGGCTAGGACTAAGACTGAGGATGCTGGGGTCTCTGCGTCCCCCTTTGTGCATTGATCCTCATGTCAAACAGGGTTGCCTAGAGAGTTCTCAGGTTATTTATGCCCAGAATGTTCTATTGTCCCTGAGTCTTCCCCAGGGACCTCCAGCCATGCATTACAGCCAGTTTGTGTGCAAGAGGTTAAGGCTGCTACTAGACCTCCAGTATACATCTCCACTCTTTCCATCCCAGTTACAGGGGGTCTTCCGCTCCTGGCTGAAGACTCTTGTCAGATCTTCCCTACTGGAACCACAGGGAGTACCCGACGTATCAGATTCCTCTGAGGAACTGTTGGTGGATTCTGATGCTGCAGTGGTCTCTCAGTTCTTTGGAGACCCTCCCTTTCAGGCTGACCCTGACAGGCCGTATTAAACACCCTAAACATTCCCTTGGTTCAAGATGTTTTTTTGGACCCCTCTGATGTATTTCAGGAGCCCAAACGGCCCCATACTTGTTTTCCACCTCTCCCCACTCTTGAACGGTTAGTGTCTGAGTGGTAGTCTCCCGACAGCCTTCTGTCTCCAAGAAGTTTGCTAAGCTTTACCCCATTTTCTGATGTGGCTCTAGCTCAGTGAGGTGGATGCCCCTATTTCTAGGACTTCTAAGTCCACTGCTTTGCCAGCTGCTGATGCGTCTGCTCTTACAGACTGGACTGATGAGAAACTTGAGGCCTCCCTCAAGTTCATTTTTGCCACCGCTGGTACTTCCCTACGTCCGGCATTTGCTGCAGCCTGGGTAAATGGGGCCATTGTGGTTTGGACTGAACAGCTCACACTTGCTGTTCATCAGGGAGCTCCTACTCCTGATATGTTGCGGCTACTTGCCAACATTTCTGAAGCCCAGCATTAGGTCTCTGCTGCTTTGTTTGATGCCATCAGTTGGTGGCAAGGGTTTCCACCATGTCTGTTGTTGCCAGACAAGGTCTTTGGCCTAAGGATCTGATTAGTGAGGCCACAGGGGGTAAGAGTACCCTTTTGCCTATAGTTTCCAGGAATCAGACGCTTATCAAACGTAATCAGCTTTTTCGTGCATCCAGGCTGAGACACATCTGATGAACCAGGCGGTTCCCCCAGCTCTGCATTCCTTCTCCAAGCCCAAACTACAAGGGAAGCCTAAGTTGTCCTTCTCCAAGCCCAAGGCTTCCAAACCTCCTTTGGCATAACTCGCCGAACCCAGGTCCCCACGTCACTGTGGGTGGCCGTCTGTGACACTACTGCAGCGTTTGGGAGGGCTCCGTGGTTGACCCCTGGGTTTTTGCAGGTGATGGCAGAGAGTTACAGGATCCCTTTCACCTCTTTCTCCCTCCAGGTTTTTTCCCTTCGCACACCTCTCAGGGTGCAGAGTAATGCAGTCTGTTCAATGACTCCATCCCTATGGACGTTGATTGCTGCCACGTCCCTTGGGGAATTCCTTGGTTCTCTGGATCTTCAGGATGCGTATCTGCACATGGCCATTCATCCAGAGAGCCAGTGGTTTCTCAGATTTGCCTGCGACCAAGGGCATTCTCAGTTTTCTGCTCTTCCCTTTTGGTCTGTCTACAGCTCCTCGGGTCTTCAATCGTGTCCTGGGTGCCTTAGTGTCCGTCCTCCATTGGAACTGCATCCACGTCACTCCATACGTGGATGACCTGTTTCTGGAGGCTCCTTCCCTGGAACTCCTTTCATTGACAGGTTTAGGACTGCATTCAAGCACTCACCCATCATGGGTGGATCCTCAACATGAACAAATTGGACCTTGTGCCTTCCCAGAGGCTGGTCTTCTGGGCCTTTTCTTCGACACTCAGCAGAGCATGGTGTTTGTCATGGATGAGGTGGCTTACCTGATTGCCCTCAGGGTTTGCACTGTTCTGGCTCATGATCCAGTTCCAGCCTAGACATTGTCCTCTGTAGTGGGAAGTTCTTTTCCACCATAGAAGCAGTCCGTTTGCCATGGCTCACACCAGAGACCTCCAGAGGTTGAGATCCAGGTGTGCAGGGGTCGGCCGGACCTTCTGAAGACGTTAGTGTCCCTTCCTCTTCATGTGGAACTGAGTCGTGGTGGCTTGACCTATCCCATCTGCTCAAGGGCAAGACCTTCCTGGTGTCCTCCTGGACCACGGTGACAACGGATGCCAGCCTATCCGGCTGGGGAGCAGTTCTTGGTCATCTGACTGCCTAGGGACGGCAGTCTCTGGAGGATTCTCTCCTTCCCATCTACATGTTGGAACTTCGGGCGCTATTTCATACCCTTCACCACTGGACGAGCCAGCGGGAGGGCTGTCTGGTCCGGGTCCAATCCGTCAACACCACGGCTGTGGCTTTCATCAACAAGCAAGGCGGAAAAAGAAGTCTCGCAGCTTGGTTAGAGGTCAAGGCAATTTTGTCTTGGGAAGAGAAACATGTTCCTGCCATATTCGCACTTCATATTCCCAACATAGACTACGTCCTGGCAGACTTCCTCAGTTGACACTCAGTGGACAACGTAGAATGGGCACTGCATCCAGAGGTGTTCAACTTCATTGTTCGGGTTGGGGTCTTCCTTCCCTCGACGTGATGGCGACAAGACCCAACCGGAAGATTCTGACATTATGCTCTCGGTGGAGGGGTCCTCTGGCTGTAGCAGTGGATGCCATCCTTTCCTTGGATGTTTCCACTGGCTTACATCTTTCCTCCCATTTCCATGTTGCACAGCGTTATATGGAAACTGAGTCGGGAGCGCTGTCCAGTCTTTCTGATTGCTCCATTCTGGCCTCACCAGGGCTTGGTTACCGGAGCTTCTGGATCTATCAGTGGCGGAGCCTTCTGGCTCCCTTGCTGTCCGGATCTTCTTCTACAGGGTTACCTGTGGAAGGAGGATGTCCATCGTCTAGCCTTGACGGCTTGGAAATTGAATCCTCACTACTGTGGAAGAAAGGGTTTTCTTCTGGTGTGGTGGTGTCTATGCTTAGTGCACGCAGGCCTGTTTCTTCTAGTGCTTACCATTGAGTCTGGCCTACCTTTCTTTATTAGTGTGCTGATAAAGACCTATCTCCGGATTTTGATTTTCCTATGGTCCTGGCCTTCCTACAGGAAGGTGTGGATGAGGGCCATGGTTTGAGTTCCCTTAAGGTTCAGACATCTGCTCTCTGTTTTTCTTCCTGAGGCGCATTGCTATTCTTCCTGATGTCTAGGTATTCTTCCAGGGCTTTGCTCATACTCGTCCTGAATTTGTCTCCCGCTCCTTAGTGTAATCTTAACTTTGTTTAGGGCATCCTTCAGCACCCTCCCTTTGAGTTTTTGGCTACGATTCCTCTACATCTGCTGACGTGGTTCATGGCTTTTCTCCTGTCGGTCATGTCTGTTCGCCCGCAGTGTCGCGGAATTGCATGCTCTGTCTTGTAAACCACCCGTTTTTGGTGTTTCACTAGGACATGGCGGTGCTTCTAATTTCGCAGGAGTTTCTCCTGAAGGTGGTTTCTGAGTTCCTCCTTAATGAGGAGATTGTGGTTCCTTCTTTCTGCCCTGGCCCTTCCTCTGACAAGGGGAAGGATCTCCACTTTTTAGCTGTGGTGCGTTGTCTCAAGTTTTGTGTGCATCGCACTGAGTCCATTCAACAGTCTGACGCGATGTTCGTCATTCCTGAGGGTCCCAGGGCAGGGAGACCTGCATCCAAGTGACCTTTTTGTCTCTTGGATTAAGTCCACTGTTCGTAAGGTTCACAGACTGAGGAAGAAGCCGGTTTCCCTTCAGGTCACGGCTCCTTCCACTAGATCTGTTGGGGCATCTTGGGCTTCCAAGAATCGGGACTTAGCTGATTGTTTGTGCAAGGCCGCCACTTGGTCGTTTATGCACTCCCTTTCGAAGCACTACGCTTATGCCAATTTTGGGAGATAGATCCCAGAGGCAGTCTTTCCTGTCTGGGATCTTCTTCTGTTCTTTATTGCTCCCTCACTTTTGAGCCCTATTGGCTTTAGTTCAGTGTGCTGTGCACCAGTTCCTGGGGTGGTGGTACCCCTGTTTAGTTTCCGTTGACAATTCATTGTTATTGTTGGGCTGTCTCTGAACTGATGGTTCATATATGCTCTGGTGACTTTGGGGGTCCTTGCCTTCTTCCCGCCTCTGGGGAAACTCAATGGCTGGACATCCCAAAGTTACCAGTAACCTATATTGGACGGCAGAGAAGAGGATTTTAGTCTTGCCTACTAAATCCTTTTCTCTTAGTCCATATAGGTTACTGGTCTCCCACCCTGTCAGGGGACCATGCTTGACTCTCCTGTGGCAGAACGCGCGGGGGTCCTTCCGGGTTCATGCTCACTGGAGTCGTCTTTTACTTCTCACTACCTAGTCAATAGTTAGTGTCTCAAATCTTACTGGAGCTGATTGGCTAGCTGCAGCCAAGGAGGGAAGATAAGCTCCACCCCTGCATTCACTTCTCAAAATTGTTCCTGCCTACTTAAATGGGCGGATCGCCTACCCAAATTTACCAGTAACCTATATGGACTAAGAGAAAAGGATTTAACAGGCAAGACTAAAATCCTCTTGTCTCAGGAAAGATCTAGGTCCTCTTCTTTGGTTATACATCTAGGAGGCAAGCCTTTTTGGAATCTAAAAATTACCAGGCCAACAGAGCCTATGATCAAAGAAGAGAAACCTCCTCGCAGGCCAAAAGTAAAGGATTACAAAATGAGTTCTTTTGGAGAGAAATCTCAATATACTCTTCCTGGTAAAATATATTTTTTAAAGAAAATAAAAAGGATCCAAGATGCCTATGAATTCTTTCAAGGTCGCAAGGCCATTCCATGAAAAATTCCTCAAGTTTCCTCTGGAAGATCCTCATTTCCAGTTCAGATTCCTTCTCTTTGGCCTATCATTAGCATTACTTGAGAGAGATGCCTATCATCAGCACACTGTTGTCACAAAGACATTGGCAGTGTCATTAGGCTCTGAAGGAAGAGGTGATTTCCATAATCTCATACATGGATGACTTGCTGATAGTAGCAAAGTCAGTCTCATGCAATATAGTTTGAGAAGGAGTATACATTTTATATAAGCAACCAGGGTTGGTTAATAAGTAAAGAGAAACGCCAACTATAGTGCTCTCAAACTCTTGTCTTCCTAGGCCATCTGAGTGCATGTGTCCATTCTTACTACTATCTTTCAGAAGATAGGATTTTTTTTTTTTTTTAACATATCTTTATTACATTTTCAGTATAAAATAGAACAGGAAAAAGGTGGGATAAGAGATGATGACATAGAAAAGATCCAAGTGTAGACATCACATGTAAGGTGAAATTTACTCACCGATATTTGGTTTTCCTCTGTGTCCGTCCACGGCAGGAAATCAATGGGTTAGCTCCGCCTCCCAGCTGGTAGGACCAATTAACAACTCTTAAAAGAGACTCCTGGGAGATAGGATTCAGTTAAACTTTTGTCCAAGCTGTAGAAGAGAAACAGGTTAGTGTATATATATATATATATATATATATATACAATAAATCCAATATTCCTTCCCAGAAATTTAAACATACTCTCAAATAAACATAACACCCACTAGCACATTACTGAGAAATATGTCCAGATGGGTGTCCCAAATATGGGAGGGTGTGCCGTGGACGGACACAGAGGAAAACCAAATATCGGTGAGTAAATTTCACCTTTTCCTCTGTGTCCTTACCACGGCAGGAAATCAATGGGATTTCCCAAAGCAGTAAAACTAGGGAGGGATACTACCTCAGACAGGCACCACCGCCTGAAGGACCTTTCTGCCAAACTTCGCATCAGCTGAGGCCTGGACGTCAAGTCTGTAGTGCCTGATAAAGGTTGACAAGGAAGACCAGGTTGCTGCCTTGCAAATTTCTTCTGGTGAGGCTACCGCCTTCTGAGCCCAGGAAGTCGAAATTGCTCTAGTAGAATGTGCTTTAATACCTAATGGAGGATCTTGACCAGCAGTCATATACGCCAATTTGATGCAATCTCTGATCCATCTGGCTATAGAAGGTTTGGAAGCAGCGGAACCTTTGAATTTCCCAAAGAAATGGACAAATAATGATTCTGACTTGCGAAAGGATTTTGTCCTTTCAAGGTAGGTAGACAGGCATCTGACCAAATCTAGATTGTGAAATATCTTTTCCTTGGGATGCTTAGGATCTGGACAGAATGAGGGTAAAACAATCTCCTGGCTAAGGTGGAATTCAGATGACACCTTACATCTGAAGGATGGTCTAGTTCTAAGTACCACCTTGTCTTGGTGGAAAGATGTGTAAGGAGGTAAACAGGAAAGGGCCTGTAATTCACTAACTCTTCTGGCTGAAGTGATAGCCGTTAAAAAGGTTGTTTTAAGAGTCAGATTTTTTACTGAAATTGATTGCAGGGGTTCAAAGGATTCATGGGATGCCAGTTGAGTGAGAACCAAATTCAGGTCCCATGCCGGAATGATTTCTCTAATGGTAGGTTTGATCTTAGTAATAGCAGTCATGAACCTTTTAACAATATATTCCTCTGAAAAAGGGGTAGCCAAAACTGCTGATAGAGCAGAAAGTTGGACTTTTAACGAAGAGGGTTTTAATCCTTTCTTAAAACCCTCTTGCAGAAAATCCAGGATGGTGCTGGAAGAAATATCTTTTCTGGATAGCTGCTTCTCAGAACACCATTTGTGAAAAATGGACCAAATTCTATAGTAGATCCTAGAAGATGATGAACGTCTTCCTGAAATAATGGTGTTCGCAACCTGAGAGGAGATATTTCTTAACCTGAGTGATCTCCGCTCAGCCTCCAGGCCGTTAGCTTCAAGAAAGAAGGGTTGGAGTGAAGAATGGGACCCTGGGATAATAGATCTGGAAGGAGAGGCAGGGGAAACGGAGGTAGGATGGACATCCTCACAAGATCCGCATACCAAATTTTTCTGGGCCAGTCTGGAGCAATCAGAATGATCTGGGCCTTGTCCCTTCTGGTCTTCTTTACTACTTCTGGCAGAAGAGGCAGAGGAGGGAATATGTAAGCCAACTGGAACTTCCAGGGAAACTTGAGAGCATCCTGCCCCAACGCTCTGTGGTTCCTCCACCTGGAATAGAACAGCTGACACTTGTTGTTCTTGTCTGACGCCATCAGATCCACTACTGGATGACCCATGATGGATGTTATGGTCTGGAAGACTTTGTCCTTTAAGGACCACTCTCCTGGATCCAGAGTTTGACGACTTAGGAAATCTGCCTGGGTGTTTAGAGACCCTGCTAGATGCTGATAGGTGGGACACATTTAGCTGAGCCCAATTTAGGATCTTTCTTGCTACAGCATTCAAACTGTGACTTCTTGTCCCTCCTTGATTTAAAATGTAACTGACTGCAGTTGCGTTGTCTGATCTGACACAAACCGCTTGTCCCTTCAGGATTTTGCTGAAATGCTTGAGTGTCCTCCATATGGCTTCCAACTCTAAGAGATTGATGTGGAACTTGCTTTCCTTCTGAGTCCAGAGGCCTTGAACCGTCTTTTGGTTGTAAATGCCTCCCCATCCTGTGCTGCTTGCATCCGTGGTGACTATGTGCCATGTGGGATCCAGGATGGTTCTTCCTTTCTGAAGATTTTTGTTTCTGAGCCACCAAGTCAGTTCTATCTTTGTGGCTTGCTTTAGGTGGATTAGCTGTGAGAAATCTCCTGGACGCTTTCTCCAACTTGTCAGGAAGTTGTCCTGAGTTCTTCTGACATGGAATTTTGCCCAAGGAACTATGTGTACTGCTGAAGATAGGTTGCCCAACAGTTTGGAGAAGTCTTTTGCTGTGTGCATCCTTTTTCGAAGGAAGTTTTGTACTCTGGATCGAATTCTGGCTTGTCTCTCCTCGGATAGACTGGCAAGACCCAGCTGAGTGTTGAACTGAATGCCTAGAAACACTAGATCCTGGGATGGGATCAGCTGGCTTTTCTGATGATTGATGACCCAACCTAGCTGAGACAGAAACTGTAGACAATGATGAGTACTTTGAATGGCTTTCTCTCTGCTTTCTTCTATGAGGAGAATGTCGTCTAGATAAGGTATTAACCTCATACCTTCTTTCCTTAGTGTTGCCATGACTGGAGCTAGGACTTTGGTAAAGACTCTGGGGGCAGACGCCAATCCGAAAGGAAGAGTCTTGTACTGGTAATGTTTTCCAAAAATCGCAAACCTCAAGAACCTTCTGTGGGATGATAGAATAGGAATATGATGATAGGCATCCTTCAGATCTATCTTTGTGAGAAAGGCTTGAGGAGGAATCACCCGGATTACTGATGCCGGGGTTTCCATCTTGAACCGTTGTGTCTTGATAAATGAATTGATCCATTTGAGATCTAGAATCATCCTTAAACCACCCGAGGATTTCTTTACTGGAAAAAGAATTGAATAAATTCCAGAATGCCTCTGGTCCCGAGGCACCTCCTCTATAACATGGGCTTCCAGAAGATCCTTGATCATTTGAACCACCTTGATCCTGAGACCTCTGTTCGTTACTTGGGATGTCATGAATCTTGATATGGTTGGGACAGAAAGAAATTCTAAGGGGTATCCCATCTCTACTATTTTCAGAACCCATTGATCTGTCTGGATCATTTTCCAAGATTCTAGGAACTGACCCAGTCTGCCCCCAACTGGGAGTAGAGATGGGGCCCTGTGCTCTTCATTGCGATGGTTTAGGGAACTGACCCTTTTTGGGAAATTCCCTTCTGGATCCACCTCTGGGATTTGGTGCAGGACCTCTCTTCTTCTGGTCATAGCTCCGTCCTGGTCTGTATTTGCTTGCTTCCCGAAAGGATTGCTTGCGAAACCCTGAGGACTTGGAGAAAGGAGATCTGTTCCTTCTATCTTGAGGCAGGAAGGTACTCTTTCCTCCTGAAGACTTCTTGATGATCTCTTGTAGACGATCCCCAAATAACATTTCACCAGAGAAGGGTAAGGATACTAGACGGTTCTTGGAAGAAGCATCTGCCTCCCATGCTCTAATCCATAAGGCTCTTCGTGCCACTACTGAAAGGGCTGATGATCTGGCTAGTAGTTTAATGACGTCCAATGACGCGTCACAGGAATAATTGACCGCGTCTTTGATGGAAGCAACCTCTTTCAATAGTCTGGAGCGGGATACTGAAGAATCAATTTTTTCTTCTAATTCAGTCAGCCAAATTCTAAGGGAACGAAACATACATGCCAAGGCCGTGGCTGATTTCAGATTATTACCAATGGCTGCAAACTGCTTTTTCAAGGCACTGTCAGCTCTTTTGTCCATGGTGTCTTTCAATGTAGCCCCATCCTCTAATAATATGGTGGTCCGTCTTGAAATCTGAGCAATGGCTGCATCAATTTTAGGAGGAGAGGTCCATGCTGCAGTTTCTTCATCAGAAAAGGGAAACATTTTTCCAAAACGTCTGGACATGGCTGATCTGCGATCTGTCAGTCCCCATTCACCTTTAATAGTGTCTTGAATGGACTTGTGCACAGGGAATACCAGAGCAGGCTTCTTATGACCTATAAATGCTGCATCCATAATATCCAATTCTTTCTGAGTATCAGAAAGGCCTAGCGTTTTTCTAACAGATTTAAGAAGACCCTCCAATTTCTCCAGGCTAAACGAACCACTTTCTTCTGTTAACTCTCCTTCTTCAATGGATGAGGCAACAGAATCTATATCCATAATACTGCCTTCATCTTCTATCTCATGCATAGCAGAAGTACCTTCCTCTGGATCTGATGCTCTATGCCTCTTCCTGGATGATTCCTGCATTGCAGAGAAAGTCTCCTGCATAGAAGATGTCATCCATCCAAGGAAATCCTGGAATTGAGCAGGAATCTCAGTGTTGGCCACTTTCTTCATGCAAGCTAGGCATAACTTAGCAGAATCTGAGGCAGAGAGCTTAACATCACAGCCTGCACAAGTCTTAGACTTGGTGGTAGGCTTATCCTCTTTGGGAGTCACTGCATCTGTAGCTGTTTTAGTCTTATCAGCAGAAGATGATTTAGGAGCAGCAGACATGGTACTCAATCAAAGGATACAGATAAAGCATCAAATCAGCATAAGGACTGAAGATCACTCACCTAATGGAAGCTCTACATCTGTGGAACAGGGTCTTTTATCCTCCAGGATGCTGCCATGCTGAAGAGACGCCGAAACCGGAAGTGCGTTCCACCGGTGGAACGCATCGGGCCGAACTTCCGGTTTTGGCTCAAAATAGAAACGCCGACTTCCCGCGCGCCCTCTTCATACCGGATGAAGAGAGAAGCGTGCTAGAGGCAAGGCAGTGCTGTGAGGATGAGAAATGAATGCTCCATGGTCCTCAGGGACCTATTAAGGTATGAGGACCGCAGTGCTCCCAGTAATGTGTCCAGCGTTTGCAGGCTGGACACATGGAAGAGAAAAAATAACAAACAGAAAACTTTTTAAATCAGGAGACCAATGGCCTCCGTCTACCAGCTTGGTAGGACCAAAAAAAACTGAATCCTATCTCCCAGGAGTCTCTTTTAAGAGTTGTTAATTGGTCCTACCAGCTGGGAGGCGGAGCTAACCCATTGATTTCCTGCCGTGGTAAGGACACAGAGGAAAGTCAGTTAACATTCCATGACACATGTTGTATGTATACACAAAAACTACTCAAGTTAACATCAAGTAATAAGGCAGAGATGCCACATCAGAGTATATAGAATAAAGGGCTTGGATCAAGCCAAGGAGAGAGGTGGAGAGAAGGGGAAGAAAACAATGGGAGAGTGTAGGGGGGATAAAGAGAGAATGGAAGGCAAAAGGAAGGGCAGTGGAGTGCAGGTGAGAGACTCTCCTCACAACCAAAGTATGTCAGGTAGAGGAAAGGAGATCAGCAATAGAGGAGGGAGGAGAGCAAAAGAGCATAGAGTATCATGATGCAAAAAATTGATAAGAAGAAAGGGACAGACCTGTAGGCAGGTGTCAGGGTAGAGGGAGGAAGAGGAAAAAAGGGGAGGGAGAGGATCACGGTTCTCCATCTAGGATCTTGGAGCTCCCATATTCATAAGAATGAGTGCACATAGACCAGTCACATGCCATTTGGACTAAGGGATTGTTCCTACTTTGGTCTAAAAGAGACAGCAGTATAAAACTACAAAGAGTCTACCAGGGCCCAGGAAATATTTTCAAATGCTTTCTTATCTCATGGCCTGTGCAGAAGGAAGGGAAAAAAATAAACATTTCCTATATTTTCCAAAAAGCTAGTCCCATGGACTCCAGATCCCGAAATGAATGTAGCCATTCCACTTGGGCCATGGTCAGCACCAGACTGCACCACTGGGAGAGGGTCGGTGCCGATGCATCCAACCATTGTGTCGGAATCTCCTTCAGGGCTGGTATGACAAATGTCATATAGCCAAATCTGGGACCTGGTCAGGGGAAAAGTTTGATGAGGGATCCCCAGCAATAGTTCCTGAAGGATAACCGCTAAGTGGGTATGTAGCATGCCAGAAATGGCCAACTGCACCTCGGACCAAAATGTTTGGACTGCAGCACAAGTCCACAAATTATATAGCAGGTCTGCCCTCTGTGTCAAACACTTGTGGCACTGATCGGTTTGAGCTATACACATGTTGAAAGGCTCTTGAGGGAGCAATGTGGACCGCATGAGTCAGCATGTAATTTACAATGTGTAAAGAGGCTGAGGAATTAGCCCTCAGATGTCTATAAGAACCATGCAAGTTATCATTGGATGTCAATTCTGCAAAGTGTCTAAGCCATGAACCAATTCCCATGTGGATGGAGTCCATGGCCTCCGACATCTCCATTCAGCAGATGCGCTATTTGGCTGACTTTGAGCAACAGATTTGGGCAGCCGAGGCAACATGTTTAACCAAGGGAGTGTCGGTGTGATCTGTAAGTCCCCAATTGAGATTGAAGGTAATGCCGTGCTTGGAAAAAGGCAAAAAAAAATGTTAGGGAGTCCATATTAGGCTTTTAACACTTAGACTCCTCCACCTTTTAGGTTAAAGATTTTTATTAGATCACTCACTCAATGCCCTTCGAGTGCCATTCCCCAAAGTAGCCATGAGCGGCACAGTTTTGAAATGGTAGGTAGATTGATCGATTTATTTATTTTGGATTTGTAAAATAGGTGGTGGATATATTTCCAGGTCCTGAAAATATGAATAAGTATATTTCGTTGAAAGTCAGCAGGAAGTTTGGATGCAGTAGTGTGTAGTGAAGATGTATGGGGAAATCAGACTCCCGTCATGCGCCGCGCATGTATAAATATCAGACTCGTGCAACCAATCAACAGCCACCCGCAGCAAACTAGAAACATTATATTTTAAGGTCTGGTATATTTATGCCAGCTTAGGTGGCAGGGTTTGCTTAGCCATCTCAGACTAATCCCGGACCTATTTCCTCTCCAGATAAATTGCTGAAAGGCCCTGTTGAGAGTAGAGATATGTTTTGGTAAGAAGTGGGAGCATTTGAAACTTGTATAAGGGGCGCGGAAAGCTAATCATTTTTGATATTATGACCGCTAAAGTATAGGGGCACGAAACTCCAGGCCTCTAGTTCATGCAGTGTCTGTGAAATCGTTGACTTATAATTGATTTAATAAAGAGAGTGCAAGGATTTCAGAATCAGGATACCCAAGAATTTGATAGCGAAAGGAACCCAATTAAAGGAATAGGAGCTGCGAATAGACTAGTTTGGAGTTTTCTCCAATGCCTGAGATTTTGAAAAATTTCTGTAACCCTGAGACTCTCCCAAAAGGACTGAGAAGGATCTATAATATGTGGTAGGACAATCCATTTGTCATGACAAATGCTTGTGGGTGTTTGGAAATGTGGAGAAGACCTGAAAAACTTGGGCCAAAGCCCTGATAACGCAAGAGCCGGAAGAGATGAGGCCAGGTGATGCTATCACAGGCCTTTTTGACATCTAAGTTCAGTAGAATCCCTTTGGAGAGGTTGGTCCAGGTGGCTGAAAAATAGTTGAGACCATGAATAAAACCTGTTTGCTGTGGTGACATCAGATGAGGCATGGATGAATTTGAGTATATTCACCATCATTTTTGTGAGGATTTTAAAATCCGAATTAAGTAGTGAGATTGGGCGATAGGAGACCACCAGCTATGGGTCCTTCCCTGGCTTAGGCAGAAGAATAATCCTGGCTTGGGTAAAAAGAGGCGGAGTATGCCCATTATCCAAAATAGGGGAGACGAGGACTTTCAAAATAGGGGCAGCATGGTCAGAGAATTTTGTAATATTCCCCTGGGAGACAATCAGGTCCTGGTGATTTCAAGCTTATCAAGGGGGGCTTTGTATAGTGATTCATAGTATGACTGGTAGGCCTCATTAATAACCTCCGGGGTGGTGAGAGTCTCTCCAGTTTTGCCTTGTGTGCCAGGAATCACAGTAGAACCATGGCACTGACACAAAAGATTTTGAAAGCAGGTGGCCAGATCTGTTGCCTCTTTGAAGAACCGACTACGGGCAAAATCAAAGGAGAACTGAGCCCTCTCTCAAAGGACATCATTGTAGAGTCTTCTAGCCTCCAACTAGGTTGAATGGTTTGCATCAGAGTAATGCAGTTTGTACGCTTGGTATGACTGAGTGAGAGCGGTTTGGCAGCAATCTTCTTGCATTTTATAGCAATGTAAGTAATAATGCTTCCCCGGAGAACCGCTTTTGGAAGCCTCTCAGAATAGAAATGGATCAGAAAGATGAGCTTTGTTATCCAACGCATGCTTAAGCCATTCTCCCTGAAGATAGCTCCTGAAATTTTCAAAGTTGGCTAAATTAGCTGGCATTCACCAGTTATGAGATAGCAGAAGTAGGAGAGGGAGAAAATTCAAAAGATACTGGAACATGATCCAAAATGACAAGATAATTGATAAGGGTAGACACGACGCACAGCATCAGAGAGGGAGAGATGAAGTAGTCAATGCAGGGGGAAAAAAAAAACTGATGGGAGTTGGAGTAAAAGGTATAGTCTTGTTCCAGCAGGTGCAGGACTCGCCAAGGATCCACCACATCGAAGTGCCATTTGACGTAGAATACGAAGTTCATGGTGGACACTGGGTCAGCAGAAGGGGCCAAGCTTCTATCCAAGTGTGCATCTGCAAGGGCATTGAGATCACCCCTGATCAATGCTAGAGCAGGCCTGGCAAGAATTTTTAGGTGAAGTAAGGAAGCAAAAGCTGGGTCATAACTGTTAGGGGCATAAACATTAAGTAAGAGGAAAGATGAACCATCAGCCTCGCATTCCGGAAGCACCTATCATCAACATCCTCCTCCACTTCCCGAATTTGATAAGTCAGACTTTTGTGAAACAGGACTGCCGCTCCCTGTTTATATTTAGCCAAACATTCGCTCATGCAACTTATGGTGTTTAACATCTGTTAGTGGAGGTTTTTGGATCATGGTTATCTGGCAACCTAGAGAGCTGAGGTAGAAGATAGGATTCTAAGATTAGGAAGGGTACAGTTCTTCTTTAGAAGTGTGTATTCACATGGCTCACAATTACACGAAGCCGATAAGAACGTTTGCATCCACAGTTCTGATTAGTCCCTGGGCCAGATTTCACCTCAGGAGAGTTCAGAACAACTTCTAAAGTTGTGGAACAGACAAACCATATCTCTTGAAAATTCTCCTCTTAAAACTGTTCAGAATGGTTTTGAAATGGTGGTTACACAGGAGGAGCCTACATCAGGGTTTTCTGTTGAAACCACACTAGGAAATGGTCACCACAGATGCCAGCCTAAGAGGTTGTGGGAGGAGTCTGGAACAACATGACAGCCCAGGTGAATGCCAACAGTGGAAGCGTCATACGGCACGGCAGCAGTCCTGTGTTTGAGAAATTCGGCAGTAAAGGAAGAGTTCTATACACAGAAGAACCTAGAAGCAATCTCCACTTCCCATTTATCCAGGAACACTCGAGCAGATTACCTGAGCAGAATCCAAGTAGTCCAGTGAGGGTAGTCCTCACAGAGTCCATCAGCATATGGAAAGGGTGGAAGTGATTGCTGAAAACTGGCCAAGGAGAATCTTTCTCTGTCCCAGTTCAATTATCTGTAGCTCAACCATGTCCTCTCCCTCTGACTCAAGACCACCTAAGTCGGGCTCCATTCTTGACTGGCATCTTGCCTTTTTGAGACCGACAGCCTGGAGGCTGATGGGCAGTTGCTGTTTTCATAAGAATAATATTGAGCCGTAACCAGGACTATTACTTCTGGGAGAAAAATATGCATTTCAAATAGATTTTCTGCAAGTGGGTTTTGACTTGTCAGATTCATTGATTGTTCATTTCCATAGCAAGGTTAAAGGTAGGGCAGCCTCAAAAGTTTCCTTGGCTACATTGATTAGTAATGCATTAGGCTGGCCTGTAAGGAAGCAAATCTTCAGCATTCTCTCAAGATAAAGGCAGACTTTAAATCTGGGAAAGTTAGTTACTGCCTTCCCAGAGGAAATTGGCAAAGATATAATATATATATATATATATATATATATATATATATATATATATATATATATATATATATATATATATATATATAATAAAAAAAATGTGTATAATTTTTTTTTTTTTTTTTCAAATTTTTATTAAGGTTTTGTAGTGTAGGGGTTACAAAAGAGATTAATAAAACTAACAGGGAAAACAACATTCATGAGAAAAGAACAAAATACAGGAATAAGTCAGGACCTAGACCCGAATTATAACAAGAAAAAGAAGCAGCGATACTCATGGTTTTATAGGGAGGAAGAAGAGGGGGGAAAAAAAAAAGGGGGGGGATGGGTAGTAGAGAGCAGGAAGGAAAGGGAGGACAACATGTGGAGTTCCAACCAGTTGAGTTTAATGAATTAGCAATTCACGATGAAAGTCAGAGGGAACAACAGATTCTATCAAAGGGGCCCAGATGAGGAGATAGGAGGAGGAAGTTCAGATACAGGCTGTCAATTTCTCAATAAGGAGTGAGTTCCAAATCCTCTTATCTAAAGGATCTTGGCCCCAGGGTAAGGACTTCCAATGGAAAGCAATGTGTCATGGCACAAACCCGGAACACAAGTTTGTTAGCAGCCCGTGATAGGGGTGGATCTCGGGATGACCAATTCAACAAAGCAGTCCACGGGTCCGGTGTCAACGTCACTCCCAACGCTGTACTCGAGCCCAAATATATACCTCCAGATGGTAGCCACTGACAGGCAGGACCACCACATATGGAGATAGGTACTCTCCAGTCCACAGCCACGGTAGCACAGCTGAGAAACCGATGGAAAAATACGATGTAATCTAACGGGACCATAATACCATCTTGCTAAAACCTTGTATGCATTCTCTTTCACCAGAGTACAAGGAGTCAAACTCCCAATGTTAACCATAATATCGTTCCACTCCTCTGGATCCAAAGAGTCTCCCAAATCAAGTTTCCATCGAGCACGATAAGAGGGAGGCTGTGGGTACAACCTAGTCAGAAGATGGGAATAGATTTTAGAGAGAGCACCTCTGCTAGAAGTAGGGGAGGAGCAAAGATGTTCAAACAAAGTCCTCTGCAAAGGTGGACCCACTCTAAAATAGGATTGAACAAAGTGACGCACTTGAAGAAAGCGAAAGTATTCACTTGGCGGGGCTCGATACTTGTCCTGAAATTGATCCCAGGTCAAGAGAGTTTTCACGAAAAATAGGTCAGAACCATCACCCCTGCTCAACGCCACCACCCAAATTGATCAGAAATAATGCCAGGTGGAAACAAGGTGTTCCAGAAAAGGGAGCACGTTTTTAGATGCAGTAGAAGTAAGTCTATCTTTATATCTATGTTGATGCCATAAAGCCAAAGTGAGTGAGAGAGTAGAGCATAGCGCGTTTGTCGCTGGGGACAAAGAAGGAATCCATAACAAAACTGCCGCTGGAGGTGATCTGCACAACAAAGTTTCCAACTTCACCCAAAGTGGAGTATTATAGGTGAGAGATGTAGCTGAATCGCCTTGGTCAACTGGGCCGCTTTAAAGTAGGACCATAAATGTGGTACCGCAAGGCCACCAGCCATACGCTTTCGATGTAGAAGACCCGAATGTAGCCTGGGTTTCCCTGAGGAGAAATATATATATATAATTTTTTAAAAATCCCAGGTGTGCCACACTGTAGAATCTGGTGGCCATATTTTGCCCACGGGTGGCACATTTGTCACCCCTGCTTTAATTTTTCAACTATTAGCTATTTTGCCTTTGTTCAAGATGGGCTTCAGAAAGGGCTTGAAGCTAAAATTTTGACCTTGATAAAACTATGACTAGCTGTGTTTTTTCAGATCCATATTGCCAGATGTACAGACCTTTTGTGCAAGGGGTGGCTCATACCTACCCAGTCTTTTGGGATCCCACTCCTCCACAGAACTTTAATTTGGTCTTGGGAGTGCTTCAGAGGCTCCTTTTGAACCTCTGTTCTGTTTCCCTTCTAAACTCATACTTCCATTGTGTTTTTTCAGCATGTGGTTTTGATTACTCCTGTAGTGTTTCTCACTAAGGCTGTTAACCCTGAAATGTTCCTCCATTGCCAGGCTCCATTGAACAGACAGGAGAAGGCGCTTCACTGTTTTGGACTTGGTTTTATGCTTGAAGTCCTACGTTCATTGAATGGAGCATTTCTGAAAGGGATAGTAATACTTCATTATTACTATCCCCCATGTTGTAGCCCCTAAAATTCTGAATTCAAGAATACCAGTGGCATCTCTCAAACCTCTATGGTATGAGAGATATATCCACTTTCAAAGTTCCATCTTTTTGGCTTTCCCCCTGACTTCCGCGTTGTAACTGAGAGCTGGGGAATCCGGTCAGTGAGCAAGAGGCGGCTCTGCAGGAGTCCTGAGATTGCATTATAGAAACAAAAATCATTCACTAAAATGGTCTCCGTGTGCTTGGTTTGCAAGCACACGTAGAAAACCATTTTAGTGAAGGATTTCCGTTTCTATAACAAGATCTCAGCACTGCTGCATAGCCGCCGCCGGCCAGATTCCTCTGCTCTCAGAATGGTGACGTAAGGGGAGAGGGAACTTTGAAAGTGGATATCTCTCAAACCATAAAGGTTTGAGAGATGCCACTGGTATAATTGAATTCAGAATTTTAAGGGCAACAACATGGGGGATAGTAATAATGAGGTATTACAATCCCTTGAAAATCAGACTTGCATTTTCATTCCTGAGTTACCTTAGACTTCGCTATGGGGGATCTGTGGCTTCTTGGATTAAGGTGATCATTCGCCAGGTTAACTTTGTATAAATCCTGTGTGCTTTAGGGCCACTTCTTATTTTACTAGAATGGTAGGTGCTTCCTGGGCCTACAAGGATTAGGACTCTGTGAAGCAGTTGTGCAAAGAGGCAGTGTTTATTGCCAAACAATACAGAGTCAATTTTCTGGCTTTGGCTGAAGCTAGTTTTCAGGTAACATCTTTCCTGTTACTTTGGGGTGTATGTGTCGACATCTGATTTCCATATTTGTTCCAGTTTGTCTGTTCTATATTTTGAATCTTTCCTTCCCATGGAGTCTGGGTGGATAGCTTTGCTATAAATCCCCATGTTTCCTGTGTTATGATTTTGTATGACCGAGAAAAGAAGATAATTATTTATTTTTTATGCCCTAAACATATGTAAAAATAAAACTGTATATTTTTTTTTCCGCATGTAGCTTCTGATATTTCACTTCTGAGGCATTAATAAGTTAATGAGACTGTACCACTTTCAATCACAAGAGATCTTTAACCCTTTGAGTGCCAGAGGGGTACGGAACGCATTGCAAAGCAATGCGTTCCGTACCCCTCTGGCACTCAAAGGATTAAAGGAGCAGTATTTTCTTCTTAGAAAACCTGTTCTAAGGCTTTTCCTGCTTGGTAAGCCAAAAATATTACCACTGCAGGCAGTTCTTTGAACAGGTATAATTTCTGAATAAAACTGTCAGTAACTTTATTGCTTTCCAAAAGGTCAGACAGCGAGCGACTCTGGGTTACTATTGCACTGGACTCTAGAGGGCAATGTTAATGTGTATGGTGGTTTTTGTTTATTTTGACCTGTAATAACTCTGGAAAGGTGCATCTCCCAGTAGTTGGTGTATTTTTTACGCAGCAGGAAAAGCCCTACAATAGGGATATTCAACAAGTACCTTGTGAGCCCTTCAGCTACCAGTAACTCTCCCCAATTCAGTGGGGTATCAAACACCCCGGCCTGCCATAGCCAGGTCTATTGGTTGAAATCTGCTCCCCAATTTTGCTTCAGCCAGTCTGGACACTTTTTATCTGCCATATCCAGCAATGGTCAGTCAGAGAGCTGACAGTAATGGAGTGCCTCAGCATTTTCATAATTTATCTGCCCCACTGCCATAATGGTGGCTTACAAATTTATTTATCAGGCTTTGTAACGATAACTTAGCATTAAGTGTTGTGGGAAATATATGGTGTAAGAGCCACTATATGACTCCATATGTACTCACATTGTGACAAAGCTTGCTAGATTTCTGATATATTACATTTTTTTAATAAACCACTCTAAGTTTAAACATGCATAGTAATATGGTATAGTGTTAAAGAGGAACTTTTAGCTATTAAGTCGCCATGCATTCATTAAGTGCATGGTGACTAGCTTGGAAATAGCAGATTCGAAAGAAATCCTTGCTGTATGGAGACCACAACCCAGGCATCTTGCCTGCGCTGTCAGTCTCATTTGAGTAACATTGCAGCGTACCACATGGTAACCGGAAGGGGCTGACGGCGCAGACCGCACTAACCGGCCCGTCAGTCTCCAAACGGCAAGGATTTCTTTAGAATCTGTGCTTTTTTTAAAGGTAAGACCTGGATTTCCAAGCTAGTCTCCATGCGCTTAATGAATGCATGACGACTTAGTAATAGCTCATAGTTCCACTTTAAGTATGGGAAGGCACCATCAGTCAGAAAATCTGTGGTTCACTGGAGAGTCACAGGTTTTGTCTTATATAGTGTATAGTTTAGCAGAATTTTATCGCCATGAACTGTTTAAAAAGGTCACTTTTTTTTCTGTGCGTCACTTTTTAGAAGGTGTAGTAAAGACTGAAGAGTATGTAAGAATAGCTTTAGAAATAGTTTTTAATATGTACAGTTATAAATACATGTATTTTCAGTATATGTTTAGAGTAGCTCATTACATGTTTCCTCGACTTAAACGGTTGGAGATATCTGCTCTACAATGTTTTCATAAAGTTTACTTCCTTTTAAATTTAAATCACCGGTTCCCTCATAACTTAAAAAAAAAAAAAATAAATAATAATCCTAAGATTTCCTATTGATGCAGAAATATAAGTGAATTTCTCATTTAATCAGTATACGGCCAAATGTGGGTTTGCAGTGTAACTGCACAGTTTTCCATTTTGGGGTAATGCTCCATTTTAATGCCCCATCTCGCATCAAATGGAAGATTGTCCCTTCCAGTAATCCTCCATGTTGCAAACTGAAGCATCTACCTATACTTATTCCCATATTCACTGTGAAATTTTTTTATGAATGTTTGTTTCTCCACATAATGTACCCAACAAGCATGTTAGAAAGTAACCTGGGTATGCGCCACAGGAACATACAGTAGAAGACATTTTCATTACTTGGTAATTGCTTGCGTTGTGGAGTGGTTAAACATGTATAGCTTGACATTTATTTAAATCTCTGCAAGAATATGCTTCAACCCTTGAATTTGATAGAGAAAAATGAAGAAGGGGTTTATATCTAGTTTACTGTTGAAGAAGGAAACTATCAAAAAACCTACATCAGGTGTACCAAGAGGCCAGAATTTTAGGTTTTCTCTGCTTGAGCTGAGGTGGGTCAGGCAGAGCGAATGAGCCACTGATTCTCACCTGTGCCTAATGTGACAGCCATTTTTAATGCAGGATACTTGTTAACTTTTTATTCTGCAGGACTGCACAGCAACCAGTGCAGTCTTGTAATGTCTTTGACCTCCCACATTACAATTTTGCACTAGTTACATTAACCCTGTAAGTGCCAAAGGGGTAAGCAACACCTTGCAAAGCAATGCGTTGCATACCCCTCTAGCATTCAAAGGATTAAGCACACGTGAGGCACAGTTAGCTATTGAAAATCCATAAATCTTGTCCTATCAGTAACCCTTTAGGACCAAACTTTGGAACCTTTGTCCTACATTATCCCCCTTCTCTTATTAATAAGTCATCTCTTTAAGGCAATATGTGTGAGTGAGTAGTGGCCGCAGGACATGGGGGAGTTCTTTAAGATGGAGGCGATTGTTCTTGGGTAAAGCTTTAGTCTCAGGGGTTATAAACATGTATGAGGGCACGAGAAAGTGAGAGATCAGGTGATAAAGTGGACATGACTTCTCCAGTTAAATCACTTCTCCAGCACCTATGTTATTCTGTAGAGCCTATGAACTAAAATCTTCTCCAAATCTTCGTGCATAGGCTCCATAGAATAACATATCACTTGGAGAAGTGATTGCACTGGAGATGTCATCTCCACTTTATCACGTCTTACAGCATCTCCCCCACACACAGTCAAAGTTACAGCAAAGTAAATGCAATATGCAAACAGCTAAAAACTGCACCGTTACCTGTTTTCCTATATTAAACCCCTCTATAGAACCAGTCATGCAGTACAGGCCCTAGTTAAGTATGTAAGTTGCCGTAGGCCTGGTCTGATATATAACCATAGTCAGTAGCATGGTAAAGAGAGATTATATAGGGTATAGAAGCTCTCATAATGATAGCAGCCCAGTCACATGGGACTGCCTGAAAAGAAAGGTGGAGAGAAAGGAAACAGAAGGCAAGAGAAAGATACAAAGACCAGCCACCGATCAGAGTAAGAAAATTTAAGCCACAGGAAGGGGGGTGGGGTGGCCAACCTCTCCAGGGCATCAGAGAGAAAGCAAAAAACCCCACCTGCCAGGCATCCATGTTTCACATTAATAGGCACTGCGTCCGGAGATCGACATAGTCAGAGAATCACTCAGACCCGTGCCACCTCCGCCCACAGGGTCCAGAGCGCCAGTCCAGACATCCCAGATATTGTGAAGCCTGTCCCAGCTTCCTGTCACTACCACATGAGTTTTTAAGAGAATCCATTATTAACCCTTTGACTTCCAGAAAGGTATCTAGTGCATTGCAGAGCAATGCATTGGAAGCCTTTCTGGCACTCAAAGGGTTAACCTTTAAACGTGATGAAAACTCCAACTCTAGGTTGGAAAGCCATTATAGGACAAAGGAGGGAGGTTGTAGATTTAACCAATTGAGTACCAGATGGGTGTGCAATGCATTGTGTACCACTTTGTCATTCAAAGAGCTAAAGGTGATTGTAACTCTTAGTGCTGATTTTAGATCTCTAAATATTAACTTTTTTTTTTTTTTATGGAAAAGGAAAACCTAAATGAAGTTAGTCGTCATAGGCTGCTGTTGTAGATATAAATTGCAAAAGTTTCATGACTCCCTGTTTTGAGAACCACAGTTTTATACGATTTATTCAGTTTAACATGCTATATGAAATAATGTATCCTTTTACCTTTATTTACAGGTTTTTGAACTTGAATCAGAAATAGAAAAGCCAGGTAAGTCTTACGTCTGGGGCATTAAATTAACCATCTGACTCTACGGAAGCTTTTTGTCATCATTGTATATGCTTAACTGCATTGGGGGTGGGGGTTGTCAGGTGAGTAGCTGCAGCTGTCTGTCTGGGCCCAGTGGCTCCATGGTTGGGTGCCCAGACAGCCACTTGCTGTTAAGTGCTACTTTTTTATACGTAGTTAGAGGTATTTGAGTTCTGCTAACTTTACTTGTGCCTACTACTTTTGAAAGTGTTGGTGATGCGTGTATTGGTTGCAAACCCATCTTCTCTTTTGAAATATATCTCTCACCTAATGTTTGTGTTTTTGATTTTATATACATTTCACGCATTGTTAACCCTCTGAGTGCCAGAGGGGTACACAACACATTACTCCACAGTGCTTTGTGAACCCCTCTAGCACTGGAAGGGTTAATCTGCTCATATGACAGGATCATATTGTTTTGAATAGGGGATTTGTTTTAGAAGACTTTCATAACCGGTTTTGATGCAGATTATGATGCCTCCAAGAATTATGGGTATGTGTGTTTTTTTTTTTTTATTTGGTGTACAGAGGGGTGGACTTACCCTAACCGTTATCTTTCCTATTTGGCGAAGGCAGCGGTGCATGCTTGGGGTGGACCGTGTCTTACAGTACGTACCACACTTGTCCTGACCCAGACGTAATTTGTGATTGCAGTAATGCACAGTTGTATATCAAATGAGGTACTTGGAGGGCCTTTTTCATGGCCATGATTATACTTTTGAGGCAGATGGTACAAATTCAAGCAGTTTCCCCACTTGTTCGGGCTTTTGGGTTTGGCAGATTTCTCTTACACCAGTATGGAACATTGGTAACATGGGGTTGAGTTCCTCCTCTTGGAGGGCAGGAGACATCTCAAAAGACAGTCTTATGGGTAGAGACTCCCTCCTCCAGCTCAACCCTTCCACTACCTGTATTACCTAGAAGTCATGTGTTGGGCTCTTTTGCTTCCATCTATCTACAATGGTAACTTTAAGACAGTTGACTGGTGAGTAACACTTTGAATGCCTTGGTCCACTTCTATCCCAGTCACATGTGTCTCCATACAGAAGCATTATGAGTCTTGTCTGACTCTTGAACTCATTTGGGTATTTTGTTTAACGGTCTGTTATCTGTGCATTTGGGCCTTGGAGTAAAGATGGCTGCTTCTTTAGAGTCAACCCTTTTAGTGCATTTCTTGTCTACTTTGCTGTTTTCTGGAGATTTGTAGGGGTCTTTCACTTTCTCTTAATTTCTGCCTTCGTTTTATTGCCCACTTACATCATCTCTGGGGTATTTGGGTCTCTGGCTTAGTTATTGGTTGTATCAAATTTTTTTGCTGCGGCCCTTTTAAATGGGAGCCTGCCTGCCGCCGCCTTTGATCCATTGATTTCTATGGGTAATCTTCTATGAGACACATTTCTGCAACCAATAAGAAAGTCAGAGAAGGCTCTCTCTACTTGTCTCCTCATGCCCTGATTCAAATTCTGAGTATCTAGGCAGCTTGTGGCATTTCCACGAACGACGTAGTAGGCATTCATAGGCAACAGCAACAAAGAATACTGTTTTTCAGAATGCCTGTTACCTGGGCTTTCTTGCGATTGGCTGCCAGTTTTGCATTCTCCATTTTACTTCTCTCTTGTCCTATGCAGAGGCAGGTTCTCTTTCTCCAGACTAACCCTTCCCTTGCAAGATAAATTTATTTTCTGTCGTCCAGTACAGGTTACTGATAATTTTGGGTAGGCGATCCTCCCCTTTAAGTAGGCAGGAAGTAATCTAGAAATGACTGCAGGGGGTGGATCCTACCTTCCCTCCTTGGCTGCAGCTAGCCAACCAGCTCCAAAAAGATTTGTTCCTTGGTGAAGATAACACAGGCAAGAGAACAGTTCAGCTATAGTTTTATAAACTTTTCTATTTTTCTGTTAGATATGGAATACTAACTACCATTAGGTGGATTACTATAACTGACAATGTCCTTAGACGTGGCTAGCTCAGCATCCAGGTGCTTTTTGTGGTCCTTAAGCCCTGTGGGGGAAAATCTTGATTCCAAGTCCTTCCCCAGGAGTTACCCACTGAGGTTACTTCTTACTACATGGTAATCTGAAGACAGAAGATCTGCAGGAAAGGTGAGCAACCCTTTGAGTGCTGCAGGTCCACTTGTCCCACAGTGCCCCTCCGCACAGGGGTTATTCCTGGGAGTTCGTATTGCACACTCCTGCACTCACTGGGTCTTTCTGTTATGTCTGTCAGTGTTTGGAGCAACTTTATGTGGTAAATTAACCCTTTAACTGCTGGCTGGAATCTTTTGGGGTGGTTATTGGCACTTTCCCTACTGGGTTCAGTGTTTTCTGGGTCTGATTAGATGTTCTAGTGATGTTTCATGTATTTTTATTTCTTAGTTCTAACTCTAACAAAATTGAGTTAAAGGCGCTCTTTACCGCATAAATGCCATTGCTCCATTCACTTCTATGGGACTGTACAGTTTGGGACATATCTCTGCAACCGCTCAACCTAGCGACTTCAGAGATGGCTCATTTTAATTGTCTGACCTTGCTCAGGGGGCTTCGGGCACTGTTGGAGTACTTTTTCTTGGAAAACTACATTTCCCATGAGAGCTTGCTTCGCGTTTGTTTGATTGGCTCCTGCCTTGGCAGCCATTTTGTGAGCTTTACAGAACGAGTATCCTACGCAGGGCTTGGACTCTCCTCTCCTCTGCAGATTAACCCTTTGCCTTCCAGATAAGTATATTTTAGCGATTTCTGGGGTGAAATTTTAATCTTACACACTGTAAATTGGGTGATATTTGTTTTCCACCTAACCCCACTCTGGACCGCCTAGTGGCTGATGAGTGGAAATCTCCGGACAGAAAGCCTTCTGTCTCCAAGAAATTTGCTAAGCTTTACCTCTTTTCTGATGTGGCGCTCGCTCAATGGGTTCATCCCCCTAAGGTGGACACTCCTGTCTCAAGGCTATCTAAGTCTATCGCCTATGCATCCTCTCTGACTGGTACTGCCATGCGTCCAGCATTCGCTGCGGCATGAGGTATCCGGGCCATTGCGGTCTGGACTGAACAACTCACCCTAGCTGTACGTCTGGGTGATTCATCTTTGGATATGTTGCAGCTTCTTGCCAACATATCTGAGGCCCAGCACTATGTTTCTGCTGCTTTATTTGATGCTATCCATCTGGTGGCAAGGGTTTCCACCATGTATGTGGTTGCCAGATGAGCTCTTTAGCTCAAGATCTGGGCTGCTGACACTGCTTCTAAGAAAGCCTTGCTGTCCCTACCCTTTCAGGGTACATCCTTATTTGGGTCAGATCTTATGGATCTGATTAGTGAGGACACTGGGGGTAAGAGTACTCATCTGCCCTTGGTCCCCAGGAAGAAACCTCCTCTCCAGCGTGACATGTTTTTTTGGTCCCTTTCAGACTGAGACACGTCCGGCGAACCAGACGGTTCCCTTAGCTCCACGTGCCTCCTCCAAGCCCAAAAAGCAATGGAAGCCCAAGGTCTCCTCCAAGCTCAAGGATTCCAAGACTTCTCTGGCATGACTCGCCAAACCCGGGTCCCCATTCAGCTGTGGGTGGTCGTTATCGTCACTATCACAGCAATTGGGTTTTACAAGTAGTGGTGGAAGGGTACAGGATCCCTTTTGCCTCTCTTCCTCCCTTACATTTTTTTTCCCCTCTCATACACCCCAGGGTGTGGAAAAATGCTGTCTCTTCTGGACAGGGATGTTCTGGAACCTGTTCCAGTTCAGGACAGAGGTACGGGTTTTTACTGAAACCTCTTCGTAGTGTCCAAGAAGGACGGTGGTTGTTGTCTAGTTTTGGACTTGAATGATCTCCATTCCTTTGTGATCCGGTCTTATTATCACCAGGAGGCCCTGAGGATGGTGATTGCTGCTATGATTCTGGGGGAATTTCTTGCTTCTCTGGACCTTCAGGACGTGTATTTAAATATTGCCATTCATTCAGAGAGCCGGCAGTATCTCAGATTTGCCTGCGACCAAGGGCATTTTCAGTTCTCAGCTCTTCCATTTGGTCTGACTACAGCGGCTCAGGTCTTCAACAGTGTCCTGGGAGCCTTAGTGTCCGTCCTTCTACGGGGCGGCATCAGAGTTACTCCATACATGGACGACCTGCTTCTGAAAGCCCCTTCTGCGGAACTTTGTCAGCAGGTTCAGGACTGCATTCACACACTTACCCATCATGGGTGGATTATCAGCTTGGACAAGTCGGATTTCATCCCGTCACAGCGTCTGGTCCTTCTCTTCGACACTCAGCAGAGCATGGTTATCACGGTGCCCGTGATTGCTGCATTTCTATGTCTGTTACCGGTGGGGGGCTCCCATTGGGTGTCTGCCTTTAGCCCGCCTCATATTGCCTATTTAAACTGTGTCTGGGTACCCTTTGGTTGCCCTTTCGTGGTGTCTCTGATAGCATCCACTTCCACCATGCTCAGAAGCTTATTGGGCCTTTTGCTGCGTTCCTGAGTTCCTGATTCCATCCTGTTCCTGAGTCTCCTGTCATCAGTGCTGTTCCAGTGCCGGTTCCAGTTGAGTCTTCAGAGGTTGCTGTTTCCTGCCGCTTGTCTTCGTTGCTGCTCCTGATCCGGTTGATCGTCCTTGCTGACTCCTGTTCGTCTCCTGGCCCGGTTCCTGCTTCTGTGGTGACTTTCTGCTTCGGTCGCTTTGGCGACATTCTCTGTTGGTTTCCAGCGTGCGGCCACTGGTTCGCTCCACAAGCCTTGCGGCTATACTATACTGGTTGTTGGTTACAGCGTGCAGACGCTGATTTGCTCCATGAGCCTTGCGGCTATAATATACTGTCTCTTAGTCCCAGCGTGCGGACGCTGGGTTGCTCCACAAGCCTTGCGGCTATACTATATTGTCTGTTGGTCCCAGCGTGCGGACGCTGTTTCTCTCCACAAGCCTTGCGGCTATACTATTCTGTTTGTTGGTCACAGCGTGTGGACGCTGGTTCGCTCCTTTAGCCTTGCGGCTATAATTTACAGTCTGTTGGTACCCAGCGTGCGGATGCTGGTTCATTTCACCGCTAAGCTAACACTATATCTTGTATGATACCAACGCGTGGGTGTTGGTTCGCTCCATGACCTGTGGGTTATCTGTGTCCTGCCAGAAGGTTCCCATTGTGAGGGTGCTGGTTTACTTCCTTGTCTTGTTACGCAGGTAGTCTTATGATTCACTGTGCGCTGTCCAGTCCTAGACAGCTAGTGTCCTACAGTACATGAGTGATACAGTGTACAGACTACCAGGGAAAACCACTGATCTTGCAGTCTATCGATTACTATTAGACTGTCATTGCCATCTGACCGCTATTTAGATCACTGTGATTGATTACTGCTTCTTTGGGCTGCCTTGCCCGGTATATTGGTCAGGCTGGTAGAACCTTACGTAATTCCATCCTGAGGTTTCCTTACCCGGTATTGGCAAGGCTGGTAGAGCCTATATTGGTATTCCTTTGGGCTGCCTTGCCCGGTATATTGGTAAGGCCGGTAGAACCTTTTACATTATTCCATCCTGAGGTTGCCTTACCAGGTATTGGCAAGGCCGGTAGAGCCTAAGTCTTTTAGTATTGTGTTAGACTGCCTTGCCCGGTATATTAGTAGGCTCTACCGGCCTTGCCACTTGGGTGTCCGTTAGGCTGCCTTGCCCGGTATTTTGGCAAGGCCGGTAGAGCCTTTTATTCCTTACTGCTCAGGCTGTCTTGTCTGGTATATTGGCAAGACCGGTAGAGTCTGTATTTTTATAGTCCTTCCATTGGTCATTCTATGTATTGTATGTATGTGTTTAAAATCCTATGGGATTATCTTAATCGTTTCAATAAAGTTGTGTTTTTACCTAACCTTGCGTCTGAGAGTCTTAACAAACCGTGACAATGGTGTTTCTCACGGAGGAAGTGGCTCACCAGATCGCACACAGGGTTTCGTTTTTTCTAGCTCAAGATCCAGTTCCAGCCAAGAAGCTATCCTCTCTGGTGGGGAAATTCATCTCCACCATGAAAGCAGTCCCCTTTGCCATGGCTCACACCAAGGAGCTCCAGTGGTTTGTGATCCAGGTATGCAAAGGTCAGCAGGACCTTCTGCAGACGTCTGTATCCCTCCCTCTTCATGTGGAATTGAGTCTGTCATGGTAGCTCGACCTCTCCAATCTTCTGAAGGGCAAGTCCTTCCTGATATCCTTCTGGACCACTGTGACGACAGATGCCAACCTCTCCGGCTGGGGAGTGGTCCTGGGTCGCCTGAGTGCTCTTGGACGGTGGTCTCTGGATGAATCTCTCCTTCCCATCAATATATTGCAACTTCGGGCGATATTTCATGCCCTTCATCACTGGACACCCCAGCTGGACGAATGCCCAGTCCAGGCTCAATCCGACGACGCCACGGCTATGGCTTACATCAACAAGCCGGGCGGAAGTCCCTGCTTGGTTAGAGGTCAAGGCTATTTTGCTCTGGGCAGAAGAACATGTTCCTGCCATATCTGCAGTGCACATTCCAGGCGTAGACAATGTCATGACTGACTTCCTCAGTCGACACACGGTGGACAGCGGAGAGTGGGAACTGCATCCAGAGGTGTTCAACCTCATTGTTCAGAAGTGGGGTCTTCCTTGCATCGACCTGATGGAGACAAAACACAACCGGAAGGTTCTGCTCTCGCTGGAGGGATCCTCTAGCTTTGGCAGTGGATGCCATGTCCATTCCTTGATTATTTCTTCTGACTTACATCTTCCTTCCCCTTCCTATGTTGCACAGGGTGTTACAGAAATTTGAGACAAGCCTCAACAAGTTTGGTTTCCGGTACTTCTTGATCTGTCAGTAGCGGAGCCGTTTTGACTTCCCCCTCGTCCGGATCTTCTCCAACAGGGTTACCTGTGGAAGGAGGACGTTCATCGTCTAGCTTTGATGGCTTGGAAATTGAATCCTCAATATTGAAGAAGAGGTTTTTCTTCCGGTGTGGTGACTACCATGCTTAGTGCTCACAAGCCAGTTTCCTCAAATGCCTACCATCGTGTCTGGTCGACCTTTCTATCTTGGGGTGCAGATAGGGACTTGTCTGAGGAATTTGATCTGCCCATGGTCCTGGTCTTCTTGCAGGATGTTGTGGATAAGGGCCTCAGTTTGGGTTCCCTTAAGGTTCAGACTTCTGCTCTCTCCTGTTTTCTTTCAGAGGCACATTGCTATCCTTCCTGATGTCAAGGTGTTTTTCTAGGGTGTTGCTCATACTCGCTCTATCTTTAAGGCTCCTGCTCCTCAGTGGGATCTTAATCTGGTTCTTGGTGTCCTTCAGCACTCTCCCTTTGAGTCCTTGGCTACTATTCCTCTATGCCTTCTGATGTGGAAAATGGCCTTTCTCCTGGCGATCGTGTCTGTTTGCCTTGTCGCGGATTTTCATGCTCTGTCCTGTAGACCACCATTTTTGGTGTTTCATAAGGACAAGGCGGTGCTTCGCACCTCTCAGCAGTTCCTCCCCAAGGTGGTTTCGGAGTTCCACATCAATCAGGAGGTTGTGGTGCCATCTTTCTGCCCTGACCCCACCTCTGACAATGAGAGGGATCTCCACTTGTTAGATGTGGTGCGTTGTCTCAAATTTTATGTACATTGCATTGAGTCTATCAGACAATCAGATGCGCTATTCGTCATTCCTATGGGTCTCAGGGCAGGAAGACCTGCATCTAAAGTGACTTTTGCTTCTTGGATCAAGTCCACTATTCGTAAGGCTTATAAGCTGAGGGAGATGCCTGTCCCTTTCAGGGTCACGGCTCATTGTACTCTATTGGGGCCTCTTGGGCTTACAAGAATCAGGCCTCTGCTGATCAGTTATGCAAGGCTGCCACTTGGTTGTCTGTGCACACCTTTTCGAAGCACTACCATGTTGATGTGTTGGCATCGGCTGATGCCAGCTTTGGGAGGAAAATCCTGGAGGTTTTGCCTGTCTAGGATTTTCTTTGGTTCCTGGTGCTTTCTTCCCCTTTGAGCCCCATTGGCTCTAGTTCAGTGCGCTGTGTAACAGTTTGGGGTGGTGTTACCCCTGTTCAGTGTCTGTTGACACTTTATTGTTGTTGAGCTATCTCTGATCTGATGGTTCATATATGTGCTGGTGACTTTGGGGGCCTTGCGCCTGGTCCTTGCCTTACTTCCTACCTCTGGGAAACTCAGTGGTTGGACATCCCAAAGTTACCAGTAACCTGTATTGGACGACAGAGAAAAGGAGGATTTTAGTCTTACCTGTTTAATCCTTTTCTCTTAGTCCATACAGGTTACTGGTCTCCCACCCTGTTGAGAGACCATGCTTGGCTCACCTGTGGCAGACCGTGGGGGTCCTTCGGGGTCACGCTGTAACGGTTTTCTGACACTCAGACCAGGGTGTAAAGTAAAAACACAGTTTATTGAATCAAGGAGTAATACAATGCCCCTAGGGGCTAGTACAGGAATAGCAGAACTAGCAAACACAAACAGAGTGAATGCAATACAGCAAATAATACTGGACAATGGATAGTTAGTAAATGACCCCAAAGGGTTAACAAGTGCAAGGGGAGAACTCAGTCCTAGTTTGGCCAGCGCCCAGGATATATAGTAGTCTCTGGGTAAAAGTTCTTGAGTCACAAAGCTGGAACTAAGTAGCAGTCTCTGGAACACAGTTCTTGAATCACAAAGCTGGAGCAAGGTGTCTCTACTGAATTCACTCTCAAATAGAAACAGAAGGCACAAGTGACAGAGCTGAGTAAATACCACCACCGTGGGATATGAAGAAGTGCTATTTCCAAACTGAAGTACAAGAACCTGAGACTGGAAGTTAACTCTGCATGTACCCAATGGATAGTGCCCTGACACCTCTTGGATGTCAAATAGTGGTATCGAATGCACAAGCACTGAGAGCCAAGCACTGGATAGTGCAGATGGATAGCGTAACCTCTGTACGTCAGTAGGCCGGAGCCAGGACACCGATCCGGTGCCGTACGGAACTTTCCCAGCAAGAGCGAACGGATAGCAATGCCCACAGGCGCGGTCACGGTGCACACCGAACACCGGACCGGCAATGCTCTGCAGATGGTAATGAAGCGTTTCAGAGGTACAGAAGGAGTGGCTCTTAACTGATAAGTGTATGCTTGGCAAGAACTGAGGCACAAGACTGAGACTACGAAGCACTGCAGGAGTTAACAGGTTCTGTACTGGAACATCGCAACGTACTAGGAATGGCAAAGCAACCTTAATCTCAGCTAGAGGAGTGAGAGGAATAGCGAGACACCAAGTGATCAGAATGTCGCGGACGCGACCGGGCCGTGCAGGTACACCGGAACAGCAGACTGGAACAGACGATAACCGGAACCGGAGCACAGCAGGAACAACAGCCGAGGAATAGGATCAGTCACGGAGCAAGGTCGTCTACCGGAGCTGGGTCGTACACGGAGCAGGATCATCAGCCAGAATCGGATCAATCACTGAGCAGGGTCGTCAGCCAGAGCCGGGTCATACACGGAGCAGGATCAACAGCAGAGTCAGACAACCGGGTTGGTACACTGGAGCAGGATCAACAGCAGAGTCAGACAAGCCGGGTCGGTACACTGGAGAACTGGAACACAGCAACAAGGCACAGATACTGGAACACCACGAAAGGGCAAATCACAAGTGCCCAAGACCCAGAGTATAAAGGAACATCCTGGGCAGGCCAATCAGCATCCTCCAATGCACAGATAGCACAACCCTGATTGACAGTGTAGCACGGGAACCGTGATACACGCTCACAGGAGTCTTCTTTCCTTCCAGTATACAGTCATAGTGTTTCAAATCTTTCTGGAGCTAGTTGCTAGCTGCAGCCAAGGAGGGAAGGTAGGCTCCACCCCCTGCAGTCATTTCTAGAATTGTTCTTGCCTACTTAAATGGGTGGATCGCCTACCCAAAGTTACCAGTAACCTGTATAGACTAAGAGAAAAGGATTTAACAGGTAAGACTAAAATCCTTTCTTCTGGGTTTTCAAGAGTAATTCTGGACATATTTCTAGTATTTTATACTAGTCTTGAGATACTTTTATTTTAAGGATGTCTTACTCTAAGAGGCATGTGGCTTAATCTAAGCCTAAAGACTCAGTCATCCTTGGGTTAAGATAATTTAGTCTTAAGTGGCCCAAATACTCTCTCTTCTTCAGGGGGTCTTCAGTCTTTGAAGCCACCACTACGTTTAAATATGTGGCCCCTATTACTAAGAGCGTTCCCCAGATTCTAGGGGCCTCCTCTGAGGTGGAGTTATCTGATGGAGAGGAGGATGAAGGGGAAACTGAAGATATGGATTCTTTCTACTCCTGTTGGGATTCCTATGAGGCTGACCCTCTCCCATCTGCTGAGGTACTCATTAGAGCAGTCTTGGAGACACTTCAGGTCCCTGACACCTCTGATGAGGGGTCTTCCAGAGGCATAAGAAGTTGTCTTCCTTCTTTCATTCCAATGCTACTCTTGACCAGATTCTTCTGGATGAGTAGAAAACCCCACACAAAAGGCTGTTCATTAGTAAAAGGTTCTCTAAGCAGTATCACTTTTCTGGGGCAGCTTTGGAGCAGTTGGCCTCTCCTCCAACCATTGACCCCCTATTTCTCAGTTGACTAAGTCGTGCTGATGTTTCCAAGGAGGATTTGTTGGTTATGTCCAACATTGACGAATCCATCAACTATGTCTTTGAGGCTCTTTTTGACACGGTCTGGTGGTCTGCTAAGGCCACTGCTTTTTCTGTTGCTGCACAACGCAATCTGTGACTTATGATTTGGCCTGTGGACCATCTTCTAAATAGTTGTGGTTTCTTTGCCTTTTCAGGGAAAGCATCTGTTTAGACCTGAGCTGAAACAGATAATCTGTGATGCTGATGATGGTAAGAGCACTTTGTTGCCTCAAATGGCTATCAAATGTCGGACCATGGCAAGGAGACTGCTTCTTTTTAGTTTTGAGGCTGAAAGGTTCACAAGCCTCTCGAACTCGCTCCGCCGCAAAGCCTAGACAGGTCTGACGGCCCAAGTGGGCAGCTACAAGGGCTAAGCTTGTCAAGCACTCTTCTGCATGACACATGGAATCATGGTTCGTCATTGACTGTAGGGGGTCATCTCCAGTCTTTTTCAAGATGCCTGGGAGTTTTCCATCATTACCAAGGGTTTTTCTGATCATATCCCAAGCATACCCCATAGATTTCAGGTCCCTTCTGTCATTTCATTTCTTTGTAAAGGTTGCTGAAAGAGCTGGTCAGTAGGTGTTTTCTTAACATTGCGGAGCCACACGGTCGTTTCACTGATTAACAGACTATTAATTTGGGCGTTAAAACTAAGCTATACACCAATAATCGCAACGCCACCCCAGCATTGGGAACAAACTTGCATTTTCTGCTGAGGCAGTTCACAGTCATATACTAGGCAAGCCAGATCTATTTGGGTGTAGTGGACAATTCATCTGCATCCTAGACTGGTCAATGATTAACTGTTGAATTGATCCCACTGATACTGCGGCAAGCATGTGTACTTGGGTTTCATGGGGTTTCTCTATTATCTGTCAGATTTTTCTAAAGGGTCAAGTTACCAAACCCCTCACTTGCTATATTGTGTTTCCTGGGACTATCCGGTTACACATAAGACAGTACTATTTGTGTGTGTGTATATGTATATGTGTATGTGTGTATATATATGATATATGTATGTGTGTGTATGTATATATATGTGTGTGTGTGTGTGTGTGTGTATATATTAAATATAAAAATATATATAATTTTTATATATGTGTGTATATGTTTTAAGTGAGACTGACATACTATTTGGAGGGTCAGTATATTGTTAAGCAAGTGAGATGATAAAACTAACAAACCAAGCTCATCATCTGGTTTTCATGTGTTTCAGCTGCTCTTTAATCATCAATACTTATTGAAACATTCCAGTTCTAACTTAGATTTTAAAACCATTCAGTAGGTGTCTCCGTGACATTGCAGAGCGATACGGCAAGCCAGATATGCCCCGGTCTACTATTTATTTGTTTCACTTATCTTTTAACACTACCTTTCCATCCACTTAAATCCCTCTCCACACTGAGTGTTCTCTATAAAACTTCACATGCCCTACAGATTAGGGATTGATATACACTATGTATAATTTCTTACTTATATTTGTACTCAGGGTTTAGGCAGTAGTAACGATGAAATACATAAGTATTGGTGCCCCCCAAGGGTATCCAGCCCCTTGGGGATAGATCGTACTGCCGTTAGCCTGATTTAGAGGCCAAAAATAACCAAAGACTCAGTAAGTGAATATATATGCGTTTAATTACATTGTACAGGAATTTACTAAGTTACGCTTCTTTGGGCCTTACTGATTTCGGACACTGGGTTAAAAATATAGGTAGAAAAACAGTTGAATCTCCACCTGCCTAATCTTTGTGTGTGTGTGTGTGTGTGTGTGTGTGTGTGTGTGTGTGTGTGTATATGTATGTATGTATGTATGTATGTATGTATGTATGTATGTATGTGTATATATATATATATATATATATATATATATATATATATATATATATATATATATATATATATATATATATATATATATATATATATATATAATAATGTGCGCTAGTACTTTGTTTTTGGAGGCTGTAGATACGGCTCCAATATGGAATGAATGGCCTGAGAATGCATAAGGGTTTTTTCCCAAGCGTGATGGAAGGATTCTGACATATTTAATAAAAACTGAGGCTGATAGTGGCTTGTTGGTCTGTGAATGATTAGCTGTTAATGTGACCAGGTTCTGCAGATACTTCACGGGGCACCATAAGTCCACTGTTGGGTAATGAGAAATGATAGCGCCCATTCTTGTCTGGTCTGTTTTTGATTTGAGTAATGTTAGCTTGAAATGAAAAGTGAATTGGTTTGATTTAACAAATGATTCTTTCTTAGATTTAACTGTAAAGTCCCCTGGCCTGAGAGAACCAAAAAAGGCTAAGCAAATAGCTGCTGCTATTACTGTACTGATTTGTAAACCAAACAGGTTTTTTGATAATAAGTCTAACATTTGACATATCCGTTTCCCTGTGACTGGGAGTCTTTGGCGAGGGGGCTGGTGGTATAATTTGGCAAGCACTTTAAAGGGATAGTAATACTTCATTTTAACTTTATTTTATTTTGTAGGCATTAAAAAACATGAAGAATGATGTAAGTCTTATCTCTCAAACCTTTATGGTTTATGAGATATTCACAAGCAAAGTTTCCCCTCCCCGCCCCTTTTACCTAGTGTAAGCCATCTCTTCTCAGATGTGAATCTGGTTGTATGACAGGACAGATACAGAAACCTTTATGGTTTAAGAGATATTCACAGACAAAGTTTCCCCTCCTGTTCAACCAGATCAGAAGGGAGGTGCCCAGGTAGAC
This sequence comes from Rhinophrynus dorsalis, assembly GCA_037306005.1. Classification (NCBI taxonomy): domain Eukaryota; kingdom Metazoa; phylum Chordata; class Amphibia; order Anura; family Rhinophrynidae; genus Rhinophrynus; species Rhinophrynus dorsalis. The sequence continues at coordinate 242,089,818 of CM074724.1, read as the reverse complement.
TGCAGAGAGGGACAATCTTCAATTAAGATAAGGGAAAAAGCTGAAAAACTTGTCAAGGGGGGGAAGGGCTTTCATTGTTTTCATACAAAGAAAATTGTCCCCTTCTGTTATCTGTCTGGTCATACAACCAGATTCACATCTGAGAAGAGATGGCTTACACTAGGTAAAAGGGGCGGGGAGGGGAACTTTGCTTGTGAATATCTCATAAACCATAAAGGTTTGAAAGATAAGACTTATATCATTTTTCATGTTTTTTTAATGCCTACAAAATAAAATAAAGTTAAAACGAAGTATTACTATCCCTTTAAGGAATAGTTTAATATGATAATCGTTAAATAATGAAGGTAAGTTTGGATTGAGCATAGCCAGATGGTGCTGTATACCAGAAAAGTGTGGGAGAGGCAGTATGACCGTATGCAGCAAAAGCCAGAACGGTGGCTGGTGAAAACAGGTTTGTTGGGTTAGGTGAATACATTTTTTGTATATATTCCACACTTGGATGTACGTTTTTATTATGTTAGAAGCCATGGCGGCCCACATGATAACACCTACTTGGCTGATAAAGTGGTTCATGGCATCATTAGCTCTTTGAAAGACTAGGTTTGGACTGGTTGTGGTTTTGCATCTGGCATGAGTCTGAAAAAGTCCTGAAATTTAAAACGAGAGAGAGCGTCAGCAGCTGTGTTTTGGTGACCGGGAATGTGGGTGCTGTGAAAGAAAAATGTATGCTATAATGAAATCAGGTTAGTTTCCACAAAAATAACATGATTGAGTGGTTGGTGGATCTGCCTTTTGTTTATAATGTGAAGTGTAGCTAAATTGTCTGTACGAAATATGACTGAAGCTCCGGATCATTGACTCCCCCAGATTGCTGCAGCTGCCACCACTGGATAGATCTCAGAGTGGGGAGGTTTCCAGGAAGTCTGGAATAGGTGAAATGTCTGCAGGCCACCGTTCTGCTAGCCATTCTCTACCCCAAATTGCTGAAAAACTATGAACTGGGGAGGCGTCCGAGAAAGTAACGGGTGAGGCTTGAGAAATTGGTGGGGGGAACAAAACTTGGCCGTTCCAATGTGACAAGAAGTTGCCCCACATTTTGAGGTCTGCTAATGCTGGATTGTCTAGCTGACAAGTGTTGGATGTATGTTGGGTTGACAAGAGGGAGAGAATATGTGAAATGAAAGACCGCCCTTGTGGGATTATGCGCTAGGCGTAACTAAGGTGGCCAAGGAGGGATTGCACCTCTGTTCGTGTAGTGTGCTTGTGTTTTAAGAATTGGTGTACTAATTCTTGAATTCTAGTTACTTTTACTGCTGGTAGACTGGCTTCGAAAACCACGGAATCCAGTTTAACCCTTTGAGTGCCAGAGTGGTACGGAATGCATTGCTTTGCAATGCATTCCGTACCACTCTGGCACTCAAAGGGTTAATACCCAGAAATTCTACAATCTTGGCTGGCCCTACTGTTTTGTGGCTTGACAGGGGAATGTTTAGTTTGTTAAATAGCGGTATCAGAGTATCAAGGCTGTGAGTGGAGGCTGACGCGGCTTCAAACAAGAGAAAGTCGTCCAGGTAATGGATGACAGATGGGCACCTACCCTTGTTGAGCAAAATCCAGCACAGGACTTCGCAAACGAGTCGAACATTTTTGGGCTGCTTTTGGACCCAAATGTCAACCTGGACGCAAAATAGAACTGACCTTCCCACTATATCCCCTGCAGGTGCCATAGAGAGGGGTGGACGAGCAGGAGCTTAAAAGCATTCTGTATGTCGGTTTTTGATAACCAGCACCCTGGGTCTGCATGCTTAATGAGTGAGATGGCATTATATATTGTGGAATAATGGAGGGAGTATTTGTCTGAAAGGATAAGTGAATTTAAGCTAGGAATACTGAAAGAATGGGGTGGCTGAGAACTCCATTACTAACCTTTGTTTGTTGGAAAATTTGTGTGTTGCTAGTCCGATGGGGTTGATCCTCCCAAGAGGGAAATGGAGGTGATGGAAAAGGACTGAGGAGAAAACCCTTTTCAGATTCTTGGGAGAGAAGGTATGAAACTGTTTGGGGGTCTGATTTGGCTGAAAGAAGGTTTGGGTAAATGACAGCTGAGCCCGGGGTGGCCACTATCCCTGTATGAAAACCTTCTCTAAAACCTGAAATAATGTAATACTGAAGACGAGAACGAAATCCATGATGGACAACTTTCTAGAAAGTCTGGGGTCCTTGGATTTTAGTGTCACGGAGACGTCCCTACAGTTGATGGTCTTGTGCTCAGCCAATTCCTGAGAGACTGAGTAGGGACACCAAATTGATGTCCTTCCCATCAATTATGTCCCTACGTATGTGTGGTGGCACAAGGTGAGCTGGAGTAATACGTGGAGAAAAGGAACTTGCAGTACCTGGCTGTGGTGCAAGGGTGCTTCTTGTCGTGACAGGAGTCCCGATGGATGTAACCCTTTCTAGTTCTGAAAGGCAGGATTGTCCATGTTGTACAGAATGTGAGCTAGTTCTCCTGATATCAGGTTGGGAGTAGATGGGGAAGGGGATGGAATTAATCTGGGAGTGCTTGCTTCTGGTGGGAAAAGCAAATGAAATAGCTTGTTTTTTTTTCTGTCTGAGGCTGGATAGGGAATGTGGCGGCGGGTTGGTTCCGCCATAAGCTTTGCCACTGTCCAGTCCCGGATCGAAGGGGATCGAAGCCTTGAGGTTTCTTACTTGGTTGATAGGAGAAACACTTGTGCTTGGTACGTTTCTTCCTTCTACACTATCCAAATTATCCATATTGACCTGAGGGAGAAATAATCATAGTAGGCTGCGGAGGGAGTGTGAAAAGAAAATGATGGGGGTGAGTGATAGGTGCATTTAGATTGATGGACCGTGAAAGGTGGGGAAGGGATCCTCTGGCGCCAGCCATCGTGATATAGGGAATGAGGGAGATAGTGCTGTGACTATTGGCGCTCCCTCGAAGCATGTAAATATGAAACAGAGCATGTCCCGAGGAGCACAGACTCATACTGTGAGGGATGGGTAAGACCTTGTAGGTGCTCACCCAATCTATAACCCAATCTATCTTCTGGCATGTGACCCCTTATCTCTCTACTGTAATTTACTGTTGAAAGTGTAGTGTGTGAAGAGACTAATTCTGTGTTGAGGAAATGCAAGTGCCTTAATGGTGTAAAATTGGTTCAAAACCTTTGGCCTCTGTGATGAGGTAAGGTTGAATGTAAAGAGGGTGGTGGGGTTCCTTCAGCTTCTTCAAAGAGGTAAGACCCCCGGCGGGGGGAAGACTGAGGACCTACTGTTTGTGCGTTAAGTGGAATCTGGTGTGGGGGGCATCTTTGGCCTCAGAGCAGAGGTAGGTGTCTGCAAAGGAGGATCCTTCGGCCTACTGTTTTTTTTTTTTTTTTTTTTTTTTCCCCTTGTAGGTTGGAGGGGAGGGGGGACACCTTTGGCATCTTTGTGCAAAGGTAGGTGGACTGAGGAGGAGGATCCTTTTGGTCTAATTGAAGAGGTAAGATCCCAATGGGGGGTTGAAGGAGGTCCTACTGTTCTGTGAGTAAGTTGGAGGGGGGAGGGAGGGGCACCTTTGGCCTTGTTGCAGAGGTAAGGTGGGAGAGAGGGAGACTTTGACCCTTAAGAGAAGCAACTCCCACCGGCGGAATGAGTTGGGTACTCCTGGATTAGGAATCTTAATGGAGGACGTAGTGCAAAAGTGATTGGCCAGTAAAGGGATAAACTAGGATTTGTGGAGTGGTGAAATTTAAAATTGAACTAGTCTGCTATCCTATACTGGTGACCCCGAAGTTGTGGACAAACAAGTGAGCATTGACAAAGTAGTGACCTCTTACCTGAGGTTTCACAAAACATTAACCTACCAATACATAAATATATAACATTGTAACTGGCGGTAAATGCAGTGACTAGCAAAGTGTGTTTTTTTTTTTTTTTTTTTTTTTTTTTTATAAATAATAATACATGGAATTACATACATTTAATTCAGATATTTAAAAAATAAATTAATTGTGCCATTTCCGATCTCCCAAACCTTTTATGGTTTGGGAGATATCAGTCTGCAAAGTTCCCCCTTCCCTACCCTTTTTCTGATGTCAGCTTTCTAACTTGGAGACGGAGATCCCAGTACATAGACCGTCCTGCGGCTCTTCAGCAGAGTCGTGATCGCGGTAGTTACAAAGAAATACTTCATTTGAACGGTCTACAACTTGTGCCTGGTTTGCAAACACACGTTGTAGACCATTCAAATGAAGTATTTCTTACAAGAGTAATAAGTGAAGTTTCTTTAAAAGATTGTTTGCAAGAGGCTGAATTGGTCGATCCTTCCCTTCATTCAGCAGATCACTGACAAAGAGATCACAGGGAGAACATAATGGCACCTGAGACTCTGTGATTCCATGTGACATAAACAGGGGACCCATGATATATTACTGACAGTATAATGAATATTTCCTTCAATAAATCTAGATTGTCTCTGAGCCTAGGTACTTATAAAAGGACAAACATTTCTTTAGCCCTTATTGTGTATTCCGGGGGTTAAAAGTGTATCAGGACCTTTACCAAAAGCTAAGAAAAAAACCCTGCGGCCCAGACATGACCTAGAGACCATGACCCACAAATCATCGGCACCTAAGCCCATGGTCCATATGCTGTGATAAACGTGTCCACTACCCATAATTAATGTTTAAGCATAGTTGACATGTTCTGTACTAGTAAGTGTCTGTATCAATGAATTTGGGGGGTAGACATATAAAAGGCAAACTGGTTGGTAAGAATGATGTATTGTGCGAAACTGCAAGTTTGTTGAGAATTTAGAAGATGTGTACTACTTGACATGCTTAATATACCACTGTTAAGTATAATGCACTGTAAGGATCATGGTTAACAGCTGATGAATTTAATGGGTATGAACGTATTTGTAAGAAACGGTTGTACATCATTGAAACTGTTTGCATGATAACCCTATAAAAAACACCAGTTGAGTTGTTTTCTCTGAAACCTAAGGCTTATGAGTAAGTGTTTATATGGTACCTGAATCTGGAAGAAGAACTGGTGATGACTGCGGCCGAAAAATGGCGGGAGGTTACAGTCCGCGTGGATGATACTTACTTAAATCCGGAAGTGGCTAGCCGGAAGTTGATCTGCGTCGCTAATTAACGCCGAGTATCGAGCGGTGAAAGCAAGACGCCTATGACATAAGGCACCCAGTGGTAGAGGCTGCTGACCTTAAATACGTCCCACAAATCCAGACTCAGCCTTAGACATATACCTTGCGTGATAAGTGTAATCTTTTAGTTCTTTCTTTTAAAGTTGTTTTTTTTTTTTTTCTTCAATAAGCTGGTTGTTTTAATTGTCTATATACATTGATCCAGACATAATGGATCAATTTGGGGTTCTGTAGGAGTGCAACAAATAAGTAATGATCTTCTCCTTGGTCTTTCAGGATTTTCTTTTACTTTAACTACAATTTATCATTACTATGCACCCATACTGCCTGGTTCAGTATTAGGACTATATCCCACCCCATGGCTTAGTGCGATCTAGGTCACTCTTTTTGCCGAAAGAGACATACAGGGCATGGCTGTTCCAGGAGACAGTGGTTTCACTGCTGGAAAAACAGGTTCTGGTTCCAGTACCTCTCCCAGACAGTGGTTCAGGTTTTAATCCCAATCTGTTTGTGGTTCCAAAAAAGGATGGTGGCTGTCCCATTCTGAATCTCAAATGTCTCAAGTATATGGAATCTTTGTGTTCTTTCATCACAGCAATGTACCTGGGAGAGTATCTGGCATCTCTGGACCTTCAGGATATGTATCTACATATTGCTATTCACCCAGACAGCCAATGATACCTCCATTTCGCGGTAGGCTCAGATCTCTATCCGTTTACGGCTCTGTGCCTTGCGCATTCCCCAGGGTCATGGAGGCCTTAGCGGCCTTCATCCACACCCTGGGCATTTCCGTGACTCCTACCTGGTTGATCTTTTGCTCAAGGCTTCCTCGGAAGAGATCTTCGCTTGTCATGTTCAGGAATGCGCCCGACTTCTGGCCTGCCAAGGTGGATCTTGAACATCCTCAAGCCCTTTCGGGTGCCTTCTCAGGAACTTGTCGTCTTGGGGATGAGGTTCGACACCCATCAAGGGAAAGTCCTCCTACCCGAGGACAAGTTTCCTGATGCAGGCCCTGGAGTGACCCTCGGCCACAATCTGTACATGAGTTCTGCGCAGGTCCACAAAAGGGAACATCAGAGGCATGTCATCCAAAGCTGGTCCTGGAATCCAGAAAGTTGGGGCCAACAGATGTCCCTTTCTCCAGAGGTCAGTCGGAACCTCCAGTGGTGGTTGCGGAACCTGGAACAGGGGAAACACTTTGATTCCAGAGTGGACCCTGGTCACTATGGCCACCAGCCTGAGTAGCTGGGGTACAGTTCTGGGCAACCTGGGGAAGAGACCTTTCAGTTCATCAATGTCTTGGAACTCCAGGTGATTAGACTGGCCTTTGTGTACTGAACATCCATTTTGAAGGGGAAGCCGTTTAGAGTTCAGTCGGTCAGTGCAGCTGCTTAGTTTGAGGTGAAGTACATTCCAGGTTAGGTGGAAGCCCACGTTCCGGTCATCTCGGCCTTTCACATTTAGGGGGAGAAAACGTTCTGGTGGACTTTCTAAGTTGAGAAGACCAAAGTGGGGGGGATGCATTCTACCTGATTGTGCAACTGTGTGGTGTGGCGATAATAGGTCTCATGGCCACCAGGGACATTAGGAAGGTCCTGACCTTCTGCTCCTGAACTGAAGATCCTCTGGCCTTTGCCACAGATGTGGTGATTGATTCCGTGTAACTTCCACCTTGCTTATGCATCTCCACCATATTGCTTATTCCCATGGTAATAAGGAAGGTCAGGATGGATGGTGCAACTGTCATTCTGGCCGCCTCTTACTGGACCAGGAGGGAGTGGATTGCAGACCTGGTCAGTCTCTTGATTCAGCATCTGTTCCACCTTCCTCCCAGGCCAAATCTCTTGCTCCAGGGTTACCCGTGGCATGAGGATTTGGAGAAAATGGCTGACTGCATGGCACTTCAAACCAACATCCCGAGGCAGAGTTAATTCTCCGCAGAGGTCATTTCCACTATGGTTCAGGCCAAGAAGCCGGTCTCCTCCAAGGCCTACCATAGTGTATGGTCTATTTTCCATAAGTGGCTTGTGGACAAAGTGGTCTCTTCGCATGAATTTCCTTTGGTATTGTCCTTTCTCCAGGATGTAATGAGCAAGGGACTCTGAGCTCTATTAAGGTTCAGATTTCAGCACTTTCTGTGCTTTTTTTTTTTTTTCTTCCCCCCAGAGATGTATTACCACCATTCTGGACATAAAGAGCTTCCTTCAAGGGGTAGCTAAGGCTTTCTCTGACTTTAAGGCTCCCACTACTCCGTGGGAACTTAATTTGGTTTTGGAAGTGTTGCAGAGGCCTCCCGTTTGAGCCCCTTCCATTCCTCTGTGTCACTTGATGCTCAAGATTGCTTTTCTTTTGACAGTAGTCTGCCCAAAGAGTTGCTGAATTGCAGGCTTTGTCTTTGAAACCACCTTTCCTTGTGTTTAATAAGGATGATTTCTTCCTAAAGTGGTCTGAGTTTTCATATCAGATTATTGTGCATTAAATCTATCCTGATCCAAAGTCGGACAGGGAGAAGGATCTCATTTGATAGACGTGGTACTCTGCCTTAAATGTTTTTTGCCTTTTCGCAAGGCTGAGTCTGTCATCCCTGAGGATCCTAGGGCAGGTTGGGCTGCTCCCAAGGTCACTTGCCTTTTAGATAAAGGGTATTAAATGCCAGACATATGAGCTCCAGAAGAAACCTATTCCCTTTATGATCACAGAGCATTCCACTAGATCTGTTGGGGCCTCTTTGGCTCGCAATAATCTGGCCTCAAGTGAGCAGTTTGCAAGGCAGTGACTTGGTCCTCCTTGTATGCATACATTTGGCCTCTGCTGAGGCCAGCTTTGGCCACACTGTCCTTCTGTGGTGGTCCTGCCTGTTTAGGGACCTGCACACTTGGTTGCCTTACTGTTGTTCAGTTGTCTGAGCCCTGTAGGCTCTTGTTCTTTGGTGCTGTGTAAGTTCCATGTCCGTTGACACTTACTGTTTGGGTTATTCAGGTACTAGATAGTCCTAGGGAACTCTGATATCATAGAGTCGGGCATGAGGTCCTTTCTCCTTTTTCCACCTCTGGGAGCTTAGTGTTGTGTTATACCCATGTTACCTGTGTTCCATATTGGATGTAAGAAAAGTGTTCTTACCTGTTAAATCCTGTTTGCTTTAGTTCATATGGAACACCAGTATCCCACACAGAAAAAGACCTTTGTTCCTGGCCTTGCTTTCGGGGGCTAACCCAGTCCTTTTGGAGACTTTTTCTTGTAGTAGATTTTCTTCTCTTTCCTGCTTGTTTGTTTGTGTGGCTTCTCTCACATGAATTCTGGGTAATGCAGGGAGGGGATGGGTTGAGCTGAAGGAGGGAGTCTCCATCCATAACGCTGTCTTTTGAGATGTGTCCTACCCTCCAAGAGGGACTCAACCCCATGGTACCTGTGTTCCATATGTACTAAAGAGAAAAAGATGTAACCGTTAAGAACACTAAAATCGTTTATCTTATGTCCAATATGAAACACCGGTACCATGGGGTTGAGTACTTCCTTTTGGAGGACAGGACACATCTCAAAAGACAGTCGTGTAGGTGGAGACTCCCAGTGACTCCTCCAGCTTAACTGCTCCCATCACCTTACACTTAGACACTTGGTTTTTTTAGCTTTATTATTTTCTGTTAGATATGGGGCTGTCAAAATTCCCCCACTAGGTGGGTTACCTTTACTGTGCTCCCCCTGGAGTGGATTGACCAGTGGTGCATGTGCTATGTGGACCCTTACAGCCCTGTGGAGGGAATCTTGCATGCCAAGTTTTCCCTCCCAGCAGAGTCTCCTGGGGCTCTGCTTACTTTCACAATGGGAACATGAAGACTGGTGAGTAACCCTTTGAGTGCCTTGGTCCCCTTGTCCCTGTCTTTTGTCTCTTCATACAGATGTGGGTGATTTCACTGTTGACCACAGTGGCCCAACTTCCTCTGTCCTTCAAGAGGTGCCTTCAATCCTGGAAGCCCACCCCCCAACTACCTTTAAGTATGCGGCCCCTAGATCTCAGTTTGCCTGTGCCCATAGGGGCCTCCTCTGAAGAGTGACTTTTGGGAGGGGAGGATGAGGAAGGGGAATATGAGGATATGGATTCTTCCTACACCTGTGGAGATCCTTATGAGGTAGACCACCTTCCCTAGGCTGATGGACTTATTAGGGCTGTTTGTAGAGACCCTTCAGGTCCTTGTCCCCCCCCTTAATGAGGGGCCTTCCGCTGCTTATGTATTACAGAGGTGTAGGAAATCTTCTACTGTATTTCTCCCTAATACCACTCGTTATCAGATACTTCTGTATGAGTGGAAGACCCCTGGTAAGTGATTATCACCTAGAGATTTGCTAGACCGTACCCCTTTCCAGAGGCAGCTCTGGTGCAGTGGGCCTCTCCTCCTACTGTGGATCCCCCCAGGCTAGCCGAGTTCAGTGCCCTGCATTTGGCAGATGCAGCGGGACTGAAGGACTTTGCATATAAGAAACTTGATTCTATCGTCAGGGCTTATTTCGCGACCACTAGGGCTGCATTGAGGCCTGATTTTGCCTCTGCCTGGGTTAAAAGAGCTGTTGCCGTGTGGGGTGAACAAATGGTGGAAGCTGTCTGAGCAGATGCTTCCAATGAGGATCTGTTGGTCTTTTTGGCCAACATGAGGGGCCAACTCTTATTTTTGAGGGGGTCAGATTGCCTGCTAAAGCCTCAGCTGCCTTAGTTACTGCTCAACACGCTTTGTGGCTTCAGATGTGGTCTGAGGACCAATCTACCAAGAAGTCCCTAGTTTCCTTACCTTTTCAGGTCAAGTCTGTTTCGACGTTAGCTGATTTATTAGCTCTGCAACTGTTGCCTCAGATCCCCACCAAATGTCCAACTATGGCAAGGAAACTGCTTTTCTGTCTCTGGCAAAGGCCACAAACTTCGCAGGCCTCCTACTCACGCCTCTCCGTCAAGCCCAGACATCAGTGGCAGCCCAAGCAAACAGCTTCAAGTCTGTCAAGCCAGCTTCCACATAACTCCCTGAATCCTGGTCCCCAGGTTCCAGCAGGATGGCAACTTCACCTGTTTCGGGACAACTGGACGTTCTCAATAGTGGACCGATGAGTTTTATGGGTAATTTTAGAAATGTACAGAGTAAATTTTAGATCCCTTCCTCCTTTTTGTTTCTACTTGTCCAGAGTTGCAACAGTGCGGGCCAGATTGTCTGATTTGAGAGGCAGTGCTGGAAAAGAGGGTCCTGGTTCTGGCACCTCCGCAGGAGCAAGGTTTCTATTCCAAACTGATTGTGGTCCCAAAGAAGGATGGGGGCTGCCATTCCATTTTGGATCTCAAATGTTTCAACAAGGGGAGTACCTGGCATCTTTGGACCTAAAGGATGCATACCTGCACATTCCAATCCAACCAGACAGCCAACGCTATCTGCTTTTTGCCTTTGCCTCAGAGCATTACCAGTTTATCGTTCTGCCATTTAGTCTGGCCTTGGGCCTCTGGTGTTTAGCAGGGTCATAGGGGCCTTGGCAGCCTTCATTCACACCTGGGGCATTTCCATGAATCCTTAGCTGGACGACCTTTTGATCAAGGCTCCTTCATTAGAACTTTTGTCCCAGCATGTTCAAGAATGTGCTCAACTCCTGGTCCACATGGGTTGATCCTGAACATGAGCTATTCCTCAGCATGAAGTTCTACATTCACCTAGAGAAGGTCTTTTTGCCGGAGGGCAAGATCCTGCCCATTTATGCGGGACGTATCCCAGGCTGTGAAGTGACCCTCAACCAAGGTCAGGAAGTACATGAGTTCTGGGCTGGCTAGTGTCAACTCTAGAAGTGGTGCCTTACTCTCTGGTATACACCAGGGAACTTCAGAGACATGTCATCCAGATTTGGTGAGGGAATTCGGCTCTTCTGGACTGGCAGATCGCCTTCTTTCTCAAAGCCATATGGGAGCTGCAGTGGTGGTTGCAACGGCACACCCTAAAACAGGGAAGTCCTTTGTGATCCTGGAATGGACTCTGGTTAGAACTGATGCCAGCCTGAGAGGCTGGGATGCAGTTTTAATTCATCAGAGAATCCAAAGCAGGTGAACTGTGGAAGAGTCTCTCCTGGACCTCAGGGCGATCTATCTCACTTTTGTGTATTTGACCTCTCAGTTGAAGGGTCAGCCAGTGCGAGTCCAGTTGGACAAGGCCACTGCTGTGGCTTACATCTACCATCAGGGGGCACTTGAAGTGCCACTGCCTACATTCTTGGTTGGGTAGAAGCCCATGTTCAGGCAGTATCTGTCGTTCCTGGAGAAGAACACATGCTAGTGGACTTTCTAGGTTGCTAAGGCTTGGATCTGGGAAAGTGGGAACTCAATCTGGAAGTGTTCCACCTGATTGTGCTACAGTGAGGACTGCTAATGATCAACCTGATGGCCATGAGGGACAACAGGAAGGTTCTGGCCTTCTTTTTCTGCGGGGTATTCTTTGGCCTTTGCCACTGATGCATGTGTTTTTCCTCCTATACCACTCATTATCAAGGTCCTCCGGAAGATCAGGATGGATGGTGTGACAATTATTCTGGTTGCAGTGTATTGGACCTGGAGTGGCTTTCAGAGCAGGCGAGTCTTTCCATTCAGGATCCACTCCCGGTTGCTTCCAGGCTGGACCCTCTCCAGGGCTAACTTTGGAAAGAAAATGTGGAAAAGCTGGCTTTGATGGCATGGCTGTTGAAGCCCACATCCTGAGGAAAAAAAGATTCTCTGCTGAGGTCGCTTCTACGATGATTCAGGCTAGGAACTCTGTTCCCTATAAGGCCCACTATAGAGTTTAGTCTGTTTTTTTAATTTCTGGTGTGTGGATAGGGACCTGTTTTCACAAGATTTTTCTCCAGGATGGTGTGAACAAACGACTCTGCTTGAATTCCTTGAAGGTTCAGATCTTGCCTCTTGTCAAAGTGTTCCTTGAGGGGGTCACCTTCTTTCCCTGCCTTCAAGGCTCCCACTTCTCCTTGGGATCTTAATTAGTTTTTGGGTGTTCTGCAGAGGCCTTCCTTTGAACCCACTGCTACCATTCCTATGAGTCAGTTGATGCTTAGGATGGCTTTTCTTCTGGCAGTGGTCTCAGTATGCCGAGTTGCAGGCTTTGTCTTGCAAAGCATCTTTCCTGGATGTTGACAAGGACAAGTTAGTTCTTCGAACTACTCAGGAATTTCTTCCCAAGGTAACTTCTGAGCTCCACGTCAGTCAGGAGATTGGTGTGCCTTCCTTCTGTCCTGATCCTAAATCTGACAAGTAGAGTGATCTCCACTTGCTGAGTGTGGTGCCATGCACAGCACATAGTCTTTCCATAAGACGGACTCCTGACTTATCATCCCTGAGGGTCCTAAAGCAGGTCAGGCTGCTTCCAAGGTCACTGTGGCCTCTTGGATCAAGTCTACAATACGGCAGGCTTATGAACTCTGGAAGAAACCTGTTCCCTCCAAGGTCCTAATGCATTCCACTAGGTCTGTAGGGGCCTTCAAGAATCAGGCCTCGGCTGAGCAGTTGTGCAAGGTGGCAACTTGATCCTCCTTGCATACCTTTGCAAAGCACTATCGTGTGGATGTCCAGGCTTTGATTGAACCCAGCTTTGGCTGGGAATTCCTTCAGGCAGTTCTGCCTTTCTAGGGACCTGTCTTTTCTTGGGCCTTACTGTTGTTCAGCTGTTCTTTTGAGCCACATTGTCTCTTATTGTGTGCTGTGCAAGATTAGTGTCTGTTGATATTTGGTTTGGGCTGTTCTGGTTCTAGATAGCCGTGGAGACAGGCATGAGGTCCTTTCTCCTTCTTCCCCCCCTCTGGAAGCCTACTGTTGGTATAGCCGCGCTTGGTACCAGTCTTCAATATTGGACGATAGAGAAAACAGGATTTTAGTCTTGCCTATTAATTTATTTTCTCTTAGTCAATATGGAACACAGATCTCCTACTCAGAGAAAAGGACCTCTGTTGCTCTCTTCTGTCTGGATGTGTTTGGAGTCTTTATTCTCACAGGAGCTTACTACTTCTCTTGCTGTCCCTGTTGGTGTGGTTTTGATCCCATCATAACGGGAATCTTTTTTGAGAATGTGTTCAGCCCTCCTTAGAGGATCTCGACCCCATGGACTAAGAGAAAAAGATTTAACACATAAGACTAAAATCCTATTTTCTGAGTCTCTGGCGCCTGCACGCAAGTTGGGTAAAATTTATTATCTCTGTTCTGTTCTTTCCCTGGGCTCTGGAGCAAGGATGGCTGCAGTTTTTAATGGTTTGAAGTGTTGGCAATATCCCAATACAAATAGTTATCATTTTGTAGTGCTTAAAAACTTGAGCTAAATGCAAAAAAACCTATCTCTCAAACCGCTATGGTTTGAGAGATATTCCCTGTCAAAGGAGATCCGTGTTAGCCGACACGAGGAGGCTCTGCAGCAGAGCCACAATTGCTTTATTTAAAACTAATTACTTCATTGGAATGGTCTACAGAGTGTGCTTGCAAACCAGACACACTTTGTAGACCTTTTGAATTAATTCTTTTTAAAAAACGTGATTGCTGCTCTGCTGCATTGCTGTCAGTTGGTCCCGGACAGGATTCCCCTGCAGTCAGCACAGCGCTGATGTCAGAGAAAGGGGAAGGAGTGGAGAACCTTGAATAGCGGTTTGAGAGAGAGGATTTTTTGCATTTAGCTCAAGTTTTTAAGCACTACAAAATTATAACTATTTGTTCTGGGACATTACTGTCCCTTTAACCTTTTCCCTGCTGTTTTCTCTAGCTTGGGCACTGTTGGCGGTTCCTCTGTCTTGGGACCCTTTTTAAGTTCCCCTTACTTGACCCCTAGGGATTTTGGTCTTTGGGTGCTTGTTTCACATGCTGCCTGAATTTGTACTGACACCCCTTTTAAGAACAGGTGTCTGCGCCATCTACAGAAGTCAGAGTGGAATCTTTCTTCTTGCCTCCTTGTGCACTTTCTTCCAGTTCACGTCCTGAGTGTCTTGAGGACCCATGGCGATCGCACAGCCAGAGGGTAGGCATGCTAGGCAACAGCAAAAGAGAAGACTGTGTTTCACCAAAACCTTTTCCAGTCTTTTGGACTTTATCATCAGTAAGCCATGTACGTATTGGAGGAAATTCTGTGGTGTTATCCTAGCCTGTTTTTTGTTGGTTCACTTGTATATACTAAAGCAAAGAATACATTTAGAGTTTTGGCCATAGCCTTATCTTTGATATTAACAGTCCTTTTATTTTATGGAGGAAAAGTCTCAGGTCTTATACATGGTATAAATACAACCGCTATGTGCTTGGCAATAAAAATGGGAAAGTTCTTGGTAGAGTGGTGAGAATAAAAAGAGATCCGTTTTGTATCTCACCTATTTGAAACAAAAAATGATCAGGTTTGTTCTATCTCAGATATCCTGGTGTCCTTTAAAGATTTTTACCAGGACCTGTACAATTCAAATCCATCCACCCAGATTCTTTGGCTGCTCTCCTCCGTGCCATTCGTGAGCTCTTATCCAAAGCCAGTATTCCTAAATTAGCATCTGAAGACTCGCTTCAGTTAGAAAACCTGTTCTTTAGAAGAACTGAAAGCAGAACTTTCACGTTAGATAAAGTCGCCCTGCAATAATTAAGCAGCTGGCAACTAGCTTTATAAGCCATCTCTTACCTCTCAAAAGTGCCAGGTTCTAACGAAATCTTTAATCTTCCAAGACCGAAAGCCAGGCATCAGCGCAGACATTTTGTCTGCGCTCCTGCGCTGTCAATCCCATTCTCCATTAAGAGTTATTGCAGTGTGTCACAAGGTAACCAGAAGGGACTGACGGTGCAGACTGCATTAACCTGGCCGTTAGTCTACAAAGATAAAGGATTTCTTTACAATCGGCTAATTTTGAGAGGTAATAGATATATTTTAAAGCTAGTCGCTACCTGCTTAATTATTGCAGGGCAACTTTACTTAACATGAAAGGTCCGTTTTAAAGCAACAGTTCTTTCCTCTCCTAAGAGATGCAGCCCTGAACTTGATGGTTTCCCAGTTATATGCTATAGATCTTTCCAAGAGATATTGAGTCCTTTCATGCTAAGTCTCTCAAGAGCTTCTTGGCCCAAGCAATCACTTGAGTCACAAATATAATGGTAATGCACAAGAAGGACAATGACCCTTTTCCTTTTAGCAACTGTAGACCCATTTCTTAATATTAATCTCAAATGTTCGCTAAGTTAATAGCTAACAGGATATACAACCTGTTTTATCTGTGGATGTTTTACTGTGACTATATGGGAACAGTATTACATTGGTCAGTCTCTTGGCCCAGAAGTATTTCTTCTATCATGTCTTTATATTCAAAACCCTCGGCCAGAGTTAATGCTATTGGAAAGGACTACTCCCTTTCCAAACACTTTCCAATATACAACAACCAACTACAGGTTACCCACTCTCCCCTCAATATTTGTTCCCATGATGGAGCCCTTTTTATCTCATCAGGGTTTCTTCATCAATTTCAGGTGTTATGACTGGTTTCAGGCAATTTAAATTAGCTTGGTTTGCAGTGGATGGTCTTGTCCTTCCTTCCTTCCTTGCATCCCAAAATCTCTTCCAGCCTTAGTGGCATTATTAAAATGCTCTGGTTCGGAAATACAAGTCATGCGGAAATCAAAAGGCCTGTTTTACTTTCCTTAGGATATGGGTAAAATTTAAATACATTGGTATTCATCTTTCCCAGAGCCAAATTACTTTACAACTCTTCTTACCTCTCTAAAGAGAGGCTTGATGTACTAGCACAAATTGTACATCTCTTGGACTGGCAGATCTGAATTAGTCAAAATGATCTCGCTCACAGACATTTTGTTTTTACTATACGCAATACCCCTTCTTGCTTCCAAATCCGTTCTCTCCAAGATCTACAGGACTTTGCTGGAATATAAGATTCTACATGAAACCAAGGCTCAAGGCAGATATTCTCACTAGACCAGAAGCTAAGAGTGGTTTGAGAGTCCTGGACATTTATTATGGAGATTACAACTTCCCAGCACTTTTCCTTTCAATACCTAGGCCGGGGCGTGAAGGATACAAAGGTTTGGATATTTCTTCTGCAGGAGCTGAAACCTCAAGCAAACCATGTTAATTTGTTGTGATGTGGCCTCTTTCCTGTACCAGCTGTGTTTAGACAACGTGCTTCTTCTCTGGTCTCAGTGCAACTCTCATTGCTCCTGGTCTCCCTAGCCCTTGGCATCTGTCATGGACAATCCCTGGTTTCACCCGGGCTCGGGGAGAACGTAATCTTTTTGGTGGTGGTAGTTGGCCAATGCTACCACAATTGAAACTGATTGCAGGACCCAACATAATATATTTTCTGGAGCTGTTACATAACTTGCATCTACCTTCCACTGAATTATGGGGGTAGACCGGTCCGCTGCTTTCGACAGAACCTCCTTCACAGAGATTACTCTGACTACTCATGCACTTTGAATCTGCTCTTCAGAAAGGCTACTTCCTTCGTAAGTCTATATCTAACTTATATTAATTTCAGGGGAGTGGTGGCCCCTCAAGTAAATTATATTTCAGTTGCCTCTAGGACAGTGGTTCTCCATTTTAGGTGGGCGCTAGTGACTCCTCAAAGTGCCACTGATCCCTTTTTGAGAATCTCCGACCTAGGGGCAAGGTATTTGCAAGCCAAAACTCTGACGGTAGAGACTCCATCCCAGCTCTACCTACCCCCTGCTCAGCAGCAGCCTTTAGTTTGGTAGTGCTCTGCTACAGGAGAGCAACCAGGCAAATGTGTTAGTTGTTTTAATTTATACCTCTTTTCTCATTTTTATTACTCATTAGGCTGGTTCCTTCTATTTACATATTTCTCTTGCATGCAGAACAGAACATGATACAGACTTTTCACCTGAACCTGTATTACATTCTGTCTGCATTAGGATGGCCAAAGGATAGTCCACTCTCCATTACTTTTTCAAAGGTGCCAGAAAAGCATAAGAGTTGTAGGAGATCCAGGTTCTGTGAGTATGTCCTGTCCCTGTTGGTTTGTCTGTCAGTCACATTCTGAGGTGCATGGCATATTCCTGCATTCTGGCTGCCTCTTTTTCTTTCTTGCGTTCATTCATTTAACCTTTATTTACTTGTTCCCCTAATCGAGGAACAAGTTTTTATAGGACATTAATTCTGTTTCTCTGTCGTCCAATACAGGTTACTGGTAACTCTGGGAGGCGATCCACCCCTTAGTAGGCAGGAACAATTCTCAAAGTGTATGCAGGGGGTGGAGCCTCCCTTCCCTCCTTGGCTGCAGCTAGCCAATCAGCTCCAGAAATATTTGTTCCTTGGTGAAGACAACACCAGGCTGAGAACAGTTCTGCTATAGTTTTAGAATCTTTTTTTTTTTTATGGAATACCACCATTAGGTGGATTACTATGACTGACAATGCCCTTAGATGTGGCTAGCTCAGTATCCAGGTGGTTTTTGTGGACCTTAAGCCCTGAGGGTGAAAATTTTTATTCCAAATGGTTCACCAGGAGTTACCCACTGAGGTATTTCTTGCTGCATGGTAATCTGAAGACAGAAGATCTGCAGGAATGGTGAGCTATCCTTTGAGTGCTGTAGGTCCACTTGTCCCACAGTGCCACCAGGGGTGTATTTCTGGAGTTCCTATTGCACACTCCTGCACTCATTGGGTATATCTGTATGTCTGTTGGATGTTTGCAGTAAGTTTATGTGGTAACTTAACCCTTTAACGGCTGGTTTGGCACTTTGTTGGGGGGTTTTATGGTACTTTTCTTACTGGGTTAGTGTTTTTTGGGTGTCCTCACATGTTCTATTGATGTTTTACACCTCTTTATGTTTTACTTTAATATTTGCAAAAATGGAGTACTGTGCCTTTTAAGGCGCGCTTTACTGCATAGACGCCATTGCTCCATTCACTCCTATGTGACTGTACTGTTTGGGACGTATCTCTGCAACCGTTTAACCTAGTGATTTCAGATATGGCTCATTTTACTTCTCTACCCTTGCTCTCTCATCTGGTTCATGTTTCTAGTGTGTTGGGGGGCTTCGGGCACTGTTTTTGGTAAAAACTACATTTCCCTTGAGCACTTGCTTCTTCGCTCCCTTGCTTCTGACTGGCTCCCGCCGCGGCAGCCATTTTGTGAGTGTTTCTGGGCGAGTATCCTACACAGGGCTTGGACTCTCCTTCTCTCCTCTGCAAATTTAACCCTTCGCCTGCCAGATAAGTTTATTTTAGCGATTTCTGGGGTGAAACTTTAATTCTACACACTATAATTGGGTGATTTATTGTACAGTAGTTTATTTGACACTGTGAGCATGTCTATACCGCTGAAGCTTGGGGCTAGACCTAAGACTAAGGAGGCTGGGGTCTCTGTATCCCCCATTGCGCACTGCTCTTCCTGTCACTCAGGGCTACCTAGAGAATTCTCAGGTAATTTATGCCTGGCATGTTCTGATGTCCCTGACACCATTCCAGGGACCTCCAGCCATGCCATAGAGCCAGCTTGGGTGCAAGAGTTCAAGGCTGCGACTAGGGACCTTAGGTTCACATTGCAACTCTTTCCATCCCGGTTACAGGGGGCCTTTCAGTCTTGGCAGGCCCCCTCCTCTGTCAGGTCTTCCCTGCCTAAACCGCAGGGAGTACCTGACGTGTCAGGTTCCTCCAAGAAGGAACCGCTGGTGGACTCGGATGTTGAGGGAATGTTCTGTGTTGGAGTCCTCTCAGTTGCTTGGGGACACTTTTGAGGCTGATCCTGAACCCTCCACTGAGGGCCTAATCAGGGCTGTATTGACTACTCTTAACATTCCCCTAGTTCAGGAGGTTCCTTCTGATCCCTCTGATGTATTAAAGGAGCCAGCTATAAGCCCCTTACATACTTTCCACCTAACCCCACTCTTGACCGCCTTGTCTCTGAGGAGTGGAAATCCCAGGACAAGAAAGCTTCTGCGTCCAGAAAATTTGCCAAGGTTTATCCCTTTTCTGAGGCTGCGCTTGCTCAGTGGGTTCATCCCCCCCCCAAAGTGGATGCCCCTATTTCCAGGCTGTCTAAATCGACTGTGTTGCAAGTCTCTGATGCCTCTGCTTTGAAGGACTGGACTGACAAGTAACTTGAGGTTTCCCTCAAGTCCATTTTTGCCACTGCTTGTTCTGCTATGCATCCAGCGTTTGCCGCTGCGTGTGTGAACCGGGCCATTGCGGTCTGCGCTGAGCAGCTCACCAAGGCTGTCCGTCTGGATGCGTCTACTTTCAGAAAAGTTGTGCCTTCTTGCCAACATATCTGAGACACAACACTGTTTCTTCTGCCTTGTTTGATGCCATCCGCATGATGGCTAGGTTTTCCACCATGTCTGTGGTGGCCAGACGAGCTCTTTGGCTCAAGATTTGGTCTGCTGACACGGCTTCTAAGAAAGTCTTGGTTTCCTCTGCCTTTTCAGGGTACCTCTTTGTTTGGGCCGAATCTGATCAATGAGGCCACAGGGGGTAAGAGTACTCTTCTACCCTTGGTTCCTAGGAAGTAATTGCCACTTAAGCATAATCAGCTTTTTCGTTCCTTTCAGAATGAGACACGTCCAGCGAACCAGGAAGTTCCCTCAGCTCCGTGTAGCTCCTCCAAGCCCAAACAACAATGGAAGCCCAAGGTCTCCTCCAAGCCCAAGGCTTCCACGACTACTTCGGCATTACTCGCCGAACCCGGATCCGCACTCTGCTGTGGGTCGTCATCTGCGACACTATCACAGCGTTTGGGAGGGCTCTGTGACGGAACCATGGGTTTTTACAGGTAGTGATGGAAGGTACAATATCCCTTTAATTTCTCTTCCTCCCTTTCGCTTTTGTCCTTCTCACACTCCTCAAGGTACAGAGAAACGCTGTCTGTTCGACAGTGCTCTTCAAGCTCTTTTGGACAAGGATGTTCTAGAGCCAGTGCCTATCCAGGACAGGGGTTTGGGTTTCTACTCAAACCTCTTTGTGGTCGCCAAGAAGTACGGCGGTTTTCACCCTATTTTGTACTTGAAGGATCTCCATTCCTTTGTGACCCGGACTCATCACCAGGAGTCTCTACGCACAGTGATTGCTGCCATGTCCCTGGGGGAATTCTGGATCTTCAAGATACATATTTACACATTGTCATTCATCCAGAGAGCCAGCAGGTCCTCCAGTTTAATCCTTGCTTGTCTGTTCCTCCCTCCGCTGACCACCTGGTTCTGGTTCACACGGTTCCCAGTTACTCCCATCCTGGTTGCATCCCGGCTCAACTGGGTTGGAACAATCTGGTTTCGCGACCAGCACCTTTATCCAGCTTCGGCCGCAGCAAGGGACTACCTGGCACGCCGTCCACACACCAAAGCATCGCACTCTAGTGTCGAACCCAAACATCAACCATTACCTAGGCTGTGAGGGTCCCTACACCCCCCGTTAGTGACAGGCGGCCACCTGGTTGTCCGTGCACACCTTTTCGAAGCACTACCGTGTGGATGCGTTGGCATCGGCTGATGCAGTCTTTGGGAGGAAAATCCTGGAGGCAGTATTGCCTGTCTAGGATTTTCCTTGGTTCTTAGTGTTTCCTTCTCTGTTGATCCCTGTTGGTTCTAGTTCAGTGTGCTGTGTAACGTTCCTGGGATGCCGATACCCCTGTTTGTGTTCGTTAACACTCCAGTTATTGTTGTTCTGTATCTGATCTCATGGTTCATGTTCTTGTGACTTTGGGGGCCTTGCGCCTTACTTCCCACCTCTGTGAAACTCAATGGTTGGACATCCCAGAGTTACCAGTAACATGTATTGGATGACAGAGAAAAGAGGATTTTAGTCTTACACCTGTTAAATCCTTTTCTCTTAGTCCATACAGGTTACTGGTCTCCCACCCTTTCAAGAGACCATGCTTGGCTCTCCTGCGGCAGACCTTGGGGGTCCTTCTTGGTCATGCTCACAGGAGTCTTCTTCCCTTCTACTATCTAGTTATACTTAGTGTTTCAAATTTTTCTGGAGCTGATTGGCTAGCTGCAACCAAGGAGGGAAGGGAGGCTCCACCCCCTGCATACACTTTGAGAATTGATCCTGCCTACTAAGGAACGGATCGCCTCCAGAGTTACCAGTAACCTGTATGGACTAAGAGAAAAGGATTTACCAGGTAAGACTAAAATCCTTTTTTCATGGTGCAGTAGCTCTTTTAAGAATTGGCATCTGCAGCCACCATGTTGGTTAGCCTGTTCTGACTGATTTACTCTTATCCAGCGGCTCTGGACTTTGGGTCCAGTACAATCTTGTAAGGGGGAGTTTGGCACGGGTGGCCGTTTTTATTTTATCTATTATTCGATTGTGCCAGCTTTCCTGGGCTTTTTTAAAAAAAAAAAAAAAAAAGGACGGAGAATCGTTTTCTTCTTCTATTTCTTTGCTTTGGCAGGCTCAACCAAGAATCACTACGTGCAATAGTTTGTCCTCAAATGCTAGAGTCCTAGATCCCCATATATGGTGCTGATAAGTTTCTTCCTTCCCTGTTCTGTTTGGAGGTTGTGTGCCATGTCTGAGTCAAAGGGCGATATGGAGAAACCCAAGACCACCAGAATTCCCACAGCTGTTTCTGCAGTTTCAGATGCATATTCTGTCAGACCAGTCTTCCTAATTTTTAAGTGAGTCAGTGATGCCCCTCTTGTACTGTGGCCCCTACTCAGTCTGTTCAGGGGCCTAATCCCTCTTATCAGGCGGTTGCATGGGTTAAGATCCTTGTTTCCACAATGGCAGTTATCCCAGCATCAAATGTGTCCTAGATAGGTTTGTTCAGTTTTTCCCTTGCGCCCCCCCCCCCCCCCCAAAGAAGAGGGTCTATTCTCTAATATGGTGACCTTTTCCCACTGGGGTGGATTCCTCTCTGGAATAAGATGACATGAGAGAAAAACACGGATGATTCTAAATAACCCTCCAGAGTCTTTCTAGGAGGACCAAAGTAGCATGGTAGAATACCTAATCAAAGCATTTTTAGAGACTCCAGAAATTATTTTCCTCATTGGAGTTGTCCTGTCTGGACATCTTTAAAAAGTGTAGAAGGCAGGTTTCGCACTTCTTCTTTTTGCCTCTCTTGATTAAGTTGTGCTTGAGGAGTTGATATCACCAGATAGAAAAGGGGTTTTATATCTAGTTGCTTTTCCCTTTACCCTCTTTCACTTGCTGCGCTACAACTACGGGTCACTATACTGGCAGTTGATTCCACCTATTTCTTGCTTCTCCCAAGCACACAGATCCTCTGCTTGTGGATGCAGCTGTGTTTATGGATCAGGCTGATAAACACCTAGATTCTCTTCTCAAAATGAACTTTTTGGCCTCGGCCAAAAAGTTGGTAGGGGCTACATTTATGGTAATATAATTGATGAGGCTGAAAAAATTACATTCGTACATAAAGGTGAGACTATGCCATACCACGATTCCAAAGGGGAAATATGCCTATCGCCACGTCTGTTCATCCAGACCACAAATGTTTCCTGCGTTTTGCTTTTGAATGTAGTCTCTACCAGTTCCCTGCACTGCCCTTTGGACTGGCCTTTGCTCCCAGAATCTTCACAAAGATAATGACAGCTCTGTCCACATACATTCACTTGCAAGGCATTTCTCTGGCTTTATTTTTGAATGATCTCCCGATCAAGGCTCCTTCAGTAGAGATTTTGACTCTCCGTATCAAAGTGTGCCCACGTTCTAGTACATCACAGTTGGATTCTCAACCTAAAGAAGTCATGTACAAAAGAAGTCCTGATTATTCTGTGAATGAGGTTTGACACCCTACAAGGGTGGGTGTTCCTGAAGGAAAACAAATTTAATTTTCTGTCCCAGTAATTTCGCGGGCATTGGACTGGCCCTCGGTAAAGATATGGAACTAAATGCAAGTCCTTGATAATCTAGCATCTGCCCTGGAAGCAGTCCCTTTTTATGGAATATCAACTCAGAACCTGGTCTTGACAGAGGGCCCACCTCTCCTCTTGTTACTCTCCTCATGCGAGGGAGGACCAACGTTAGTGGCTTCATAGTCCCTATCTTACTCAAGGATGCTTGTTTTTGATTCCAGAGTGGAACCTAGTCCAGATGGATATCAGCCTGGGGGGCTGGTCTCGGGTGCTAACAGGGATTCCAGTAAGGGTATACTGTCAGACAACGGAGCGACAGATGGCTTCATTATCTGTCAAGGAATGAGAAGCAAGTCTTCATGCAAAGAAGTGAAAGAACTTCTTCACTGGATGGAAACTCGCTTACAAGCCATCTTGGTGGTCCACATTCCATGGGTGGAAAACTTGGTTGCAGACTTTCTCAAGATGTGAATCCACGTAACTGGAAAATGAATTCGGAAGTGTTCTACCAGATGGTTCAACGCTTTGGTATCCCAGCCATAGATCTGATGGCGTCTCATGAGATCAGGACATTTCATGTTGTTTTGCATGAGGACAAGGGGTCCCCTGGCCTTTGTGTCAGACTCCAGTGGAACTTCCATCAGTTCTATGCGTTCCCTCCAATTCCAGTCATTCCCAGGATAATCCAGTGGATCGGGATGGAGAAAGCTCTAGTCATCCTGACTGCTCCATTCTGACCCCTACCTTCTCAACATGTCCATTTAGGGGATGTTCTCCTTCTGCTAAGACCTGATCTTCTTCACCAGGGTCCCATCTTGTATGAGGACATTGAGAGATTTGCTCTATGAAAGGGGGTTCTCAGATGAGGTCATCTCTACTATGGTCCAGGCCAGGAAACATTCATAACCATCAAAGGCATACCATAGTATGTAGTCCAACTTCCACCAGTGGATTACTGGAAATGTGTCCACCCATTCCTTTGATCTCCAATGGTCTTAGGCTTTCTTCAAGATGGTTGAACAAAAGCCTTACCCTGAACTCTATTAAGATGCAGATCTCAGCCCTTTCTGTCATTTTCTTAAAATAAAACAAAAATCGGACGTAACACCTTTATTCAAGATGTGGCGAATTCCTTCCCTTCATTTTGGTATATCGCACCTCCATAGGACCTCAACATGGTCTTCTAGAGACCTCCCTTTGTACCTCCTGAATCTATCTCTTTGCACTTCCTGATGCTCAAAATTGCTTTCCTTTTGGCTGTTGCCTCTGGAGGGTTGTTTTACATGCTTCCTTTCCTGTTTTTTCACCTGTTTTTACATCTTAGGGGTTTTTACTCAATGTTGTCTCAAATTTTCACATCAGTCAAGATTTTGTATGGTGCTTCCTTTTGTCCTGACCCTCATCCAAACAGGAGAAAGACTGCCATCTTTTAGATGTGGTGTGATGCCTTAAGTATTATGTGCGCTGTACTCTGCCTTTTTGCTAGGCTGATTCCCTTTTTGGGACCTAGGGTGGGTCAGGCAGCACCCAAAGTCACCATTGTCTTTTGGAGAAAGGCCACACCTTACACCCAGATGGACGTGATCAAGAAGAGAACGGTTCCTTTCAAAGTCATGGTGCACTCCACCCATTCAGTGGGGGCTTCCTGGGCCTTTAAAAAACTGGCTTCTGCAGAACAATTGTGCAAAGCTACTATGTGGTCCTCCTTGCACACACTTGCGGAACACTTTTTTGTGTTAATGTCCTGGCCTTGGCTGTGGCCAGCTTTGCCCTGAAGGTCCTACAGGCAATGTTGCCTGTTTATGGACCATCTTCTTTTACATCTGCCACATTTTTCATTCAGTTGTTTGAGCCCTGTCAGCTTTTGTTTGTTTTGCTGTGATGGTTTGGTGTCCAGTGACACCTGAAATTGCATAGATCCAGTGATAACATTCACAACCATCTAGCCATGACGTCTTTGTCTAGATGTCATAAAGATTGATGGATTGTGTTACTTTCTAAATCTACTCATAATCTAGAAGAGTAAAATTGTCTAAAACACAACTCTTCTTTGCTCTGTTATGTGATATCCATGGAGATGGCATGACAGCTGCTTGCCCAACTTATAGACAATCGACTCGCCGTTCATTTCATCTGTGTCACGGGCACCCAGGCATGCTCAGAACTAAGTACTGTAATATATAATGCAAAATATTTATTAGAATAAATCACAGCAATAAATAAGTGGTACAACAAGCAAAGGGTTACTAGCTGGTGACACTACTACCAGAAATAGTAGGCCTCTAGCTAGACCACAATGCGAGAGACTGGGCCGAAGCACCTGTTAGTCTCAGCAGGATACAGGAACGCCAACTCTTGATCTGTCGACTGGAACAGGCGACCACTGTGAACACTGGCTCAGCAATCTTGATCCGATGAACAGGAACACAAGGACTGCTGGACTGGACAACTGACCCACGCCTGCAATCAGTCAAACCAGCAGCACCACACCTCTGCAGCAACCCGGTGACCCACGCCTGCAGTCACCGCTAAGAGACCCTGTGACTCTGCCTGCAGTCACTATATCGGACCCCTGTGACTCATGCCTGCAGTCACATATTAACACCCTGTGGCTCACGCCTGCAGCCACCACACGAGACACTGTGACTCACGCCTGCAGTCACTACACCAGACCCTGTGACTCTGCCTGCAGTCACTATATCGAGACCCTGTGACTCACGCCTGCAGTCACCAATCAGACCCTCTGTCCACAACATGGTCTGTCTTAAGCCAATAGCACAAATTGATCACGGTAAGGGGTACTCGTGATCACTGGGTCATACACAGAGAGGGCTCTAGTACTTAGCTGGGTCATACACAGAGAGGGTTCTTGTACTTATCTGGGTCATACACAGAAAGGGTTCTCTTACTTACCCGGGTCATACACAGTGCGGGTTCTCATAAATAGCCAGGTCATACACAGAGTGGGTTTTCGTAGATAGCCAGGTCACACACAGAGTCCAAGTAGTTCACCTAATAACAATGCAAGGGCGACTGAGTCAGGACTCAGTCTGCCTTTTAAACCCCTCCACAGGAAGTAGGAGGATCAAACAGATAAAACAGAGGCCTGCTGCATGCTAGAAGCCTCTCGTCTGTAGATGATGCTGCAAACAAGATAAACTGTAAAAACCTGTTGGTCTTCTTTGGGCTTGTGGAATTCTCCTGCTGGAGTTACACGTTTTTTCAGTTACAAAAATATACTGCTCACTCGCCCCTGTTGCAGTGTTTCTTCTCATCTCCGCATTTGTTCTCGATCTTTCTTAAAACCCAGCTGGGAACCAGTATTGCAGGGCATCGGTAGTATGCAGATCTAAATTGTGTCTGGACCTCGGGTAATGACTGGTGTACTTTATAACAAAACTGTTTGGCAACTGAAGCTTCCATGTGTAAAAGAACTTAACACAGTATGCTTGGTATTGAATTTTAACTACGTTGTCTGTTTTGTAAAAGCATACTATTTAATTGGAGTTGATAGAAAATTGTGGCGGGGCATTGGGTTTGTGTGCTTTCTTCTGTAAATTTTACTCTTCAACTAACGCGTATTATATCTATTGCATATTGCTAAAGCCATTAAATCATTTAATTTCTCTTTCTGTAGGTAGCTACGATTATGATGAAGATGATGCAGTTGGTATGTTGTTTGTGCCATTCTTTCAATGTTTGACTTTAAGCTTTGATGATATATGTATATAAGAGCCTGTAAACTGAAGAGGATTCCAGTATTCAGAGTGCTCGGGTCATGAGAATGTTCCTGTACCCCAGGGAAAGTATCATTCTAGCAGCCCCATTCAAAATGTGGTAAAATCACTATTTCTGCTTGCTTTTGATCAGTCCCATTCCCCTTCCCTTCCTATCCAGAGTAAATCTTCATTGTGGACCAGAGGTGCCTTTAAGAAACATGGATTTGTGGTGGCATATTCGATGGGGTGATGACAGAAATGTTATGATTTCTGCACCTGGTGGATTCTAGTGGGCAAAGTGATGGCTTCTTCTACCCTTTCTTACTACAGTTAAGAAATGTCCTTGGGATCTCCCCTCTCCCCCCCCCTCCCCACACACACACACACACCAAGCTGCGGATATTAAAGTAGACATGAGAGCCATTTCACCTTTTTATGCTTGGAGGGAAAACAAAAATAAATTTCCAGTGAGGCCTGTCTTTTTCCTGACCTCATGGAGTAGGAAGGGGTGGTTCTCTTCTTGCTCACGTCCTTTCTTCCTGCAACATGAGACAAGTGGTTTGGATTCTCCCTCCTTTCATTCTGTTTTAACCCCCATGAGGCAGATAAATAAAGTTAAATAAAATTTTCTTTGGTCTCCTGGCTGTCTATCAGGACTAGGGAGATATGGGTGATTCTTAGACCACCAGACATCAGGGAGTTCCCTATGAACCCTTTGTTCCTCGTGTCTGACTGTTCTGCTAAGGTGTGGAGACAGTGCCTAAGCACTTCCCCCAACCCTCACAGGACCAGGTGCGGAGACAGCACAGGATCCCCAACTGTAAGGAGGCAAATACCACTCTGACTGAATATAAATAAATATATATATACATATATATATATATATATATATATATATATATATATATATAATATAATACTAGTAGTGAGGATGGTAGTAGCTACTAGTACAGGAGCAGTTGTGAAGCCCCTGTGAACAGAGAGAAAATCCCCTAGTACGCTAGGGTGGTTTAGCTCAGAGACTGATCTCCCTAGAACGCTAGGGTATACCAACAGGCAGTGGTGACTGAGAATCCCTAAAACGCTAGGGTAACAGAACAGGCATTGGTGACTGAGAATCCCTAGAATGCTAGGGTAACCAAACAAGCAACTGTGACTGAGAATCTCTAGAATGCTAGGGTACCCAATGGCACGGAACGATAGACAGTAGGAATGCCAGTGGCACGGACTGATGCAGACTGAGCACCGATTGACTGGAGGAAACAGAGGACAGAGTGCAAGCGGAGACAGTAGGCCATGGGTATAGAATGATGGATAGTCAGCTGGAACGTAGGCAGACCGGAGCGGGTAGTCGGCCAAAGCCAGGAGGCAGACCGGAGTGGGTAGTCAGACAGAGCCAAAGGTCAGACTGGAACGGAAGGCAGTAGTCAGGGATCAAACAGAGCAATAGTCAAAATGTAGCCAGGAGTCATACACAGAAATGGAGCATCGGAATCACAAGAGCTATAGCGCACAGGTACACCATGAAAGGGCAAAGACATAAAGCCAGGCTGAGGCCTATAAGGCCTAGCACGTAGGCGGAGACTCACTCTGGCAATTAACAGCGGCCAGTAAGAATAGCAAATGTGCCTCAGCGCGACAACCAGGAAGTAATGCAATGTCGCCTGCAAGCACAATGTCGCTGGAGGCAATCACGGGCACCGTGATACCTAGTGTCTAACACAGCTGTGTTTTGAGGCCGTTGGGGGCTCTGAAGCCTTTGACTATAATTCTTTTTTTCCCCAGATTGAAGAATGTTGCTAGAGGGATGCTGCATTAACCATCCCAGCTGTCCTTGAATCAGATGTTCTGAAGTAAAGGAACTTGCCTGTTAAAGGAGAACTATCACAACTATAAAAGTTTGGCTTTAAAGGAAGTTTCTCTGTCTTCCAATACAGGTTACAGGTAACTTTTTGGAAAGACGTCCTCCCATTTTGTCCTCCCATTTAAGTAGGCAGGAACAATTCTTGGAATGAATGCAGGGTTTTACCTTCCTTCTCTCCTTAGCTGGTCACCAGCCAATCCCCAACCAGGTAGATTTGTTCCTTTATCAGGTAGGGCAAGAGAACAGTTCTGCTTAGTTTTCGATATATTTATTGTTTTCTGTTAGATATGCAATACCACCATTAGGCATATTACCATTACTGACGTCCCAATGGTGGAGTGCTCAGTTTCCAGGTGCTGTTGTGGACCTTCCAGCCCTGAGGGAAAAATCTTGCATGACAAGTTCTTTCCCTAGGAGAAGCCCACTGAGGCTTCTTCTTTACAAATGGTAATCTGAAGACAGGAGGCCTGCTAAAAAGGTGAGCAATCCTTTGAGTGCTGAGGTCTACTTGTCCCACGCTTCCCCTCCACACAGGGGTCTCCATTGGAGTTTGTCCGTTGGATTTATTGGAGCTCTTGGTTTTCTGTGGTAAATTAACCCCTCTCTTTTGATGTGGTATTGCACTTTTCTCCTTGGGCTTAGTGTTTATTATCAGTCTCCGTCTCATGAATTTTGTGTGTTTCCAACTTTTGGAAGGACTTTTACTAAACTTTATTTGTGCGCTTTACTGCAAAGACGCCATGCTCCATTCGTCTATGGGAGACTTTACTCTTTGGGACATATCTCTGCAATCGCTCCACGTAGTGACTTCAGAGCCGGCTCATTCGGTTTGTCTACCCTTGTTCTGTCATCCTGTTTATTTGAGCGTTCTGGGGGGGGGGGCTCAGGGGGCTTTAGACACTTTTTTTTTTTTTTATGGTTCTTGAAGGGAAACTATATTCCCATGAGCGGGCTATTTTCTGCTTGGCTACTGAGTGGACACCATTTTCTAGCTTTCTCTTCACAAGTATCCTACGCAGGGCTTGGACTCTTCCTCTTTCCTCAACAGATTAACCCTTTGCCTGCCAGTTAAGTGCATTTTCACTATTTGTGGGTGAAAATGTAATCTTACACACAGTGTTTGGGTTTTTCCTCATACCATCAGATGTTTAATACCCTGTTAGGATGTCACACCTGTTAGGACTTGGGGCTAGACCTAAGACTAAGGATACTCGAGTGTCTGTGACCCCCCCCCCCCATTGCGCATTGCTCCTCATGTCAATTAGGGATTCCTAGAGAATACTCAGGTCATTTGTGCCCTTCATGCACTGTTGCCCCTGCTTCTCTGCCAGGGACCTCCAGCCATGTACTAGAGACACTGTGGATGCAAGAGTTCAAGGCTATTACTAAAGAGTTAAGGTTTACCTTGCAACTCCTTCCTACCCAATTACAGGGGATCTTCCAGTCTTGGCAGACCCCCTACTTTAATTCAGGTCTTCTGTGCCCAAACCAGAGGGTGTATCTGATGTGTCAGATTCCTCTGAGGAGGAATTATTTGCATCACACTGAGTCTTAGTGAGTCTGATTCTCTTGGTCATTCCTGAGTGTCCCAGTCCTCCAGCAAGCCCAAGACCTCTAAACCTTCTTCAGCATGATTCGCTGAACCCCGGACCCAACGCGCCTGTGGGTGGCTGACTGCACCATTTCCTCAGTGTCTGGACAGACCGTGTCGGATCAGTGGGATTTGCAGGTCATCTCAGAGGGGTACAGGATCCCTTTCACCTCTCTTCCTCTCTTCAGGTTTTTTCTTTCTCACACTGCTCATGGAGTAGAGAAGCACCGCCATCCAAAGCCTTTTTGACAAGTAGGTCCTAAAACCGGTTCCCAACCTGGAAATAGGATCGGGTTTCTACTCCAACCTGTTTGTTGTTTCCAAGAAGGACGGCATCTGTCATCCAATTTTGGTCCTCAAGGATCTCAATTCCTTTGTGGCTAAAACTCATCACTAGGAGTCCTTACAGATGGAGATTATGGGCATGTCTAATGGGGAATTTCTCATTTCTCTGGACCTTCAGGATTCCTACCTGCATATAGCCATCCATCCGGAGAGCCGCAGTACCTGAGGTTTGCCTGCGACCAAGGGCTTTTTCAGTTTTCTGCTCTCCCCTTTGGTCTGACTACAGCCCCCCAGGTCTTCAGTCGTGTCCTGGGTGTGCTAGTGCCTGTCCTACCCAGGGACTGCATCAGGGTCACTCCATCCATGGACGACTTGCATGCAAGTGGATGCTGTGGTTTGAGTATGCACGCAGAC
This sequence comes from Rhinophrynus dorsalis, assembly GCA_037306005.1. NCBI lineage: Eukaryota > Metazoa > Chordata > Amphibia > Anura > Rhinophrynidae > Rhinophrynus > Rhinophrynus dorsalis. Next base: position 242,058,964 of record CM074724.1, on the reverse strand, counting down.
CTCCTGGTGATTCCTCCGCTCTGGTTTCTGACCCACCCTATCCTCCCTCGCCTCCCATGCCTCCTGATCTAGGCACTGAGAGTGGTGAGCCTGCCTTGTTGGGGATTACCGGATTGTCTCGAGAGGAGAGGGCCTTTAGGAGGAGGGAAAGCCTCTAAAGGAGAAAAATAGAAACAGGCACTCTTCCACTAATAACATATATGAGGGATAACCATGTACATCCTACATAGGGTGCTCTAGTCCTATCACATATTATCAAAAAACTAAAAGAAAAGAAAAAACAAAGTAGGACTATAAAAAGCACTCACCCTCCATTCTAATTAATACTCGCCAATTCAACAGTGATAATCAAATATATTTATTATTAGTATACACACAATAAATTAGCAATAAAAATATAAGATTGGGTTCATAACATCCTGCAAACTCTTCGGAGTCCAATATGGACTACACCCCAAAGAAAGAACCCACTTCCCACTCTATAAATATCCACCCGCCCCTACTAAAAACAAACACAGAAACAAAAAAGCACTGGCGCCAGTGTATAAAGCTGATGAAGAAGACCGTCACACAAATGGAGAAATGTAGATGAAATGATATGATGAATGAATAGTCAGTGATGGACAATGGAGATGATAAGGATGATAAATGATGAAATACCAATAAAGCAATTGCAATGTTCATCAAATCTATGGTCTCTGTCAGTGATATATTAGCGATTGAGTCTGGCAGGTACCATATATATAGTGGACATATTATATCCAGTTCTTCCTCTTAGATCATGTATTTCATACCCACATAGCCTTATAGCATAACCGGGTACCTTCCGTTTCGTTCCACAAAGCACACCTCCACTCACAAATCGCTTTGCATAACTGCCAAGTTCATACTGTAAACACCCTTGTAACAGAGTCCCATATCGTCACCTCCTTAAACACTTTTCTCCACATAGACAATTCTTCACAGCGCCATACATATTCTCAGCACCAGAATCAGTACTTGTTCCATAAAGTCAACGCGTTTCGTCCGCATATCCGCGGACTTTCTCAAGACTGTTCACCATACTGCTTCTGGGTCACTTCCTTATATCCCAATGAGTCCCGGAAGTTTGTTTTTAATAGTGGGTTTCCATAGTAACTCTACTAACCTACCTCAATCCATATATCCAAGACTGTAAAGGCATTCCAATTGTTCCAAATAGACCAAAGGGATACACAATCCTCCATCTCCACACTTAAAGTAAGGACCGAAATTACAACAACTTCGTCCGGCATTAACCCTCCATGCATTCCGTGCACCACCGGCACACTAAAAGAGGGGAAAAAAGCCGGATATCATTGTCAAATAAGTTAGATAGTGAACATCATATCCCTCCAACCATTTGCACAATTACCAAGAGTACGCAGTTTTACACACACTTCAATCTGGCATAAACCCTCCGTGTACCGGAACCGCACGGACCACATCTAAATGACACACTCCGTGCCCTCCCGGCACACTAAAAGAGGAAAAGCCAAATGATTAAAAAGATCGATCAAATAGTACTTCTCATAACCCTCCAAAATGTAACATCATTGTTAATTTCTAGAGATATTTTCAATGACAGAATAAAAACTCAAAACCTTCATCCCCAAAATCAATCAATTAACTTTCTCTCTCCCTTCGTATTTTCAATTTTAATGGATTCAAAGAAATGCATTAAACTGTAGTTCCTCATTTAGTCCCTGGGGAGACAGAGAGCCCAATGTATAAATCCATTTGGATTCACATCTCAACAACTTAATATCCAAATCTCCTCCTCTTTTATCATTTCTGATATGTACCATACCAATGTCTCTCAACTTACCAGGATCACCTTTGTGGAACTCTAGAAAATGCCTGGCTACAGAACTTTCCAATTTTGAGTTCTCTATGTCACATTTATGTTCCAATATTCTCCTTCTAAATTCTCTCTTCGTTTTCCCCACATATATCTTCTTGCAGGGACATACTAACTGATACACCACCCCTTGAGTTCTGCAATTGATCATGGACTTTATTCTGAATTTCTTTGTATTATCAAAATTATAAAAAACATCTGTTTTTTGAACAAACTTACAAGCCATACATGTACCACATCTAAATGTTCCATAAATTTGTTTATCAAGCCAAATTTTACTCCCTCTCGCTGGATCATAATAACTCTTTACTAGTCCATCCTTTAGATTAGAGGGAAAGCCTCTGTTTGTATTGTGGGAGATCTGGACATCTGTTGCGCGCCTGCCCAGTAAGGCCAGAGAGACGGTCTGGTGCACGAGCTGGCAGATGCCAGATGATTGGCAAGATTTCCTTGTCCCGGGAAAATCTTTTGAGTAAACCCATGTTGAAGGCCTGTATCTACTGGACTAATACGTCTGTTTTGGTTTCTGCCCTTTTAGATACAGGGGCCGCTGGGTGCTTTATTGATGCGGAATTTGTAGCCAGTAATAATCCATTATCTTTGTTGGAGTCACCATTGGCAGTGGAGGCCATTGATAGTAGACCCTTTCAGCCCTCTCACATCATGCATGACACTACTTTGATAACACTAAAAGTGGGAACCCTGCATACAGAGACATTAAAGTTTCAGGTGATTAATTCTCCACATCATGCTCTTGTTTTGGGTTTCCCATGGGTGCAAAAGCACAGTCCTAGGATTTACTGGCAAACGTGCGAGGTCCTATCATGGTCTCAGACCTGTAAAAAGTCTTGTCTATCTTGTCCTGTGAGAGCTACCGTTGCCTCAAAATTTCTTCTTCCGGAGGAATATTCTTCCTTTATTGATGTGTTCAGCGAAAATCAGGCTGAGGCACTGCCTCCCCACAGACCCTATGATTGTGCCCTAGAGTTACTGCCTGGCACAACACCTCCTAGGGGTCGTGTGTATCGGTTGTCTGTAGAGGAGAATAAGGCTATGGAAGAGTATGTGTCTGATGCATTGGCCAGAGGCATTATTCAGAAATCCACATCTCCTGCTGGTGCTGGATTTTTTTTTTTTGTTAAGAAGGAAGGGGAGTTGTGTCCTTGTATTGATTTCCATGGCTTAAACAAATTGCTGGTGAAAAACGCTTATCCCATTCCGTTGATCACTGAGCTTTTTGATCGAGTGAAGGGCTCTAAGATCTTTACTAAGTTGGATCTAAGGGCGGCGTACAATTTAGTACGCATTAAAGAGGGACATGAGTGGAAGACAGCATTCAATACTCGAAGTGGGCATTATGAGTATCTGGTGATGCCTTTTGGCTTGTGCAATGCTCCAGCTGTCTTCCAGGAACTGATTAATGATGTTCTGAGAGAGCTCGTGCAGAGTTGTGTGGTGGTATATCTGGACGATATTCTCATACATTCCCCGAATCTGGAGACCGCATTTTGGCTACGATCCATACTTTCATTACTTCTCCTTTTGGGTGAGGAGATTTTGGCTGCTCAGGCTTCCACCCCAGTTGAGAGACCTTAGGGTCATTGCTATGTGCCAGCGCAATTTTGTGTTCAGTTGCTTGAGACTTATCATGCCTCAAAAATTGCTGGGCATATTGGTCGAGATCAGTTGATTTGGTCTTTGTCACGAGTTTTCTGGTGGCCAAGTCTAAGGGCCGATTGTGCCGCTTTTACGCCAGCTTTCCCCACATGTGCTCAAAACAAATCTACCAGACAGCTGCCTGTGGGTCTGCTTCAACCAGTGGCCAATGGGGAATGCCCCTGATCACATTTATCAATTGATTTCATGGTTGAACTTCCACGCTCCATGGGATGTTCAGTGATTTTTATGATAGTGGACAAGTTTTCGAAGATGGCTCATTTTGTACCACTAAAGGGATTACCTTCCTCCAGGGACCTGGCGGTGATCTTTGCCAGAGAAGTCTTCCGTTTACATGGTATCCCAAATGTTATTGTGTCTGATAGAGGAAGTCAGTTTGTGGCTCGGTTTTAGAGACCGTTTTGTGCTCAAGTGGGTTCATTCCACCAGGTCTATTGTGGCCTCCTGGGCCTATGAGACTCGGGCCTCGGCTGCTCAGTTGTGCAAGGTGTCTACCTGGTCATCTTTGCACACCTTCCGTGTTGATGTTTTGGCATCGGCTGATGCCAGCTTTGGTAGGAAGATCCTGGAGGCAGTCTTTCCTGTCTAGGGTCGTCGTCATCTTCAGTACCTTTAGTACTCCTTAACTGTTGAGCCCAGTTGGCTCTAGTTCTGTGTGCTGTGTACAGTTCCTGGTGTTATACTCCAGTTTTATGTCTGACATTTTAATCTTTAAAGGACTATTTTATGATCTGATTAGTTCATATATGCTCTGGTGACTTTGAGGACCTGCTTCTGGTCATTGCCTTCATTCCCACTTCTGGGAAACTCAAATGTTGGTACATCCCAAAGTTACCAGTAACCTATATTAGACGACAGAGAAAAGAGGATTTTAGTCTTACCTGTTAAATCCTTTTCTCTTAGTCCATATAGGTTACTGGTTTCCCACCCTGTCAAGGGACCATGCTTGGTTCTCCTGTGACTGAACGTGGGAGTCCTTTCGGGGTTCATGCTTACAGGAGTCGTCTTTTCCCTTCTTGCTACCTAGTAAATACTTAGTGTCTCAAATCTTACTGGAGGGGATTGGCTGGGGACCAGTTAGAAGAGGAGGAAGGCTCCACAATTCACATCTTTTCAAGAATTGTTCCTGCCTTCTTAAAGGGGCGGTTGCCTTCCCAAAGTTACAAGTAACCTAAATGGACGAAGAGAAAAGGATTTAACAGGTATTTTACATGTTCAGTCATCTTTGTTGAAGCTGAAGTGTAAATGTTGTGCCATTTATTGGTGGAAAAAAGTGCTATAAGGACCTAAATAAAGAGATCTGATTAGTTTTCTGTTAACTTATAAGAGAAAATAATTCTTTAAATTTTCACGCCAGTAAATGTAATTTTTCATAGCATCTCATAAGTTTCTACAAGAAAAATACTGTCTTACAGAGGACCTGGCAACCAGTTCCCTTCTAAACAAGCTTATTAGGAGGTCTCTGGTGGAATCACATCACAACGTGGAAGTGTTGCAAAGAGATCCAACATCCCCACTGTACTCTGTTAAAACGTTTGAGGAACTCCACTTGTAAGTAGTTAGATCATCTAATTTTTGCTAAAATGCCAAGTAAATGTTATTAATATTGACATGTATGCTTCATTTGTCTGCTATTTTAGCTGCATTGAGTCTGGAAAACATGGCTTGTCTGTCATTTTTGCCTTTCAAAGCAAACACTGCCAGTATATAATTCTTTATCATGCCTAACAGTGTTTTCTTAATACATACATGTCAATACTAATGACAGATGAACAGAACTGAACATGTAACAACATCTAAGTCATACCATCTTATTCCATTTGCTCTTTTTTCTCACCCACTATTCCAGTGTTATAATCTACCAGATTTCCTTTCCATATGTACCTCTTTACACTCCACCATAATTCTCTCATTTACTGTGGATTTCCTGTCATATGGCTGTGTAACTATGAAACTAATGTTCAGTTATTTAAAAAAAAAAAAAAAAAGATTATTTTATTGGTTCCAATCACCACATGTGAAGGAGTAATGTAATTTTGCAATTTCCATGTCCAACAGATAGTGAGGTGACTGAAGAGATTAAGAGTTAACCCTATGAGTGCCCGAGGGGTACGCAATGCATTGCAAAGCAATGTGTTGCGTACCCTCTGGCACTGAAAGGGTTCAATAAAAGAGTTGCTATGAAGTTTATCCCTGAGTTTGTATTTTATGGAAGCATTACACCCTTGTACTGAAACAGAGTGTATGGAGGGTTACAGTTATCTGTGGGAGGTGAAGCAGTGTGTTTGTGGGTGTTGATCCTGAGTGAGAGTGTGAGTGGACCAGGAGAAGTTATTGATTCCTGATTCCCGCCCTTTCTCCTTAAAGGGAGAGAGATGCTTTGCTGTATGTTACAGAGGGCAAAAGCCTCAAACACCACTTTCTATTTGTTCCCTCAGCATAATGCTATGTTGCCTCAACTGAAGAGCCACTGTGTGTTATATTGCTATGTTACCTCAGCTTAAGTAAGGCGTTACTGTTCCCATTGGGTGATTCAATGGAGGAGTCATTTAAATCATTCAGGGAGTTGGCCTGCCCCAACTATCCAGCCTGCCCACCACTATCCAAGTGACTGAAAAAACAAAATGGATGCCACTCGCTCCTACACCACATACACACACACGCGCACACACACACACACAGACAAAAGCCACACACACACACACACGCAGAGTCCCCAGGGGTCTATCACGGTCCCCGTGATTCCCTGTCAATCTCAGTGTGTATGCATTTGCATTGGAGGAGTCTGATTGGCCCGTGCAGGATGTGCCTTTATATGCTGAGGCTTGGGCACTTGTCAATTGCCCTTTCGTGGTGTTGTGTTGCTGCGCCTTGTTATTGATCTCCAGTGTCTCCTGTGTACCGACCCGGCTAGTCTGACTCTCCTTCTGTTCCTGCTTCGTGATCTGACCCGGCTCTGGCTGACGACCCTGCACCGTGATCTGACCCGGCTCTGGCTGACGACACTGCACCGTGATCTGACCCGGCTCTGGCTGACGACCCTGCACCGTGATCCGACCCGGCACTGGCTGACGACTCCGCTCCGTGATCCGACCCGGTTCTGGCTCCTGATCCTGCTCCGTGATTGTTCCACTCTCCGGTGGTGTTCCTGCGACTCAGTCATCCGGTTCCGGCTACTGCTCCTGTCCGGTTGCTGCTCCTGTGTACTCCGGTCGCTCTGGCGACATTCTGACTGTTCTCAGTTTCCTCGCTCTTTACGCTGTAGCCGAGGTTGCCTGCCTTGTTCTCGTTGAGCATTGCTCTTTTCAAATGTACCAGATTAACCCTTGCACTGCCGGTAGTCTCCGATTACGTGCCATTTGATACATTGCCAAGCTCCGGTGATTCTCTGAGCCTTTACACTTTTGAGCCTCTGCTTTACGCTATACCAGTCCTTGCAGAGCTCCGCTTGCTCGATGCCCAGTGAGCATCGTGATCACGCTGGTTGACTCTGGTAGTCCATTCGCTCTTGCATCAGGATTCTGGGTGACACCGTGTGGGTGTCTGGGCAGTACCTCATTCGCTCAAAGTGCTTTATCCCAACTGCACTACTTGGTGCATCAGCTCTTCATAGCTTGGGCAATTCCGTTCTACTGTGGCCTCCCGAGGGCTGGCATATTTCCTTGGCAGACGCAGGGTTACTCGATACTCCTTCAGGGCGATTTCTATTCTGGTTACATCAAATTGGCAGTAGCAATCCTCATAAGCCCACTGTGGTGGTACGGGCTCAGCTTAGAGCAACAGGGGCTCATCCTGCTTATGCTTCAAGAGTGTTACAGCGCTTCTCCTGAGTTCCTGATCTACATTTAAGGACTATTACCATAGACTGCTATACATCTCCTGGGCGTTGGCCAATCTAGTCTGAGCCTTACCAGTTGCTCCACTTAACCCTCTATGCACTACTGTTTGTAGTTTACTCCATCCTCTGTTCATATTGCCTGTTCTTACCGTTACTAGCCTCTAGGGGCAGTGTTGTTCATTTTTTTCTTCAATAAACTGTGTTTTACGTTACAACCTGGTCTGAGTGTCAGTAAAACCGTAACAGGGTCCCTCCACCAACCTGAGGCACACAATGAGCTGATCCAAGAAAGAGAGGACGGGATCGGCTCCAGTGTACTTTCATTTCTGGTATCCACAACACAACAATGCTTTCGGCTCCTGGTGCACAATGTGCTTTTGCTGCAGGAAGCCCAGCTGCTTTATGTAGCTGGGAGGCAGACAGGCCCAGTACCAAATCCTTCATGTTCCCCTTTCATGAAGCACAACACTCCACCTCGCAACAGCCCGGTCATGCGGCCCTTCAAAGAGTTCTCTACAAGCAGCAGCTAGATGCAACTCTTACCCGTGGCTGAGGGGCTGGAGACAGAGCATGCTGAGGCCACTCTGTAGTACACACTCTTACACACAAGCTTCTTCACCGCTGCTCTCTGCCCGCTGTCAAACACCTGCATTGTGTAAGTACCCTGGCACAAAAAATATACATGCCACACTATAGCTGCTCCAACCACACACACCATCCCTGCTCCAACGACACACACCATCCCTCCTCTGTTCCCGCTCTCTGTGCCCGGGCTGTGTCCCTAGTAACGCTCTTGGCCGAGGCCTGGGGCAGGAGGTGTCTTCCTGGCCAGGGAGCCGGGCCGGCGGTTGTCTGGCAGCCTCTGAGTGTGCATGTACAGAGTCCACTTCAGGGACTGTGGACTCCATGACTCTCGCTACATACTGGGACAGCTGGTTAACCCTTTCAGTGCCAGAGGATTAAGCAACACAATGAGCAATGCCTTGCCTACACCTCTGGCACTTACAGGGCCATAATAATGTGTGTGTGTGTGTGTGTGTACGCATGTATGTACGTGTGTATGTATGATCAATGTCTGTATATGTCACTGTATCTGCGTGTGTCTCTATGTATGTGTGCAATACAATTCTTTCTGCTTCACACAGTACACAAAAAAAAATCAGCCAATACAGCTACATGAAATGTACAATACAAACAAACACAAAAAATTCTTACAAAATACCTTCCACATGCCACCTACAACATTTCAAACAAAAAATGCTACATAACACATACCCTACTACAATGACGGGCAACACTGTCACATATTGCTAGTGCATAATATGAAGCCTCCGTGTCTTTAGTAAAATTTTGTCTTATGCACTGACACAGACCCAAAGTGCAGTTAGAAACCAGAAGATCTTCCATTGATATGGGAAGACCATTTGTTTTCCAGATCCATTGAGCTGCGGCCTCATGATTAGTGATCCCTATGCTGACAGTTAACCCTTTTAGTACCAGAGGGGTGACCAAGTCATTGCTCTGCATAAGGAAAAGTGGTGTAATTCAGGAGCAAACCAACTGCTTTTCAGGGGAACAAAAAAAAATATTCCCACTGATTTGAATGGGTATGAGTGTCTCTTTGTGCATTAGGTGCAAAGGAAACTTGGAAAATAGCTTGGTTATTGGCACTACTTAGGTGTGGGATCCATTAACCCTACAATTACCTCTGCACTAAAATAGTCTGTACACAAAAATGGCCTTTACTTTGCATTGGTTCATTGGGCTGTATCCTATGTAATAATTTGCTAAAAAGTTTGTCACAATGCAGTCATGCGCAGTAGAGACTGCCCGCTCTGCAGTCATGCACAGTACTGAGTGCTGAAACACGCTGCATTTGGGCAATCGGTACTGTGCATGACTGCAGAGCAGCCAGTAAGAAGGCAGGATCCGGCCACCAGCCGAGGTTGCTGGGTGACGCTGTAGCCCGTGTGCACGGGCTTTTCAACTAGTCTATAAATAAAAGAAGACTTCTGTGTTCCTGGCCAACACACACAGGGGCAGCAAAAAGGAGGAGTTATTCAATTCTTCGCTATACTGCCTGTCGTATTGGTCCAACCATGGGGCGTGATTTTTACGGAGTTGCCAGGCCCTGGCCATGCCTGCCAAAAACTCTGCAAGGAGATGCAGGGGCTAAAATGAACACAAACACACACTAAATATATACATACGCAACAGAGACGCACACAATACATACATACATTATATATTAATATATATACATACACACGCAACACACACACACACAATATATATTTATACACAAGCAATACACAACACAGACAAGAACTATATTTATATTTTATATATATATATATATATATATATATATACACATACATACACACACACACAAGCAACACAATATATACACAATACACACAAGATGCTGTATGTACAACGCAATACGCACATTTTGCACACAGTGCTATATACAAGATGCTACTCGCTAAACACTACATGCAATACACAATTCTATATACACAACACTATATGCAATACACAGTGCTATACACAAAACACTATATGCACAATGCTATACACAAAATGTTACGTACAATACGCACATCGATATATGCAAAATGCTGTGCTCAAAATGCTACACGCAATACACACAATATACATAATATACCAAATGCCACACGCTAAATGCTATGTGACACACATCGAAACGGAAACCCAATATGCCAGACTCTATACACAACGACACACGATTCAGGGGTCTCCTGAATTCCATGACATGCAAGGAACGGTCTTTAATGTCCGGGCATCCGTTGACGGTCCTGGAATATCATGTGTCGCCAAGGGGTTAAGTCACACCCGTTACATTTTAAGTCTTTCTAGCAACTAGCAAATACATTCTAGAAATAAAAATAATCTGATTGTGGGTTTACTACAATAAAATGAAAAGCTTTTCATTAACACAGAGGACTGTGGTACACGACTCTGTAGGGAGAAGTAATGACCTTCCCTTCTTCGGGTGATGGTGGAGAAGAGAGCAGAGACTAAAGTTTCATGGCCTGGATCCACAGGAAGTGACATTTACTACAACAGCAAACAGTCAACCTCCTTTTTCATTTTCCATAATCTGCAAGTGTATGATATGTAAAGTCTAGCCATTTATACTTTTTATTATTAGTTTTTTTTCCCCCCACTTATGTCCCCACCATTGATTCTCCTGGGTTTCTGTTCAGTGAGCTTTCATTCAGGGACTCTGAAATCAGCGATATTTATACAATGTTGCAGAAGTGGCTTTTCTACATTGTTTCAAAACACAGTGTATTTAAGAGGGCACATTGTTGTGCTTCTAACATTTTCGGGTCAAGCAGGGAGCAAGAAATACAAGTAGAATTGTTCTCCCAACAGCAGACTATTCTGAATATCTTAATCCTTTAAGGGCAGGGTTGCCCAGGTTCAGTCCTCAAGCGCCACCAATAGGCCAGGATGTAAGGATTTCCCTTCCTAGAAAATAACCTTGGTCTAGATCAGGTCTTTTCAAGTTTACCAACAGGCCAGGATGTAAGGATTCCCCTGATGAATCACAGGTGAGATAATCAGTGGATCATTAATTGTGACTGACTCACCTGTGTGTAATCAGGGAAATCCTTACATCCTGGCCTGTTGGTGGTGCTTGAGGACTGAATTTGGACAGCCCTGCTACAGACCAAGGGGACTTTTTGTGTCAGGAACAATGGATCGGCGTGGTGGGGTCATGTAAGGAGTGTGGGTGTGGCCATGGTTGGAGCCTAGACTGCCTTGACTATGGATGCCTGGAACAGGGCTGTCCAAGTCCAGTTCTCAGGGGCCACCAACAGGCCAGGATGTAAGGATTCCCCTGATTAAAGGGACAGTAATGTCCCATAAAAAATGCTTAGAGTTTTGTAGAGATTAAAAAATAAACAATATGCCACAAATCCTCTCTCTCAAACCACTAGGGTGTGAGAGATATCCTCCGTTAAAGTCCCCCCCCCTTCTCCTGACGTCAGCTGTAAGCCGACAGCAGGAGTTCCTCGTCCGGGGACCAACAAGTGGTTCTTCAGCAGAGCCGCAATAGCTTGGTTTAAAAAGAAATACTTGTTTGTATTCTTGCCTGATTTGCAAGCACACTTTTTAGACTGTTCCAAAGAAGTATTTATTTTTAAATCTTGCTATTTCGGCTCTGCTGAAGAGCCTCCTCATGTCAGCCAACACGGATCTCCTTCTGTCCGCTTTACTGCCGACATCAGGAGAAGAGGAACTTTAGCAGAGGATCTCTCTCAAACCATAGTGGTTCGAGAGATAAGATTTGTAGTATTTAGCTTATTTTTTTTTATAATCTCTGCAAAACTCTAAGCATTTATAAGGGACATTACTGTCCCTTTAAGCACGGGTGAGTCAGTCACAATAAATTCTCACCTGTGATTAATCAGGGAAATCCTTACATCCTGGCCTGTTGGTGGCACTGGAGGACTAGACTTGGACAGCCATGCTTCAAGGATCAGAGATCTGCAATGAGTTTCACAGTGTTCCTGTCCTTAAATAGTTAAAGAAGGGGTAGGTCAATCTTTCACCCTACAGCTGTTGGAGACTAACTCCCATCTCCCCAGCCAAACATCTCTACCATCTAAGGGAATGATTCTTAACTCCAGTCCTCGGGACACTCCTGACAGGTCAGGCTTTTTAACCCTTTGAGTGCCGGAGAGGTATCCTACACATCTCTGCATATCAAAGGGTTTAGGAAATCCTTAATTAAGCCCAGGTAGTGCAATCAAAAATGTCTAAGCCCCCGATTACCCTACAGTGAACAATCAGGGCTGTATCGGAAACGTGACCCGTTTGTCCAGAGTTAAGAATCCGTGATCTAAGGGTTTAAAAATGTTACCATCCCTTTTATTTACCCCTGCAACTTGAAGAAATATGTAAGATGCCATCTGATGTGCTACCCTCGCTTACCTTGGAAGTGCCATTGGAAAACATCTGGATGATGTTTTCTGCCCCCTCTCTGACCTTATTCTCAGTGTGTAACTGCCTTTTCAGGGCCTCCACCCTTTTCTGTCAGGGGTCCAAGCTCTGATCCCATATGCAGGGGTCTGGAGATACTGTGCCATCTGCAAACCACAACATCTCCTCTCAGTAAGGAATATGTTCTGCCTGCTGGCCCTGGTCACATGGTCTTGTCCTAATCATGTTCTACAGCCCACCTTTCACCAGAGGACATTGTAGTCTACAGAACTTCTTACTTCCATAATTACTTTACCTGAGGCATTAGATTCAAACACCAGCTTCTAACATCTTGTCAGTGAGCTCGCTGCCTCCATGTCTCTCACTTATTTATACTTCTAAACATTTTCATTTAAGTCAGGACAACACAAGTCACCCTGAAAATAGAAATAACACATAAACCAAGTCAGATATCTCTCTGTATGGTAACTTTATTTGCATGGTCTTCTCCATATCTTACACCACTCCAATGAAAGATGTAGAATGATGGAGGTGTAGCGTCTTTGTCTTTGATGTTTTCTGCTATTTGAAAAGTCTCCAGATTTTCCCCACAGATTTTTTCTTCGACTTTGCATTTTGACTCTGCTTTGTTTCTGACTCTGCATTTTCACTCCCTGCATTTTCACTCTGCTTTGTTTCTGACTCTGCATTTTGACTCTCTGTTTCTGACTCTGCATTTTCACTCTGCTTTGTTTCTGACTCTGTGTTTTCACTCTCTGCATTTTCATTCTGCTTTGTTTCTGACTCTGCGTTCAGTGGGTCCTGTCCCTGCTCGTCGGCGGGTTCTGCCTCTTTTACTTCACAAGTAGGGTCAACTACATCCCCCAGCTGCACCAGATGAACAGGAGGATGATGATGCACCGGGGTCCGCATAATACATTCCCAGAAATAATGATGATCATGATGCATGGGTATGAAAGGTCGTTTTGCTGGTTTAGGCTTTTTCAAATGGGGTTCCGGATCTTGGTCTTTCGGAACATCCTCCCCACTTTCAGTGTCTGCCAATAAATAAGGTTCCGGATCTTGGTCTTTCGGAACATCCTCCCCACTTTCAATGTCTGCCAGTTTCTTATTTTTCTTTCTCAAAAAAACACAGATCGCTACAACAATGCTGAGAATGCAGAGGAGAGAAAGCAGTCCAATGATAGCCAGAAGCATATATATAGGATCCAACGAAAATGTGGGCTCTCTTGGTTGAGATTCCGTTTTTGCAGTAACCTTAAATCTGATCTTGCCAACCAAATGATGGTCCTTGTATGTGTCACACTGATAAATTGCGTTGTGCGACTCTCTGTAAGCCTCCAGAGTTTTCATTTTTTTTGGTAGAATATGTTGCAGGTTATCTTTACCCAATATATTCCACTCATACGTGAAACGGTGATCATCGTCAATAGAGTTGCAAGCCATCATGACGGAATCTTTCGTTTCATACATAAATTTTCCCCAGCCGCAGTCTGGAAATCTTCTGCATTCTTTCACAGCAACAACACATCTTTCTTTGTCTGGGCATCCTCTAGCACGGTAAAGTTTTTGAACACCAATGCCACAGTTAGATGAGCAAGGTCCAATAATTAATTTCGAAATGGGAACAGTAGCCTTATCTGCAACATGCAGCTTCTCGCTGGAATCATCCTCATTAAAATGAGGCTTTGCATATCCACATACTGGTTCTGACACCAGCAGCAGAAAAAAAAACATCCAATACATTCTTCTAGTCAATGATGAATACACTAGAGAAATCAATGGAACTCCAACAGTCGTCTGTACTGACTAAATACTCATTCTTTTGTGCAGCCTAGTATATAGATTCTGCAGTGATATGTTATTATTCCGCTGTGCCACATCATTATGATGTCATAGTGATGTCAATACCTAGAAGTTAGAAACCAGAAGATCTTCCACTGATATGGGAAGACAATTTGTTTTCCAGATCCATTGAGCTGCGGCCTCATAATTAGATATCCCTATGCTGACAGTTAACCCTTTTAGTACCAGAGAGGTGACCAAGTCATTGCTCTGCATAAAGAAAAGCGGTGTGATTCAGGAGCAAACCAACTGCTTCTTAGGGGAACAAAAAAACATTCCCACTGATTTGAATGGGTATTAGTGGCTCTTTGTGCATTAGGTGCAAAGGAAACTTGGAAAATAGCTTGGTCATTGGCACTACTTAGGTGTGGGATCCATTAACCCTACAATTACCTCTGCACTAAAATAGTCTCTACACAGAAATGGCCTTTACATTGCATTGGTTCATTGGGATGAATCCTATATAATAATTTGCTAAAAAGTTTGTCACAATGCAGTCATGCACAGTAGAGACTGCCCGCTCTGCAGTCATGCACAGTACTGAGTGCTGAAACACGCTGCATTTGGGCACTCGGTACTGTGCATGACTGCAGAGCAGCCAGTAAGAAGGCAGGATCCGGCCATCAGCCGAGGTTGCTGGGTGACGCTGTAGCCCGTGTGCACGGGCTTTTCAACTAGTCTATAAATAAAAGAAGACTTCTGTGTACCTGGCCAACACACCCAGGGGCAGCAAAAAGGAGGAGTTATTCAATTCGTCTCTATACTGCCTGTCCTATTGGTCCAACCATGGGGCGTGATTTTTACAGGAGTGGCCAGGGCCTGGCCATGCCTGCCAAAACTCTGCAAGGAGATGCAGGCGCTAAAATGAACACACACACACACACACACAAAATATATACATACGCAACAGAGAGACAGACAATACATATAAATATTCTATACATACACATACACACACACACACACACATGCAACTCAGACACACAATATATATTTATACACAAGCAATACACAACATACAAATGCAACAAAGACAAGAACTATTATATATATCCTATAACATAAAGCGGTAGAATAATTTGTTCCCTTTGAGCATAACCACACATGCGCAGTAGAGACTTCTGTTTCAGCAGTCTCTACTGCGCATGTGTGGTTTCGCACAAAAGGGAGCTTCGCTGTGAGCCGTCTGGAGCTCCCCGTTAACCCGTTGAGTGCCAGAGTGATACAGAACGCATTGCAGAGCAATGCGTTCTGTACCACTCTGGCACTCAAATGGTTAAGGATCGGCACATTCTGCGAGTCTCTACTGTGCATGACTCGAGTCAAGGGCAGTAGAGACTCACCAAACGCGCGGATCCGGAGTGCGGAGTTCCGGACGGCACCGCCGCTGGATGCACTTTAGCCCATGTATATGGGCTTTGACACTAGTATATTATATATATATATATATATATATATATATATATATATATATATATATAAACACACACACTATGTACACACAAGGAACACAAAAAATATATACACAATACACACAAGATGCTGTATATACAACGCAATACTCACATTATACACACTGTACTATGCACAAGATGCTACTTGCTAAACACTACATGCAATATACAATTCTATACACAAAACACTATATGCACAATGCTATACACAAAATGCTATGCTGAAAATGCTACACGCAATACACACAATATACATAAATATACCAAATGCCACACGGTAAATGCTATACGATACACATTGAAACGTAAACCCAATATGCCAGACTCTATACACAACACCACACGATTCAGGGGTCCCCTGAATTCCATGACGTGCAAGGAACGGTCTTTCACTGTAGTCCAATACAGGTTACTGGTAACTCTGGGAGGCGAAGCCCTCTAGTGGTAGGCAGGAACGATTCACAAAGTGTATGCAGGGGGTGGAGCCTCCCCTTCCCTCCTGGCCGCACCAGCCAATGAGCTCCAGATTGAATTGTTCCTCGTTGGAGTAACAGGCTAAAGGAAGCAGGAAAGGTGAGCGACCCTTTGAGTGCTGCAGATTCACTTGTCCCGCGGTACCCCTCCGCACAGGGGTGGACGTTTGGAGTTCTCATTACACACTCCTGCACTCATTGGGTCTATCTGTATGTCTGTCTGGGTGTTTGGAGCAAGTTTCTGTGGTAACTTAACCCTTTAGCTGCTGGTTGGCACTTTATTAGTGGGTTTCATGACACTATTACTACTGGATTAGTGTTTTATAGTATTCTTACATGTTCACTTGCTGTTTTACATGTTTTTATGCCTTACTTAAAGTTTCTTTATTTGAGTTCTGCTCCTTTAAGGCACGCTTTACCGCATAGACACCATTGCCCCATTCACCTCTATGGGACTGCACTGTTTGGGACATATTTCTGCAACCGCTTGACACAGCGTCTTCAGAGATGGCTCATTTGATTTGTCTATCCTTGCTCTTTCACCCGGTTTACAGTTCAAGTGTTCTGGGGGGGCTCAGGGGGCTTCGGGCACCATTTAGGTTAGGTTAACCAGGCTATTGCAGTCTGGACTGAGCAACTCACCACGGCTGTACGTCAGGATTCGTCTACTTCAGAGTAATTGCGCTTGCTAGCTAATATATCTGACGCTCAACAAAATGTTTCTGCTGCTGTCTTTGACGCTGTCCGCATGATGGCTAAGGTTTCTATTATGTCTGTAGTAGCCAGATGAGCTTTGGCTCAAGATGTGGTCTGCTGATACTGCTCCTAAGAAAGCCTTGTTGTCCCTGCCTTTCCAGGGTACTTCCTTGTTTGGGCCTGATCTTAAAGAACTGATCAGTGAGGCCACTGGGGGCAAGGGTTCTCATTTGCCATTGGTGGCTAGGACGAAATTACCGCTCAAACGCAACAGGTATTTTCGTCCCTTCCAGGGTGAGACACGTCCGGTGAACCAGGCAGTTCCCTCAGCTCCGCGTCCCTTCTCCACGCCCCAACAGCAGTGGAAGCCCAAGGTCTCCACCAACCCCGAGGCTTCCAAGACTACTTTGGCTGAACCCGGGTCCGCATCCCGCTGTGGGTGGTCGTCTTCGCCTCTTTCACAGCGTTTGAGAAGAGTCTGTGGCGGACTCATGGGTTTTACAGGTGGTGTCGGAAGGGTTCCAGATCCCTTTCTCTTCTCTTCCTCCTTTTTGCCTTCCTCCTTCTCATACTCCTCAGAGTGCAGAGACGCTCTCTTTTTACAGTACAGTTGGACAATTTCGTCCTATAGCCAGTTCCTGTTCCGGACAGGGACTCCGGGTTCTATTCGAACCTCTTTGTGGTCTCCAAGAAGGACGGCAGATGCCACCCCATTTTGGACCTGAAGGACCTCAACTTCTTCATAACCTGGACTCGCTATCGCCAGGAATCTCTATGCACAGTGATTGATGCCATGTCGCCGGGGGAGTTCTTTGCCTCTCTGGATCTTAAGGATGCATATTTACACATCACCATCCATCCAGAGAGTCGGCAATACCTTCGGTTGGCCTGTGACAGGGGACACTTCGAGTTCTCTGCTCTCCCCTTCGGACTGACTTCGGCCCCTCAGGTCTTCCAGAGGGTGCTTGGGGCTCTGATTGCTGTCCTTCATCAGGAGGGCATCAGAGTGACTCCTCCCTAAATGGACGACTTGCTGTCGAAGGACACATCTGCAGACCGCCTCCTTCATCAACTTCAGACCTGTACCCAGTCCTATCCCATCACGGGTGGATGGTCAACCTGGACAAGTCGGACCTGATTCCGTCTCAGAGACTGACTTTTCTGGGCCTTCTCTTCGACCCTCAGAAGTGCATGGTGTATCTTCCAGACGAGGTGGCTCACCAGATCACTCACAGAGTCTCTGCGATCTTGCCTTGGGAGGGGAAGTTCATCTCCACTGTGGAGGCGGTTCCCTTCGCCATGGCACATACCAGGGAACTTCAGTGGTTTGTCACCCAGATGATGATGGTGTCCCTTCCTTTTCATGTGGAACTGAGCCTATCTTGGTGGCTCGACCTATCCAATGTGCTGAAGGGCAGGTGCTTCCTCATTCCCTTTTGGACCAAGGTGACCACGGACGCCTGCCTGTCCGGCTAGGGCGCGATTCTGGGTCGCCTGAGTGCTCAGGGTTGATGGTCTCCTGAGGAGTTCCTCCTTCCGATCAATGTCTTGGAGCTATGGGCGATCTTCCATGCCCTTCGACATTGGACGGCCCAGTTAGAGGACTGGCCGGTCCGGGTGGAATCCGACTTCGCCACAGATGTGGCTTACATCAACATGCATGACGGTACTAGAAGTCTCGCTGCTTGGTTAGAGATCAAGGCTGTTTTGCCTGGGCTGAAAGGCACGTTTCTGCCATATCCGCAGTTCACATGCCAGACGTAGTCAACGTCATGGTGGACTTCCTTAGTCGGCACTGTGGACAGTGGGGAATGGGAGTTGCATCCGGAGATGTTTCAACTCCTTGTTCAGAGATGGGGACCTCCTTGCATCGATCTGATGGCAACGAGACACAACAGGAAGGTTCCTGTATTCTGCTGTCGATGGAGGGATCCTCTAGCTCTAGTAGTGGATGCTCTATCCATCCCTTGGATGTTCCCACTGGCTTATTTTTTTCCTCCTCTACCCTTGTTGATCAGGGTAATTCGGAAGCTTTGACTGGAATCTTGTCCAGTCATTCTTATTGCTCCGTTTTAGCCTCGACAATCTTTTTCGGAGCTTCTGGCTCTGTCTGTAGTGGAGCCATTTCGGCTCCCTTCTCGACCGGATCTTCTTCTGCAGGGGTACCTGTGGAAGGAGGATGTCCACTGTCTGGCTTTGACGGCTTGGAGGTTGAATCCTCAATTCTACGGAAGGCAGGATTCTCCGTGTTTGGTCTACCTTTACCTCTTGGTGTGCTGACAGGGATCTGTCACTTGCGTTTTACCTTCCCAAAGTCCTGGCATACTTGCAGGACAGGTTCGATAAGGGACTCAGTTTGAGTTCCTTAAAGGTTCAGACCTCTGCGCTTTCTGTGTTCTTTCAGCAGCACATTGCGGTTCTGCCTAATGTCAAGGTTTCCTTCCAGGGCATTGTTCATGTCTGCCCTGTCTTACGGAGTCCTGCTCCTCAGTGGGACCTCAATTTAGTTCTGGGGGTTTTTCAGTGTTCCCCCTTTGAGTCTTTGGCAACTATTCCTTTATGTCTCTTGATGTGTAAGATGGCCTTCCCTTTGGCGATTTTGTCTGTTCGCCGTGTTGCGGAGTTACAGGCCTTGTCCTGTAAGCTGCCTTACCTGGTATTTCACAAGGATAAGGCAGTGCTCCGTACCTCCCAGGGAGTTCCTTCCTAAGGTGGTCTCTGAGTTTCCCATCAATCAGGAGATTGTGGAGCCCTCTTTCTGTCCTGACCCCTCCTCTGACAAGGAGAGAGATCTTCACTTGTTGGATGTGGTACGCTGCCTCCTGTTTTATGTGCATTGCACTGAATCTGTCAGGAAGTCTGATGTGCTGTTTGTCATTCCTGAGGGGCCTAGAGCAGGAAGACCTGCTTCTAAAGTGACTATCTTCTCCTGGATCAAGTCCACGATTCGTGAGGCATACAAATTGAGGAATCAGCACGTTCCCTTCTGGGTTACTGCTCCTTCCACCAGGTCCTTTGGGGTCTCCTGGGCCTATAAAAATCAGGCCTCTGCTGATCAGCTGTGCAGGGCGGCCACTTGGTCCTCTGTGCACGCCTGTTTGAAGCACTGCCGTGTGGATGTGCTGGCTTTGGCTGACACCAGTTTTGGGAGGGAGGTCCTAGAGGCAGTCTTGCCTGTCTAGGATCTTCTTCTTGGTTATTAGTGCTTCCTTCACTGTTGAGCCCTGTTGGCTCTTGTGCTGTGTGATAGTTCCGGGGTCATTTACCCCAGTTTGGTGTCAGTTGACACTTCAGTTTGGGGCTATCTCTGACCTGTTGGTCCACAGCCGTGCTGGTGACTCTGGGGGCCTTGCGCCTGGTCCTTGCCTCCTTCCCACCTCAGGGAAACTCAATGATTGGACATTCCAGAGTTACCAGTAACCTGTATTGGACGACAGTGAAAATAGGATTTTAGTCTTACCTGTTAAATCCTTTTCACTTACTCCATACAGGTTACTGGTCTCCCACCCTGTCAATAGACCATGCTTAGCTCTCCTGTGGCAGGCCGTGGGAGTCCTTTGGGGCATGCTCACAGGAGTCTTCTTCCTTCCCTTAACTAGTCATGATTAGTGTCTCAATTCAATCTGGAGCTCATTGGCTGGTGCGGCCAGGAGGGAAGGGGAGGCTCCACCCCATGCATACACTTTGTGAATTGTTCCTGCCTACCACTAGAGGGCTTCACCTCCCAGAGTTACCAGTAACCTGTATAGACTAAGTGAAAAGGATTTAACAGGTAAGACTAAAATCCTATTTTAAAGTCCGGGCAGCCGTTGACAGTCCTGGAATATCATGTGTCGCCAAGGGGTTAAAAGGCACACCCGTTACATTTTAAGTCTTTCTAGCAACTAGCAAATACATTCTAGAAATAAAAATAATCTGATTGTGGGTTTACTACAATAAAATGAAAAGCTTTTCATTAACACAGAGGACTGTGGTACACGACTCTGTAGGGAGAAGTAATGACCTTCCCTTCTTCGGGTGATGGTGGAGAAGAGAGCAGAGACTAAAGTTTCATGGCCTGGAGCCAAAGGAAGTGACATTTACTACAACAGCAAACAGTCAACCTCCTTTTTCATTTTCCATAATCTGCAAGTGTATGATATGTAAAGTCTAGCCATTTATACTTTTTATTATTAGTTTTTTTTCCCCCCACTTATGTCCCCACCATTGATTCTCCTGGGTTTCTGTTCAGTGAGCTTTCATTCAGGGACTCTGAAATCAGCGATATTTATACAATGTTGCAGAAGTGGCTTTTCTACATTGTTTCAAAACACAGTGTATTTAAGAGGGCACATTGTTGTGCTTCTAACATTTTCGGGTCAAGCAGGGAGCAAGAAATACAAGTAGAATTGTTCTCCCAACAGCAGACTATTCTGAATATCTTAATCCTTTAACACCTTAAGGACCCATGACGGTGCAGGACCGTCATGGGTTGCAAACCCGTTAAGGACCCATGACGGTCCTGCACCGTCATGGGTTAAACTCTCCCATCGCGGCCGCACGGAGCGATGGGAGAGCGCGGGCTGCTTGTTACTAAGTGTCCCGGTACCGGGACACTTAGTAACAACCAATAGAAAGTTTGTTGCAACATGCGATTCGCTTGATGAGTGAATCCCATGTTGCAAATGCTGAATGACAGGGACAGTATTTGTAAATACTGTCCCTGTCATATATCTCTGCCTCCCTCCATCTTGCACACTGCTGAGGTGGAGAGAGACAGAGAGAGATCGTGCTACTGTGTTGCAGATTGTTCCTAAGCAAAAAACTGTGTAATAAAAAAAGATTTTAACCCTTTGATCACTGGTTTGCAGTGATCAATACGTTCTTACCCATCTGATCACTCTTGGAGTGATCAATTTGCTGCAGATCAGCGTTTGCTGATCTGTGGGACACCCCCCATCCCCCTTGTATTTTTTTCAATTTTTTTTCAATTTTTTTTCAATTTATTTTTATTTTTTTTTAATAAAAATTGATTTAGAGCTATAGTTTAGGTGGGTAGGTTTAGTGTAGGCGTGTGTTAGGGAAAGGTTTAGGGCTAGATTTAGGTTTAGGGCAAAAAAAAAAACCAAAAAAAAAAAAAAATATATATAGTTTAGATAGGTAGTTCACTTGGGTTAGCTAGGTTCAGGGTATACGTGGGTTAGGGTAAGGTTTAGATTTAGATTTAGGGGTAGCGTAGGGAAAATAAAAAAAATTAAAAAAAAAAGTTTATTTTATTTAAAAAATTGTTCTATATTATAAGTTAGTTGGGTTGGGTAGGTTCAGGGACTACGTGTGTTAGGGTAAGGCTTAGGGATAGATTTAAGTTTAGGAGTAGTGTAGGGAAAAAAAAATAAAAAAAAAAACTTTTATTAAAAACTTTATTCTATATTATAAGCTAGTTTAGATAGGTAGTTGGGTTGGGTAGGATCAGGGACTACGCGTGTTAGGGTAAGGCTTAGGGATAGATTTAAGTTTAGGTATAGTTAGTTATAGAAGTTAGTTTAGAGTAGGTGTATAAGATGCAGAGGAGGTATTCATTAGAAGAGGCGTATTCTTATTTGGCGTCTGACTCTGAAGCCACAGACACAGCGTCAGACTTTGACGTCACTCAGTTTTCTGAGAGTGAGAGCTCTAGCAGTGATGACGCAGGGCCTTCTGTGAAAAAAAGACGCACTGCCCCGAAAGCTGCCCCAACAGCTGCCCCAACAACTGCACCAAGAGCTGCCCCAGCAACTGCACCAAGAGCTACCCTAAGTAATGCCCCAAGAGCTGCCCCAACACCTGCCACAAGTACTGCCCGAAGACCTGCCACAAGTACTGCCACTCCTGCTGATGAATGGGTATCACCAGCCAATTTATGCCCACAAATTTCTGAATTCACAGGCAACCCAGGAATTCAAGTGGATGTGGCAGGATTTACCCATGTTCAGTTTTTTGAGTTATTTTTGGGGGAAGAAATTTTGGGGGAAATTGTCGCAAACAAATTTATACGCAGACCAATATATTGCCGCCAACCCATCAGCATTCATTTCCAAGCAAGAAATATGGCATCCCACCGACATTTTAGAATTTAAGAAATTCTGGGCCCTTACAATGACAATGGGAATAGTTAACCCTTTGAGTGCCAAGTGGGTACATTGTACGAGTTTGGACAGCTGTACCCGCTGTGCCAAGCTCGTACGATGTACCCACTAAAATGCGGTCACTGCATGAGCCGGTATAACCGGCATGCAGTGGCCGCATTTAAAAAAAAAAAAAGCTGGGCAATCGTGGGGGGACATGAGGATCACTCCTCATGTCCCCCCTGTTATTGATCTCCCAGCCGATTGCGCTGGGAGATCAATAAAAGAAGAGGAGAAGCGCAGCAGAAGAGCAGCTTCTCCTCTTCCTTCTCTCCTACCCGAACTTCCGGGTAGGAGTGGGCGGGACCGGGGGAAGCCTCCCAACGTCATCAGTGACAGGTCACTGATGACGTTGGGGAAGTTTCCCCGGTCCCATTCACTCCTACCGGTGGTAGGAGTGAAAGGCAGGAGAGCTTTTGCTCTCCTGCAAGTCGCCTTATTGATCTCCCAGCCGATGGCTGGGAGATCAATAACTGGGGGGACACCAGGAGGGGTCCTGATGTCCCCCACGAGGTCTGAGTAATTAAAAAAAAAAAAAATAAATAAAAAAAAAATAAATAAAAAAACGCTAAGTAGCCTTATAATGACAATGGGAATAGTTAACCCTTTGAGTGCCAAGTGGGTACATTGTACGAGTTTGGACAGCTGTACCCGCTGTGCCAAGCTCGTACGATGTACCCACTAAAATGCGGTCACTGCATGAGCCGGTATAACCGGCATGCAGTGGCCGCATTTAAAAAAAAAAAAAAAGCTGGGCAATCGTGGGGGGACATGAGGATCACTCCTCATGTCCCCCCTGTTATTGATCTCCCAGCCGATTGCGCTGGGAGATCAATAAAAGAAGAGGAGAAGCGCAGCAGAAGAGCAGCTTCTCCTCTTCCTTCTCTCCTACCCGAACTTCCGGGTAGGAGTGGGCGGGACCGGGGGAAGCCTCCCAACGTCATCAGTGACAGGTCACTGATGACGTTGGGGAAGTTTCCCCGGTCCCATTCACTCCTACCGGTGGTAGGAGTGAAAGGCAGGAGAGCTTTTGCTCTCCTGCAAGTCGCCTTATTGATCTCCCAGCCGATGGCTGGGAGATCAATAACTGGGGGGACACCAGGAGGGGTCCTGATGTCCCCCACGAGGTCTGAATAATTAAAAAAAAAAAAATAAAAAAACGCTAAGTAGCCCTGTGAGTGCCGCAGGGGTCCCCAGCACATTGCTTTGCAATGTGCTGGAGACCCTTGTAGCACTCACAGGGTCATTTTTTGGGGGTTTGTTTTTTTTTTTTTTTAAAGACCTCATTGGGGGGATCAGGGGGAATCCTGATGCCCCTCAATGAGGTCTATTATTAAAAAAAAAAAAAAAAAAAAAAAAAAAATTAACCCTGTGTGTGCCACAGGGGGGGGTCCAATACACCCCCCCCTCCTGTGGCACACACAGGGCTTCTATCATTACTTTGTTACTAGAGATTGTTGGGGGGCCATCAGGATTGGTCCTGATGGCCCCCCAACAAGCTCTGATTACAAAGTAATAATAATAAAAAAAAAAATTAACCCTCTGAGTGCCAGAAGGGTCCAATGCATTGCTTTGCAATGCCCTGGAGACCCATGTGGCACTCACAGGGACATTTATTTTGATTCCTTTTATTTATTTTTTTTTTAAGACCTCATTGGGGGAATCAGAGGGGTCCTGATACCCACCAATGAGGTCCATAATAAAAAAAAAATGTAAAGAAAAAAAAATTAACCCTGTGTGTGCCACAAGGGGGGCCAATGCAGCCCCCCTTCTGCGGCACACACAGGGCATTTATCATTACTTCGTTATCAGAGATTGTTGGGGGGCCATCATGATTGGTCCTGATGGCCCCCCAACAAGCTCTGATTACAAAGTAATAATAAAAAAAAATTAACCCTCTGAGTGCCAGAAGGGTCCAATGCATTCCTTTGCAATGCCCTGGAGACCCATGTGGCACTCACAGGGACATTTATTTTGATTCCTTTTATTTTTTTTTTTTTTTTAGACCTCATTGGGGGGAATCAGAGGGGTCCTGATACCCACCAATGAGGTCCATAATAAAAAAAAATGTAAAGAAAAAAAAATTAACCCTGTGTGTGCCACAAGGGGGGCCAATGCAGCCCCCCTTCTGCGGCACACACAGGGCATTTATCATTACTTCGTTATCAGAGATTGTTGGGGGGCCATCATGATTGGTCCTGATGGCCCCCCAACAAGCTCTGATTACCAAGTAATGATAAAAAAAAAAATTAACCCTCTGAGTGCCACAAGGATCCAGTGCATTGCTTTGCAATGCGCTGCAGACCCCTGTGGCACTCACAGGGTCACTCTGTTTGTGGACATATATATTTTTTTTACTAAGACCTCATTGGGGAGGGATCAGGGGGTCCTGATGCCCCTCAATGAGGTATATAATAAAAAAAAATTAAATCAAAAATTAACCATGTGTGTGCCACTGGGAGGGGGGGTTCAATGCAGACCCCCTTCCTGTGGTACACACAGGACTTTTTATCATTACTTTGTGATCAGAGCTTGTTTGGTGGCCATCTGAATACAAAGTAACGATAAAAAAAAATTAACCCTTTGTGTGCTGGACACCCCTGTGGCACATAAAGGATTTTTTCCCCCTTTATTTTTTATTTAGACCTCATTGTATGGGTTCTGATGCCCCCAACGAGGTCTACACAAAAATATTGGGGGAAAAAGCCCCAAAAAATGCACGTGCAACAGGAAGGGGGTCCAACGCAGTGCTTTGTATGAGGGGACATACAGTGCACAATGGTAGTCAGAGATCTCCCATACACACTATCAGACACTGCCCCACCATCACCACCATCCTTGCTCCTCTGCTCATACCCACACACACTGCCTAATCCCTCACCCTCTCACACATTTTGTTAGACTTGTAGTCACAGGTCCGCACATACACCGGCTGACGTCCTAGCTTCTTTCATCTGTTAGCCATAAAATCACACATACACTGTTTGCTTTCCCATTTCTGTTTCACTGGTAGCTACGCTCTTGTAGCGTAAATTGGTATGTGAACCCAGAGCAGTGGGGTACCATTTTTTTTTGGCTGGCAAGAAGTCCTCCTAGGAAATCCCACGCCATTGAACCATTTTAGTATCTTTGAAGTGACTGATGTGTAAAACAAATGTTTGTTTTTCTTTCCTGTAGCACCACATTCTGGAAATAGTTGTTCCAAATAACTTAGGGGTACAAAGGCAAGTGACCCCTCATTAGATGCGGCAGGTTGTCTTCTTTCCAAAATGGTATGGTTTATCTACCTTTTCTTCAATTCTGAAGGTGTTATAGCCATTTTTATACAGGGAAGTCAGGTTTGAGAAAATGTTTGAAACATCAGAGGTTGTAGTAGGTGTAGTTTTCTACTTCTAGCACCCCCTAAGGTAGTTCAACTCATATCAATGGGGTGTCGTTTGACTCCTAAGAGCACTAGCAAACAAATGCAGTTGAAAATTCCATGGTTTTCACAGAGCTCCATACATTTAAAGGGGCAGAAATGTAAAAAAAAGCATTTTTTTTCATTAGCGCCACCTCCTGGAAGCATTTGTGCATACCAGCCTTTGGGTAAGAAGGCAAGTGACCCCTCATTAGATGCGGCAGGTTGTTTTCTTTTCAAAATGGCATTGTTTCTCTACCTTTCCTGCATATCTATTATGGTTATAACCATTTTAGTGCAAGCAGATAATTTAAGAAACAAAAGTGTCAGGTTTACGTTCGTGTTCCTAGCACCCACATATTGTATGTTAACCCACACAAATGGGCTACCATTTTTCTCATGATGGTAGCAAGTACTGAATACAGCAGGAAATGTTATGGTTTTCAAAGATTTTAGTATCTTTGAAGTGGTGGAAATGTAAAAAAACCTGTATTTATTCCCATAGCGCCACCTTTTGGAAATATTTGTGCACTTCAGCCCAGGGGGTAGAAAGGCAAGTGACCCCTCATTTGATGCGGGAGAATGTCTACTTTCCAAAATGGTATACCTTTTATACCTTTCCTTCATGTCTCTAACCGTTATGGACATTTTAGTAGAAGCAGCCATTTTCGAAGAAGCAAACAGGTAGGTGTAGTTATGTGCTTCTGGCACCCCTAAGGTAGGTCGACTCATTCCAGTGGGGTGTCATTTTTCTCCTAAGAGCACTAGCTAATGAATACAGTTGGAAATGCCATGGTTTTCACACATTTTAGTTCATTTGAAGGGGCAGAAATGTAAGAAAATGCCTTTTTTTTCATTAGCGCCATCTTCTGGAGGAATTTGTGCACACCAGGCTTGGGGTAACAAGGAAAATCACCCCTCATTAGATGCAGCAGGTTGTCTACTTTCCAGAAATATATAGTTTTATATAGTTATTCCACTGTTTTAGGGTAGTTTTACCACAAAAACCCTATAATGCGCATATTAGTTTATAAAGTTGAAAATGTCATTTTGCGCTGCTGGTGATTAGGGCTCTACGCTAGCCATGGACGTAGGTAAAACTATACAAATTTGGTATTTTTTTACTCGGGGGACTCGAGGCTTTTTCAAATAATTGAAACTTTTTCAATCAAGGTAAATGTTTTTGATACATAGTATGTGATTTTAGCAAAATGAGTAAATTTTCACTTTTTTTTGTCATTATGACATCATAGCTTTTTGCACGATGTAAAATTCTCTTCATGTAAGGTATCACAAGAAAGCTCAATTCGTTCTGAAAAAAACAATATATAGTTTTCCATATGTAACTAAAAATCCCCAGAGGAAATCAAGCCTAAATGGAAGGATAGCAAAAATGTTGAAAAAGTGTCTGGCCTGCAGGGTTCAGAAAATGGCCCTAGCCTCTGGCACTGAAGGGGTTAAAAAACCAAGTATTAGATCATACTGGAGTAAAAACCCCATATATGATACCCCTATATTCGGCAAAACAATGACCAGGTCTAGATACGAGATGATTTTGCGATTTATGCACTTTAGTGATAATACCCTGTGCCTCCCAAAAGAACACCCCCAGTATGACAGACTGTTCAAAATTCGGCCCCTAATAACCCATTTACAGAAAACATTTGCCCAAGTGTATATTCCCCAAAAAGAAATTAGTGTAGATGAATCCGTAATGAAATACAAAGGCAGGTTAGGGTTCAAACAGTACATCCCCTCAAAGCGTTCCAAATTTGGTGTAAAATTTTATAAATTGTGTGAAAGTGCCACAGGCTACACCCAGGCTTTTAGAATTTATGAGGGCAAGGACAGCCAACTTGATCCTCCTGGGTGCCCCGAATTTCTGGGAATAAATGGGAAGATAGTTTGGGATCTGATTTACCCCTTGTTAAATAAAGGATATCATTTATATGTTGACAATTATTACACCAGCCCCCTTTTATTTAAGTCACTTTTTTATTTTGACACCGTGGCCTGTGGCACTGTCAGGCGCAATTGCAGGGAGATGCCCAAAGAACTGATAGAAAAAAAACTTAAAACCGGGATGTCCTCAGCTTTATGCCAACAAGAGCTGCTGGCAGTTAAATTCAAGGACAGAAAAGATGTGTACATGCTGTCCACCATGCATGAGGACAAAACTGTGGCAGTGTCTGTTCGTGGCAGGAGGGGGGTACTAAGAAAGCCAGTCTGCATCAAAGACTACAACAAGAACATGGGGGGAGTTGATCTGTGTGATCAACTCATGCAGCCGTACCTCACCATGCGAAAGTGTAGGGCATGGTACAAAAAGGTTGCCATTTACATGATGCAGACTGCAGCTTACAATTCATTTTTGATTTTTAAATTGGCAAACCCCACCCTAAAACTTACTTTTCTGCAGTATCAGCTCCATCTTATCTCCCAATTTTTGCTTCAAGGGGCAACAGAAATAATTCCCCCAAAACCTGGAGTACTACATTTTATTTATAAAATCCCCCCAACCCCCCAAAAAGAAAAATCCACAAAAGCGCTGCAGGGTTTACTACAGCAAGGGAGTACGGAGAGAAACCTCCACTTACTGTCCTGACTGCCCTTCTAAACCTGGCCTCTGCATGGGCGACTGCTTCAAGCAATACCATGAAGGCACAATGCAGTAGTGCTGTGAAGTTTATTTTATTATTTGGCCACTTTTTCCCCCCTGAAATATCCTGTTTTTTTATTTTTCAAAACACATCCCTCCTTAGATCTAACACTATCAAAATATAATGGGAAGCAAAGCACTTCCATCTCTGATAATGGAAACACACATGTTCCCTACTGGGTCCAGTAGTTCCTCCAAACCCTGACAAACCTATGCATATGGGGCATTGACGTACTTAGACGATGTAACTCACCACTAAAGTAAAGCACTTAAAAAATCTGCAAATATCATCTGATTGAAATCCAGAGCAACACTAAAATATAAGTGTGAAAAAATGGTGTTTCTCTGCCTTACTGCAGGTTTTGGGAGGGATTGCTGATACAGTGGCAGCGAAAAAATTGAAAGAATGCAAATAGAATGAAAGCCAGGGTTGTCTACTCTTGTACAACATATACTTTTGGGGGTAAAATTCATTGCAATATTGCCAAACAGTCCGAAATGAGACAAGGCACCAGCTGTAAAAATGGCATGTCTGTAAAAGGAAACTCACATGTTCTAACTGGGCCCAGTATCTCCCCCAAACCCTGACAAACCTTTGTATATGGGGCATTGCTGTACTCAGAAGAAGGAGCCGAACACTAATCAATCCAGTTTATAAAATCTTCACCTATTCTGTAATTTAAATTCACATCAACATTGAAGTGTAAAAATTGAAAACACACCTAAAATGAAAGCTGGGGGTGTCTACTTTTCAACAATATACACTTTTGCGGGGAAATCTTAAAGTGGAGCACTGGAACATAGCCCCAAATAAGAAATGGCACCAGATAAGAAAGATATGAAAATTCAATATTTGTTCCAATTTGGGTCCCGTATCTCCCCTAAACCTTGAGAAACCTATACATATGGGGTATTGCTGTACTCAGAAGAAGAATCTGATCACTAAACAATGCAGTTTTAAAAATCTTCACCTATCATGTACTTGAAATTCACATCAACATTGAAGTGCAAGTGTGAAAAACGCTATTTTTTTAACTTACGTAAAGATTTACGAGCGATTGGTGGTAAAATGGCTGCGTAAAAAAATTGAAAACATGCATAAAATGAAAGCCTGGGGTGTCTACTTTCCAAAAATATATACTTTTGGGGGGAAATCTTAGAGTGGAGCACTGTTACACAGCCCCAAATGAGACATGGCACCAGTGATGCAAGCTGTGAAAATTCAAAGTGTGAAACTGGAAACGTGCATGTTCCAATTTGGGCCCCGTAGCTCCCAGAAATCTTGAGCAACCTATGAATATGGGGTATTGCCGTACTCAGAAGAAGGAGCTGAACACTAAACAATGCATTTTTAAAAATCTTCACCTATCATGTGCTTGAAATTCACATCAACATTGAAGTGCAAGTGTGAAAAACGCTGTTTTTTTAACTTACATCAAGATTTACGAGCGATTGGTGGTAAAATGGCTGCGTAAAAAATTTGAAAACATACATAAAATGAAAGCCTGGGGTGTCTACTTTCCAAAAATATATACTTTTGGGGGGAAATCTTAGAGTGGAGCACTGTTACACAGCCCCAAATGAGACATGGCACCAGTGATGCAAGCTGTGAAAATTCAAAGTGTGAAACTGGAAACGCGCATGTTCCAGTTTGGGCCCCGTAGCTCTCCCAAACCTTGAGAAACCTATGCATATGGGGTATTGCCGTACTCAGAAGAAGGAGCTGAACACTAAACAATGCATTTTTAAAACTCTTCACCTATCATGTGCTTGATATCAACAGTAGTATTGAAATGTAAGTGTGAAAACTGCAAAAAAACAAAATATTACCACAATTTTGAAATTTTTTTCTGGAAAAATAGCTGCATGAAAAACTCCAAAATTCTCCTGATTATTTACTTTATGTTGTGTAGTTTTCAGAAACATATACCTTTGTGGGACATTTTTGGTTCTGGCACCGTCAGCTAAGCTATGATGCTCACATGCCAATTGTTGAGAAATTACAAGTTGGAAATAATGGCATCCATCTTGTAATATTTACCTTGTAAATGTGAGGAAGGGATTGAAATACTAGGCATATGGGGTATTGTTATATTCAGGAGAAGCAAATGAATATATTTAGGGGTATTTTTTTGTCATTAAGTAGTAGTATGCAAATCCTGACAGAAAAATGTAAGCAATGTTGTTTTTTTTTTTATTTTTTTCCTCTTTTTTTCTATTTTAATCAAATTAAACAATGAGGTATAGATATAATTGTGGTATCAAAAGAAAGCCCTACTTGTGCTTAAAAAAACAGTATATAATTTGTGTGGGTGCACAAAAGGAATTAAAGAGAAAATATGGTTGAAAAAAGACATAGTCAAAAAAGTCAAAATTGCTCCGGTCCTTAAGGGAAAACGACATCAGATTTTCCCGGTCCTTAAGGGGTTAAGGGCAGGGTTGCCCAGGTTCAGTCCTCAAGCGCCACCAATAGGCCAGGATGTAAGGATTTCCCTTCCTAGAAAATAACCTTGGTCTAGATCAGGTCTTTTCAAGTTTACCAACAGGCCAGGATGTAAGGATTCCCCTGATGAATCACAGGTGAGATAATCAGTGGATCATTAATTGTGACTGACTCACCTGTGTGTAATCAGGGAAATCCTTACATCCTGGCCTGTTGGTGGTGCTTGAGGACTGAATTTGGACAGCCCTGCTACAGACCAAGGGGACTTTCTGTGTCAGGAACAATGGATCGGCGTGGTGGGGTCATGTAAGGAGTGTGGGTGTGGCCATGGTTGGAGTCTAGACTGCCTTGACTATGGATGCCTGGAACAGGGCTGTCCAAGTCCAGTGCTCAGGGGCCACCAACAGGCCAGGATGTAAGGATTCCCCTGATTAAAGGGACAGTAATGTCCCATAAAAAATGCTTAGAGTTTTGTAGAGATTAAAAAATAAACAATATGCCACAAATCCTCTCTCTCAAACCACTAGGGTGTGAGAGATATCCTCCATTAAAGTCCCCCCCCCCCCTTTCTCCTGACGTCAGCTGTAAGCCGACAGCAGGAGTTCCTCGTCCGGGGACCAACAAGCGGTTCTTCAGCAGAGCCGCAATAGCTTGGTTTAAAAAGAAATACTTGTTTGTATTCTTGCCTGATTTGCAAGCACACTTTTTAGACTGTTCCAAAGAAGTATTTATTTTTAAATCTTGCTATTTCGGCTCTGCTGAAGAGCCTCCTCATGTCAGCCAACACGGATCTCCTTCTGTCAGCTTTACTGCCGACATCAGGAGAAGAGGAACTTTAGCGGAGGATCTCTCTCAAACCATAGTGGTTCGAGAGATAAGATTTGTAGTATTTAGCTTATTTTTTTTTTATAATCTCTGCAAAACTCTAAGCATTTATAAGGGACATTACTGTCCCTTTAAGCACGGGTGAGTCAGTCACAATAAATTCTCACCTGTGATTAATCAGGGAAATCCTTACATCCTGGCCTGTTGGTGGCACTGGAGGACTAGACTTGGACAGCCATGCTTCAAGGATCAGAGATCTGCAATGAGTTTCACAGTGTTCCTGTCCTTAAATAGTTAAAGAAGGGGTAGGTCAATCTTTCACCCTACAGCTGTTGGAGACTAACTCCCATCTCCCCAGCCAAACATCTCTACCATCTAAGGGAATGATTCTTAACTCCAGTCCTCGGGACACTCCTGACAGGTCAGGCTTTAACCCTTTGAGTGCTGGAGAGGTATCCTAAACATCTCTGCATATCAAAGGGTTTAGGAAATCCCTAATTAAGCCCAGGTAGTGCAATCAAAAATGTCTAAGCCCCCGATTACCCTACAGTGAACAATCAGGGCTGTATCGGAAACGTGACCCGTTTGTCCAGAGTTAAGAATCCGTGATCTAAGGGTTTAAAAATGTTACCATCCCTTTTATTTACCCCTGCAACTTGAAGAAATATGTAAGATGCCATCTGATGTGCTACCCTCGCTTACCTTGGAAGTGCCATTGGAAAACATCTGGATGATGTTTTCTGCCCCCTCTCTGACCTTATTCTCAATGTGTAACTGCCTCTTCAGGGCCTCCACCCTTTTCTGTCAGGGGTCCAAGCTCTGATCCCATATGCAGGGGTCTGGAGATACTGTGCCATCTGCAAACCACAACATCTCCTCTCAGTAAGGAATATGTTCTGCCTGCTGGCCCTGGTCACATGGTCTTGTCCTAATCATGTTCTACAGCCCACCTTTCACCAGAGGACATTGTAGTCTACAGAACTTCTTACTTCCATAATTACTTTACCTGAGGCATTAGATTCAAACACCAGCTTCTAACATCTTGTCAGTGAGCTCGCTGCCTCCATGTCTCTCACTTATTTATACTTCTAAACATTTTCATTTAAGTCAGGACAACACAAGTCACCCTGAAAATAGAAATAACACATAAACCAAGTCAGATATCTCTCTGTATGGTAACTTTATTTGCATGGTCTTCTCCATATCTTACACCACTCCAATGAAAGATGTAGAATGATGGAGGTGTAGCGTCTTTGTCTTTGATGTTTTCTGCTATTTGAAAAGTCTCAAGATTTTCCCCACAGATTTTTTCTTCGACTTTGCATTTTGACTCTGCTTTGTTTCTGACTCTGCATTTTCACTCCCTGCATTTTCACTCTGCTTTGTTTCTGACTCTGCATTTTGACTCTCTGTTTCTGACTCTGCATTTTCACTCTGCTTTGTTTCTGACTCTGTGTTTTCACTCTCTGCATTTTCATTCTGCTTTGTTTCTGACTCTGCGTTCAGTGGGTCCTGTCCCTGCTCGTCGGCGGGTTCTGCCTCTTTTACTTCACAAGTAGGGTCAACTACATCCCCCAGCTGCACCAGATGAACAGGAGGATGATGCACCGGGGTCCGCATAATACATTCCCAGAAATAATGATGATCATGATGCATGGGTATGAAAGGTCGTTTTGCTGGTTTAGGCTTTTTCAAATGGGGTTCCGGATCTTGGTCTTTCGGAACATCCTCCCCACTTTCAGTGTCTGCCAATAAATAAGGTTCCGGATCTTGGTCTTTCGGAACATCCTCCCCACTTTCAATGTCTGCCAGTTTCTTATTTTTCTTTCTCAAAAAAACACAGATCGCTACAACAATGCTGAGAATGCAGAGGAGAGAAAGCAGTCCAATGATAGCCAGAAGCATATATATAGGATCCAACGAAAATGTGGGCTCTCTTGGTTGAGATTCCGTTTTTGCAGTAACCTTAAATCTGATCTTGCCAACCAAATGATGGTCCTTGTATGTGTCACACTGATAAATTGCGTCGTGCGACTCTCTGTAAGCCTCCAGAGTTTTCATTTTTTTTGGTAGAATATGTTGCAGGTTATCTTTACCCAATATATTCCACTCATACGTGAAACGGTGATCATCGTCAATAGAGTTGCAAGCCATCATGACGGAATCTTTCGTTTCATACATAAATTTTCCCCAGCCGCAGTCTGGAAATCTTCTGCATTCTTTCACAGCAACAACACATCTTTCTTTGTCTGGGCATCCTCTAGCACG
Source organism: Rhinophrynus dorsalis (assembly GCA_037306005.1). Lineage (NCBI taxonomy): Eukaryota > Metazoa > Chordata > Amphibia > Anura > Rhinophrynidae > Rhinophrynus > Rhinophrynus dorsalis. The sequence continues at coordinate 242,024,384 of CM074724.1, read as the reverse complement.
GTAAAGTTTTTGAACACCAATGCCACAGTTAGATGAGCAAGGTCCAATAATTAATTTCGAAATGGGAACAGTAGCCTTATCTGCAACATGCAGCTTCTCGCTGGAATCATCCTCATTAAAATGAGGCTTTGCATATCCACATACTGGTTCTGACACCAGCAGCAGAAAAAAAAACATCCAATACATTCTTCTAGTCAATGATGAATACACTAGAGAAATCAATGGAACTCCAACAGTCGTCTGTACTGACTAAATACTCATTCTTTTGTGCAGCCTAGTATATAGATTCTGCAGTGATATGTTATTATTCCGCTGTGCCACATCATTATGATGTCATAGTGATGTCAATACCTAGAAGTTAGAAACCAGAAGATCTTCCACTGATATGGGAAGACAATTTGTTTTCCAGATCCATTGAGCTGCGGCCTCATAATTAGATATCCCTATGCTGACAGTTAACCCTTTTAGTACCAGAGAGGTGACCAAGTCATTGCTCTGCATAAAGAAAAGCGGTGTGATTCAGGAGCAAACCAACTGCTTCTTAGGGGAACAAAAAAACATTCCCACTGATTTGAATGGGTATTAGTGGCTCTTTGTGCATTAGGTGCAAAGGAAACTTGGAAAATAGCTTGGTCATTGGCACTACTTAGGTGTGGGATCCATTAACCCTACAATTACCTCTGCACTAAAATAGTCTCTACACAGAAATGGCCTTTACATTGCATTGGTTCATTGGGATGAATCCTATATAATAATTCGCTAAATAGTTTGTCACAATGCAGTCATGCGCAGTAGAGACTGCCCGCTCTGCAGTCATGCACAGTACTGAGTGCTGAAACACGCTGCATTTGGGCACTCAGTACTGAGCATGACTGCAGAGCAGCCAGTAAGAAGGCAGGATCCGGCCATCAGCCGAGGTTGCTGGGTGACGCTGTAGCCCGTGTGCACGGGCTTTTCAACTAGTCTATAAATAAAAGAAGACTTCTGTGTGCCTGGCCAACACACCCAGGGGCAGCAAAAAGGAGGAGTTATTCAATTCGTCTCTATACTGCCTGTCCTATTGGTCCAACCATGGGGCGTGATTTTTACAGGAGTGGCCAGGGCCTGGCCATGCCTGCCAAAACTCTGCAAGGAGATGCAGGGGCTAAAATGAACACACACACACACACACACACACACACACACACACACACACACACACAAAATATATACATACGCAACAGAGAGACAGACAATACATATAAATATTCTATACATACACACACACACACATGCAACTCAGACACACAATATATATTTATACACAAGCAATACACAACATACAAATGCAACAAAGACAAGAACTATTATATATATCCTATAACATAAAGCGGTAGAATAATTTGTTCCCTTTGAGCATAACCACACATGCGCAGTAGAGACTTCTGTTTCAGCAGTCTCTACTGCGCATGTGTGGTTTCGCACAAAAGGGAGCTTCGCTGTGAGCCGTCTGGAGCTCCCCGTTAACCCGTTGAGTGCCAGAGTGATACAGAACGCATTGCAGAGCAATGCGTTCTGTACCACTCTGGCACTCAAATGGTTAAGGATCGGCACATTCTGCGAGTCTCTACTGTGCATGACTCGAGTCAAGGGCAGTAGAGACTCACCAAACGCGCGGATCCGGAGTGCGGAGTTCCGGACGGCACCGCCGCTGGATGCACTTTAGCCCATGTATATGGGCTTTGACACTAGTATATTATATATATATATATATATATATAAACACACACACTATGTACACACAAGGAACACAAAAAATATATACACAATACACACAAGATGCTGTATATACAACGCAATACTCACATTATACACACCGTACTATGCACAAGATGCTACTTGCTAAACACTACATGCAATATACAATTCTATACACAAAACACTATATGCACAATGCTATACACAAAATGCTATGCTGAAAATGCTACACGCAATACACACAATATACATAATATACCAAATGCCACACGGTAAATGCTATACGATACACATTGAAACGTAAACCCAATATGCCAGACTCTATACACAACACCACACGATTCAGGGGTCCCCTGAATTCCATGACGTGCAAGGAACGGTCTTTCACTGTAGTCCAATACAGGTTACTGGTAACTCTGGGAGGCGAAGCCCTCTAGTGGTAGGCAGGAACGATTCACAAAGTTTATGCAGGGGGTGGAGCCTCCCCTTCCCTCCTGGCCGCACCAGCCAATGAGCTCCAGATTGAATTGTTCCTCGTTGGAGTAACAGGCTAAAGGAAGCAGGAAAGGTGAGCGACCCTTTGAGTGCTGCAGATTCACTTGTCCCGCGGTACCCCTCCGCACAGGGGTGGACGTTTGGAGTTCTCATTACACACTCCTGCACTCATTGGGTCTATCTGTATGTCTGTCTGGGTGTTTGGAGCAAGTTTCTGTGGTAACTTAACCCTTTAGCTGCTGGTTGGCACTTTATTAGGGGGTTTCATGACACTATTACTACTGGATTAGTGTTTTATAGTATTCTTACATGTTCACTTGCTGTTTTACATGTTTTTATGCCTTACTTAAAGTTTCTTTATTTGAGTTCTGCTCCTTTAAGGCACGCTTTACCGCATAGACACCATTGCCCCATTCACCTCTATGGGACTGCACTGTTTGGGACATATTTCTGCAACCGCTTGACACAGCGTCTTCAGAGATGGCTCATTTGATTTGTCTATCCTTGCTCTTTCACCCGGTTTACAGTTCAAGTGTTTTGGGGGGGCTCGGGGGGCTTCGGGCACCATTTAGGTTAGGTTAACCAGGCTATTGCAGTCTGGACTGAGCAACTCACCACGGCTGTACGTCAGGATGCGTCTACTTCAGAGTAATTGCGCTTGCTAGCTAATATATCTGACACTCAACAAAATGTTTCTGCTGCTGTCTTTGACGCTGTCCGCATGATGGCTAAGGTTTCTATTATGTCTGTAGTAGCCAGATGAGCTTTGGCTCAAGATCTGGTCTGCTGATACTGCTCCTAAGAAAGCCTTGTTGTCCCTGCCTTTCCAGGGTACTTCCTTGTTTGGGCCTGATCTTAAAGAACTGATCAGTGAGGCCACTGGGGGCAAGAGTTCTCATTTGCCATTGGTGGCTAGGACGAAATTACCGCTCAAACGCAACAGGTATTTTCGTCCCTTCCAGGGTGAGACAGGTCCGGTGAACCAGGCAGTTCCCTCAGCTCCGCGTCCCTTCTCCACGCCCCAACAGCAGTGGAAGCCCAAGGTCTCCACCAACCCCGAGGCTTCCAAGACTACTTTGGCTGAACCCGGGTCCGCATCCCGCTGTGGGTGGTCGTCTTCGCCTCTTTCACAGCGTTTGAGAAGAGTCTGTGGCGGACTCATGGGTTTTACAGGTGGTGTCGGAAGGGTTCCAGATCCCTTTCTCTTCTCTTCCTCCTTTTTGCCTTCCTCCTTCTCATACTCCTCAGAGTGCAGAGGGACGCTCTCTTTTTACAGTACAGTTGGACAATTTCGTCCTAGAGCCAGTTCCTGTTCCGGACAGGGGCTCCGGGTTCTATTCGAACCTCTTTGTGGTCTTCAAGAAGGACGGCGGATGCCACCCCATTTTGGACCTGTAGGACCTCAACTCCTTCATAACCTGGCCTCGCTATCGCCAGGAATCTCTATGCACAGTGATTGCTGCCATGTCGCCGGGGGAGTTCTTTGCTTCTCTGGATCTTCAGGATGCATATTTACACATCATCATCCATCCAGAGAGTCGGCAATACCTTCGGTTGGCCTGTGACAGGGGACACTTCGCGTTCTCTGCTGTCCCCTTCAGACTGACTTCGGCCCCTCAGGTCTTCCAGAGGGTGCTTGGGGCTCTGATTGCTGTCCTTCATCAGGAGGGCATCAGAGTGACTCCTCCCTAAATGGACGACTTGCTGTCGAAGGACACGTCTGCAGACCGCCTCCTTCATCAACTTCAGACCTGTACCCAGTCCTATCCCATCACGGATGGATGGTCAGCCTGGACAAGTCGGACCTGATTCCGTCTCAGAGACTGACTTTTCTGGGCCTTCTCTTCGACCCTCAGAAGTGCATGGTGTATCTTCCAGACGAGGTGGCTCACCAGATCGCTCACAGAGTCTCGGCGATCTTGCCTTGGGATCCGGTTCCGCCCCACAGGCTGCCCTCCCTGGAGGGGAAGTTCATCTCCACGGTGGAGGCGGTTCCCTTCGCCATGGCACATACCAGGGAACTTCATTGGTTTGTCACCCAGATGATGATGGTGTCCCTTCCTTTTCATGTGGAACTGAGCCTATCTTGGTGGCTCGACCTATCCAATGTGCTGAAGGGCAGGTGCTTCCTCATTCCCTTTTGGACCAAGGTGACCACGGACGCCTGCCTGTCCAGCTGGGGCGCGATTCTGGGTCGCCTGAGTGCTCAGGGTCGATGGTCTCCTGAGGAGCTCCTCCTTCCGATCAATGTCTTGGAGCTATGGGCGATCTTCCATGCCCTTCGACATTGGACGGTCCAGTTAGAGGACTGGCCGGTCCGAGTGGAATCCGACTTCGCCACAGATGTGGCTTACATCAACAAGCATGATGGTACTAGAAGTCTCGCTGCATGGTTAGAGATCAAGGCTGTTTTGCCTGGGCTGAAAGGCACGTTTCTGCCATATCCGCAGTTCACATGCCAGGTGTAGTCAACGTCATGGTGGACTTCCTCAGTCGGTACTGTGGACAGTGGGGAATGGGAGTTGCATCCGGAGATGTTTCAACTCCTTATTCAGAGATGGGGACCTCCTTGCATCGATCTCATGGTAACGAGACACAACAGGAAGGTCCTGTATTCTGCTGTCGATGGAGGGATCCTCTAGCTCTAGTAGTGGACGCTCTGTCCATCCCTTGGATGTTCCCACTGGCTTATTTTTTTCCTCCTCTACCCTTGTTGATCAGGGTAATTCGGAAGCTTCGACTGGAATCTTGTCCAGTCATTCTTATTGCTCCGTTTTAGCCTCGACAATCTTTGTTTTCGGAGCTTCTGGCTCTGTCTGTAGTGGAGCCATTTCGGCTCCCTTCTCGACCGGATCTTCTTCTGCAGGGGTACCTGTGGAAGGAGGATGTCCACTGTCTGGCTTTGACGGCTTGGAGGTTGAATCCTCAATTCTACGGAAGACAGGATTCTCCGTGTTTGGTCTACCTTTACCTCTTGGTGTGCTGACAGGGATCTGTCACTTGCGTTTTACCTTCCCAAAGTCCTGGCATACTTGCAGGACAGGTTGAATAAGGGACTCAGTTTGAGTTCCTTAAAGGTTCAGACCTCTGCGCTTTCTGTGTTCTTTCAGCAGCACATTGCGGTTCTGCCTAATGTCAAGGTTTCCTTCCAGGGCGTTGTTGGTCTCCTCAGTGGGACCTCATTTTAGTTCTGGGGGTTTTTCAGTGTTCCGCCTTTGAGTCTTTGGCAACTATTCCTTTATGTCTCTTGACGTGGAAGATGGCCTTCCCTTTGGCGATTTTTGTCTGTTCGCCGTGTTGCGGAGTTACAGGCCTTGTCCTGTAAGCTGCCTTACGGTGCTCCGTACCTCCCAGGGAGTTCCTTCCTAAGGTGGTCTCTGAGTTTCCCATCAATCAGGAGATTGTGGAGCCCTCTTTCTGTCCTGACCCCTCCTCTGACAAGGAGAGAGATCTTCACTTGTTGGATGTGGTACGCTGCCTCCGGTTTTATGTGCATTGCACTGAATCTGTCAGGAAGTCTGACGTGCTGTTCGTCATTCCTGAGGGGCCTAGAGCAGGAAGACCTGCTTCTAAAGTGACTATCTTCTCCTGGATCAAGTCCACGATTCGTGAGGCATACAAATTGAGGAATCAGCACGTTCCCTTCTGGGTTACTGCTCCTTCCACCAGGTCCTTTGGGGTCTCCTGGGCCTATAAAAATCAGGCCTCTGCTGATCAGCTGTGCAGGGCCGCCACTTGGTCCTCTGTGCACGCCTTTTTGAAGCACTGCCGTGTGGACGTGCTGGCTTCGGCTGACACCAGTTTTGGGAGGGAGGTCCTAGAGGCAGTCTTGCCTGTCTAGGATCTTCTTCTTGGTTCTTAGTGCTTCCTTCACTGTTGAGCCCTGTTGGCTCTTGTTCTGTGTGCTGTGTGATAGTTCCGGGGTCGTTTACCCCAGTTTGGTGTCAGTTGACATTTCAGTTTGGGGCCATCTCTGACCTGTTGGTCCACAGCCATGCTGGTGACTTTGGGGGCCTTGCGCCTGGTCCTTGCCTCCTTCCCACCTCAGGGAAACTCAATGGTTGGACATTCCAGAGTTACCAGTAACCTGTATTGGACGACAGTGAAAATAGGATTTTAGTCTTACCTGTTAAATCCTTTTCACTTAGTCCATACAGGTTACTGGTCTCCCACCCTGTCAATAGACCATGCTTAGCTCTCCTGTGGCAGGCCGTGGGAGTCCTTTGGGGCATGCTCACAGGAGTCTTCTTCCTTCCCTTAACTAGTCATGATTAGTGTCTCAATTCAATCTGGAGCTCATTGGCTGGTGCGGCCAGGAGGGAAGGGGAGGCTCCACCCCATGCATACACTTTGTGAATTGTTCCTGCCTACCACTAGAGGGCTTCGCCTCCCAGAGTTACCAGTAACCTATATAGACTAAGTGAAAAGGATTTAACAGGTAAGACTAAAATCCTATTTTAAAGTCCGGGCAGCCGTTGACAGTCCTGGAATATCATGTGTCGCCAAGGGGTTAAAAGGCACACCCGTTACATTTTAAGTCTTTCTAGCAACTAGCAAATACATTCTAGAAATAAAAATAATCTGATTGTGTGTTTACTACAATAAAATGAAAAGCTTTTCACTAACACAGAGGACTGTGGTACACGACTCTGTAGGGAGAAGTAATGACCTTCCCTTCTTCGGGTGATGGTGGAGAAGAGAGCAGAGACTAAAGTTTCATGGCCTGGAGCCACGGGAAGTGACATTTACTACAACAGCAAACAGTCAACCTCCTTTTTCATTTTCCATAATCTGCAAGTGTATGATATGTAAAGTCTAGCCATTTATACTTTTTATTATTAGTTTTTTTTCCCCCCACTTATGTCCCCACCATTGATTCTCCTGGGTTTCTGTTCAGTGAGCTTTCATTCAGGGACTCTGAAATCAGCGATATTTATACAATGTTTCAGAAGTGGCTTTTCTACATTGTTTCAAAACACAGTGTATTTAAGAGGGCACATTGTTGTGCTTCTAACATTTTCGGGTCAAGCAGGGAGCAAGAAATACAAGTAGAATTGTTCTCCCAACAGCAGACTATTCTAAATATCTTAATCCTTTAAGGGCAGGGTTGTCCAGGTTCAGTCCTTAAGCTCCACCAATAGGCCAGGATGTAAGGATTTCCCTTCCCAGAAAATAACCTTGGTCTAGACCAGGTCTTTTCAAGTTTACCAACAGGCCAGGATGTAAGGATTCCCCTGATGAATCACAGGTGAGATAATCAGTGGATCATTCATTGTGACTAACTCACCTGTGTGTAATCAGGGAAATCCTTACATCCTGGCCTGTTGGTGGTGCTTGAGGACTGAATTTGGACAGCCCTGCTACAGACCAAGGGGACTTTCTGTGTCAGGAACAATGGATCGGCGTGGTGGGGTCATGTAAGGAGTGTGGGTGTGGCCATGGTTGGAGCCTAGACTGCCTTGACTATGGATGCCTGGAACAGGGCTGTCCAAGTCCAGTGCTCAGGGGCCACCAACAGGCCAGGATGTAAGGATTCCCCTGATTAAAGGGACAGTAATGTCCCATAAAAAATGCTTAGAGTTTTGCAGAGATTAAAAAAATAAACGATATGCCACAAATCCTCTCTCTCAAACCACTAGGGTGTGAGAGATATCCTCCGTTAAAGTCCCCCCCCCCCTTCTCCTGACGTCAGCTGTAAGCCGACAGCAGGAGTTCCTCTTCCAGGGACCAACAAGTGGTTCTTCAGCAGAGCCGCAATAGCTTGGTTTAAAAAGAAATACTTGTTTGTATTCTTGCCTGGTTTGCAAGCACACTTTTTAGACTGTTCCAAAGAAGTATTTATTTTTAAATCTTGCTATTTCGGCTCTGCTGAAGCGCCTCCTCATGTCAGCCAACACGGATCTCCTTCTGTCAGGAGAAGAGGAACTTTAGCGGAGGATCTCTCTCAAACCATAGTGGTTCGAGAGATAAGATTTGTAGTATTTAGCTTATTTTTTTTTTTATAATCTCAGCAAAACTCTAAGCATTTATAAGGGACATTACTGTCCCTTTAAGCACAGGTGAGTCAGTCACAATAAATTCTCACCTGTGATTAATCAGGGAAATCCTTACATCCTGGCCTGTTGGTGGCACTGGAGGACTAGACTTGGACAGCCATGCTTCAAGGATCAGAGATCTGCAATGAGTTTCACAGTGTTCCTGTCCTTAAATAGTTAAAGAAGGGGTAGGTCAATCTTTCACCCTACAGCTGTTGGAGACTAACTCCCATCTCCCCAGCCAAACATCTCTACCATCTAAGGGAATGATTCTTAACTCCAGTCCTCGGGACACTCTGACAGGTCAGGCTTTAACCCTTTGAGTGCCGGAGAGGTATCCTACACATCTCTAAGAATCAGTGATCTAAGGGTTTAAAAATGTTACCATCCCTTTTATTTACCCCTGCAACTTGAAGAAATATGTAAGATGCCATCTGATGTGCTGCCCTCGTTTACCTTGGAAGTGTCATTGGAAAAACATCTGGATGATGTTTTCTGCCCCTTCTCTGACCTTATTCTCAGTGTGTAACTGCCTCTTCAGGGCCTCCACCCTTTTCTGTCAGGGGTCCAAGCTCTGATCCCATATGCAGGGGTCTGGAGATACTGTGCCATCTGCAAACCTCTCCTCTCAGTAAGGAATATGTTCTGCCTGCTGGCCCTGGTCACGTGGTCTTGTCCTAATCATGTTCTACAGCCCAACTTTCACCAGAGGACATTGTACTCTACAGAACTTCTTACTTCCATAATGACTTTACCTGAGGCATTAGATTCAAACACCAGCTTCTAACATCTTGTCAGTGAGCTCGCTGCCTCCATGTCTCTCACTTATTTATACTTCTAAACATTTTCATTTAAGTCAGGACAACACAAGTCACCCTGAAAATAGAGATAACACATAAACCGAGTCAGATATCTCTCTGTATGGTAACTTTATTTGCATGGTCTTCTCCATATCTTACACCACTCCAATGAAAGATGTAGAATGATGGAGGTGTAGCGTCTTTGTCTTTGATGTTTTCTGCTATTTGAAAAGTCTCTAGATTTTCCTCACAGATTTTTTCTTCGACTTTGCATTTTGACTCTGCTTTGTTTCTGACTCTGCATTTTGACTGTCTGTTTCTGACTCTGCATTTTCACTCTGCTTTGTTTCTGACTCTGTGTTTTCACTCTCTGCATTTTCATTCTGCTTTGTTTCTGACTCTGCATTCAGTTGGTCCTGTCCCTGCTCGTCGGCGGGTTCTGCCTCTTTTACGACACAAGTAGGGTCAACTACATCCCCCAGCTGCACCAGATGAACAGGAGGATGATGCACCGGGGTCCGCATAATACATTACCAGAAATAATGATGATCATGACGCATGGGTATGAAAGGTCGTTTTGCTGGTTTAGGCTTTTTCAAATGGGGTTTCGGATCTTGGTCTTTCGGAACATCCTCCCCACTTTCAGTGTCTGCCAATAAATAAGGTTCCGGATCTTGGTCTTTCGGAACATCCTCCCCACTTTCAATGTCTGCCAGTTTCTTATTTTTCTTTCTCAAAAAAACACAGATCGCTACAACAATGCTGAGAATGCAGAGGAGAGAAAGCAGTCCAATGATAGCCAGAAGCATATATATAGGATCCAACGAAAATGTGGGCTTTCTTGGTTGAGATTCCGTTTTTGCAGTAACCTTAAATCTGATCTTGCCAACCAAATGATGGTCCTTGTATGTGTCACACTGATAAATCGCATCGTGCGACTCTCTGTAAGCCTCCAGAGTTTTCATTTTTTTTTGGTAGAATATGTTGCAGGTTATCTTTACCCAATATATTCCACTCATACGTGAAATGGTGATCATCGTCAATGGAGTTGCAAGCCATCATGACGGAATCTTTCGTTTCATACATAAATTTTCCCCAGCCGCAGTCTGGAAATCTTCTGCATTCTTTCACAGCAACAACACATCTTTCTTTGTCTGGGCATCCTCTAGCACCGTAAAGTTTTTGAACACCAATGCCACAGTTAGATGAGCAAGGTCCAATAATTAATTTCGAAATGGGAACAGTAGCCTTATCTGCAACATGCAGCGTCTCCACGCTGGAATCATCCTCATTAAAAAGAGGCTTTGCATATCCACATACTGGTTCTGACACCAGCAGCAGAAAAAAGCATCCAATATATTCTTCTAGTGTGTATATATATATATATATATATATATATATATATATATATATATATATATAAAATATTATATATTATCTGTAATCAAAAAGCACTCATGTCTTCTTAAAGGTGTAACACATGTGCTGGTTTATTCCATGGAATAAACCAACACATTTCACTTTTAAGAAGAACTGTGAGTGCTTTTTGATTACAGATGTTATATGATCACCCTATACATTAGCACCCAGGCTAAAGCCCTGAAATTACAAACGGGTACACTGACCTGTGGAAAATCTATATAGGGACAGGATTTGCTTTTCTTACATAAACAAGGACATTTCTAAGTGAGACCAAACTTTTCAATGGTAGTGCATGTGTGTGTGCATGTGCTAGCATAAACGTGAAGTGTGACTTCTTGTCTCCTGTTCTAGAGATTTAGACACTGTATGTGAACAGTATGCTTATAGGTAATGTTAAATGTTGGGAGTTTGGTCTGCGTTTCAGATCTGCTCTGGATCAATTCTGCATAATTAACAACTGCCAGCTTTTGTTCTATCATTTTTGAAACCTTTATTTAATCAACTAGTGCAAAAGCCCGTGTACACGGACCAAGGCCCTGGCAATGTTAACCTTTTGAGTGCCAGAGGCGTTGAGTGCCCCTCTGGCACTCAAAAGGTTAACATTACCAAAGGCTTAAGAGGGCGCCACCTCACTGCTCCACACAATGCAGTCTTGCATCGCCTCCATCAAGCGATGCAATCATGCGCAGTAGAGACTGCCTGAATGCAAACTGCCCAACTGCATAGTGACAGACATCCTAGCGAATTATTATATAGGATAAGTGACCACGTGATTCCTCTGTAGGAAAACAGAGAAGAAACTGAAATGGATGTGACCTTTGGTGAGGAGCTGCAGTTTTTTCTCTTTCTTTTAATATTTAATATCTATAGGTTAAATGGTGGAGAGAAACCGTCACTACTGTGATCAACACACTTGCAGCCAAAAAAAAGGTAGACTTCCAGTATACAGTACATTTGACATACTGTACCCCTCGTGCTGTGGTCTCCTCAGTTCAGGGGGTTCTACATTCTTGGAAACCTATGCCCACTTTAAATAGGTTGACCTTGTATTCAGTGGGCACCCTCAGGTTATTGGGGTATCCTCTAAGGAAGAATTGGTTTCAGAGGATGATGAGGATATGGATTCTAAATATTCTATGGCAATTCCTAGGAGGCTGATCCACTCCCCTCAGCTGAGAGGCTCATCAAGGCAGTGATGGAGACCCTCTATGTTCCTGATATTGCTGATGGGGATTCTCTCTCTACGGACATTTTCCAGAGGAGTGGAAAGGCCACCTGTATTTCCATGCAATAACATGCTTGACAAAATACTTATGTGGAAAATTCCTGACAAAAAATGTTTCCTTAAAAAATGCTTTTCTAAGCTATACCTCTTACGGCTGAGACTGTTTGGGTGAACTGTCAGATGCTATTTCTGCTGATGTTGCCAAAGAGACTTATTGCTTTCTGATGGCCAATACCTTGATCACGAAGGCCTTTTTGATGCATCCAGGCTCTTCTCTAAGTCCTATGCTTTTTCGGTTTCTGCGCTTCACAAATTGTGACTTAAGATTTGGTCCGCAGACAGTCCTCTAAAAAGTCATCTGTATCTTTGCCTTTTCAAGGCAAGACCATCCTTTTTGCCAAATCTACAAATCTTAAAACTTGCAATATTTCTGTTCTAAGGTTTTGGCCACAACTGACTTGTTGGGCATTATTCTTTCCTAGATTCTCATATCACCTGTCGCCCTTGGTGAAAGAGTAGGAAGGCATTTCCCTCATTTATTCTTTAGTTTTGACAACCACTTTTAAGTTGGACACATCCTTCAACCTGGCTTACATAGGCTATCCTGGACCACATCAAAAGAATGTCCTATTAACATAGCTGATGAGATTGAAAAAACACATGCATCCATCAAGTTCAGCCTATGCGATATCACCCCTGTCGATCCAGAGGAAGGCAAAAAAAAAAAAAAAATTGAAGCCATTTCCAGTTAAGCCCCAAGTGGGTAAAAATAAAATCTTTCCTGACTCCAACTGGCAGTCAGATACTTCCCTGTATCAACATCCTATCTGCTTTGAAGACAACTCAATATTATTCTGTGCTAAATGGGTATCAATTACTTTTGTGAAACAATTAGAGTATCTGCAAGCACAGCATCCCAAAGCAAAGAATTCCATAACTTTACTGCCCTTACTGTGAAAAACCACTGCCTTTATTTCAGACAAAAGATAATTTCCTCTAATCTTGACAGATAACCTCTTGGTCTTAGCTCAGCTCTTTTAGTAAATAGTTCCTTGAAGTCTTTGTTACTTATAACTCCTGCACTCATGCTGGGTATTTTGTTATCTGTTCCTGGGGTATCTGAAACATTTTAAGCTGTGTGGTACTATTTAACCCCTTCCTTACACGTTAGTCTGGGTTGGGGGTCCTCTTTCTAATTTTTCCTTTGGATTAATATGTGTAACTTTATTTAGTGTTTTGTATGTGTTTTAACACTTCAGATATCCTTGTATTGTTTTCACTTTATTTGAAAAGGCTCGCTTTACTGCAGTGCTCCATTGATCTCTATGGGATTAGCTGCATTGCAACATATCTGTGCAACTGCTCTGAGTACTGAGTTGAGAGACGGCTCATTCGTGTCTACCCTTGCCCGACAATCCGGCTACCATCCTCAGTGTCTTGGGGGTCCCTGGGGGGTTAGAGTTCTGCTTTTGGTACTCTTAAATGGGAAGACTACATTTCCCATAAACACACCTGTTTTCTGATTTACTGATTCGGTTGCCATTTTCTTGCTCTCTTTACATGAGTATCCTGAGCAGGACTTAGACTCCTTCACTCTCCACAGGTTAACCCTTCGCTTGCCAGGTAAATACTTTTAGGCTTTCTGGGTGAACTCTTTAATCTGGGTGACAGTAATTGGAATTGCCTCTACTGTAGACACTATTTCTCCTGTTAGGATGTCGGACCTTAAGGGACATGGGGATAGACCTGGGGCTTCTAAAACTGGGGAGTCTGTGAACCCATTGATTATTGTTTCTCATGCCAAAGAGTGTATCCAGGACATTCATGCCCCTTGTGCTGTGGCCCCTGCCTCTGCCAGGGCCCTCCAGCTTTGATCGAGCCATATTGGGTCCTCCAATCCACTTCTTTCAGGTTTGTGGCCCTTTGGCCCATGGCATTCTGGATTTATCTGATTCCTCTGAGGAGGAATCTCTTGTGGAGTTTGAGGATGGTGTGTGTTCAGAAGGGGCTTCATCCCTATTTCCTGGTGACCCCTTTGAGGCTGACCCTGAACCCCCTCTGCTGAGAGTCTCATTAAGGTGGTTTTATCTACTGTTAACATTCCTGTTAACCCTGTAGAGCCGCAGTCAACTTCTGATGTCTTTTCAAGATTCAAGAAGTCCAGTGCTGTCTTTCCGCTTAATTCCACTCTGGATCAAATTATCCTACGCTAAGTGGAAGATTCCTGACAAGCGTCTCACTCTTTCCAAGAGTTTTTCCAAGCTGTACCCCTTTGTTGATTCAGGTTTAGCTCAGTGGGCTACATCACCCCAGGTAAAATCCCCTATCTCTAGACTTTCTAAGTCTACTGCCTTGCCTGTTGCAGATGCTTAAGCACTCAAAGATCTGACTGATAGCCTTGAGGATAGCATCCAGCTTCCTATCATTGCTGCCGTAGGTGCGTCCTTGAGACCCACCTTAGAGTCTGCATCGGGTAATAGAGCTATTGCTGTCTGGACTGAACAGCTGACTGACGCTGTCCGCAAAGGTGTCTCTAAGGAGGACCTTTTGTCTATTTTGGCAAACGTATCTGAGACTCAGCATTATATCACTGATGCCTTATTTGATGTCATTCGGCTTGAGGCTAAGAACTACACCTTCTCTGTCGCTACCAGATGCACGCTGTGGCTTAAGATTTGGTCTGTTGCCTTGATCTCTAAGAAATCAATGGTCTCCCATCCCTTTCAGGGTACATCCACAGGGTAAGCGTTCTCGGTTACTCAGGTCCTTAAAGGGATAGTAATGTTTCATAATAAGAGCAGCTCTAATCATCATAGTATTTGGACCTTGGAGAATGTTATTTCAATTCTGTCAGAGTTATAGTTCAAGAGTAATTCAATGACAAAGTGTCCCCCTCCCGCCCCTTTTACTGATGTAACACTGCTCAGTTAGAGCAGAAGGGAGGTGCCCAGGTAGATTGCAGAGAAGGACAATCTTCACTTAAAATAAGGGAAAAATCTGAAACTTGTCAAGGGGGGCAGGGATTTCATTGTTCTCATAGGAAGAAGATTGTCCCCTGCTGTCTGGACTAGCAACCAGATTCCACATCTGAGAAGAGATTGCTTACACTAAGTAAAAGGGGCGGGAGGGGGAAACTTTATCATTCAATTACTCTTGAACCACAACTCTGGCAGTATTGAAATAGCACTCTCTATGGCTCAAATACTATGAAGATTAATTGGAGCTGCTGTTTTTGTGAAACATTGCTTTCACTGTCGTCCAATACAGGTCACTGGTACTCTGGGAGGCGTAAGTCCCCTTTAATAGGCAGGAACAACTATGCAAATGATTTGCAAGGGGCGGAGCCTCCCCTCTTACTTAAGCCACCTTCTGGCCAGAGCCACTTTAGATTGATTTGTTCCTGGTGTGCTTGCACCAGGTAGAGAACATCTATGCATCTTAGTATTTTATTATTTTTTTATTCAAATATGGAATACCACCATTAGGAGGGTGACCATGGCTGTGAATTGCCCTCTTTAAAGTGGCTGGTGCAGCTTCCAGGGATTTTCTGTGGACCTTATGCCCTGAAGAGGGGACAGCTTGTGTTAAGCAGCTCCCCTATTGGGGAATTTACCTCTGGTTCTTTCCCTCCTTATCATGGTCACCTGAAGACAGAAGTCCTGCAAGGAAGGTGAGTCACCCATTGAGTGCTGAAGGTCCACTTGTCCCCACAGTGTCCCTTTGATGGGCTTGTATTTGGGAGTTTTTAATACACTCCAGCACTCATAGGGTGTTTTTATTGCATTATTACTGTTTATGCAATTTCTGTGTTATTCTCTGGGTTTTGGAGCATTGGGTATTCATTTATTTATGTTTCTCATGTGTTTCATGCTTGTTTGGGCACTTTTTAATGTTTTACTAAACTTTATTAAAAATGGTGTTCTGCGCCTTTAAGCGCGGCTTTTTCCCGCTCAGACGCAAGGGCTCCTTTACTCTCTATGAGAATTCACAGTATGGGACATATCTCTGGAACCGCTTGTCACAGCAACTTCAGAGAGGGCTCATTTTAATTCTAGGCTCCTGCTCTATCATCCGGAATGTGTTTTATTTATGTGGGGTGTTCAGGGGGGCTTCGGGCACTGTTTGGGGTACTTGTAAAGGAAAACTACATTTCCCATGAGCGCTTGGTTCGCGCTCGTTTCTGATTGGCTGTCATGACGGCCGCCATTTTGTGGTACTTTTCCTAGGCGAGTACACTGCGCAGGGACCGAGCCTTCTCTCTCCTCAACAGATTAACCCTTCGCTGGCCAGATAAGTCCGTTTTTAGAACATTTCTGGGGTGAAACTTTAATCTTTCACACTTTTTCTGGGTGATAGTGTTATTGGTGGGGTATATTGACGCTGTGAGCATGTCTACTTCACTGGAGCTAGGGGCTAGACCCAAGTCTAAGGAGGATGGGGGGTCTGCTACCCCCATGGCGTTTTGCTCCTCTTGCCACATTGGGCTGGATGGCGATAATGTGGGGGATCTATGCCCTAATTGTACTGGTCAAGATAGCAACCCTGGGCTTCCCAGCCACGCTATTGAGCCATCTTGGGTGAGGGAGTTTAAAGCTGCCACTAGGGATCTCAGATCCACGCTTCAACTCTTTCCCTCTCAGATACAGGGGGCTCTCCAGGTCTGGCAGACCCCCTCTACTATCAGGACCTCCCTGCCTAAGCCACAGGGAGCTCCTGATATCACTGATTCTTCTGAAGAAGAACTTTTACAGGATTCTGATGCTGAGGAACGTACTGTTATTGAATCTAACAGGTCCATTGGGGACCCCTATGAGTGTGACCCTGAAGTTTCGGCTGAGGGACTGATCAGAGCGGTTCTGAATACGCTCAACCTTCCTCTGACTCAGGAATCCACTTATGATCCTACTGATGTTTTTCAGAAAAAGCCATCTAAGCCAATTGTTTGTTTTCCAACTAACCCTACTCTTGCCCGTCTGGTTTCTGAGGCATGGAAGAATCCTGATAGATCTTCCTCTGTCTCCAAAAAGTTTGCTAAACTTTACCCTTTTCCTGAGGCGGAGCTGGCAAAATGGGTTCATCCTCCCAAGGTGGATGCTCCTGTGTCTAGACTATCCAAATCTACCGCTTTGGCTGTCTCAGATGCCTCTGCCCTGCAGGACTGGACGGATAAGAAGCTAGAGCTCTCTCTTAAGTCTATTTTTGCCTCCATTGGCACGGCCATGCGCCCAACCTTTGCTGTGGCATGGGTTAATAGGGCCATTGCAGCCTGGACTGAACGACTGACTGAAGCAGTTCGCCAGGATGCGCCAGTATCTGAACAGTTGCAGCTACTTGCTAATATCACTGAAGCTCAGAACTATGTTGCTGACGCTGCTTTTGATGCTGTGCGCATGATGGCGAGGGCCTCCACTTCTTCTGTGGTGGCTAGACGCGCTCTTTGGCTGAAAATTTGGTCTGCTGATACAGCCTCTAAGAAAGCCTTGCTTTCCTTGCCCTTTCAGGGGAATTTGCTTTTTGGGTCTGAACTCAAAGAAATGATCAGTGAGGCTACTGGCGGTAAAAGTACTCTTCTACCCTCAGTCTTTAAGAAAAAGTTTCCAGCCAAACGCAATCGGTCCTTTCGTTCCTTTCAGACTGAGACACGCTCCTCGGCCCAAACGGGTCCTCCCACTACGCGCTCCTCCTCCAAGCCCAAACAGTCCTGGAAGCCCAAAGTTGCCTCCAAGGCCAAGACCTCCAAGACTGCTTCGGCATGACTCGCCGAACCCGGGTCCGCATCCGGCTGTAGGCGGTCGTCTCCGCATCTTTCGCCGGACTTGGGAGGAGTCAGTGGCGGACCCATGGGTTCTTCAGGTGGTGTCAGAGGGATACAGGATCCCTTTCTCTTCCCTTCCTCCTTTTCGGTTCCATTTTACTCGTCCTTCTCAGGAACCCACAAAAAGGCGTCTGTTCGACGACGCTATTCAGGATCTCTTGGACAAAGAGGTCCTGGAGGCGGTTCCTCAAGGGGACACAGGTTCAGGATTTTATTCCAACCTGTTTGTGGTAGCCAAAAAGGACGGAGGAGCTCGTCCCATTTTGGATCTCAAAGATCTCAATGCCTATGTGGTGACTTCCCACTTCCGCCAGGAGTCCCTGCGCTCTGTGATTGCAGCAATGTCTCCAGGGGAGTTTCTTGCCTCCCTGGACCTTCAGGATGCTTATCTTCACATCCCTATTCATCCAGAAAGCAGGCGGTATCTCAGGATTGCCTGCCACAGGGGACACTTTCAGTTTGCAGCGCTCCCCTTCGGGCTGACTTCAGCCCCTCAGGTCTTCCAGAGGGTGTTGGGCTCCTTGATAGCGGTGCTCCATCAGGATGGGATCAGAGTGACCCCCTACATGGACGATCTTCTTCTGAAGGCCTCCTCAGCGGAGCTTCTCCATCAGCAATTGCAGTTGTGCATGCACACCCTGAACCGTCATGGTTGGATCCTGAATCTGGACAAGTCGGACTTGATTCCATCTCAGAGGCTTCTGTTCCTGGGTCTCCTGTTCGACACTCGCCAATGCATGGTGTTTCTTCCAGAGGACGTGGCTCACCAGATAGCCGTCAGAGTGGCTGGGATTCTGGACATGGACGAAATTCCAGTACCGAAGTTGTCGTCCTTAGTGGGGAAATTCATTTCCACAATCGAAGCAGTACCATTTGCCATGGCCCACTCCAGGGATCTTCAGAGATTTGTGATCCAGACGTGCAAGAATCATCCGGATCATCAACATCTGTCTGTTTCTCTTCCTCCTCATGTCGAGTCGAGTCTGCACTGGTGGTTAGATCTCTCACATCTCCTGAAAGGGAGATCCTTTCTAGTTCCTCATTGGACCACAGTCACTACGGATGCCAGCCTTCGGGGCTGGGGTGCAGTCTGGGGTCGCTTCAGTGCTCAGGGGAAATGGGGTCTGTAGGAATCCATGCTCTCCATCAATGTTCTGGAACTTCGAGCTGTCCGGCTGGCCCTGAGGCACTGGGAGTCTCAATTGACCGGTCTTCCGATCAGAGTGGAGTCCGACAACGCCACGGCGGTGGCTTACATCAACAGGCAAGGCGGCACAAGAAGCGGTTCCGCCTGGTGGGAGGTCAAGGATATTTTGTCTTGGGCAGAAGATCACGTGCCTGTCATCTCTGCAGTTCATATTCCAGGCGTGGACAACGTCATGGCAGACTTCCTCAGTCGTCACACCGTCGACAGCGGAGAATGGGCTCTTCACCCAGAGGTGTTTCACATGCTCACTCAACGGTGGGGGATGCCTGTGGTGGATCTGATGGCTACCAGACACAACAGGAAGGTTCCGGTGTTTTGCTCCCGGTTGAGGGACTCCCTTGCTCTAGCAGTGGATGCCTTGTCGATCCCTTGGGACTTCCCCCTGGCTTACATCTTCCCTCCTCTTCCTCTATTGGTCAGAGTTATCCAGAAGTTGAAGAGAGAACGTTGTCCTGTCATCCTGATTGCTCCAAACTGGCCTCGCCAGTCCTGGTTTCCGGAGTTGATGGCCATGTCAGTGAAGGATCCGATCCCACTTCCCGCCCGTCCGGACCTACTTCTTCAGGGGTATCTGTGGAAGGAGGATGTCCACTCTCTCCATTTGATGGCATAGCGGTTGAATCCTCGATTCTAGCAAAGAAAGGGTTTTCTCCTTCTGTGGTATCTACTATGCTCAGTGCTCGTAAGCCTGTGTCTTCCAAGATCTATCATCGCATATGGTCAACCTTTGTGTCATGGTGTTCTGACAAGAAGCTATCCCTTGACTTCCATCTTCCCACTGTCCTGGCCTTCTTGCAGGACGGTGTGGATAAGGGGCTCAGTCTGAGTTCAGACTTCTGCCTTGTCTGTGTTTTTCCAGGAAAGGATTGCTATCCTTCCTGATGTGAAAGTCTTCTTCCAAGGTGTGACTCATGTTCGACCTGCCTTCAAGAGTCCTGCTCCCCAGTGGGATCTCAATTTGGTGCTGGGAGTTCTACAGCGACCACCGTTTGAATCCTTGGCTTCCATTCCATTACGTCTTGTGACTTGGAAGATGGCCTTCCTTTTGGCTATTGTGTCAGTGCGCCGGGTGGCAGAGTTACAGGCCTTGTCTTGTAAACCTCCTTACCTGGTGTTCCACAAGGATAAGGCTGTGCTTCGCACTACCAAGGAATTCTTACCCAAGGTTGTGTCTGAGTTTCACATCAATCAGGAGATTGTGGTTCCCTCTTTCTGCCCTAATCCTTCATCTGACAAGGAAAGAGATCTCCATCTGTTGGATGTGGTGCGTTGCCTCAAGTTTTATGTTCATCGCACCGAGTCTATCAGGAAGTCTGACGCTCTATTCGTCATTCCTGAGGAGCCTAGGGCAGGGAGACCGGCTTCCAAAGTTACCATTGCCTCTTGGATTAAGGCTACCATCCGTGAAGCCTACAAGTTGCGGAATAAGCACGTTCCCTTCCGGGTGACTGCCCATTCCACCAGATCTATTGGGGCCTCTTGGGCCTACAAGAATCAGGCTTCTGCTGATCAACTGTGCAGAGCGGCCACTTGGTCCTCTGTGCACACTTTTTCAAAGCACTACCGAGTTGATGTACTGGCGTCGGCTGATGCCAGTTTTGGAAGGAAGGTCCTGGAGGCAGTCTTGCCTGTGTAGGTCTTCCGCTCTGTGATCCTTAGTGCTTCCTTACTGTTGAGCCCGGTTGGCTCTAGTTCCGTGTGCTGTGTTAGTTCAGGGATTGTTCCCTTGGTTGGTGTCCGTTGACACTTACAGTTTTGGCTATGTTATTAACTGGTCATAGCAGTTCTAGTGACTTGGGCCTTGCGCCTGGTCCTTGCCTTACTTCCCGCCTCTGGATCAGCTCAATGTTTGTACATCCCAGAGTACCAGTGACCTGTATTGGACGACAGTGAAAATAGGATTTTAGTCTTACCTGTTAAATCCTTTTCACTTAGTCCATACAGGTCACTGGTCTCCCACCCTGTCAAGAGACCAGTCTTGTCTCTCCTGTGGCATCCAGTGGGAGACCGTTCGGGCATGCTCACAGGAGTCTTTCTTTTGCTTACCTGAGGTCAGTTTTAGGGTCTCAAATCAATCTAAAGTGGCTCTGGCCAGAAGGTGGCTTAAGTAAGAGGGGAGGCTCCGCCCCTTGCAAATCATTTGCATAGTTGTTCCTGCCTATTAAAGGGGACTTACGCCTCCCAGAGTACCAGTGACCTGTATGGACTAAGTGAAAAGGATTTAACAGGTAAGACTAAAATCCTATTATCCCTTTAAGCGCAATCCTCAGGCGAGGAAATGGCGTTCCTTTCGGTCTCTCCAAGGCGACACGCAAAAGCCGAACCCGGTGCTGCCTCAGGCCAGCACCCCACGTTCCACCCCCAAGTACAGGCAGCAGTGGAGGTCAAAACACACCTCCATCAAACCTACTTCGGCATGACTTTCTGAAACCTGTCCCACATACACCTGTGTTTGTGGTACCTGCATCACTCTTTGAGTACTTGGACAGGCTCTATTATGGATCAGTGGGTTTTGCAAGTGTTTTCAGATGATTACAGGATTCCCTTCAAATCCGTACTTCCCTTCTGGTTCATCCCTTCTCACTCCCCCCCCCCCCCAATGACAGGAAAAGCTCAGTCTTGTCAGTGGGGATGTTCAGGCTCTCTTGGACAGCGGATACCTAGCTCCAGTTCCTAAGCCAGTGAGAGGTTTAGGATTTTATTCCAACCTCTGTGATTTCCAAGAAGGATGGCGGCTGCCTTTCTATCCTGGATCAAGGATCTTGATTCGTTTGTGGTCCATGTGCTTTACAAGATGGAGTCTTTGATCTCTGTCATTGCAACAATGTGTCCAAGGATATGTCTGGCCTTTTTGGATCTGCAGGATGTATACCTGCCCATTCCAGTTCATCCAGACAGTCAGGAGTACCTCAGGTTCTCTTACAACCTGGGGCTCTTCCAGTTCACCACCCTGCCCTTTGGGCTCCCTTTGGGCTCCCTATGGATCCTCAGGTGTTCCGCGTCTTAGGAGTATTTCTTGGCTTCCTATACACCAAAGGGATTCAAGTGACTACTTTCATGGATGACCTTCTACTGAAGAATCCTTCCAGGGATGATCTGGACTGTCAAATCCAGGAATGTGTTCAGGTTCTCCTACAACATGGGGGGATTCTGAACATGGACAAGTCTTTGTCGGTTCCTTCTCAGGACCTGATCTTTCTGGGTCTCTGCTAAGACATTTGTCAGAACATGGAGTTCCTGATGGAAGACTCTGTTCAGTGGATCATGTCCAAGGTGTCTCATGCCCTGGAGTAGGCCGCTGCACCAGCGAGGAAAATGTCTCCTCTGGTAGACAAGATGGTATTTGCCATGGAGGTGGTGCTATTCGCTCTGGCTCACAAGGACCTTCAGAGGTTGAGATCTGTGTGTGTCGGTGGGGATCCAGCTCTTCTGGATCATACGGTCTCTCTTTCTCGATGTGAGACTAGCTCTTCATTTGGTTGGACTGCTCCAACCTGAGGAAAGGGATGCCATTCATGATTTTGTTTTAGACCATTCATACAATAGATGCCAGCCTGTTCTGCTGGGGAGTTGCTCTGGGATAGCCTGGGTATCCAGGGTCATTGGTTGGAGGAGACAACCCTCCCCATCAACATTTTGGAACTCAGAGCAATTTGCCATGCTCTGAGGTATAAGACCTCTCCTCTGCAAGGGTACCTGTCCAGGTCCAGCCAGACAACACAATCTCTGTCGCCTATATCAACAAGCAAGGAGGAACCAGAAGTGCACTTACTTGGTTGGAGGTGAAGGATATTTTAGCCTGGGCAGAGCTGTTCCTGTCATCTCCGCCATACGCATTCCATGTGTAGGAAACGTTGTGGCAGATTTTCCTTAGTTGCCAGACTGTGGATCCCGGGGAACTCCACATGCAGGTATTCACCCTGTTGGTGCAAAAGTGGGGTCTTCCCTCGTTTAGACCTGATGGCCTCCAGGAACAACAAGAAGATTCATTCAATGGAAGGATCTTCTGGATTTTGCGGTGAATGCTCTGTCAATTCCATGGAGATTTCATCTGGCCTACATTTTTTTCCTCCACTTCCCAGGGTGCTGAGGAAGATTTGGATAGATGGTGCGTCAGTCATTCTGCTTGCACATTATTGGACCAGTCAGCCTTTGTTCCCAGAATTGCTGGCTCTGGCTGCTCAGGATCCGTTTTCTCTGCTTCGTATGTGGACAGGGATCTGTCCTCACAGGTGTTCGAGTTTCCAGCTATCCTGTCTTTTTTGCAGGATGGAGTGAACAAGGGACTTAGCCTTAGTTCCTTGAAGGTTCAGACTTCTTTTTTCAGAGATGCACTGCTACCTTATCCAATGTCAAGGTGTTTTTTTTTTTCTTTCAAGGGCTTGCTCATGCTTCCCTGCATATAAGGCTGCCACTCCACAGGACCTTAATTTGGTTTTGGGGGTTTTCGAACAGCCTACTTTTGAGTCCTTGGCTACCATCCCTTTACGTCTTTTTACGTGGAAGATTGCTTTTCTTTTGGTTGTGGTCTCTGTCCGCAGAGTTGCTGAGCTGCAGTCTATGTCCTGCAAGCCACTTTTCCTGGTGTTTCACAAGGATAAGGCTGTTCTGGGTACCTCTCAGGAGTTTCTTCCTAAGCTGGTCTCTGAGATTCAAATCAATCAGGAGATTGTTGTGCCTTCCTTTTGTCCTGACCCTAAATCTGACAAGGAGAGGGATGTCCACTTGTTGGATGTTGTGCGTTGCCTTAAGTTTTATGTGCACAGCGCTGAGTCTGTCAGACTAATGCTTTGTTTACCAGCCCTAGTACCCTCAGGGATGACAAAGCGGTGTCCAAGGTGACTATTGCATCTTGGATTATATCTACCATTCACAAGGCTTATGAGGTCAGTGGTAAACCTGCTCCCTTTTGTATCACTGCACACTCTATCAGGTCTGGCGCTTCCTGGGCCTATAAGAATCAGGCCCCTTTTAGTTGGGTTGTTCCATGTCCTGGATAGTTCCTTGGGAACTCTGGTATCATGGCAACCAGTGCTTGTTCCTTTCCTTCTCTTCCCACCCTGGGAACTTAATGTTGGTACATCCCCATGGCACCGGTAAGCTACTTTGGACGACAGAGAAAATAGGATTTTATTCTTACCTGTTAAATACTTTTCTCTTAGTCCACATAGCTTTCAGGTCTCCCACCCAGTGAAAGTGACCATGCTTGGTTCCTGTGGACGTGGGAGTCCTATTGGGTCCGTGCTCACAGGAGTCTTTCTCCTCTTCTTCTCTCTATCTAGCTCAGTAGGGTTATTGTCTCAAATCATAACTAAAGAGGGGGGATGGCTATGTAGACTGCTATGGAGGAGGGAGAGGCTTCATCCTGCAGTACTTGTTCCAGCCCAGTAAGAGGAGCAGGTACCTCCCAATGGTACCTGTAGTCTATATGGACTAGACTAAAGGATTTAACAGGTAAGACTAAAATCCTATTTTGTCACTTTTCTGCCCTTTCACTCAGTTTAACAATCTTTTTGCAGAGAAAAAACATCCTACTTTGTCATCTATCTCCTATTTGCTGTGATCAGCAAAGATTGAGACATTACTTTCAATTCCTACTTCTAGATCATAAGTAAACATATTTAAATTAATTGGACACAGGACTGTGGCACCCCTCTTACAACTTTAGACCAACTTGAAAATTTTCCATTTACATCCACTTTCTGCCATCTGTCATTTTAAAGAGATAGTATTGGATAATTTTTACAAAATTATTATTGTAGATATTAAAAAAATAAATCTATAGATTCCAGTCCGATCTCTCAAGCTTGATTAGTTTGAGAGATGTAAGTTTCTAAAGTTCCCCACTCCCTCCCCTTTCATAGAAGTCAGTGCTCTATCTGACAGAAGCAGATCCTGGTCCCGGGACTGGCCGGCGGCTCTTCAGGTGAGCCGAAATAGCATGATCTAAAAAGAAATGCTTAATTGGAATGGTCAACGTAGTGTACCTGGTTTGCAAGCACACTTTTGTAGACCGTTCCAATGAAGTATTTCTTTTTAGATTGTGCTATTTCAGCTCTGCTGAAGAGGCTCTGGCTGGTTCCTGGACCAGGATCTGCTTCTGTCAGTTAGCGGCTGATGTCTATGAAAGGGGCGAGAGGGGGAAACTTTACAACCTTACATCTCAAACTATTCAAGTTCGAGAGATGGGACTGGAATCTATAGATTTTTCTCTGTCGTCCAATACTGGTTACTGGTAACTCTGGGTAAGCAATCCGCCCCTTTAATTTTAGGCAGGAAAAATTCTAGACTTGCATGCAGGGGGTGGAGCCTACCTTCCCTCCTTGGCTGCAGCTAGCCAACCAGCTCCAGTAAGATTTGTTCCTTGGAAAGGTGAGCAACCCTTTGAGTGCTGCTGGTCCACATGTCCCATAGTGCCCCTCCTCACAGGGGTTTTCTTTTGGAGTTCTTATTACACACTTCTGCACTCATTTGGTTTATCTGTATGTCTGTTGGCTGTTTTGGAGCGGGTTTATGTGGTAACGTAACCCTTTAGCTGCTGGTTTGGCATCTTTGGGGGGATTATTGACACTTTCCCTACTGGATTCAGTGTATTTTGGCTCTCCTAACATGTTCTAGTGATGTTTCATGTACTTTTATTTTACTTTTTCTGGGAAAACTACATTTCCCATGAGCGCTTGCTTTGCATACTGGTTTCTGATTGGCTCCCACCGTGGCAGCCATTTTGTGCCTTTTCCAGAGCGAGTATCCCACGCAGGGCTTGGACTCTCCTTCTCTCCTCTGCACATTAACCCTTCGCCTGCCAGATAAGTTTAATTTAGCAATTTCTGGGGTGAAACTTTAATCCTACACATTATAATTGGGTGATTTATTGTACATTAGGTTATTTGACACTGAGAATGTCTGTACCACTGGAGCTTGGTACTAGACCTAAGACTAAGGAGGCTGGGGTCTCTGTATCCCCCATTGCACATTGCTCTTCCTGTCACTCAGGACTACCTAGACAATTCTCATGTCACATATGCCCAGCATGTTTTGATGTCCCTGACAGCATTCCAGGGACCTCCAGCCATGCAATAGAGCCAGCTTATGTGCAAGAGTTCAAAGCTGCAACTAGGGACCTTAGGTCCACATTGCAACTCTTTCCATCCCAGTTACAGGGGACCTTTCAGTCTTGACAGGCCCCCTCCTCAGTCATGTCTTCCCTGCCCAAACCTCAGGGAGTACCTGACATGTCAGATTCCTCCAAGGAGGAACCGCTGGTGGACTCTGATGTTGAGGAATGTTCTGTGTTGGAGTCCTCTCATTTGCTTGGGGACCCTTTTGAGGCTGATCCTGAAACTCCACTGAGGGCCTAATCAGGGCTGTATTGACTACTCTTAACATTCCCCTAGTTCAGGAGGTTCCTCCTGATCCCTCTGATGTATTCAAGGAGCCTGCTAAGCCCCTTACATACTTTCCACCTAACCCCACTCTTGACCGCCTTGTGTCTGAGGAGTGGAAATCCCCGGACAAGAAAGCTTCTGTGTCCAGAAAATTTTCTAAGCTTTATCCCTTTTCTGAGGTTGCACTTGCTCAGTGGGTTCATCCCTGCAAAGTGGATGCCCCTTTATATATAATCCTTTATAATCCTTTATTTATATAGCGCACACAGATTACGCAGTGCTTTACACTCATATTGGTCCCTGTCCTCATTGAGGCTCACAATCTAAATTCACCTATCAGTATGTTTTTTTTTTGGAGTGTGGGAGGAAACCGGAGTACCCGGAGGAAACCCACGCAAACACAGTGAGAACATACAAACTCATTACAGATGTTGCCCTTGGTGGGATTTGAACCCAGGACCCCAGCGCTGCAAGGCAACAGTGCTAACCACTGAGCCACTGTGCTGCCCACTGTGCTGCCACAGGCTGTTTAAATCAACTGTGTTGCCAGTCTCTGATGCCTCTGCTCTGAAGGACTGGACTGGCAAGAAACTTGAGATTTCCTTCAAGTCCATTTTGGCCACTGCTGGTTCTGCTATGTGTCCAGCATTTGCCGTTGCGTGGGTGAACCAGGTCATTGCGTCTGGACTGAACAGCTCACCAAGGCTGTCCGTCAGGATGCACCTACTTCGATAAATTGTGCCTTCTTTCCAACATATCTGAGGCACAGCACTATGTTTCTGCTGCCTTATTTGATGCCATCCGTTTGGTGGTTAGGGTTTCCACCATGTTTGTGGTGGCCAGACGAGCTCTTTGGCTCAAGATCTGGTCTGCTGACACTGCTTCTAAGAAATCCTTACTTTCCCTGCCTTTTCAGGCTAACTATTTGTTTGGACCAGATCTTAAGGATCTGATCATTGAGGCCACAGGGGTTAAGAGTACTCTTCTACCCTTGGTTCCCAGGAAGAAATTACCGCTTAAGCGTAGCCGGTTTTTTCGTTCCTTTCAGAATGAGACCCGTCCGGCGAACCAGGCGGGTCCCTCAGCTCAGCGGACCTCCTCCAAGCCCAAACAACAATAGAATCCCAAGGTCTCCTCCGAGCCCAAGTCTTCCAAGACTACTTCGCCATGACGCGCCGAACCCGGGTCCGCACTCTGCTGTGGGTGGTCGTCTACGACACTATCACAGCATTTGGGAGGACACTGTAACGGACCCATGGGTTTCACAGATAGTGACGGAAGGGTCCAAGAACCCTTTCATTTCTCTTCCTCCCTTTCACTTTCGTCCTTCTCACACGCCTCAGGGTACAGAGAAACGCTGTCTGTCAGACAGCGCTGTTCAGGCTCTTCTGGACAAGGATGTTCTAGAGCCAGTACCTATCCAGGACAGGGGTTCGGATTTCTACTCAAACCTCTCTATGGTCGCCAAAGAGGTTTTGTACTTGAAGGATCTCAATTACTTTGTGACCCAGACTCATTAACTATCACGGTACGCATGCTATGCTGGCGACATTCTGTCAGTTTTGCTTACTGCTGATGCTTATTGGCTGAAGCGACTTTGTCCCGCCCAGTATTTGTCCTTAAATGCTGGGCATTGTCACTTCTCCGGTGCCCTTTCGTGGTGTTTCCATTACCAGCGCTTGTTCCAGTTCTTGTGTAATCTCGGTGTACCGACCCGGACTGCCTGACTACTCTGTTGTATCCGTTCCTGCTCTGTGTACCGACCTGGACTGCTTGACTACTCTGTGTATCGAACCGGCCCGGCTGACTTCCTGCTCTGTGTACAGACCCCAGCCTGGCTGACGTTCCTGTTCTGTGTAATGGACTGGTTGGGCTCCATTACCAGTGTATCTAGGCCTGCTTGCGCCCCCATCCGGTCCTCGGTTTGGGGTTGTTATTCGGGCCCCTCTCTGTTTCCAGACAGAGTCACTGTTGCCTCATTGTGTTTCCCAGCAGTCTAGTCTCGGTTATCTGTCTGTGTCACGCAGGCAACATTCCGGTATGTATCCTCCATCTGTGCACCACGGTATTCTTGACGCTTCTACCTGCCATAAAGCTGAGGTTTGTCTTCCTCTGGGCGCCTCAGGCTGTTCTCTCTGTCGGGCAGTCGACATTGGTCTGAGCATTCATTAACCCCTTCGGGGAAGGTGCCATATTCCGCTGGCTTCTATCCGTGCAGTCTCCGTTGGGTGCCCTTCCGGGCATACTTCCTCAGTCCTCCATTACTGCTACAGCAGTCCACAAGCTCATCAAGGGCCTCCGTTTACATTGTGGCATCGCTCGCTATTTGTGCACTCTCTGCAGAGTGAGAGTCTTAAGGGCCTCGCGCTATTAGGGCCTGTCAGTCTTCCTGGCCTAATAGTAACCCATTCATTGCTGCCTCGTTTGAGTATCACACAAACTTTATCTGACCTGTGTCAGTATATTGTGTTTGCTGAATTGTATATATACTGGACCTGTGTGGGTATATATTACTGTATCCTGTCCTGTGTCAGTACTATATTTGGGATATATATTACTGGACCCATGAGGGTTATTGTTGTTCAGAGTTTGTTCAATAAAACTGTCTTTTACCTAACCTACTGTGTCTGAGTGTCAAACAAAACAGGTACATTATCGTCAGGAGTCTCTGCGCACAGTGATTAATGCCATTTTCCCGGGGGAATTCCTTGCTTCTATGGATCTTCAGAATGCGTATTTACACATTGCCATTCATCCAGAGAGCCGTCAGTACCTCCGGTTTGCCTGAGACAGGGGACATTTTCAGTTCTCAGCTCTTCCATTTGGTCTGACCATGGCTCCTCAGGTCTTCAACCATGTCCTTGGGTGCCTTGATGTCTGTCCTCCACAGGAACGGCATCAGAGTTACTCCATACATGGACGACTTGCTTCTGAAAGTCCCCTCTGCGGAACGCCTTCGTCAGCAAGTTCAGAACTGCATTCAGGCTCTCACCCATCATGGGTGGATCATCAACTTGGACAAGCCCGATCTTGTCCCATCCCAGCGTCTGGTCTTCCTGGACCTTCTCTTTGACACTCAGAAGAGCATGGTGTTCCTCAGGGACGAGGTGGCTCACCAGATCGCCCACAGGGTTTCAGCGATTTTGTCTCAGGATCCAGTTCCAGTCCAGAAGCTATCATCTCTGGTGGTGAAATTCATATCAACCATAGAAGCGGTTCTCTTTGCCATGGCGCACACCAGGGAGCTCCAGAGGTTCGTGATCCAGGTGTGCAAGGGTCAACCGGATCTTCTGAAGATGTTTGTTTCTCTTCCTCCATGTGGATCTGAGCTTGTCATGGTGGCTCAACCTTTCCAACCTGCTGAAGGGCAAGTCCTTCCTGGTGCCCTTTTAGACCAAGGTGACGACGGATGCCAGCCTCTCCGGTTGGGGTGTGCACCTGGGTCGCTTGAGCACTCAGGGTCGGTGGTCTCCGGAGGAGTCCCTCCTTCCGATCAACATATTGGAGTTTCGGGCGATTTTTCATGCCCTGTGACGTTGGACTTCTCAACTAGAAGACTTTCAGGTTTGAGTGGAGTCCGACAACGCCACGGCCGTGGCTTACATCAACAAGCAAGGCGGAACAACAAGTCTCTCTGCTTGGTTAGAGGTCAAGGCTTTTTTCTCCTGGGTAGAAGAACACATACCTGCTATATCCGCAGTGCACATTCCAGGCGTAGACAGCGTCATGGCGGACTTCCTCAGTCGACACACAGTGGACAGCGGAGAGTGGGAGTTGTACCCACAGGTGTTCCAACTCATGGTTCAGAGATGGGTTCCCCCTTACATCGAACTGATGGCGACAAGACACAACAGGAAGGTTCCAGTGTTCTGCTCTCGGTGGCGAGACCACCTGGCTGTAGTAGTAGATGCAGTGTCCATTCCATGGGTCTTTCCTCTGGCTTACATCTTTCCTCCCCTTCCCATGTTGCACAGGGTGTTACGGAAATTAAGACTGGAGCATTGCCCAGTCATTCTGATTGCTCCGTACTGCCCTCGTCGGTCTTGGTTTTCGGAGCTCTTGGATCTGTCAGTGGCGGAGCCCTTTCGGCTCCCCTACCATCCAGACCTTCTTTTTCAGAGTTACCTGTGGAAGGAGGATGTTCATCGGCTAGCTTTGACGGCTTGGAAATTGAATCCTCAATATTGAAGAAGGGCTTCACTTCTGGTGTTGTGGCTACTATGCTCAGTGCCCGCAAGCCTGTTTCTTCCACAATCTACCATTGTGTCTGGTCAACTTTTCTGTCCCGGTGTGCTGACATGGACCTGTCTCAGGACTTTGATCTACCTACGGGCCTGGCCTTTTTGCAGGACTGTGTGGATAAGGGCCTCAGTTTCAGTTCCCTTAAGGTTCAGACTTCCTGATGTCAAGATTTTCTTCCAGGGCGTTGCTCATACTGTTTTCAAGTCTCCCTCTCCTCAGTGGGATCTTAACTTGGTTTTGGGTGTCCTTCAGCGCCCTCCCCTTGAGTCTTTGGCTACTATTACCCTACGTCTGTTAACGTGGAAAATGGCCTTTCTCCTGGTGATTGTATCTGTTCACCGTGTCGTGGAGTTACATGCTGTCATGCAAACCACCCTGTTTAGTGTTTCTTAAGGACAAGCCGGTGCTTCGCACTTCTAAGGAGTTTCTGCCGAAGGTGGTCTCTTGAGTTCCACATCAATGAGGAGATTGTGGTGCCCTCTTTCTGCCCTGACCCCACCTCTGACAAGGAGAGGGATCTCCACTTGTTAGATGTTGTGCGTTGTCTCAAGTTTTATGTGCATCGCACTGAGTCTATCAGGCAAGCAGACCTGTTGTTCGTCATTCCTGAGGGTCCTAGGGCAGGAAGACCTGCATCTAAGGTGACTATTGCTTCTTAGATCAAGTCCACTATTCGTAAGGCTTATGAGCTGAGGAAGAAGCCTGTCCCTTTCAGGGTCATGGCTCATTCTGCTCTCTCTATTGGGGCCTCTTGGGCTTACAAGAATCAGGCCTCTGCTGATCAGTTATGCAAGGCTGCCACTTGGTCGTCTATGCACACCTTTTTGAAGTATTACCGTGTTGATGTGCTGGCATCAGCTGTCTCCAGCTTTGGGAGGAAGATCCTGGAGGCAGTTTTGCCTGTCTAGGATCTTCTTCGGTTCTTGGTGCTTCCTTCACTTTTAAGCCTTGTTGGGTCAAGTTCAGTGTGCTGTGTAACAGTTGATGTGTTGTACACCTGTTCAGTGTCCGTTGACACTCCCTTGTTGTTGGGCTAGCTCTGATCTGATGGTTCAAATCTGCTCTGGTAACTCTGGGGGCCTTGTGCCTGGTCCTTGCCTTACTTCCCGCCTCTGGGAAACTCAATGGTTGGAATCCCAACGTTACCAGTAAACTGTATTGGACGACAGAGAAAAGAGGATTTTAGTGTTACCTGTTTAATCCTTTTCTCTTCGTCTATACAGGTTACTGGTCTCCCACCCTGTCAAGTGTCCATGCTTGGCTCTCCTGTGGCAGACTGGGGGGGGTCGTTCAGGGTCATGCTCACAGGAGTCTTCTTTCCCTTCTACTATTTAGTCAATAGTGTCTCAAATCTTACTGGAGCTGGTTGGCTAGCTGCAGCCAAGGAGGGAAGGTAGGCTCCACCCCCTACATACAATTCTAGAATTGTTCCTGCCTAAAATTAAAGGGGTGGATCACCTACCCAGAGTTACCAGTAACCTGTATGGACTAAGAAAAGGATTTAACAGGTAAGACTAAAATCCTCTTCCTTTTTTTTTTCTTTTTTTTTTTTTTTTAAAGGGTCAGTAATACCTGTTTATAACTTTATTCTTGTAACCTCTACAATATTAAATAATTTGGAGAAAGTGCGATCTCTCAAACCCTTACTGTTTGAAAGACATTCTCTTCTAAAGTTCCTCCCTCCCATTCAACTGACGTCAGCGCTGTGCTTACAGTAGAGGATCCCATTCCTGGGACCAGCCAGCAGTTCTGTAGTAGAGCCAAAATCGTGTTATTTCAAAAGAATTACTTCATTGGAAAGGTCTACAAAATGTGCCTGGTTTGCAAGCACATTTTGTAGACTGTTCCAATGAAGTTCTTTTTAAGTAACACTATTTCGGCTCTGCTGAAGAGCCTCTTGAGTGGGCCGACTCGAACCTCCTGCTGTCAGTAGGAAAAGGGAAACTTTAACGTTGAATCTCTCTCAAACTGTAAGGGTTTGAGAGATGGCATTTTGTCCAAATACCTTATTTTTGTAACCTCTGCAATATTAAATAAAGTTATAAATGGGCATTACTCACCCTTTAATATCTACAATATCACATTTTGTAAAAGTTACCCAATGCTATCCCTTTAACCAGTTTTCAATCCATGCACAGATATCCCCTTCCAAGCCAAAGCCTTTTAATTTATGCAGTAACCTGTTGCAAGTTACAAAGGCGTTTGCGAAATCCAAGTATACTACATAAACTGCAATTGCCTAATTACTTTTTTGTAAAATGAACAGCTACAATTACTTCGTAACAACTTGTACAGAAACCATATTTATTATTGGAAGCAGCAAATCGTTGTCCCAGTGGTCTTGCACGAGGAAGCCCTACTACTAATGTACAACTACCCCTTTGTTGTGTCCCCCTGATTGTTTAGAACTGGCCATTTTGTGTCATATTGGAATATTCAAAATTGTATGTATCTAATTTTGAATACTTTTATGTAGACCCTGTCAAAAAATGTGTATTAGAATATAAGGGGTTATATGAGATGCTGCTCCATGCCATCCTAAGTCTATACCCGAACTCTGGTAGACCCAACATTTTTGCATGCTCATCCATGATGTTGAGTTTAGGGATATGATGGAGAGAAAATAATCAGAGTACCTCAACACAACACAGAAATGTAATAGAAGGGAGTGTGGAGCTGGGGATCTGCTCCACTCTTTATTGATCTGATCACATCTCTGGAGAGTCAAAAACCCTGTTGCAATATTAAGGTTGTTTAAAAGTATAGGGAGCAATAAAGAGAGATTTTGTAGAATATTTGGTCTCTTAGGATGATTCAGTCACCAGTGGCTCAATAATTTGGTGTCCAACCCAAACACCACTATTAAAATTCATGGTGTCGGAAACAACTTAGACATAACATTATAATAGTGGGTTTATCTGCTTATGTTATATCACTTACTTTGATATAACCTATAATATACTTGAAGGCAAAGTTCCCCCCTCCCTCCGCCTTCCCTGAAGTCAGCATTGTACTGACTGCAGGGGAAGTCTGTAGTACGACAGGCTTGCAGCTCTGCAGCAGAGCCGAGATCGCATTCGTAAAAAATAATTATTTCACTGAAACAGTCTTCTACATGTGCTTGGTTTGCGCGATCTCTGCTCTGCTGCTGAGCCGCCTGATGCAGGTAAGAGCGGATACCCCTGCAGTCAGTGCAACTCTGACTTCAGGGAAGGGGGAGGGAATGGGGAACTTTGCGTGCGGTTATCTCTCAAACCTTAAAAGTTTGAGAGATGAACCTGGGGACAATTCAATTCTTTAACAGGGCTACAGTATAGAGATTAGTAATAGTTAAGTATTACTATCACTTTAAAGTATAGAGTGCATAAAGCAACAAGTAGACTAGATTTAGTCTGTTTTGTTGCTCTGCAGACTCCAAGTAGTAGACAAATAATCAAATCTTTTATGTAACTATTTTGCAGGGTCACTTAAAAGGTTAATAAACATTTTCTCTAACAATTCATATTGTATACAGAGTTTACACCATTTATGAATTAATCAGATATGTTCTAATGTTTCAGGAAGCCTGAGCTTTTGGAGGGTATCTATCATATGGGATTTAACAGACCCTCAAAAATACAAGAGAGTGCTCTTCCAATGATGCTCGCAGACCCGTAAGTTTCTCTGTCTTCCCCCTCCTTCCTCCCAGTTTTGTTTCCCTCAGTTTCTCTTGCTCCTTCCCCCCTCGTCCTCTTGCAAGCTCCTCCTCACCCCTCAGTCTCTTGTACGCCCCTCCCTTTCCTCAGGCTCTCACATGGCCCTCCCTGCCCTTAGTCTCTCACGTATCCCTCATTGCCCTTAATGTGTCTTGTCCACTTCCCCACCTCCCAGCCCTTCTGTCTCTCACCTCCGATTCTTCCCTCTGCACCCTGACTAAGGCACAAACAGATCAATCACGCAGTGAGGCAGAGCAGGAACACAAAAAGACACAGAGAAAGTGAGAGTGCCTGATGAGGGCAGTGTGAGGTGTTGTGTGGGATGCACTGTTCCTGTGGTCTAGTTTCACACCTATATGCTTGCATGCCAAATATTTTAACGTGTAACTGTGAGGATGTGTAATGTTTAAGAACTTGGATCACCAGAATAAATGAGAATTGCTCAACCCACAGCGTGTACAAAGCACCCAATAATGGATATAAATAACTGCTGGATGTGCTTGGTATAAGCAATATATATTGACACCAATGAAAAATAGGTAAGGGAAAATAACGGAGAAACACTCTCCAGGAAAACTGCTAAATAGGCACACGCCTGTGATTATACACAAAATGCTAAAATTGTTGACAGAAAAACAATAGCAAAAATGCACACAATAACAAGTGGACAGTGGATTCATATGCAAAACCCACAGGAATCCCAGCAGTGTTCAGAAATAGTCCATCCACTGTGGGAGACCCAGCTTGCTAAAATTCTGTCCAGTAATTATCACCACATCAATGTTGTGACACTAATGTAGTGTACACTGAAGAGTTCCATAAAAAGGTCTGGTGAATCATTCAGGAATAAAGTACCCAACATGTTTCATTTTGAGTATCTGATGCTTCACACGGTGTGCACTTTATTTTTCTCATTTCTTCTAAATGTCTGATCATATTGTTCTGTCTACAAATAGCACCTTCATAATGTGACATTGAGGTGATAGTGAAAAAACGTGGACAATAAAAATGGAAATTTTTCTGCCGCAATAAGTTTCTTTTAGTTCATGTATATAAGCTAGGTGTTTTTTAAACTCCACTTTTTATTTTCCCTGTATTTATTTGTTATCTCTAATAACATGGTGTCTTGCATTCACGCAAAGTAACTGCAGTAGGGAGGGGACACTAGCATAAAATAGAAATGGAGTGTCACGGCCTCTAACACACAGTTACATTTTTTATTGTATCACATTGCTTTTGTTTACAGGAACCTTTTGTCAAGGTAAAAATGTAAATAAAAGTGTATATCGCCAGACCTAAGATCAGTATGATTACCCAGAAAAGGCAAAACTTTAGACAATAGGAGGCCCCGATCCACTTTATCCAGAATACTCTGAAAGAAGGCAAATTTCAGTAGCCTGGAGACCTACCAAAGAAGAGGCCAGAGCTCCTACCCGTGTGAAGGCTCCTGATCAGAAGGAGGGGCCACTTGGGCATTCTTCATGTGGACACAGCACCTGATGGGCATAGTCTTCCCCTGAGACCAGATCTTCTGACCTGGGGCCTTTCTGCTTCCAGCATGGGGAATGTTTGACGTTGGTGGCATGGCTTTTGTAGCGGTCATCTTGAAAAGAAAGGTTTTTTTGGGTGCTGTTGTCTCTACTGTGATTCAAGCTCAGAAACTTTTTATCTTCTAAAGCTTACCACAGGTCTGGTGCCTTTTAAATATCAGTGGTGCATTGGACTTGATTCCACAGTCATTCAGTGCCTCTGATTTTCCTTCTGTATGGTTTTAACAAAGGTCTGACTGAGCTCTATCAGGGTATGGATCTTGGCACGCTGTTCTTTTCCAGAAGCAAATTGCTTTTCTCTTGCTTCCAATATATAACACATGTACCGTGGGGTTGAGTTCTCCCTCCTGGAAGGCAGGGAACATCACAAAAGACAGGATCTTAGGGGTGCACACTCCCTCCAGAATTCATGTGTCCTGCAAAAGCATTTGTACAGTGACCATCCTGTTTGTTTTTCTTAGGTTTTTTTTTTTTTTTTTTTTTTTTTTTTAAGAAATGGGGCTGTATAGTTCTCCCTTTAGGAAGGCTTCCATCATTGGTCATCTCTGAAGTTGGACTGCCCAGTTCACAGGTGCTGTGTGAGCATTCTTGTCCTGTGGAGGTTGAATTCGACAAGTCTGTTCCTCATAGCTGCTTCTCCCAGAGATTCTGCCCTTACCTTTTGATGGGAGCCTGATGACAGAAGATTGGTGATTTAACCCTTTTGAGTGCCTTGGTCCACTATATGTTCTATTCTGTGTAGGGTTGCACCGATACCGATACTGGTATCGGTATCGGTGCCGATACCAGCATTTGCGCGAGTACTTGTACTCGCGCAAATGCGGCCGATGCCAGCACCGATACCCTGTGTCAGGGTCGGTGCTGCAGAGAGGGAGCCCGGGGAGCTGCTCACAATGCTCCCTGGTCACCTCTCTCCCTCCTGCAGCATCGGAGCGTTGCCGTGGGTTACCATGGCAACGCTCCGATGCTGACCTCTGCCGGGGCTCGCGAGAGAACAGCGAGCACCCGGCAGAGGAGGGTAAGGGAGGCAAGATGGATGTGGCAGCGGGTGGTGAAAGAGGCAGAGAGGGGGGTCAAGAGGGAGAAAAAGAGGCAAAAGGAGGAAGGATCAGGAGACAAAAGAAGGGGGGACAAGAAGAGGCAAAAGGAGGGGGGATCAGGAGAGAGAGAGAGGCAAAAGGGTGGGATCAAGAGTCAAGGAGGGGGAGAAAGGGGGATCAAAAGGGAGAGAAAAAGCCAAGGCAAAAGGAGGGGGCTCAAGAGGGGGAGAATGAAGCAAAAGGTGGGAATCAAGAGGGGGAGAAAGAGTCAAAAAGGGAGAATCAAGAGTTAAGAGGTGGTGTGTGTATGTATATGTGTGTGTGTGTGTGTGTGTGTGTGTGTGTGTGTGTGTGTATATATATTTCAAGTGCTCACCGATACCAATTACCAATACTTTTTTTGCGGTCATTTGCCAGTTTTCCAAGTACCTAAAGCATATAGGTACTTGGAAAACTGGCAAATGACCGCAAAAAAAGTATCGGTAATTGGTATCGGTGAGTACTTGAAAAAAGTATCCGTACTCATACTCGGTCTTCAAAAATCGGTATCGGTGCATCTCTAATTCTGTGTTATGCTACTCTCTGTGTACATATAATAATGCACTCATTTATAGCTTTTTTCTCTTCATAGGGGTCTGAATGTACAGATGTCCGCTGTCCTTTCTCATAGTTTACATAGTTGAGAGAGGACTCATTCTTGTCTCCCCTTGCCCTACAATCCGGTTCCCATCCCCAGTGTCTTGGGCGCCACGAGTTTGGGTTCTACCATTGCTAGGTAACAGTTCTGAGAAAAACTGTGATTCCCAGAATGCCCATTTCACTGGCATTGCTCTGATTTTCTGTGATTTCAGACATTTTCTTTCTCTCCTTGCTGAGTATCCTACGTAGGGGCTTGGATTCCCTTACACTCCTCCTCAGGTTAACCATTTGCTTGCCAGATACTTACTCTTTTGGGCTTTCTGAGGGGATTTATTAATCTGGGTGACAGTATTTGGGTACAAACACTTCTGTTAGGATGTCTGATTCAAAGGGACATGGGGCTAGACCTAAGGCTAAGGACTCAGGGTTGTCTTTGACCCCCCCCTTGCTTCCTATTCCTCATGCCATACAGGGCTCCCTAGAGCCTCATGTGCTGTGACTCCTACCAATCCACCAGGGCCCTCAAACCTTGAACAAGAGCCACTTTGGGTCAAGGACTTAAAGTCCTGTATGGCACAGTTTCCTCTTTCCCTCCCTCAGGTTTGTGGCCCCTAAGGCCCCTGGCATTCTTGACCTTTCAGATTCCTCTGAGGAGTATTCCTTTGTAGCGGATTTGGAGGAAGGGGAGTTCGAGGAAGGGACTTCTTCCTATGCCTATGGTTACCCCTTTGAGGCCGACCCTGAGCGATCTGCTGAGGGTCTCAAGGCGCTTTTAACTACCCTATTAATCCTGTTGAGAGTCAAACTTCTTGTGATGTCTTTCAAAGGCGCAAGACGTCCCTCATTCTGTTTCCCCTAATCCCACTTTGGACCAGGTTATCCTGGATGAGTGGAAAACGCCTGACAGACACCTGCATCTTTCCATGAGACTTTCTAAGCTGCCTCAGAAAAGAGTTGATCCCCCTCTATTTCTAGACTATCTACTGCTCTACCCCTGGTGGATGCCTTGGCACTTAACCCCTTAAGGACCTTTGATGGTCCTAGCACGTCATGGGTTGGGCAGCAATAAGGACCCATGACATGCCAGGACCGTCATGGAATTCAGGGCTGCCTGTGCAGCTGCATGCCGTTTGGGGAGTCTGGAATCAAACACTGAAAAAAAAAAAAATAGTCCATGGTCCTTAAATGCTGGCCGGGTGCGTGATCTTCCGGTCCTTAAGGGGTTAAAGATATGACTGATAGAAAGCTGGAGGCTATTCTGAAGCCTTACTTTGCTGCCATAGACACTGCCTTGCAGCCTACTTTGGCCTCTGTCTGGGTCACTAGAGCCATTTCCTTTTGGGTTGAACTTACGGAGACTATTAGTAAAGGTGCCCCTAAGGAGGACCTTTTAGCTCTCTTGGCCAGCAAGTCTGAGCCTCAGATTTGTCACTGATATTCTTCTTGATGCTGTCAAACTTGCAGCAAAGGATTCTGCCTTCTCTGTTGCTGCCAGACGCACCTTGTGGCTCAAGATTTGGTCTGCTGACCTTTCATTTAACCCCTTAGTGACCGGCCACGCTCGCACGCATCCGTCGCTTAACGCCTGGCTAGGAAATGTGTGTGTTGTTTTTTTTTTTTGCCAAAGTAATCCGTTGTCCCCAAACTGCTGCAGCCGTGCAGGGACCCTGACATCCGGGACGTGCATGTACGTCCTCTGTCACTAAGTGACAGTTTCTGTGGGACGTACATGTACGTCCATTGTCGGGAGTGAGTTAAAAAGGTCACTTTTCAGGGCATTCCTCTCTTTTTTGGGCCTGAACTGAAGCAAATTATCAGTCAGAAAAAGACAAGAAAACAGCGCTCCAAAATACAATAAGATAATATTAAAAGAAATGTATTCTCAAACTTGTCCAAGATTTACTTGTTAAAGTCAGCTTCAGTAGGGTGCCACTCCGCCTCCGGTGTCCACAGCAACACCTTGCAGTTGACTAGGTAAACAGAGAAGAAAAAGAGACGAGGAACCTCTAAGTGTAGCTTTTTAAAACAAATGGACCTCAATCACATAATGTGAATGTACTCACAAGACCAATTTTTGTGTATTATGCCCATAGAAGAGAAATCCTATTCTGGTCGCTTGGAATGACTAAGTAAAGTGATCTTTACAAAATACGTAGGGATATCTATTTAATAATTGTTTAATCCTATATTGCCGGTCTGTATCGCTTTTTCTATGAGCTATATCTGGATGGTGATGCATTATCCATAGAACAGCTGGTGAGTAGTATCCAGTAGGGGACAGCATCATAGTTCATCTCTTTTACAGTGTTACTCTTAGAGAGGACTTTCTGCTTTCCTATAGAGCTACCGGCAATTTTCAGACAACGGGTTGGATACATTGTGACACCATCGATGCGCTTGAGGACAGCACATTGATGGTTCCAAGCAACCAGAATAGGATTTCTCTTCTACGGGCATAATACACAAGAATTGGTCTTGAGTACATTCACATTATGTGTGATTGAGGGCCATTTTTTTTAAAAAGCCACACTTAGAGGTTGCGCTTTTCTCTTTTTCTTCTCAAATTATCAGTGAGGCCACCAGAGGCAAGACCACTCTGTTGTCTCAGGTCTCCAGACATCCTAACTTGGAGAAGAAGCAGTGTCTTTTTCGTCCCTGCCAAACTGAAGCGCAAAGGCTGAATCCGAGTGTCTCAGGCCAGCAACCCACGCTCTGCCGCCAAGCCCAGGCAGCAGTGGAGGTCAAAACACACTCCACCGAACCCAAATCCACCAAACCACCTTCTGCATGACTCTCAGAATCCTGGTCCGCATCTCCCTGTGGGTGGGCACCTACAACGTTTTTCAAACATTTGGGAAGGCTCTGTTGCAGATCAAGTGGGTTTTGCAGGTGGTTTTGGGAGGCTACAGGATCCTCTATAACTGCTTCCCTTCAGATTCTTCCATTCAAGAACTCCACTAGGCCAGGAAAAGCTGCGTCTTTTCAACAGGATGTTGCAGGCGCTCATGGACGAGGGAGCCCTGGCTCTAGTGCTTCCTCGAAAGCGGTTTAGGTTTTTATTCAGACCTCTTCGTGGTTCCCAAGAGGGATTGCTGTAGTCTCCCCATCTTGGACCTCCAGGATCTCAACTAATTTGTGGTGACTAATCACTACAAGATGGAGTCTTTGCACTCTGTCATCGCAACGATGTGTCTGGGAGAATATCTGGCCTCTCTGGATCTGCATGTTCCAATTCATCCAGATAGTCAGAAGTACCTCGGGTTCACTTGGAGCACTGCCAGTTCACCACACTGCCCTTTGGGCTCACTATTGCTCCTCAGGTGTTCACAATGGTCTTAGGGGTGTTGATTGCCTACCTGGGGTTCAGGTGACTCCCAACATGGACGATCTGCTGAAGGGACCGCCCAGGGAACTCCTGGACTGTGCTCAGATTCTTCTCTGCCATGGGTGGATTCTTAATATGAAAAAATCTGCTCCATTTCCCTCTCAGGTCCTGGTCTTCCTTGGTCTCGGGCTCGACACCTGCCAGTGAATGGTTTTCTTGACCAAGGATTCTATCCAACAGATTATGCATCAGGTGTCCTGGGCCCTGGAGTGAACTTCGGCTTCAGTGCCCAAGTTGTTGTCTCTAATGGGCCGCATGGTGTCCACCATGGAGGTAGTTCCGTACTGCATGGCTCACACCAGGGAGCTTCAAAGGTTCACCATCTGAGCTCGGCGTGGGAATCCAGATCTCTTGGACAGTCTCGTCACCCTCCCTCAGGAGGTAAGACAGGACTTACTTTGGTGGTTGGACAGGCCCAACCTGGAGAAGGGAAAGCCCTTCGTCATTCAGGACTGGAGCCTGGTGACAACGGATGTCAGCGTCAGCTGCTGGGGAGCTGTGTTGGGGCACCTGGGGGTTCACAGCCGAAGGACTGCAGAAGAGACCCTACAGCCATCAATGGCCTGGTGCTCAGGGCGATTCATCACACTCGGTTGTGTACTGTCATCTCTGCTGAGGGGTTGTCCAGTCCACATCCAGTCTGACAGCGCCACGGCTGTGGCATATATCAACAAGCAAAGAGGCATAAGAACTGCTGCTGCTTGGTCCGAGGTCAAGGCTATTTTAGCCTGGGCAGAAGAACACATTAGTTAGTGCAGAAGAGAGGTCTCGTTGGATATACCTGATGGCCACCAGGAACAACATAAATGTTCAGATGTTTTTGCTCTGGCTGGAGGGTTCCTTTGATGTTCACTGTGGACACCCTGTCAATTCCATAGCGGTTTCATCTGGTCTACATCTTTCCTCCATTCCCTCTCATCCACAGAGTACTGAGGGAGATTCTAATGGACGGTGTGGCAGTCAACATGATTGCCCCTTATTGGACCAGGAAGCCCTGGTTCCCAGAACTGGTGGCCCTGTCTGTTCAATATTCATTTCCTCTGCCAGTCAGACTGAACCTCC
Organism: Rhinophrynus dorsalis; assembly: GCA_037306005.1. Taxonomy (NCBI): domain Eukaryota; kingdom Metazoa; phylum Chordata; class Amphibia; order Anura; family Rhinophrynidae; genus Rhinophrynus; species Rhinophrynus dorsalis. The sequence continues at coordinate 241,982,650 of CM074724.1, read as the reverse complement.
TCCTTCAGGGTTACATTTTGGAGAGAAGATGTGGAGCGCTTCGCTTTGACGGCATAGCTGTTGAAGCCTTCAAGCTAAGGTGGAAAGGCTACTCTCTTGAGGTGGTCTCCATCATGATCCAGGCTAGGAAACCGGTCTTGTCCAAGGCCTACCATAGGGTTTGGTCCTGTAACGGTACTCGGGGAACAGAGAAACAGTCAGGTATATGGTAAAAGACAAACTTTATTAAGAATACAATCAAAATCACACAGTAATGCAGAGCACAGTAATAAGTATGATATGCAGAATAAGGCAAGAACTAGTAAGCAACAGAGAACCAGTCCGCATGGGAGGTTGAGCCAGGAGAGGGAAGCCGATAACTAGCCCGCAAGGGAGATAGAGCCAGGAGAGGGATGCAGACTAGCCATAGGTCAGTGCCAGATAATGAGTCAGACAGAGACGGGGATCAAATGCCAGAGTAGGTAGACTGAGCCAAGGGTCAATACCAGTGGAGGAAAGCAGCCAGAACAGATAGTCAGGCGCCAGAGAGGATCAGAGCCAAGGAAAGTTCAGGCCAGGATGCTGTCAGTACACACATAGCACCACGTAAGGGCGACTAGAGAATGTGAAGCGCAGCCCTAGTAACCCGTGAGGTGGGCAGAGGAAGTGATAGCCCCCCACACGGACTAGGAGAGCGTGCACTTGTTACTGTGGAGATGCCTTATGACGCTTGCACACTTTTGCTAAGATACAGTACCCGGAAGCCGGCACTGAAAGAGATGTGGTCGCACAGCAACGCGACCGCATCGGAGGTAACTGTGACAGGTCCATTTTCCATTCGTGGTGTGTTGACAGGGATCTGTTCTCACAGGAGTTTGATCTCCCTGCAATCCTGTCCATTTTACAGGATGGTGAGAACAAGGGTCTCAGCCTTAGTTCGATGAAGGTTCAGACCTCCGCTCTCTGTCTTCTACCAGAGATGCTTTGCCATCTTGCCAGATGTCAAATTCTTCTTTCAGGATGTCGCTCACGCCTTCCCTGCCTATAAGGCTGCCCACTCCCCAATGCAGCAGTATCATGGTGCCCATGCTATTCGGCGACATGCTGTCAGTCTACACTCCTGCTTTACACCTACTGGCTGAACTGTGATTGTCCTGCCCAGTATTGTCCTTAAATAATGGGTTCTGGCACATCTCCGGTGCCCTTTCGTGGTGTTCCAGTACCAGCGCTTGTTCCTGATTATTGTGTGTTATCAGTGTATCGACCCGGCCTGCCTTACTACTCTGCATCTCGTTTCCTGCCATGCACTGACCCGGACTGTCTGACCATTCTGCTTCTCATCTCCTGTGTACCGACCCGGCTTGGCTGACGTTCCTGCTCCGTGTACCGACCCGGCTCCGTGTACGACTTTGGATTGTTCTACATTTCTGTTCTGTGTGACTACGCCCAGTTGGGCTGCTCCTTCCCCCTGCACTCCATGACCGGTCTACGCTTAAGGGTAGTGCTTATCTCTCGCTATCTGTGGACATCTGTGCAGTTTGGTCTCGGTTGCCTCCATGTCGACCCGGCGACATTCCTATTGGTCTGCCTTACTAACAGTTCCAGGTTGGGTGCCTCTCAGGGCGAGTTGCTCAGATTCTGTTACTGTTACGGCAGTGCTCAGGCTGGTCAAGTCTCAGTTACTGCCACTGCAGTGTCCAGTTGCCTAGTCTTCGTTACTGTTACGGCAGTGCTCAAGTGGCTCAGTCTCCGCTACTGCTACTTCAGTGCCCCTATTGCTCAGTCTCCGTTACTGCTATGGCAGCTCCTCAGTTGCCTAGTCTCCGTTACTGCTACGGCAGTGCTCATGTTGCCTGGTCTCCGTTAATGCTAAGGCAGTCCACAATTGTCTGGTATCTATATTCTTGGGCATTACTCGTACTAAAGCTCTCACCTCTGTTTGAGCTCCTTAAAAGGCCTTACCACACAAGGGCCTGTCAACGTTCACTGCCTGCTATTAACCCATGCAGTACCGATATACTGGGACTCACACAAGATCTGCCTGGCCTGTGTCAGTATATTGTTCTATGGACTCTTTACTTATACTGGACCTGTGTGGGCTTACCTCTGTATAACCTGTCTAGTGGCTGTATTATATTAAGTCTATATTACAGGACCTGTGAGGGTTATTTGTGATCTTAATGGTTTAAAAAAAATTGTGTTTTATCCAAACCTACTGTGTGTGTGTGTCGAACAAACCGTTACAAGCGGCCTCCCTTTGAGTTTTTGGCTATCATTCCTCTGTCTTTTGATGTGGAAGATGGCCTTTCTTTTGGCTGTGGTACCCATCTGCAGGGTTGCTGAATTGCAGGCCTTGTCCTGCAAATTGACCTTCCTGGTGTTTCACAAGGATAAGGCTATCCTTCGTATCTCTCAGGAATTCCTGCCTAAGGTGGTCTCTGCATTCCACATCAATCAGGGATTTGTTGTGCCTTCCTTTTATCCTATCCCCAGATCTGACAAGGAGAGGGATCTCCACTTTCATCCTCTATAAAGTCGCCCTGCAATAATTTAGATTTAGCGACTAGCTTTATATTATGTTACCACTGATATAGCCCATTATAAAGAAATCCTTTATTGTAGGAGACTGACGGGCAGGTTAGTGCAGTATGCGCACCTTCACCGTCAGTCTCTTCTGGTTATGCTTGGAGTGAACAAGGAGTCCTGGAGTCTTGTACTGCTTATGGTCTAAAGTATCCACTCTGATACCCATCTGCACCAAGTATCCTGAATCGTCGACTGCCAGTTTCCTGCGACCTAACTTCGTGGATTGTCAAGCGGCGACGTGGACTCTTCCATGTTTCCCTGCTTCCAGAGATCCTGCGACTGATTTCAGTGACCGTCCATACTTCAACTGGTGCCCCTGACGGCGCTTATCTGGCGTAGAGAGGGAGAGACCCGGGAATGGCGGCGGAAGGCGACGCGGTCCTTTCCCACCTTCCGTTACAACTTGATAAGAAGTTGTCTGTCTCTAAAGGAATCCCTAAGCTGTATACCTTTTTGGAGGCAGCTTTTGTGCAATGGGCTTCTCCTCCTTCTCTGGATACCCATTTTCCAGGCTAGCCAAGTCCACCATAGTGCCATTGGTGCATGCAGCAAGACTTAAGGAAGTGGCATATAAGAAGCTTTACTCCAGTGGTTGACTCAGTGGCGTTGAACCCCAGTGTAGTCGACCCTACGTCGAATGTTGCGGATCGAGGAGGGGTCGACAGGGCTCCAGAGCAGTCGAGCGTTGCAGAACTGGAACACTTTGCAGTAGAGAGTGAGGCCTCTACTCCTGAGCTACGAGAAACAGGTAAAGTGTAGCAGGAACAAAGGTAGCAGTCGCCACGCAGTTTGAGCACTCCGTAGCTCAAATCAAAGGTTCACAGGAATTGGAAGAAGCCGGGAAGAGTCCCCATTGCTGCCTGACAGCATCCGAAGTTGGGTAGCAGAATGCTGGCAGCAGACGGTCGAACAATGCAGGAACCTGGGCTCAGATGGGCGTCACAGTGGCCGCTTTAATACCATAAGAACACACAAGACTCTAGGACTCTTGTTCACTCTTTATTGACACAAACCACAGATATGCATACACAGCAAGCACATTGAAACGTATGGGGAAACCAGATACAATAGGGCATGATCCAATCACAATACAGTAGACAAAAGGCCAACAGCAGATGGCCTAACAAATACAATGAGTTAGACGTGATTGCATTTCAAATACTAAAGGGTTGATTAATTCCAGACACAAGATACAAAGACTTAAGGGGCGGGAATACACATTCTGGGAACAACGGCCAGGGGTTGAAGCACATACGGCCAATCAAATCGTACAGTGAGTCTTCTGGTCGACCAATCCCCAAGCCGCCTACTTTTCCCCATGTTAAGTCTATGGGAGACCTTTAAACCTCCTGCTCAGGGATTCGACCAATCCAGCGTCGACTCACTGCCCTCGGTTCCCCGTGCTCAATTTGGTGTCTGTTCTCGAACCGGAAACCTCCGACCCATAGTCGGTGAATGTTTAAACCTTCGAACACACTTTGTACATTAAACTAGAACGTTCGACATATATTAACCAAAGTCTATAAACATAAGTCTTTTTCTCTAAGGTAATGGCTGGCCAGTTATTACGACAGGACACAAAGCAGAGTCCAAACAGTGCAAAAATGTCCACAGTCTTTGGCTAAATAGTCCTAGAGCCAGACAAGGGCTCAAGGATCGGGTAGGATCTGTTACAAGGACCTATTTGCAATTTTAGCCAATATGACAGAGGCTAACATGTATGTTTCAGATGCCCTGTTTCAGGTGGTCGGATTGTCGGCCAAGGCCTCAGCCGTCTCTGTTACTGAGTGACGCACTTTGAGGCTTAAGATTTGGTCTGCAGACCAATCATCCAAGAAGTCACTGGTTTCCTTACCTTTTCAGGGCAAATCACATTTTTGTCCTGAGCTAAAATAGATCAATGATGCTGCTGGGGCAAAAGTACCCTGTTCTCTTAGATGTTCTCCAAATGCCCTACTATGGTAAGGAAACTGCGTATTTTAGTCCCTGCCAAACGGAGGAGCAAAGCCCGGAATCTTCGCAGGCCTTTAACCAGCGCCCCCCTGCCAAGCCCAAGCAGCAGTGGCAGCCCAAGCGAACTACTGCAAGGCCTAAGTCTGGCAAGCTAGCCTCCTCTTGACTTGCGGAATCCTCGCAGGCTCCTGTAGGCAGACATCTTCTCCTTTTCAGGAAAGCATGGGTAAAGTCTATTGCGGACCAGTGGGTTTTGCGTTAAATCTCAGAAGGGTACAGAATAGGGTTCAAGGACCTTCTGCCTTTTTAGTTTTTCCTATCCAGAATCCCCATGGGTCTGGAAAAATTGTGGATTTTCAGGGAGTCAATGCAGCAGCTCCTGGACCAGAAATTTCTAGTTCTAGAACCTCCTCGAGAGAGGTTAAGGTTTCTATTACAACCTGTTTGTGGTCTTCAGGAAGAATGGCGGATGCCACACCCATCCTGGATCTCAAGCAGCTCAACTTATATTTGGAGACTGCTCACTTAAAGATGGAGTGCGCTCTGTCATTGCAGCTATGTGTCCACCTGGCATCTTTAGACCTTCAAGATGTGTACCTGCACATCCCGATTCATCCAAACACTCAATGCTGTCTGCATTTTGCCTTCAACTCAGAGCAATTCCAGTTCACCGCTTTTCCCTTTGGGCTGGCCTCTGCTCCTCGGGTGTTTACCAAGGTCATGGTGGCCTTGACAGCTTTCATTCACACCCAGGGCATTCATATGAATCTTTACTTTGAAGATCTTTTGCTCAAAGCTTCATCAGAGGAATTTTTGGCTCAGCAGGTCCAGGAATGTGCTCATATTCTGGTCCACCATGGGTGGATCTTGAACATGTCGAAGTCCTCCCCAGTGCCATCTCCGGAGCGAATATTCCTGAGAATGCACTTCAGTGCAAGCCTGGGGAACGTTTTCTTGCCAGAAGACAAGATCCTGCAGGTCATGCAGGATGTCTCTTAGCTCTGGAGTGGCCCTCTGCTCCAGTCAGGGTGTACATTAGGGTTCTGGGCCACCTAATGTTTACTCTAGAAGGGGTACCCTACTCTCACCAGGGAACTCCAGGGACTTGTCATCCAGATGTGACTTGGGAATCTGAATCTCCCTCACTCCAGAAGCCGGATGGGATCTGTAGTTGTGCTTGCAGAACCGCAACCTGGACCAGGGGTAGCCATTTGTGATCTCTGGATGATGGTCAGGACAGATGCCAGCTTGAGTGGCTGGGCTGTGGTACTAGTTCACCTTGGGATCCAGGGCAGGTAGCCTGCGGAGGAATCTATTCAGTCCTTCAGTGTTCTGGAGATTAGGGCAATCCACTTTGGTTTTGTGTATTGGACCCCTCAGTTGAAGGGCTGTGCAGTGCAAGTCTAATCAGATAACAACATGGCCGTGGCTTACATCAACCACCATGGGGGTACTCGGAACGCCTAGCATGAGGTGAAGTACATTCTGGGTTGGGTAGAAGCCCACATTCTGGTCATCTCTGCCTTTCACAGCCCAGGGGTAGAAAATGTCCTGGAGGACTTTCTAAGTCACTAAGACGTAGATGTGGGAGAATGGGAACTCCATTTGGCAGTGTTCGCCCTGGTTGTGCAGTGGTGGGGGCTATCGCAGGTGGACCTGATGGCCACAAAGCACAACAGGAAGGTCCCAGTGTTTTGTTTCGTTGGTTGGACCATCTGGCCTGTGCCACGGATGCGGCAGAGTTTCTGTTGTGCTTCCACTGCTCTTACATCCTTCCTCCGATTCCCCTCATTCCCAGGATGCTCAGGAACATACAGATGGACGGTTCTACTGTAATTCTAGTCATTCCTTATTAGTGTGAGAGGGGGTGTGGTTTGCAGAACTGATGTCTTTCCATTCAGGACCCGTTTCCTCTGCCAAACAAAGCGGACATCCTCCTTCAAGGGCTATCTTTGGAAAGAGGACATGGGAAAAACTGGCTTTGACGGCATGGTTGTTGAAGCCACCATCCTGAGGAGAAAATATTTCTCTCCTGAAGTTATCTCCACTATGATCCAGGCTAGGGAGCCTCATATCACAGGGTTTGGTCCATTTTTCATTCTTGGTGTGTCTGCAGGGACCTGTCATAACAGGATTTTGACCTCCCGGTGGTTGTTTTCTTTTCTTCAAGATGGTGTGAACAAAGGACTCAGTCTGAGTTCTTTGAAGGTTCATATTTTTGCTCTCTGTGTCCTTCCAGAGGCGTATTGTTACTCTGCCAGATGTCAGGGTGTTATTTCAAGGGGTTGCCCGTGCTTTTCCAGCCTATAAGGCTTCCACACCTGCTTCTGGTTGTTTTTAGAGACCCCTCTTGGAGTCCCTGGCTTACCATTCCTTTGTGTCTATTGATGTAGAATATGGCTTTTCGTCTGTCTGTGGTCTTTCTGTGGAGTTGCAGACTTTGCCCTGCAAGCCACCTTTCCTGTTTTTTCACAATGCCAAGCCTGTTCTCCATACCTCCTAGGAATTCCATCCTAAGGTGGTTTCTGTGTTCCACATCAGTCAGTGTTGCCTTCATTTTGTCCTGACCCCAAGTCAGATAAGGAGAGGGATCGCCAATTATTGGATCTGGTGCGCAGTCTCATATTCTATGTGCACCATACTTTTTGTAAGACTGATACTTTGTCTAGAATTCCAGAGGGTCGTAGAGCAGGTCACGCTGCTTCCAAGGTCACCATTGCCTCTGATCAAGTGTACTATTTGAAGGGTATACAAACTCTGGAAGAAACCTGTTCCCTTTCGTGTTACATCAAATTCCACCAGGTCTGTTGGGGCCTCTTTGGCGTACAAGCATTAGGCCTCTACTCAGCAGTTGCGCGAGGCTGCAACTTGGTCCCTTGTACACACCTTGCCAAGCACTATCGTGTGAATGTTCTAGCTTTGGAAGGAAGATCATTTATGCGGTACTGCCTGTGTAATGACCTACTTTTTCCTGTACCTTTCCGTTGATCAACTGTTTTGAGCCCTTTTGGCTCTTGTTCTTGTGTGTTGTGCTTATTTTTCAGTGTCCGTTAACACTTAGTTCACACCTTCCAAAGGAAGATCAGTCCCCATGGTACCTATATTCCATGTGGACTAAGAGAAATGTATTTAACAAGGTAAGACTAAAATCCTGTTTTCTTTGTCCAAGAGAAAAATCCAATGGTTTTGAGTCCCAAACAGGGGGTCCTCTTGGTTCAGGGTATTCCCTTTCTTACTCCACTTCTGATTCTTTTCTTTAGGCTTTGCAGTACATTAAAACTGAGCATATCCGGCTGGGGTAACATGGACAAGGGATGGAGTCTGTATCAGAGATGTTTTACACTAAGGAAAAAATGATTTATCTGTAAGAACACAAAAAAATCCCCTTTTCAGCTTAAAGTCTAATTTTTATGGGTTCAGTACTTCTGCACCCTGAAATGCTGTGGTTGCTTTATTGCTACATCAATATATGGACAGCTATAATCACTTGGTTTTAACGCTACATCATGTGCTGTTGTAATATTGCCTCTGTAAATTGTCATGCCTTGCAGTCAAAAAAGGCAAGTTTTATTTTCCGTAACAGGGATAAAAACTCTCTCCGCAGTGGGAGTACGCCTTTTTTGTTTTTACTCCTCAGGCTAAACCATGCAGTGTAGAATTTCCAAAGTGTGTTCCTGTCCATCTATTTTTGAAACAAATATGCTATATTGAGGTTCACTTTGAAGTAATGTAAGCTTCTTTCTTCGTTATTGTAAAGTATGTGCTATAAATAGAGAAGGTTTGAATTAATTGTCCTTTACTTTACACTTCTTTTGCAGACCTCAAAATCTGATAGCACAGAGCCAATCTGGCACAGGGAAAACAGCAGCATTTGTCCTGGCTATGCTGAGTCGTGTGAAAATCATGAAAAAATTTCCACAGGTGACCTAGAACTACAGTGGATATAAAAAGTCTACACCCCCCTGTTAAAATGCCAGGTTCTTGTGATAAAGAATGAGACAAAGATAAATCATGTCAGAACTTTTAATGTGACCTATAACGTGAACAATTCAAATGCAAAACAAACTGAAATCGGGGGGGGGTGGGAATAAAAAAACGCACAATAACCTGGTTGCATAGGTGTTCACACCCTTAAACTAATACTTTGTTGAAGCACCTTTTGATTTTATTACAGTAATCAGTCTTTTTGGGTAGGAGTTTATTAGCATGGTGCATCTTGACATGGCAATATTTGCCCACTCTTCCTTGCAAAAGCCCTCTTCAGATCACCTCACAGATGTTCATTTGTATTCAGGTCTGGGCTCTGGCTGGGCCATTACAAAATGTTAATCATCATCTGGTGAAGTGTTGCTTTTGTGGATTTGGATGTGTGCTTTGGGTCTTTGTCGTGTTGAAAGGTGAACTTCCTCTTCATCTTCCGCTTTCTAATGGATGCCTGAAGGTTTTTTGCCAAAATTGCCTGGTATTTGGAACTGTTCATAATTCTCTCCACCCTGAATAAGGCCCCGGTTCCAGTCCCGTAAAAATAGCCACAAACCATGATGCTGCCACCACCAGCTTCCCTGTGGGTATGGTGTTCTTTGGGTGATGTGCAGTGGTGTTTCTGTGCCAAACATACCTTTTGGAATTCTGGCCATAATGTTCAATCTTGGTTTCATCAGACCATAACAAATTTTCCCACATACCTTTGTGAGAGTTGATGTTTGTTATTGCAAACTTCAGCCGGGCTTGGATGTTTTTCTTTGTAAGAAAAGGCTTCCGTCTTGCCACCCTACCCCATAGCCCATTCTTATGAAGAATACGGGAGATTGTTGTCACATGTAGCACACAGCCAGTACTTGCCAGAAATTCCTAAAGTTCCTTTAATGTTGCAGTAGGCCTCTTGGAAGCCTCCCTGACCAGTTTTCTTCTCGTCTTCTCATCAATTTTGGAGGGACATCCAGTTCTTGATGATGTCTCTGTTGTGCCATATTTTCTCCACTTGATGATGACTGTCTTCACTGTGTTCCACTGTATATATAATGCTTTGGAAATTCTTTTGTACCCTTCTCCTGACTGATATATTTCAACAATGAGATCCCTCTGATGCTTTGGAAGCTCTCTGCGGACCATGGCTTTTGCTCTGAGATGCAACCAAGCAAATGTCAGGAAAATCCTACTAGAACGGCTGATTTTTATTTGTGATTAATCTGAGTCACTTTAAATGATAGCAGGTGTGTAATTACTTCTATTTAACATGAGATTGAATGTGATTGGTTAATTCTGAACACAGCCGCATCCCCAGTTATAAGAGGGTGTGCACACCTATGCAACCAGTTTATTGTGAGTTTTTTCTTTTTTTCCCCCCCTCAACGATTTCAGTTTATTTTGCATTTGAATTGTTCACGTTATAGGTCACATTAAAGGTGGAAAAAGTTTTGACATGATTTATCTTTCTCTCATTCTTTAACATCACAAGAACCTGGCATTTTAACAGGGGTGTGTACACTTTTTATATCCACTGTATATTGCCTTTAAATATTAAGATGGCAGAGAATCCTGGGATCATATATTTCATTCACTGAATTGACAAGGCATTTTTCTTCTCCCCTCTCTCCACACAGTGCATCTGTCTCAGTCCTACACTTGAACTGGCTTTACAAACGGGACAAGTACTAGAAAAGATGGGAACGTTCTGTACTGGAATTGAAGTTATTTATGCTGTCCGTGGAAACCGGCGTATGCACTTATTTTATATCAATTTAGATCTAAATTATTTTGATGTTTATAATAGATACTAATATGTATAATTTATGTTCAGCGCTCAGGACTAAAACATTTAGATCGACAAAAGAGTTGATCAAAGGCAACTAGAACCTATACTTCTCCTTATTCTCTCAATACAAAAAATATACATTCATCAATAAAGACAGATACCCCATATATCACACAAATCTAATTTATGTTGTTGTAAAACTACACATAATCATACTATAAATCGTGCGTCCACGATATACGTATGGATAAAATATAAACACTTCAAGTATATACACAGCTAATCTCCCAATCTACTATAACTAATACAATAAATGAAGGGATCCCTATCTTACCAAACCTCAGAGATACAAGATCACTGAAGTGTGGTATTAAGATCCCACTATATAATCTATCTTGTATGTAACCAAAAGGTGAATATATATCACCGTGGATTTGGATATTGACTTTGGATTTTAACGGTTAAACTACCCTACTGGAAGAAATATCAAAGTTATTTGCAGTTTTTCCTTTTTTGGGTTATGCATATGCCGGCTTAGATAGGTGTTGATTATATATTTTATATTGTTTTTCAGGAAGCATTTTTAATTTGGTTTTAGTGTTTGATATAGACGTCTGTGCTCCGCCGCCATATCAGCCCATTTGTTTTTTGTTTTTTTTTTGTTGTTTTTTTTTGTTTGTTTGTTTTTTTCCCTTTCCAGGGGGGAAGGACGGTGGGATGCGGATTCTATATCAATATATGTTTTCTGTATGTATTTATTATTTTATTGTTTCTTGTGAAAATCCAGGGTGATATATATATTCACCTTTTGGTTATATACATGATAGATTATATAGTGGGATCTTAATACCACACTTCAGTGATTAGCTGTGTATATACTTGAAGTGTTTATATTTTATCCATACGTATATCGTGGACGCACGATTTATAGTATGATTATGTGTAGTTTTACAACAACATAAATTAGATTTGTGTGAAGTATAGGTTCTAGTTGCCTTTGATCAACTCTTTTGTCGATCTAAATGTTTTTGTCTTGAGCGCTGAACATAAATTATACATATCAGTTGATATTCTTGTAATCCACAAGCAAGGATTATTGGTTCTAGCAGCTGGGACAACGTTTTTCTTCCATAGTTGCGCTACATATATATATATATATATATATATATATATATATATATATATATATATATATATATAAATAATAGATACTGCTGAGAAAAGACACTATTTTTATTGTTATCTGTGGATGTAGCCTTAGTTACTGTAATACACATGCGCACACACAACTTCTCCATAATGATAAGCTGACTACAAGTTCCATCATCCCCAGTAAAATATTACAACTCTCACGTAATCTTCCCACATTTGTACTGACTCCTGCTCCTCTGGGTTGAAGCAACGTTTAATGAGGCGACATGAGAATCTCGCTTTTGATGCAGGGCGAGATTCTCATGTCACCATTTTCATCAGTGCGAAATGGGTATTGCACCAAGGGATTTAACAGATAAGACTAAAATCTATCTATCTATACATAAAATAAAAAATATATATAGTAGTTGAACAGCCCATGTACACGGGCTACAGTGCCAGGCAGCAAAGGCCGTGGTGCAATCATGCACAGTAGAGACTGCCCGTGCCGCGACTGATACCGGAGCACTCCGAATTCAGACCGTAGCCCTCTCTGCGCAAATTATTATATAAGGAGTGTATAATATATATATATATATATATACTATACACACACACACACACCCAGGGGTGGTGGTAAGAAGGAGATATTCATGTCTCCTCCCTACAGTCAGTCACAGGCAGAGACAGGCGTGCGAGGCGTTGGCCCGTCCCCCAACATCCTGCTTCAAGACAAAAAAACGTGGCTGAAAGTCCCAGTATAAGTCGCACCAAAATGTTTCCCTCCACTGTACCTCCCGTACCACTGTTCACCACTCACTCTCCACAACTAAAGCTCTCTCTCATCAGCATCCTACCCAGTACACTCTGCCCTGGAGCCTACTCTCACACACCAGCCCCTGCCTCAACCCCTATCCAGCAGTCTCCATTCTCACAAATAATCATCCCCCATGGCCCCAAACATCACCTTTTATAACCTGCTCCTCACAAACACACTGCCACCCACTCCTGTGCCAGTTCACATTGCCCCTCTTGCCCTCTGCTCACCCCGGTTCATCTAATATATTCCTCCACACCACATGCCAACATTGCTGTAAGTTCAGTTATCAGTGCACTCACAGGGCGCAGCATCTGCAAGGCTACGGTGTGAGCATTTCTATAACAATGCCCCCATGCTGGTCTGTGTTGTATGGCCACGATATGGAAGTCTATGCTCAATGCCTGCCATGGATTCTTCCCCTGATGGTGCTTCTCTGTCCTGCACTGTTACAAAGCTATAGGCCCTTGTACGGAGGACAATAAACTATTCTTGGATTACAAATAACTATACTTTCAATCCGGGTCTCCCTGACATTGCACACACACTGAGTTTGGCCTCAATAGGACCGCTGCTATGCTCATCACTTCCATTTCCTGCAGATACTCAGCTCATGGGGGAGTGGAGAGGGAAGAACACACTGCAGCTCCAACAGCAGCAACATTGGTGGGCACTTAGTACATTACTTGCAGCATACACTTCCATATCCTGGACACAGAAAACACTGCCGCAGCAACGAACCGCCTTACAGTGCTCTGTTGGCACTGCACTGTGTCCAGGATATGGAAGACTATGCTGCCACAGATTTACTAAACCCACCCCCGTGCTGCTGTCAGCACTGGAGTCTGTTCTCTAACACACTCCTCCTGCCGATTTGCCTTGTGCTGTAGAGTGTTTGCAAAAGCATACCTGCGCTACATCCTCATGTTCTGTTACGGTCTAAACCTCCGCCCATGGCCCAGTGTGGAACCCAGTGTTACTTTTTTCTTTTTGCTTCGGTATGTTGTGCTTGCAGATATTGTAACTTTCAGAATAGCAATGGATAGCTATCTAGAGCAAACCAAAACTGAGAATTATGACAGATGGCTTCAGTACAGATAGGTTGTAGATCCATGGAACTATCTGACTGGAGTCTGGAATGCATTTTTTACCTACTTTGGGCTTAATCGGAAGTGGCTTACATTTTTTTATTTTATTTTATTTTTTCTGCTGCGGCCACCTTAATCAACAGTTTAGGCATGGGCTGGACTTGATGGACGCATGTCTTAATCCAGCCTCGTTAACTGTTACTTTAGCAAGGCCTTGAGAGGGCTTAGTCTTAACTCAGAGCAGAAATCTGGTCCTTAACTATCTGTGCTTTTTCAGAGGAGTATTGCCTTATTATTATTGAATGTGCAAATTTTGTGCAGTAGGTGGATCATGTCTAACCTCTCTTTCGGAATCCCACTCCTCAGAGTGATTTGAATTTTGTCTTGGGCTCCATATGTGGGTATCCTTTTACAAGGTCGCACGCAAAAGAGAGTGTGACCACTTAACACATTAACCAAGTCACCTGCATAAAAATGGCGACTTGAGAATATCACAGTGCATGACAGCGCAAGATTTTTATGTCACCTACTGAATGGTCGCACTTAGAATAATTACAGAGCCGTTGATTCTGTTCACCTCCCAGAAACACTATTTATTCCATTTAACTATATGTGCATGCCGGGCCCCAATATAATATGCGCATCCACATATTAGATCGAGCCTTAACAGTTTTGTTTTTGTTTTTTTAACTTCTGCCGTAGTCTTTTAGAAGCCGCTCCTGCCTATCTTTCCACTTCTGTGCTCTGCGTCTCCCTGTCATTCCACATGCAGAGAAGGGGAGAGAGGCAGCAGCGAATTCTAGAGTATTGATATCCTATTAAAGACATTCAAACTGTTGGAGAGATCAGCTTTCACTGACCCCCTAGTTTACTAACAAGATAAAAAGTTTCATATTTTCACAATCGCATAACAATTATTTTTGTTTGCTCTTTGAGGGTACCTTGATCTTTAATAGGAGATCAGTACTCTAGAAGCTGCTCCTGTCTCTCTCTCCCCTTCTCTGCGTGCAGAATGACAGGGGGAAGCGGGGCACAGAAGGGGAGGGAGCAGCTTCTAAAAAACTGCTGCAGTAGTTAAAAAAAGACCAAAAAAAAAAAAACTGGTAAGGCTCGTTCGGTGGATGCACGTATTAGATCTGGGGACGGTATGCACATGTAATTAAATGGAATAGAGTGGCTGGGAGGTGGACAGATTCACCGGCTCAATAATTATTCTAAGTGTGATCATTTCACTAGGCGACATGAAAATCTCGCTCTGTCATGCAGTACGCAATGCTCATGTCGCCATTTTTATGCAGGCGACATGGTTAATGTGTTAAGTGGCCGCACACTCTTTTGCATGGTACCTTTTAAAAGTGAACCCATATGTGGCCCTTGCTTTTATTTCCATTTGGTCCTGGACTCTTAAGACAGCTTTATTGCTGGTGATTGTGCCTGTGTTGTATAGCTTCAGGTTTCGTTATGTAAACCACCCCCTTCCTGATTTTTCATTCTCATAGTGTGTTTTTCAGAATATCTGCAGGGTTTCTCCTAAAGGTTTTTTTTTTTTTTTTTTGTCTGAGTTTCACATTTAACCAGGAATTTGTTCTTCTTTTGTTCATCTCGATCTAACAGAAAGGAGCAGGCGCATCATTGCTTTGGATGTAGTTAGGTTCTCGAAGTACTATTTCCTTTGTAGGCAGGCTTACCGAACCTAGGCACACTTTTTGCAATTCATGGGGGCTTTCATGATTGCCAACCCGAGTCTAAGTTGTCAGTGGCTTCCTGGAGATGAAGACAACCATTCACCAAACCTATGTCCTCAAGAAAAAGCCTGTTCTCTTTAGGGTCACAGTTCTTTTCACCAGAGCAGTGGGTGCTTCATGGTCCTTAAAGAATCAGACCTTTGAGGAGCAGTTTTGCAAGGCAGCAACACTTTTGTGCCTTCACAAGTTTATTGGACACTATTGTGTGTGTTCTGGCTGTAGCCAGTTTTGGAAGGAAGGCTCTATAGGTGTAGGTATCCTTATGTTTACTTCCAGCACTATGTTTGTTTCCTCTTACTTGGTTTGGTGTGTTTGTGTCAATTCATAGCTGAGGTGCATCATTGTTTGAGTTAATCCCTGATGGAATTGGTCTGTGTTTTGAGTGTGTTTTCTCTCCCTCAACTCTTGGTAGATAGCTTTGGTATATCCCCATGGTTGGTTCCTGTATTCAGAATAGGTGTGAAACCTAGGACTTCCTTCCTGGGGAAAAACTAGGTGTTTGAATTTCGGGCAGGAGCATCCTTTTGTTTCTCTGGTTCAGGTTACACACCCCTGCCAGACTCTCGGTTTTTGATTTCTGCTATTTGTTTTAAATTGAGCATGTCTGACAAAAGTAATGGAAAGTAAGGTGGGATTAGCTGCTTCCTGAGAGCCTTTTAAGGAAACTGCCCTGCCCTCCTTGTCCATAGATACTTATCCCATGGTTTGTGTTCCACATGAACTGAGAAAAGGATTATTGTAAGTACACCAAAATACCTTTTATATAGCCAGAGCACACCATGCATACACATTTTCTCATATACTTTTGATTCCCATAGTTTTGAAAAAGGTCCTTCCAAACAGAAGATCCCTTGCATCAAGCCACAGTTCTTCTCCCTCTGAAGCTACTGACCTCCTTAAATCCAGGAAGAAAGGTAATTCTGCCTACAGTTGGACTTGAAACCCATTGTGCTTCTTATGTTCCTCAAAACATGAATCTGAAGTAGTCTTCTATTTCTTGTCTGTTGGATTTTCTCTGGCTGTGTCAAGATTCAGAGAGAGCACTTTAAGTTAAGTTTATACGGCACTTTATCAAGGGAGGATGATTTTAACCAAGAAGTTATGGAAGCTACTGTTACTTAATCCATTCCTTAAGCTTTCACTCTTAAGTCTCTTTGCTGCCTGGAGGTTCTGAAGGAAGAGTAAAGTTATTACTTGTCAGTAGTTTTCCTTAGAATCTTTACGAGCAGCATACGGACTTGCCTCCCTCATTAAAGCATCAGTTATATCAGTGTTTGGCTCTGCCCTAATGATGGGGATGGTGGAGTCTTCCTGAAGTGTTTCCTGTCCTACATAGGTAGGAGGGACTCTCTCTGGTATGCAGCCTTTGAAGACCTAAAGGAAAGTGAATTGGCAAGTAATGAATTCTCCATTTTTACTACCATCTGTATTTAATATATATCTGTACTATAAAGGAGAACATGGCCATGTGACCACACATTCTCCAGACCACACACACTGGCGGAAGGAGGATATATGCATATCTACACCATCCTCCCTCACTAGAACATACAACAGGAGTGAATTGTCCCTCCTTGACTACTCGAGAAAAAAAAAAAAAAAAAAAGACATCGCTGACTGTTGCCGCACTCAGTTGCACATGGCTGAAATAAGGACACATCGGGCATCAAGAACACGCTACTGCTGGCTCTACCTTCGCCTCCTCCCATCACTTTCTTATAACGTTCACTGGCCATATAGGATCCCTCTGCTGTGCTTTTGCCTCCATACCTTACGTTCAATGTTCCAGAGTGCATGCTTTCTCTGACAAGGTCCTTCCCTTTTTCTCTTCTCACCTCAAGCATATTTCACCCTCTTGTTAGCCCTTTGAGTGCCAGAAGGGTATAATGCGCACTGCTTTGCAATGTGTTCTGTACCCCTCTGGTACTCAAAGGGTGTGTAACGGATCTTACCCGTTACTTGAGCCCTTGTCTGGACCTCGAACAACTTATCCAAAGACTGTGGCCATTTTTGCCCTGTTTGGACTTAGCTGTGGGCTCTAACATATGAACTGGCCACCCATTCCCTATGTTAAAGGACTTATGTTTCATGTACTGTTGAACATTGTATGTTTAATGTATGTCGAACTGTTTAAGTATCATATGAAATATGTGCGAGGGATACACGGTCACCGAATAGAAGTCTGTGGTTCCCGGTTTGGTGTTCGAGGCATCGATGCCGCCTCGAGCGCGGGACCCCGGAGACAGTGAGTCAACGCCGAGTTGGTCGGCGAACGACTCACTGCGCGCATTGATTGGCCAGGGTTGAAGCCGCATATTCAAACTAGTGTGTACGTGCGTCAACCCCTGGCCTGGTCCCCTGAATGTGTATTCCTGCCCATCAGGTCTTTGTCTTTTGTCTAGACTTAATCAAACATGTTTGTATTCCAGATGCAGTAACATCTTGAGCATTATGTTTGCTAGGTCATCTGCCATTGGCCCTTTGTCTCCCTCTGCCATTGGCCCTTTGTCTCCCTCTGCCATTGGCCCTTTGTCTCCCTCTGCCATTGGCCCTTTGTCTCCCTCTGCCATTGGCCCTTTGTCTCCCTCTGCCATTGGCCCTTTGTCTCCCTCTGCCATTGGCCCTTTGTCTCCCTCTGCCATTGGCCCTTTGTCTCCTTCTGCCATTGGCCCTTTGTCTCCTTCTGCCATTGGCCCTTTGTCTCCCTCTGCCATTGGCCCTTTGTCTCCCTCTGCCATTGGCCCTTTGTCTCCATCTGCCATTGGCCCTTTGTCTCCATCTGCCATTGGCCCTTTGTCTCCATCTGCCATTGGCCCTTTATCCCCTGTGAGACATACCTATTGTATTTGATTGGTTCTTGGGCCAAGTCAGTATTAGAATTCTTGGCCCCTCCTGTCCCATTGTGGCATTGTGTTGTAATGTATAAAAGATGTGCTGTTATTCAATAAAGAGAGTTATGTTTGGAGTGAACCAGAGTTCTGGATTCTTATGTTCTTATGGTAAGTGTCCACTCTGACGCCCATCTGAGCCCAGGTTCCTGTATCGTTCGTCCGTCTGCTGCTAGTATCCCACTACCGAACTTCGGATCCTGTCAGGCGGCAACGTGGACTCTGCCTTGCTTTTTCCTGTTCCAGCTACAACCTTTGAGACGAGCACCGGAGTGCTCCAACGTCTTGGCTACCATTACCTTGGTTCCTGCAACCTTTTCCCTGTTCCTCGGAGCCCGGGAGTAGAGGCTCCACTCTCTGCTGCTCAGTGTCCCGGTTCTGCGAAGCTCGATGGTTCGAGAGCCCGTTGACCCTCCTTCCATCCGCATCCTTCGAGGTTGAGTCGGCTTTCCCGGGGTTCAACGCCACTTTGAGTCGACCACCGGAACGGTTATCTGCTCGACCGGTGCATCCGACAGCGCCAGTCCGGCGTCGAAGGAGAGACCCAGGAACGACAGCGGAAGGCAACGCTGTCCCTTCTTAGCTTCCGTTACAAGGTGAACACGGAGGATTGCGTTGTCTGGTTGCCTAGCAGCCACCAGATACTTGCCACTGTCTCATACTCCAGTATTCCATGATAAATGTCCACCTCTACGTTAACCCTTTGTGTGAAACAGCAGTAAACAATGTGATGTGTACCACTCTGCCACTTAAAGGGTTATATGAAACAAACCACTGACAAAGGAGCAGTTTCTTCAGAATCACCCATACATCAGCACAAAACTGACAGTGGCACGTTACACACCATAAAAGGGAAAGGGGAGGACAGCGCAAAAAAAAAAATCTCTAAGTGTAGTATTTTAGTATCAGAGATAAAGACTTAGAAAACATAGACAAATACAATGTATTAAAATAATATACAATGTATTTAATAACAGAACAATCAATATTCTTCTTACTATAGGGTAGTGAGAGACAAAACAGAAAAAAACAATATGAAGAAAATAAAAATAAAAAATATATAGTCTCTAAAAAGGTGGGAGTCTAATGTGCTCTTGTAAGGGCAACCATGGATCTTAAGGATAGCACACAGTCTAGCCGAGAGTGGTCTATGAGGTAGGAGCGTGGACAATAATGACAAATGTGTAGCAAGTGAGCAGAACTTCCAGCTTAGTAAGAATATCTTATGCGCTTACTAGATATCAAACAAATGAAAAGCTGAAAAAGATGTCCGCTTACTAGGAATCCCATATGTATGCGCTCATCTGGGATATATGTTTCTGTTGTCTCCGCTCCTTTTCGAACCTCCTCACGAATGTAGACCCTTGTGGTACTGGCCTCTTCTCGGTTTGCCTCTCTGTGGTCGTTCCTTTTTGATCCTTCTCTGCGAGTATTAACCCTTGTAGTGCTGGCTTCTCCTCGAGTCGCCTCTAAGTGATCGATCTTCGATTGATTTGATTGCTTCCCACAAACTAATGTATTCGATCTCGATGGTATTGCACATAAGCTCCGTCCCTGACTAGGTATCTGTGTCGGCGTCTTGACTTGGACACGTGGCTCAACGAGTTTCGGCGCACAAATAGCGCCTTCCTCTGGAGTAAAGGAGTGTGTACTACTATCCCTGAATTTATTAGCTCGATGGCCAATAAGATTATTCGAAAGAGTGACCAATTGATGATGCGGATACAATTTGTCGACAATACATCCATAGTACCCCATCTCACTAAAAAAGTAACCAATATGGATACAATTGACTATAATAGAGTATTGGTTTATCAGTGGAGTAACACTCCATTGATAAAATGTATTGTGAATACACATTTTTCTGTTTTGTCTCTCACTACCCTATAGTAAGAAGAATATTAATTGTTCTGTTATTAAATACATTGTATATTATTTTAAAACATAGTATTTATCTCTGATACTAAAATACTACACTTAGAGGGTTTTTTTTGCGCTGTCCTCCCCTTTCCTTTTTGTTTTTCTTTACATATACAACGCATCGATGGATGTTTTCTATGTGCATTGACTTTGAGGACACGCTGCAAGAGAGGGGACCTGAACTCATTCATATTGACTCACATCTAGGGAAAGTTTCCTTTTCTCTCTCCCTGTGATTGTTCTGAGTGTGTACATTTACTTAACCATTGTGAATTAGGTGGATACGTTCCCTACCTTAGAACTCCAACCACTTACTTGGTGGGAGTGCTTTGAAGTAGGGCCACTCTCCAGCCATTTAATTCAATTCCCCTACTCCATCTCACTTATGGTGTACCCTACACTGTTTTTGGCGCTACATCTATACCTTTCTAGCATTCACGTTACACACCATGCCAACAAAAACAGGACTATTCTGCGGCAAACTCCAATGTATTCAACATCACATATAACCCCTTCTATGCCACAGGGGTCACCAATGTATTGCAATGTTTTGGCCACCCCCTGGCACTCAAAGGAATATAAATCAGTGGGATCTGGACAATTACTGCTCCCCAATAATGCATTTTGTTTGTAGCACTGATAGTTATCCAGCTACAAAGGGGTGACTTAAACTATCTAAAAATAATTCTCATAATCCAGTGGATTGCCTCTGATAGGGTAGAAGAACAAGGAATGGAGCGCAGAAGTAGCCTCCCAGCCTGGACCTACGGTGTGGCCTCTAATTATGGCACTCATTACTGCTCTGTCTGTATGCTGGGTTACTTTAACCCACCATGACCCCTCTTCTACGCACATTCTTTAACCATTCGCTAGTTTCTCTGTTGCTGTGCCGTCTCCTTATAGCAACTCTTCCACTACTATGCTATTGGGTCTTATGTACCACCTCACTCATGATTAAACCCACCCTTTTTTGACGAGAATTTCCCCCTTTGTCCCCCCAGCATCACCAGAGGAGTCCCCTCCAGGGACTACACAAGGCAAGGTTCCCAGGTATGGAGACACTGGTTGTACACAAATAAGTTGTGGGAGGCTGGGAGCACAGAGAAGTTGGGTAGGGGGTTTAGAGAAATCAAATGACACAGGAGGGAGGAAGAACTGTGTGATTAAATTTGGAGGACAGGCTCTGCAGAGGCCAGACAAAAGTTTTTGAAGGGGTGGGGGGTATATTTTACTATAGAAGTATGGGAAGCTAGAATTAATTTATGGCAGAATTGGAAAACCTAGGGCACACCAACAGTTGATTACAACTCCCATCATGCTTTCTTCCTATAACCTTCTAACAAATACCCTGAAAGACTCAATAACACTACCAGCCATACACAGGTTATAAGACAGCTGCTTAACCCTTTCAGTGCCTGTGTAATGAAGTAGGCAGGCCGGACCTCCTTCACCAGGGTTAACTTTGGAAAGAGGATGTGGAAAAGCTGACTTCATGGCTGGCTGTTCAAGCCCTTATCCTGAGGAGGAAGGTATTCTCACCGAAGTAATTTCTACTATGATTCAGGCAAGGAAGCCTGCCATAAGGTTTGGTCTATTTTTTTATTCCTGGTGTGTGGACAGGGACCTGAATTCACAGGACTTTGACCATCCGGTGGTACTATAAATTCTGCAGGAATGTGTGAAGAGAGGACTGTCTGAGTTCCTTGAAAGTTTAGATCGCCACTCTGTCTTTTTACAGAAACGTATTGCCACTATCCCTGTGTTACTTCAGGGGGTCAATCATGCTTTCCCTGCTTTCAAGGCCTTTTTTTTCTGGCAGTGGTCTCAGTATGCAGAGTTGCTGAATTGCAAGCCTTGTCTTGCAAGCCGCTTTTCCTGTTTTTTCACAAGGACAAGACAATTCTTTGAACTTCTCAGGAATTTCTTTCCAAGGTAGTTTCTGATTTCCACATCAGTCAGGAGATTGTTGTGCCTTCCTTCTGTCCTGATCTCTACTTGCTGGATGTGGTGCAGTACCTTACGTTCTGTGTCCACCTCATGGAGTCTTTCTTGTAGGATCCCCTGCTTGTCATTCCTGAGGGTCCTAGGGACGGTCAGGCTGCTTGCTTCCAAGGTCACCGTGGCCTCTTAAAGTCTACTATACAAAGGGTGTATGAACTCTGAAAGAAACCTGTTCCTTTCAAGGTCAAATCTCGTTCCACTAGGTCTGTAGGGGCCTCCTGGGACTACAAGAATCAGACCTCGGCTGAGCAGTTTTGCAAGGAAGCAACTTGGTCCTCCTTGCATACCTTTGCAAAGCACTCATGTATGTTCAGGCTTCAGCTGAAGCCAGCTTTGCCCGGAAGGTCCTTCAGGCGGTTCTGCCTGTCCTTTTTCTTGGGCCTTGCTGTTTCTCAGTTGTTCTTTTGAGTCCTGTTGGCTCTTTTTGTGTGCTGTGGAAGTTTTAGTGTCAGACATTTAGTTTGATTTGAGCTTTTCAGGTTCTGGATAGCCCTAGGGAACTCTAGAATTGTGGAGGCAGGCATGAGGTCCTGCTGTTGGTATACCCCCATGGTATCTGTGTTCCATATTGGACAATAGAGAAAATAACATTTTAGTCTTACCTGTTAAAGTGTTAGTAATGTCTAAAAAGAGTTTTTTGCATTTAGAAGAGCTTAAAAAGCTGAGCTAAATGCAAAAAAACGTATCTCTGAAACCGCTATGAACACCAGGCACACGGTTTAGACCATTCCAATAAAGTGATTCCTTATAAGTAACAAGATCTCGGCACTTCTCAAGCGCCTCCGTGTCGACCGACACTAATCTCCTGCTGACAGCTTTACAGCTGTCAGTAGGAGAGATCAAACTTCAAACGCTTCTATCTCTTAAACCATAGTGGTTTGAGAGAGACGTTTTTTTTGCATTTAGCTCAGCTTTTTAAGCTCTTCTAAATGCAAAAAAAAAAACCTTTTTTTTTTAGACATTACTAACACTTTAGATCCTTTTCTCTTAGTTTATATGGAACACAGGTCTCCCATACAGAGGAAGGGACCTCTGTTGATCTCGCTTGTCTTGATTTGGGAGTTTTTACTTGGGTCTTCTCCCAGAAGCTTCCTTCTTCTTTTGCATTCCCTTATTTGTGTGGTTTGCTCTCATCATAACTGGACGCCGGGGGCAAGGGTTGATCTGAAGGAGAGGCTAGGAGTCTTCACCCAAAAGACTGTCTTTTGATATGTGTTCTGCCCTCCCAAGGAGGAACTCAACCCCCAATGTTACCTATGTTCCATATGGACTAAGAGAAAATGATTCAACAGGTAAGACTAAAATCCTATTTTACAACACCGCATTCAGACAATACATCAGTCCCACATGTTAAACGCTTGTTGCGAGCATTTCCAGCATTGTTAATGTTGTCCTTGTGAACAAGCACTTTAGGAAGAGTTATTTTTATTCTAATGGGAAACTTCATGTAGTTCAGTCAGGAGAAAATATCATCTACAATTATTACTTTCATTGAAGGGTTACAACAGTTTCTCATGAGCATTCTAGATGACTTACAGATTAAAACAATCACTTATGATAGACAAGAATGTTGGAGAGATGATAAAAAAACATTTCTAAAAATCAGAGAAAAACAAACATTGAAAAGATGTCTAGTTTGTGTTCATAACAGCCTTTTTGTTTTTCAAAAAGTGTTTGTGTAGGAACTGCTTCATTGAGACGACTGTATTTCACTGCACAAGCTATGCTTTCCCATTTTTGGTACTATTTCGGCTTGGAAGATAACTGTCTTTCATAGAATAGTGTGTGTTCTTTTTCCATAAAGTGTGTTCTCATTCTCCCAAAATCTTATAATTAAAGGGATAGTAATGTTTCATAATAAAATCAGCTCTAATTAATAGTCATAGTATTTGGACTTTGGAGAGTGTTATTTCAATTCTGTCAGAGTTGTAGTTCAAGAGTAATTCAATGACAAAGTGTCCCCCTCCCGCCAATTTTACTGATGTAACACTGCTCAGCCAGAGCAGAAGGGAGGTGCCCAGGTAGATTGCAGAGAAGGACAATCTTCAACGAAGATAAGGGAAAAACTTGTCAAGGGGGGCAGGGCTTTCATTGTTCTCATAGGAAGAAGATTGTCCCCTGATGTTATCTGTCTGGTCTAACAACCAGATTCCACATCTGAGAAGAGATGGCTTACACTAGGTAAAAGGGGCGGGAGGGGGATACTTTATCATTCAATTACTCTTGAACCACAACCGTATTGATATAACACTCTCCATGGCCCAAATACTATGAAGATTTAATTGTAGCTGCTGTTTTTGAGAAACATTACTATCCCTTTAAAGTGGAAGTAACAACTTTTAACATTAAACCCCAGTTACCTTAATAGGGACAGAAAATCCTAATGGTCCTTATTAATTTTTTTCCTTGTGCCTTTCTTCAAGGTGGAACAGCTAAAGTCAGTCCTGCGGACCTGACAGGGCAAATTAGAATTTTTTGGTCCATAGCAACGTAGTTGTATGATTATTATTAGTTGTTAATTCCCCTCATACACTTTACAACAAGTGGATTTCAGTAATTGTGGTTGTGATCAGCTAATGGACTGCCATAACATTCATCCTCACATTCCAATAAGAGAGTAGGTTCTACCTGTTTGTTAATGTTTGCTCCTGGTATGAGGTCAGCTGGACTGTGAGAAGGTGACACTTGCACTTTTCTTAAGCAGATTACCTTGTTAATTGAATTGATGATTAAAAAGGTCTCTTTCGTCCTGTGGAACACAGGTGCCATAGGGGTTAAGGGAGGCAGGACACTTGCAAACCAAAGCTTTCTGGACCAGGAGACTCCCTCCAAGCTCCACTTGACCCCTGCTGAGAAACATTGGCCTTTAATTTTAAGTGTTTTGCCTCAGGAGAGCACATGGCTAAATAACTTCAAATTTTTATATTTTGTCTATTTGTTTCCCTTATAAAGGATTAATTCCTCCGTATGACTGGCTTCTTATATAATTTTCCATTCCTCTTGCATTCAGAATAGAACGCTAAACAGATTGTTTCACTGGATGATATTCTTAATTCTACAGTTTCTGCACAGTTGAAGGCTCACTTTCCAGACCCATTCCAGAGGAGCTATAGGGTCCAGGTTTCTGGTGTATGCCCTATCCCTTTAATTTCCTTTATTTACTCTTTTTATTTAAGGGCAGGGTCCTTTTTAATGGACATTGGGTTATTTTTAAAATGTATTGGGCTGCAGCACCTTTAATCATCTGTGCTTATTGTGCTGCCATCCTTGTTTTGCAGCTCTGGGTGTTTTCACTTCTAATTTGCTCCAAACTATCAGGACACCTCAGGCAGTTAGGGGCTTCATGTGTGAGGGGAGACCCCCCCATGTTTGGGCCCACTGCCGCTATGGCTGCGTGAAAGGGTGAAGAGCAACCATACCAGTTCTGTTTTTTTCTGTCTACTGCAGTCCCGTTTCCCAGGCTTTGGTACAGGAATCGAGGAAGGAGTTTC
Source organism: Rhinophrynus dorsalis (assembly GCA_037306005.1). Classification (NCBI taxonomy): domain Eukaryota; kingdom Metazoa; phylum Chordata; class Amphibia; order Anura; family Rhinophrynidae; genus Rhinophrynus; species Rhinophrynus dorsalis. The sequence goes on along the minus strand of CM074724.1, from coordinate 241,957,296 downwards.
TTCTCCCTTCCTTCCTCTTGGTGTACCCCCAGGAGGCTCCTCTGCAGCAGAGTCTCTTCTCAGGTGCCCAGGCTGACTTCTGGAGGCTACTAGTCTCACTCTTTGGTTCCAGTACTTTTTTATTTTATGGTTTTCTCTGTCCATCTGGGTCAGCTCTTTTGGGGATTTGTTTGCGATGTCAGATTCCTAAGGGCATATGAAGAAGCCCAAGACCACCAGAGGTGCCTCAGTTTCTTTTGCAGTGGTCACTTGTTTGTCCTTTCAGCCTAGGTCAGCTATGCCCCTCTTGTGTTGTGGCCCCTACACAGTCCTCTCAAGGGTCCAGTCTCTCTGATCATCAGCCAGTGTGGGTTAAGACCCGTATCTCCTCTGACAGGTTTTCAGATCATGAACAGTCTACCTGCATCTATCCAGTGTATCTTCTCAGGTACAGTGTCCATTGTGGAGAGTGATTTTGTGCCCCTGGGGACAGTTCCTCTCATGTGGAAGGTGAGACGGGGCTGAAGATGCAGATTATTCCTCCTTCACCCCTAGGGGTTCCCTAGAGGAAGACCCCAAGAGTTCTGTGGGAGACTTGATTCAAGCATTGTTTTCCTACTTCAGATCTAAGACCCCATCAGTAACATCCACGCTGGGCATCAGTAAAAGGTACAGAAGGGATGCTATTCACTTCCATCTTATGGTTCTCTTGATCATATGTTTGCGAAAAGGAAGTCCTCAGATATGAGATTCTTTCTATTTAGGGTCTTTGCACTTCATTACCTCTTTTTCCACTGCTCAAATGCAGCTGTGGGGTACTTCTCCTACTGTTGGTCCTGTCCCAATCTCTGATCAATCTTGGCATGAGATTAAAGACCCTCCTGCCATTGGAAAAGTATTGGTTGTCCTGACGTACATATCTGGCACATCGATTTGCGGTAGTGTGGGACTACATGAGGGTGTTTTTGGTCACTGGATGCAGCATAGTATGCCCAGTTACACACACCCACACCCCTGAACATTCTGTGAAACTGTCATGACAGCATTGTCATTTCGAGGGTAGCTCTGTGTTGGTGGCTTCATGAAAACCACCTTACATTGTCACCTTTTTTGACTTGGTGGTCTGATCATCAGTGACAATTGATGCCAGTCTTGTCAGGTCGGGGGCCACGTTCAAACTCCAATTCCACAGAGCCTCTGGTACAGCTGTTGATCAGTGTGCTAGAACTTCAGGTGACTAGCCTTCCTCTTCAGCACTGGTCTGTTAATTTGTACATAATCCTAATTACACTTTTATAGTCCTCAGAGAGCTTTGTTCTCAGACCTGATCTGCCTGACACTTCCTTCTTTTTCCAATCCTACGTCACCCGGACTTAGAGAGATTGACTTTGATGCCTCAACTCTTAAAACAGATATCCTGAGAAGGAAGGGTTTCTCTGAGCCAGTCATCATGACTATCCTATATTCCTGTAAGCCGGTTTCTTCTAAGGCTTACTATATCATCTGATCATTTGTTCAAGTGGTGAGATGAACATTGCTCGCGTCCAAGTCCTTTTAACTTTCTGTTGGTTTTGGCCTTTCTCCAGGATGGCATCTACTACGGACTTCATATCAATTCTATCACGGTTCAGATCTTTGCTTTGTCTGGATTTTTTTTTTTTCTTTAATTTTTATTTTTTTTCAGAAGTGTGTTGCTATGTGTTCTGACTTGTGTGCAAGCTGTGGCACATACCTTCCTCACCTTTAGGGTGCCCACACCTCCATGGGATCTAAATCTGGTCCTCAGAGTACTTCAGAGGGATATTTTTGAGCCAGTGACTTCTGTGTTGTCATTTCCCACCCTAGAAGACTGTTACTTCTATTGATTCTGTCCGGTTAGAGGCCAAACTGCCATCTTTATCTTGTAGAACCTGTTTCTGATTTTCAGTGTAGATGAGGTGATTCTGCAAACTCTTTGGGCCCATGCGGTTTATGATTTAATTATTAATCTGCTTTTCCTGCATCTGATAAAGAACAGAGCCCTCACTGTCTGGACATAATTAGGTGTCTTAAATACTGTGTTCATCACACCCAACCCTTTTGCAACTCAGGTACACTCTGTTATTCCTGAGGGTCCGTGTGCAGGCCAAGGGACATCTAAGTTGACAGTGGGCTCTTAGATCATGGCAACCATTCATCAGGCCTATGTCATTCAGACCAGTAATGGTTAGACTAATGGCTCATTCTGCTAGAACAGTTGGAGCTTCTTGAGGCTACAAACCCAGCCTCTGAGGAGCAATTTTGCAAGCCAGCGACATGATTGTCATTCCACAAATTCGCTAAACATTAGCGACCTAGGGTGAGGTCATTTTTCAGATGGAAGTCCTCCAAGGAGTAGTGCCTTTTTGTAATACTCTGTGGTTGCCTCCGTTGACGCATGAGGTTTGTGATTTTACTTGGCTTGTCAGTGAACCTGGATAGGTGTCTGTCTGTGTCTTAAGGTTGTTCTCCGCCTCCTTGTAATTATGGTTAGGACAGCTTTGATATGCCCCCACGGTTCCTGTGTTCTACGATGAATGAAATAGAAAAGGGTACTTTTGTTTACGTAGTGATCATTTTTTCTTAATTCTTGTGGAACACAGGATGTCCAACCCCAGACATGTGGTTTGCAGTCTTTACAAATGTGTCCTTCATGTTCTGTGCTTGGTGACTGAATTCCTTGGGTTTTTTTCCCCTCTCGCATCTTTGCTATACTTAAAACTAAAGACTGTTGCTGGGCAAGGGTTTAGTGGGGCTTGGCGTTGCCTCCTCCAGAGGACTTTGGTTTTCAGGTGCCCTGCCTCCTAGTAGTAGCTACTTAATACCCATGGTTCCTGTGTTCCATGAGGGCTAAGATAAAAGTAATACACAGCAAGTACTCAAGAATCACCTTTCTAATTGTAAGTTAAATTCTTTTTTTTTTTCTTCTTCTTCTTTTTTTCTCCCCTTGTTTAGCAGCAAAAGGTAGCCGTATACAGGCACAGATAATAATAGGCACCCCTGGTACAGTGATGGACTGGTGCTTCAAACTGAGGCTGATTGACATTACAAAGATTTCTGTGTTTGTATTGGATGAAGCAGATGTCATGATAAATGTTCAGGGGCACAGTGACCACAGTATCAGAGTTAAGAGGTAAGTTCTAATTAGTCAGTTCAAAAGAATGTACAATGCTCTAAACACTTTTTCTTTGTAGCACAAAATATTGATTGAAAAATGTGTCCTGGAGTAAATTAAGTTGATTGTAGCCAGTAATAAGTTTTTGTACACCAGTTATTTTATTTGTAAGCAAAAGTTTCCTATCTAGCTTATAATTGACAAGGAAATGCACAGATACATCTCTACTCCATCAGTCAGCACAGATCCTCCTTATAAGGAAGAGCTGACAGGGTCACATTGATAATAGCAACTAACATTAAATTAGTTTTGGTAGTAGGCTTGCAATATATACCTCTAGGACAGGGGCACTCAAACCTGTTCTCAGGCACACACCCCTCTTACATTTTTATATTGTTTCGAGGAACTGAAGTGAATATCATTAACTCAGGCGGATCCTTAAGAATGACTGAACCACTGATTGAGTCACTTATGTTCATGTGAGGAGATCTGGCAAACCTGGTTTGAGCTCCTCTTCTCTATGTCCATTTATTTAAAAAAATCTGTTAAGCTAGTGTGCTCCATGCTGTAACTTTAAACAACTCAACTCTTTAACCTTCTCAGTGCCCTGTGAAATGTCATATCAAGGGTAAATGCTTTCATGTGCCCTTAGGACATGGCAATCACGTCATGTGTATTGGGACTTCCTACAGCAACTGGAGAAACTGACTCCAGTTTCTTCCTGTTGTAATTTTGCTGTCTGTCCCTCAGGATATGGTAGAAGGCATACAGTATATCCTGTTAGATCATAGCTTATGGTCTATCATGTAAGTAATTTAACCAACATATTGTAACCCTTTATTATCACTCTTTGCTTCTGATTCTCCCATGACCTGTGGGTGTGATAATGGATACAAGGGAACTATGGGATGCAGTATATATTAATGTGCACCCACTTTAATTTAGCTTGTTAGGGGGTTGTTACCTGTGATGATGTAGTCAACCATCTAATACAAAACCTCTCCTCCCTACCTTTTATTAATATTAATTTTCTGTTGGTAGGGCTCTCTGTTCCCACTTCTCTACCGATTCTTCTGGGTTGCACCAAGGTCATGTTAGTGCAGTCGGAAGTGAAGAGGAACGTGGAGGTGGGGAAGTTCATTTATTCTTGGCTGGATTGTACAAAAGGTAGCAGCCTTAGTGCAACCTGGAACTACTGGTAGGTGGGTGTGGAGCTGGGGAATCTTTTCCCCATTCACTGGACCAGAGCGAACAGAAGGGGCACATATAACCTGCCTACTGAAAATGAAGATGAATAAAGCGTATCAAGTGGCTTGTGGAGTATGGGGTACACTTGTTATATTAGATGGCCACTGGAGACTGTTAAAATGTGCCCCAACCCTACACAGAAAATTAAAGGGTGGCACATAATAGTATAGTACTAGTCTATACAAAATTTCCCTATGCACCTTAATCTAAATAATATATATATTCCTGTCACTATTTCACACAGAATTCCCCACTTGTAGGGAAATAGATATCCCAGATGGAAAAATATATAGGTCAAAGCTCCAGATATCAGTTAAAAAAAAAAATGTATTGAATATTCGTATTATGCTGAATGATGGATAAAGACCAGTTTCAAGTATATTGAAATTGTCTTTATTACAATTATATTAAAACTGTACAATTGCAAACAGTATCCCAGAGTTGTGGCCAAGAGGACACCCAACACTATAGATAGATATAGATATATAGATATATATAGATAGATAGATAGAGATATATATATATATATATATATAGATATAGATATATATATAGATATATATATATATATATATATATATATATATATATATATATAGATATATATAATATATACAAACCGCTATCAATCTCTGCTGCTAGCATACAACGCAACAATAGGACAGACAGCAGCACCAGGTCCTGTGGGCCACAAAGTACACAACCTAGCTTAAAAATTAGAGGATTTTAGTCTTGCCTGTTAAATCCTTTTCTCTTAGTCCGTATAGCTTACAGGTAACTCTGGAAGGTGAACGCCACTTTAAGTAGGCAGGAACAATTCTTGGAAAGAATGCAGGGATGAAACCTTCCTCTCCTCCTTAGCTAGTGTCCTCTCCAGTTAGATTTGAGCCACTAAACCTATATAGCTAGATAGCAAGAAGGAAATGAGGAAAACTCCTGTGAGCATGAACCTGAAAGGACTCCCACAACCAACCATAGGAGAACCAAGCATGGTCCCTTATCAGGGTGGGAGACATATAAGCTATATGGACTAAAAGAAAAGGATTTAACAGGTAAGACTAAGATCCTCTTTTCTCTGTCGTCCAATATATACAGATAACTCTGGGATATACCAACATTGTTTCCCAGCGGTGGGAAAGAAGTCAAGGACCAGGCGCTGGTCCCAATGATACCAGAGCTACATGGACTAATCAGGACATAGAATATCCCTTCTGAAAAAGTGTCAGCGGACACTGACCCATAAAACAGTACAACAGTAATCATTATTTTGTGGCCTATATATCTGGACACATTTTGGGGGAGAGCATTTGCTGGGGGGTAGAGCATTGATGCCCCTCTTCCTAAGTGCCCCTCTCTAAAGTGCCAACTGATTTCAACAACTAGGACAACACACAAGGCACCAGAAATCCTGCATAACCTGTAAGGAGCAGCTGTAGGAAGATAATCAGCAAAGACATTTTTCCTCTGGCACCAGGAACTGATTTACCATGTTCACATTTGCTGTTTACCTTGTTATATGTTCAGTGCTCCCCAGGATTCTTATCAGCTTCAACTTTCCCTCTGACTTTACAAACTACATCCACATCTCCCCCTCTCTCCTCCCCATCACACCTGTCTGCTCTTACACACTTCTCCAGATTTTAACCCCTTCTCCCTCTGCTTTCCCTATTCCAAAACAACAATGCAAGTCCCACTCCCATATTTCTGCCATTTGTCTTATACTTCTGCTTGCTGCAGGGAATATAGATCCCAATCCAGACTCAAACCCCATACCTACCACAGTGTACCATGTTCCCCCATCACTACCTGAAGGGTTCTAACCCCTCAAATCTCAAACATTCCTTGTCTTTCACCATCCTTTCTTCCCTTCTCCTGTGCTTTGCTGAACACCTGCTCCATAGTTAACAAGACAGCCCCCATTCATGACTGTTTCTGTGAGCAGTCACTGCAGTTGTTTGCTTTCACAGAAACTTGGTTGTCTGCACAGGACACAGCGGTGGAGGCTGTACTCTCTTATTGAGGGTTCTGCTTCTCACACACCCCTGGCTCTACTGGTCGGGGTGGTAGGGTAGGTCTCCTTCTCTCCTCACACTGCCGCTTCCAAACCCTCTCAATCCCACCATCTGTGAACTTTTCCTCATTTGAAATACATGCAATCCAGCTCTATTACCCTCTGTCAATGCGTGTGGCTGTAATATACAGGCGACCTGCTAACTCATCTCCTTCAAACTTTCTCTCAGATTTCGAATCCTGGCTCTCCTTCTTTCACTGTCGTCCAATACAGGTCACTGGTACTACTGGGAGGCGATTCGCCCCTTTAATAGGCAGGAACAATTATGCAAATGATTGCAGGGGGCGGAGCCTCCCCTCCTACTTAAGCCACCTTCAGGCCAGAGCCACTAGATTGATTTGTTCCTGGGTGCTGTGCACACCAGGTAGAGAACATCTATGCATTCAACTTAGTATTTTGTTATTTTTTGATTCAAATATGGAATACCACCATTAGGAGGGTGACCATGGCTGTGAATTGCCCTCTTTAACCCCTTAAGGACCGGACATTATGGGACATTTCCGTCCCATAACGTCCGCATAGGGGCACGTTGACGGGCCGGTACACGTGACCTGTCACGTGTATCGGCGCGTCATTATGGGGCTTGAAATAGATCGCTCCGATCTTGGAGCGGTCTATTTCATGCCCCATTTTTACTTACAGCGCTCCCGGAAGAGCGCTGTAAGTAAAATGTACGTGACGTACCAGGACCGTCAAGGGTCTTTCAAGAAAGTTTACCCTTGACGGTCCTGGTACGTCAAGGGTCCCTAAGGGGTTAAAGCGGCTGGTGCAGCTTCCAGGGATTTTCTGTGGACCTTATGCCCTGAAGAGGGAACAGCTTGAGTTTAGCAGCTTCCCTACTGGGGAATTTACCTCTGGTCTATTCCCACTTCATCATGGTCACCTGAAGACAGAAGTCCTTGCAGGAAAGGTGAGCCACCCATTGAGTGCTGAAGGTCCACTTGTCCCCACAGTGTCCCTTTACTGGGCTTGTATTTGGGAGTTTGCTTTGCACTCCAGCACTCATAGGGTGTTTTTATTTGCATTTAATGTATTTAATGCAGTTTCTGTGGTATTCTCTGGGTTTGGAGCCTTGAACAGTATTTCTTTATGTGTTTTATGTATGTTTGGGCACTTTTTAATGTTTTACTGAACTTTATTAAAAATGGTGTTCCGCGCCTTTAAGTGCGGCTTTTCCCGCTTAGACGCTATGGCTCCTTTACTCTCTATGAGATTTCACAGTCTGGGACATATCTCTGGAACCGCTTGTCACAGCAACTCCAGAGAGGGCTCATTTTAATGCTAAGCTCCTGCTCTATCATCCGGTGTGTGTTTTATTAGTGTGGGGTGTTCAGGGGGGCTTCGGGCACTGTTTGGGGTACTTGTATGGGGAAAACTACATTTCCCATGAGCGCCCGGTTCGCGCTCATTTCTGATTGGCTATCCTGACGGCCGCCATTTTGTGGAGCTCTTCCTCAGCGAGTACGCTACACAGGGACCGAGCCTTCTCTCCCCTCAACAGATTAACCCTTCGCTGGCCAGATAAGTCCAATATTAGGCATTTCTGGGGTGAAACTTTAATCTTCCACACTCTTACTGGGTGATAGAGTTTAAAGTGGGGTATATTGACGCTGTGAGCATGTCTACTTCACTGGAGCTAGGGGCTAGACCCAAGTCTAAGGAGGATGGGGGGTCTGCTCCCCCCATGGCGTTTTGCTCCTCTTGTCACACTGGGCTATCTCGTGATAATGTGGGGGATCTATGCCCTAACTGCACTGGTCAAGATAGCAACCCTGGGCTTCGCAGCCATGCTATTGAGCCATCTTGGGTGAGGGAGTTTAAAGCTGCCACTAGGGATCTCAGATCCACTCTTCATCTCTTTCCCTCTCAGGTACAGGGGGCTCTCCAGGTCTGGCAGACCCCCGCTACAATCAGGACCTCCCTGCCTAAGCCACAGGGTGCTCCTGATGTGTCTGATTCTTCTGAGGAAGAACTCTTGCAGGATTCTGATGCTGAGGAACGCACTGTTATTGAGTCTAACAGGTCCATTGGGGACCCTTATGAATGTGACCCTGAAGTTTCGGCTGAGGGTCTGATTAGAGCTGTACTGAATACGCTCAACCTTCCTCTGACTCAGGAATCCACTTGATCCTACTGATGTTTTTCAAAAGAAACCATCTAAGCCTGTTGTTTGTTTTCCAACTAACCCTACTCTTGCCCGTCTAGTCTCTGAGGCATGGAAGAATCCTGATAGATCCTCCTCTGTCTCTAAAAAGTTTGCTAAACTGTACCCTTTTCCTGAGACTGAGCTGGCAAAATGGGTTCATCCCCCCAAGGTGGATGCTCCTGTTTCCAGACTATCCAAGTCTACCACTTTGGCTGTCTCTGATGCCTCTGCCCTGCAGGATTGGACGCATAAAAAGCTAGAGCTTTCTCTTAAGTCTATTTTTGCCTCCATTGGCACTGCCATGCGTCCAACCTTTGCAGTGGCATGGGTTAATAGAGCCATTGCGGCCTGGACTGAACGACTGACTGAAGCAGTTCGCCAGGATGCACCAGTATCTGAACAGTTGCAGCTTCTTGCTAATATCACTGAAGCTCAGAACTATGTTGCTGACGCTGCTTTTGATGCTGTGCGCATGATGGCGAGGGCCTCCACTGCTTCTGTGGTGGCTAGACATGCCCTTTGGCTGAAAATTTGGTCTGCTGATACAGCCTCTAAGAAAGCCTTGCTTTCCTTGCCCTTTCAGGGGAATTTGCTATTTGGGTCTGAACTCAAAGAAATGATCAGTGAGGCTACTGGTGGTAAAAGTACTCTTCTACCCTCAGTCTTTAAGAAAAAGTTTCCAGCCAAACGCAATCGGTCCTTTCGTTCCTTTCAGACTGAGACACGCTCCTCGGCCCAGACGGGTCCTCCCGCTACGCGCTCCTCCTCCAAACCCAAACAGTCCTGGAAGCCCAAAGTGGCCCCCAAGGCCAAGACCTCCAAGACTGCTTCGGCATGACTCGCCGAACCCGGGTCCGCATCCGGCTGTAGGTGGACGTCTCCGCATCTTTCGCCGGACTTGGGAGGAGTCAGTAGCGGACCCATGGGTTCTTCAGGTGGTGTCAGAGGGATACAGGATCCCTTTCTCCTCCCTTCCTCCTTTTCGGTTCCATTTTACTCGTCCTTCTCAGGAACCCACAAAAAGACGTCTGTTCGACGACGCTATTCAGGATCTCTTGGACAAAGAGGTTCTGGAAGTGGTTCCTCAGGAGGACACAGGTTCAGGATTTTATTCCAACCTGTTTGTGGTGGCCAAAAAGGACGGAGGGGCTCGTCCTATTTTGGATCTCAAAGATCTCAATGCCTATGTGGTGACTTCCCACTTCCGCCAGGAGTCCCTGCGCTCTGTGATTGCAGCAATGTCTCCAGGGGAGTTCCTTGCCTCCCTGGACCTTCGGGATGCTTATCTTCACATCCCTATTCATCCAGAGAGCAGGCGGTACCTCAGGATTGCCTGCCACAGGGGACACTTTCAGTTTTCTGCTCTTCCCTTTGGGCTGACTTCAGCTCCTCAGGTCTTCCAGAGAGTGTTGGGCTCCCTGATAGCGGTGCTTCATCAGGACGGGGTCAGGGTGGCTCCCTACATGGACGATCTCCTCATCAAAGCTTCCTCGGCGGAGCTTCTTCACCAGCAATTGCAGAAGTGTATCCACACTCTGACCCGCCATGGCTGGATCCTGTATCTGGACAAGTCGGACTTGGTCCCATCTCAGAGGCTTCTGTTCCTGGGTCTCCTGTTCGACACTCGCCAATGCATGGTGTTCCTGCCGGAGGATGCGGCTCATCAGATAGCTATCAGAGTGGCGGGGATTCTGGAACTGGACTTAGTGCCGGTAACGAAATTGTCGTCCCTGGTGGGGAAGTTCATTTCCACGATCGAAGCGGTTCCTTTTGCCATGGCCCACTCCAGGGAACCTCAGAGGTTTGTGATCCAGACGTGCAAGAATCATCCAGATCATCAGCATCTGTCAGTCCCTCTACCTCCTCATGTGGAATAGAGTCTGCACTGGTGGTTGGACCTCTCCCATCTCCTGAAAGGGAGGTCCTTTCAAGTTCCTTGTTGGACCACGATCACAACGGATGCCAGCCTTCGGGGCTGGGGTGCTGTGTTGGGTCGCTTCAGTGCTCAGGGGAAATGGGGTCTGGAGGAGTCTCTTCTCTCCATCAATGTTCTGGAACTGTGTGCCATCCGGCTTGCCCTGAGACACTGGGAATCTCAACTGACCGGTCTTCCGATCAGTGTGGAATCCGACAACGCCACTACGGTGGCTTACATCAACAGGCAAGGCGGCACAAGAAGCGGCACCGCCTGGTTGGAGGTCAAGGATATTTTGTCTTGGGCAGAAGATCACGTGCCTGTCATCTCTGCAGTCCATATTCCAGGCGTGGACAACGTCATGGCAGACTTCCTCAGTCGTCATACCGTCGACAGCGGAGAATGGGCTCTTCATCCAGAGGTGTTTCATTTGCTCACCCAGAGGTGGGGGATGCCGGAGGTGGACCTGATGGCCTCCAGACACAACAGGAAGGTTCCGGTGTTTTGCTCCCGGCGGAGGGACTCCCTTGCTCTAGCAGTGGATGCCTTGTCGATCCCTTGGGATTTTTCTCTGGCTTACATCTTTCCTCCTCTTCCTCTATTGCTCAGAGTCATCCAGAAACTGAAGCGGGAGCGTTGTCCTGTTATCCTGATCGCTCCAAACTGGCCTCGCCAGTCCTGGTATCCGGAGTTGATGGCCATGTCAGTGGCGGATCCGTTCCCACTTCCTGCCCGTCCGGACCTACTTCTTCAGGGATATCTGTGGAAGGAGGATGTTCACTCTCTCCATTTGATGGCATGGCGGTTGAATCCTCGATTCTAGCAAAGAAAGGATTTTCTCCTTCTGTGGTGTCGACTATGCTCAGTGCTCGTAAGCCTGTGTCTTCCAAGATCTATCATCGCATATGGTCAACTTTCGTGGCATGGTGCTCTGATAAGAAATTATCCCTTGATTTTCATCTTCCCACTGTCCTGGCCTTCTTGCAGGACGGTGTTGATAAGGGGCTCAGTCTGAGTTCCCTCAAAGTTCAGACTTCTGCCTTGTCTGTGTTTTTCCAGGAAAGGATTGCTATCCTTCCTGATGTGAAGGTTTTCTTCCAAGGTGTTACTCATGTTCGACCTGCCTTCAAGAGTCCTACTACCCAGTGGGACCTCAATTTGGTGCTGGGAGTTCGCCAGCGACCACCGTTTGAATCCTTGGCTTCCATTCCATTACGTCTCTTGACTTGGAAGATGGCCTTCCTTTTGGCTATTGTTTCAGTTCGCCGGGTAGCAGAGTTACAGGCTCTGTCTTGTAAACCTCCTTACCTGGTGTTCCACAAGGATAAGGCTGTGCTTCGCACTACCAAGGAATTCTTACCCAAGGTTGTGTCCGAGTTTCACATCAATCAGGAGATTGTGGTTCCCTCTTTCTGCCCTAATCCTTCATCTGACAAGGAACGAGATCTCCATTTGTTGGATGTGGTGCGTTGCCTCAAGTTTTATGTTCATCGCACCGAGTCTATCAGGAAGTCTGACGCTCTATTCGTCATTCCTGAGGGGCCTAGGGCAGGGAGACCGGCCTCCAAAGTTACCATTGCCTCTTGGATTTAGGCTACTATCCGTGAAGCCTACAAGTTGCGGAATAAGCATGTTCCCTTCCGGGTGACTGCCCATTCCACCAGATCTATTGGGGCCTCTTGGGCCTACAAGAATCAGGCTTCCGCTGATCAACTGTGCAGAGCGGCTACTTGGTCCTCTGTGTACACTTGTTCAAAGCACTACCGTGTTGATGTGCTGGCCTCGGCTGATGCCAGTTTTGGAAGGAAAGTCCTGGAGGCAGTTTTGCCTGTGTAGGTCTTCCACTCTGTGATCCTTAGTGCTTCCTTACTGTTGAGCCCAGTTGGCTCTAGTTCCGTGTGCTGTGTTAGTTCAGGGATTGTTCCCTTGATTGGTGTCCGTTGACACTTACAGTTGGGCTATGTAATTAACTGGTTCATAGCAGTTTTAATGACTTGGGCCTTGTTCTGGTCCTTGCCTTCTTCCCACCTCTGGATCAGCTCAATGTTTGTACATCCCAGTAGTACCAGTGACCTGTATTGGACGACAGTGAAAATAGGATTTTAGTCTTACCTGTTAAATCCTTTTCACTTAGTCCATACAGGTCACTGGTCTCCCACCCTGTCAAGGGACCAGACCTGGCTCTCCTGTGGCATTCAGTGGGGGACCTTTGGGGCATGCTCACAGGAGTCTTTCTTCTTGCTTACCTGGGGTCAGATTTAGGGTCTCAAATCAATCTAGTGGCTCTGGCCTGAAGGTGGCTTAAGTAGGAGGGGAGGTTCCGCCCCCTGCAATCATTTGCATAATTGTTCCTGCCTATTAAAGGGGCGAATCGCCTCCCAGTAGTACCAGTGACCTGTATGGACTAAGTGAAAAGGATTTAACAGGTAAGACTAAAATCCTATTTTCTCTCCACTGTCAATCCTGTCCTTGTTCTGGGTGATTTTAACTATCATATTGATGACCCCTCTGTCCCCTGGGCTTCCCGTCTTCTAGAACTAACCTCCTCACTTGATCTCCGGCAGTGGACTGACTGTGCCACTCACAAAGCTGGTTACTGCCTCGATCTTGTCTTTAAGAGCCTGGATCTTTCCTCTTTCACAGTTTCCCCATTCCCTCTTTCAGACCACCATCTTATCTCCTTCTTTCTCTCCCACTCTGCCCCTTCCCCCCCCGCTCACTTGATCTCTCTGGGATGAGCACCTCACTTAACTCCAATCTTTCCTCTGTCTTGGCCATCTCTGACACAGACATTCTTGTTAACTCCTACAACTCAATCCTATTATAACGGTGCCTGTGATCTCCATCTGTCACTCTCACTTGTGCTGCTCTCCTATTGGTTGAGCCTGTTTAGCCAGCCCCTGGTGACCTTTTTATGCCTGGACATTGGCACCTGTAAGGTGCCCTTTCGTGGTGTTCTTGAGCCAGTATCGCTGTGCTGTGTTCCTGATTCCGGTATACCGACTTGGCCTGTTTAGACTACGCTCCTGTGTTCCTGCTACATGATCCGACCTGGCCTGGCTGACGTTCCTGCTTGTGACCTGATCTGGCTTGTCTGAGAACCCTGCTCCGTGATCTGACCCGGCCTGGCTGACATTCCTGCTTGTGACCTGATCTGGCTTGTCTGAGAACCCTGCTCCGTGATCCGACCCGGCCTGGTTGACTTCCTGCTCTGTGACCTGTACTGACTTGCTACTACCCCGCCAGCGTTCCAGCTTTCTGCTGTCGCCGAGGCGACATTCTGACTATCTCCGGTGGTTGTGGCAGGGCTGATTGTGTGCCTTCGTTAACCCGTGCAGAGCTGTTCTTCTGGCTGAGCCTCCGTTATCCGTGCAGAGCTGTACTCCTGCTGGCTGAGCCTCCGTTAACCCGTGCAGAACTGTGCTCCTGGTTGGACCAGAGCAATTCTGACCTTTTTAACTGTCTTTGTTCAACAGTGTTTTCCCTCTGACTTTTATTCCACCCCATAAATTATATACTGTTTATTTACGCACAAATAGGGCTTTCCTTTGATACCCCCAGTTATATGGATAACCCACCATTTACTTTATTAAAATTAAAAAAAAAAAAAAAAAAAAAAAGTTACACCATTTTTGTTTTTTCGCTTGGGATTGATTGGGCGCAATGGGTTAAATTTTTATGGAGACTGCATGAAAGGTCAGTCATACCTAGAAAATGTGCATTTTAAAGTGGCCACTGTCCCGTCCTGGGTGAAAATCCCCATGTTCCTTTTTGCTACCCTATTTTCCCACTTTATCTATGACAGTTGGCAGTGTGTATAAGTGTATTACATGGTTCCACAACAATCACACTCCCAGTTTTGTTTGAGATATGTTTTTTGTTTTTTTAATAAAGTGTATCATTGCAGGTCAGAAATTGACCTGCATTTATCCAGCCTCCAGTACCAGCAGTGAAGGGGTTAATACCCCAGCTGCTGTATTTTCTTTTTCCACTAGGTGTCTCCTCTCTGCTTCTCTCTCCCTTACTTTGATCGTAAGGGAGACAGAGGCAGAGAGGAGACATAGAGGCAGTATGCTTTTCGTACTGCCTCTATCGCGCAGAATGTCGGTACATGTGATCACTGCTACGTTGATCACATGACCCGGCACAAGCAAGAAGGGCTGAGACTGAACGCCCCAGTCTTGGAGCGTTCCGTCTCAGCCTGGAATTAGGCACGCTGCTATCATTTAAACAGTCTATCATTTAAGCCATGATGGTCCAGGACAGTCATGGGTCTTTAACTGAATTCTACTCATGACTGTCCTGGACAGTCATGGGTCGTTAAGGGGTTAAAGGCACAGGATTCAAATAAACAAATCTTTCCAAAAGTAGTAAAGCACATAGAGAACACATAAACATTAATAGAAAACAGACCCCCAAGGGAAATGCGTAAAAATGTCCTCCAAATCACCTAACATGGCAGGGAAAACCCAAAATGCTCCAAAGACCCTAAGTAGACAGAAGATAAAACCCAAATGAGTGCAGGAGTATACATGGAGGAACTCCTAACGGAGTCCCCTGTACGGAGGGGAAACAGTGGGACAAGTGGACCATAGCACTCAAAGGGTTGCTCGTCTTTTCTGCAGGTTTTCAGCCTTCAGATTACCAGTGAGAAAAGAAGAAGCATCAGTGGGCTTTTCCAAGGGAAAATACATAGCATGCAAGGTTTTCCCCCATGACTGAAAGGTCCACAAACAGCACGTGTTAACTGAGCAATCCACTATTGGGAAGTCAGTAACAGAAATCTGCCTAATGGGGGATTTCTACACCCCATATCTAACAAGAAAATAATAAAAGAAACTAAAACTAAGCAGAACTGTTCTCTTGCCTTTCTTCTACAAGGAACAAATCTAACTGGAGAGGAGGTTAGCTAGAGTCCATCTAAGGAGGAGAGGAAGTCTCCAACCCTGCATTCATCCATGAATTGTTCCTGCCTACTTAAAGGGGCAGTTGCCTTCACAGTTACCTGTAAGCTATATTGGACGACAGCGAAATATAATTGTACGCCCCACTGAGAGACCCTAACTCTTTATACTGAGTGCGTGTGCACTCCCGTCAGCCTGGATGCCGATACACAGACAAAAAATAAGCTGCAGTGGGGTATCCAGGTCGGCAATCAAGTGTGTAAACCTCATCTGATAAATTGAGTAGACTGGATACAATCTATCCCCAGATAGATATTTTAACTCTGAATTGCATAACATGGGGGGTGGTACACACACATCTACATACAGGACATGAATGGTATAAACAATATCCTATCTTCAAAAATAAAATAAAAATGATGTAATACAAAATATAAACAATTGTTACCAAAAAACAAAGCAATCACGCTGTTGAATCTTGTCCCCACTACTTATAACTGTAATCTTAATAAAACTTCAAAAAATAAACAATGAAATATAATCCCAGAATGTCCCATAATCTGTAAATAAACTTGAATAGTAGTGAATAATGAGCTGTATAGTAATCCAAACGAAGTGATGATTTCTTCAATTAATTAATACGTTCTTGAAAATGCAGTGAATAGTAATCCAATATATATATAATAAACTAGTGGGTTAAGTGATGATGAATGATCAGTAAGGTGAATAGTATTCCAATTGGCAAAAAAATATATAACACCATAAATCCCATGGATCAGTGAAATTTTAGTGACACGAGATGAACTGAAATCAGATTGATGAACTGAAGTCATGAATGAAATAATAAAAATACATAAGTCCAGTTAGTCAAATGAAATGACGTGATGTTATGATGATATAGCGATCAGGTCTCTGGGTGTTTTGGTAACTTTTTGGTAATTTTGAATTTTTTTTTGTGGCACCTTGTTTCCCACGCGGCCGCATTTGCTCCATTGACTTCTATGGGACATAATGCTTTGGGACAAATCTCTGCAACCGTTGGTCATCTAGAGTTGAGAGACTGCTCATTCTTCTTGTATCCTCATGCCCTAGTATCTGGTTCATATCACCAGTGTCTCAGGCCCCTGGGGTCCAGCGAGTTGCATTTTAGTTTGCTTTGATAAAGCAACTAGGAAAGACAACTCCTAGAATGCCTGTTTTCCAGGCTTTCTTCCGATTGGCTGATGGTTTTACAGATACCATTTTCTTGCTTGCTTCGTTATCCTACACAGAGGTTGCCTTCTTGTTGCTCTCCTCAGATTAACCCTTCACCTGCCAGATAAGTACCTTTTGGGGCTTTTCTAAGGTGAATTATTTTTCTGGGATACAGTATTGGGTATTTAATACTGTTTAGAAACTACTCCTCTTAGGATGTCTGATCCAAAAGGACATGGAGCTAGAACTAACGCAAAGGACTCAAGGGCATCTCTGACTCCCCCTTGCTTATTGTTGCTCATGCCAGGCAGGACTCCGTAGAGAGTATTCAGGACCTCTATGCCCCTCATGCGGTGTGACCCCCACTACATCCCTGGGGCCCTCCAGCCTTGAACAAGAGCCACTCTGGGTGAAAGACTTGGTCTACTATGACACAGCTCTCTCTATCCCTCCAGGGGGTTCTCCATTCTAGGAAACCCCCTAACACTTTCAGGTTTGTGGCCCATAAGGCCCCAGGTATACCTGCACTCATGGAATCCTCTTAGGAGGACTCCTTTGGGGGTGACATGAAGGAAGGGGATTCTACCTATACCTTTGGTGACCCCTTTGAGGCTGACCCCTACTCCCTCTATGGAGGGACTCGTCAAAGCTGTCTTGATGACCCTTCAGGTCACGGACACCTCTGATTAGGGTCCGTTTCATCTGATGTGTGTTAGAGATGTAAGAGGTCTTCAGCAGTCTTTCCACCCAACGCCACTCTGGGCCAAGTTGTCTTGGATGAGTGGAAAATGCCTGTACCCCTTCTCGGAGGCAGCTTTGGCGCAGTGAGCTTCTCCTCCTGCCATTGATCCCCCTATATCCAGGCTCTCAAAGTCTACAGCTCTGCGCTTGGCAGATGCTAAAACTTTTAAGGACATGATGAATAGGAAGCTTGAAGTTATCCTCCAGTCCAGTTTTGCCGCCATTGGCGCTGCATTACGGCCTATTCTGGCTTCTGCCTGGGTAACCATATCTATTGCTATAAGGGGCGAACAGCTTACTGCTGTCAGGAATAGCGCCCCTAAGGAGGATCTTTTAACCATCCTATCCAACATGTCTGAGGCTCACGTATGTCACTGACGCTCTTTTTGATGCTGTCTGTTAAGGCCGTCTCCTTTTCTTTGAAGGAGCAACACGCTTTGTGGTTCAAGATTTGCCGTTTGGACCTTTCATCTAAGTCGTCACTTTCAGGGCAAGTCTTTTTGGTCCTGAGATAAGCAGATCGTTAGTGTCTGTATTGGGGGCGGAGCACCCTGTTACCTCAGGACTCCAAACGCCCTAACATGGTGAGGAAATAGCATCTTTGTTGTCCCCTCCAAATAGAAGTGCGAATGCTAAATCAGAGTGTGTCTCAGGCCTTCACCCTGCTCCCCTCCTCCAAGCGCAGGCAACAGTGGCACCCCAAGCCTGCCGCTGCCAAACCCAAGTCTGGCAAGCCTGCCTCCACATGACTTGCAGAATCTTGGCTTGCAGTTGCCTGTGGGTGGGTGTCTGCACCATTTTTACGATGCATGGGCGGACCATTGGGTTTTGCAGGTGGTTTCAGAAGGGTACAGAATAGGGTTCAGTTCTCTGGATTTGCAGGACACCTGCATCCTAATTCACCTGGACAGTCAGAAGCATCTCTGTTTTGCCTGCGAATCTGAGCACTAGCAGTTCACTGCTCTGCCCTTTGGGCTCACCTCTGCTCCTCAGGCTTTTGCCAGAGTTCTGGGGGCCCTGATTGCCTTCATTCATACTCAGAGGATTCAGGTGACTCCTTACATGGATGCCCTTCTGCTGAAGGCTCCATCAAGGGAAAATCCTGGACTGGCATGTCCAGACCTGTGCTCAGATTCTGCTCCAACATGAGTGGATTCTCAATATGTTCGTCTTCTCCAGTTCTCTCTCAGGACTTCGTCTTCCTTGGTCTCCGGTTTGATACCTGTCTGGGGAAGGTTTTTCTGATGTTCCAAGCTTTGGGCCCACGGATTCAGTCTGTAAGTTCATGACACTTGCTAGCTGGATGGTGTCCACCGTGGAGGTGGTACCTTACTCTATGGCCCAAACCAGGGAGCTCCAGAGACTCATCATCCACTCTTGGCACGGGGTCTCCCTAACTCCGGAGGTCTAACAGGATCTCCATTGGTGGTTGAACAGGAGCACCCTGGAGCAGGGGAAACTATTTGGCATCCCAGAGTGGAGCTTTGTCACAAACAATGCCAGCCTGACGGGCTGGGGTGTGGTTTTAGCTCACTAGATAATCTAGGGCAGGTGAACCTTGGAGGAGTCCCTTCAATCCGTAAATGTTTTGGAGCTCAGAGCGATCCTGCCTCACACTTGTGTACTGGTCCTTTCAGCTGAGGGGTCATCCAGTACGTGTCCATTTGGACAATGCCGTACATCAACAAGCAAGGAGGCACTCTAAGCCCTCCCACTTGGTCAGATGTAAAGTCTATCTTGGCCTGAGCAGAAGCTCATGTTTGGGCTATCTCCGCCATGCACATTCCAGGAGTAGACAAAATTCTGACAGACTTACTCAGTAGCCAAACGGTGGACCCTGTTAAGTGGAAACTCCACTAAGATGTTTTTCACTGTCGTCCAATACAGGTCACTGGTACCATGGGATGTGTAGTCCCCTTTAATAGGCAGGAACAATTATGCAAATAATTTGCAAGGGGCGGAGCCTCCCCTCTTACTTAAGCCACCTTCTGGCCAGAGCCACCCATATTGATTTGTTCCTGGTGTGCTTGCACACCAGGCAGAGAACAGCTATGCTTCTTAGAGTTTTATTATTTTTTTATTCAAATATGGAATACCACCATTAGGAGGGTGACCATGGCTGTGAATTGCCCTCTTCAAAGTGGCTGGTGCAGCTTCCAGGGATTTCTGTGGACCTATACCTGAAGAGGGGACAGCTTGTGTTAAGCAGCTCCCCTGTTGGGGAAATTACCTCTGGTTCTTTCCCTCCCTATCATGGTCACCTGAAGACAGAAGTCTGCGAGAAAGGTGAGTCACCCATTGAGTGCTGAAGGTCCACTTGTCCCCACAGTGTCCCTTTGATGGGCTTGTATTTGGGAGTTTTAATACACTCCAGCACTCATAGGGTGTTTTTATTGCATTATCACTATTTATGCAATTTCTGTGTTATTCTCTGAGTTTTGGAGCATTGGGTATTCATTTATTTATGTTTCTCATGTATTTCATGCTTGTTTGGGCACTTTTTAATGTTTTACTAAACTTTATTAAAAATGGTGTTCCGCGCCTTTAAGCGCGGCTTTTTCCCGCTCAGCAGCAGAGCTCCTTTACTCTCTATGGGAATTCACAGTTTGGGACATATCTCTGAAACCGCTTGTCACAGCAACTTCAGAGTGGGCTCATTTTAATGCTAGGCTCCTGCTCTATCATCCGGTTGGTGTTTTATTAATGTAGGGGGTTCAGGGGGGCTTCGGGCACTGTTTGGGGTACTTGCATAGGGAAAACTACATTTCCCATGAGCGCTTAGCTTGCGCTCGTTTCTGATTGGCTGTCATGACGGCCGCCATTTTGTGGTACTTTTCCAAGGCGAGTACACTACGCAGGGACCGAGCCTTCTCTCTCCTCACCAGATTAACCCTTCGCTGGCCAGATAAGTCCGTTTTTAGACCTTTTCTGGGGTGAAACTTTAATCTTTAACACTTTTCTGGGTGATAGTGTTTTTTGTGGGGTATATTGACGCTGTGAGCATGTCTACTTCACTGGAGCTAGGGGCTAGACCCAAGACTAAGGAGGCTGGGGGGTCTTCTACCCCCATGGCGTTTTGCTCCTCTTGCCACATTGGGCTGGATTGCGATAATGTGGGGGATCTATGCCCTAATTGTACTGATAAAGATAGCAACCCTGGGCTTCCCAGCCACGCTATTGAGCCATCTTGGGTGAGGGAGTTTAAAGCTGCCACTAGGGATCTCAGATCCACGCTTCAACTCTTTCCCTCTCAGGTACAGGGGGCTCTCCAGGTCTGGCAGACCCCCTCTACTATCAGGACCTCCCTGCCTAAGCCACAGGGAGCTCCTGATATCACTGATTCTTCTGAAGAAGAACTTTTACAGGATTCTGATGCTGAGGAACGTACTGTTATTGAATCTAACAGGTCCATTGGGGACCCCTATGAGTGTGACCCTGAAGTTTCGGCTGAGGGTCTGATCAGAGCGGTTCTGAATACGCTCAACCTTCCTCTGACTCAGGAATCCACTTATGATCCTACTGATGTTTTTCAGAAAAAGCCATCTAAACCTGTTGTTTGTTTTCCAACTAACCCTACTCTTGCCCGTCTGGTTTCTGAGGCATGGAAGAATCCTGATAGATCTTCCTCTGTCTCCAAAAAGTTTGCCAAACTTTACCCTTTTCCCGGAGCGGAGCTGGCAAAATGGGTTCATCCTCCCAAGGTGGATGCTCCTGTGTCTAGACTATCCAAATCTACTGCTTTGGCTGTCTCAGATGCCTCTGCCTTGCAGGACTGGACGGATAAGAAATTAGAGCTCTCTCTTAAATCTATTTTTGCCTCTATTGGCACTGCCATGCGCCCCACCTTTGCTGTGGCATGGGTTAATAGGGCTATTGCAGCCTGGACTGAACGACTGACTGAAGCGGTTCGCCAGGATGCGCCTGTATCTGAACAGTTGCAGCTTCTTGCTAATATCACTGAAGCTCAGAACTATGTTGCTGATGCTGCTTTTGATGCTGTGCGCATGATGGCGAGGGCCTCCACTTCTTCTGTGGTGGCTAGACGCGCTCTTTGGCTGAAAATTTGGTCTGCTGATACAGCCTCTAAGAAAGCCTTGCTTTCCTTGCCCTTTCAGGGGAATTTGCTCTTTGGCTCTGAGCTCAAAGAAATGATCTGTGAGGCTACTGGCGGTAAAAGTACTCTTCTACCCTCAGTCTTTAAGAAAAAGTTTCCAGCCAAACGCAATCGGTCCTTTCGTTCCTTTCAGACTGAGACACGCTCCTCGGCCCAAACGGGTCCTCCCACTACGCGCTCCTCCTCCAAGCCCAAACAGTCCTGGAGGCCCAAAGTTGCCTCCAAGGCCAAGACCTCCAAGACTGCTTCGGCATGACTCGCCGAACCCGGGTCCGCATCCGGCTGTAGGCGGTCGTCTCCGCATCTTTCGCCGGTCTTGGGAGGAGTCAGTGGCGGACCCATGGGTTCTTCAGGTGGTGTCAGAGGGATACAGGATCCCTTTCTCTTCCCTTCCTCCTTTTCGGTTCCATTTTACTCGTCCTTCTCAGGAACCCTCAAAAAGGCGTCTGTTCGACGACGCTATTCAGGATCTCTTGGACAAAGAGGTCCTGGAGGCGGTTCCGCAGGGGGACACAGGTTCAGGATTTTATTCCAACCTGTTTGTGGTAGCCAAAAAGGACGGAGGAGCCCGTCCCATCTTGGATCTCAAAGATCTCAATGCCTATGTGGTGACTTCCCACTTCCGCCAGGAGTCCCTGCGCTCTGTGATTGCAGCAATGTCTCCAGGGGAGTTTCTTGCCTCCCTGGACCTTCAGGATGCTTATCTTCACATCCCTATTCATCCAGAGAGCAGGAAGTATCTCAGGATTGCCTGCCACAGGGGACACTTTCAATTTACAGCGCTCCCCTTTGGACTGACTACAGCTCCTCAAGTCTTCCAGCGGGTGCTGGGCTCCTTGATAGCGGTGCTCCATCAGGATGGGATCAGAGTGACACCCTACATGGACGATCTCCTACTGAAGGCCTCCTCAGCGGAGCTTCTCCACCAGCAGTTGCAGAGGTGCATGCACACCCTGAACCGTCACGGATGGATCCTGAATCTGGACAAGTCGGACTTGATTCCTTCTCAGAGGCTTCTGTTCCTGGGTCTCCTGTTCGACACTCGCCAATGCATGGTGTTTCTTCCAGAGGACGTGGCTCACCAGATAGCCGTCAGAGTGGCTGGGATTCTGGACATGGACGAAATTCCAGTTCCGAAGTTGTCGTCCTTAGTGGGGAAGTTCATTTCCACGATCGAAGCAGTACCATTTGCCATGGCCCACTCCAGGGATCTTCAGAGATTTGTGATCCAGACGTGCAGGAATCATCCAGATCATCAACATCTGTCTGTTTCTCTTCCTCCTCATGTCGAGTCGAGTCTGCACTGGTGGTTAGATCTCTCTCATCTCTTGAAAGGGAAATCCTTTCTAGTTCCTCTTTGGACCACAGTCACAACGGATGCCAGCCTTCGGGGCTGGGGTGCAGTCTGGGGTCGCTTCAGTGCTCAGGGGAAATGGGGTCTGGAGGAATCCATGCTCTCCATCAATGTTCTGGAACTTCGAGCTGTCCGGCTGGCCCTGAGGCACTGGGAGTCTCAATTGACCGGTCTTCCAGTCAGAGTAGAGTCCGACAACGCCACGGCGGTGGCTTACATCAACAGACAAGGCGGCACAAGAAGCGGTTCCGCCTGGTGGGAAGTCAAGGATATTTTGTCTTGGGCAGAAGATCACGTGCCTGTCATCTCTGCAGTTCATATTCCAGGCGTGGACAACGTCATGGCAGACTTCCTCAGTCGTCACACCGTCGACAGCGGAGAATGGGCTCTTCACCCAGAGGTGTTTCACATGCTCACTCAACGGTGGGGGATGCCAGTGGTGGATCTGATGGCTACCAGACACAACAGGAAGGTTCCGGTGTTTTGCTCCCGTCTGAGGGACTCCCTTGCTCTAGCGGTGGATGCCTTGTCGATCCCTTGGGACTTCTCCCTGGCTTACATCTTCCCCCCTCTTCCTCTATTGATCAGAGTTATTCAGAAGTTGAAGAGAGAACGTTGTCCTGTCATCCTGATTGCTCCAAACTGGCCTCGCCAGTCCTGGTTTCCGGAATTGATGGCCATGTCAGTGAAGGATCCAATCCCACTTCCAGCCCGTCCGGACCTGCTTCTTCAGGGGTATCTGTGGAAAGAGGATGTTCACTCTCTCCGTTTGATGGCATGGCGGTTGAATCCTCGATTCTAGCTAAGAAAGGCTTTTCTCCTTCTGTGGTGTCGACGATGCTCAGTGCTCGTAAGCCTGTGTCTTCCAAGATCTATCATCGCATTTGGTCAACTTTCGTGACATGGTGCTCTGTCAAGCAGTTGTCTCTTGACTTCCATCTTCCCACTGTCCTGGCCTTCTTGCAGGACGGTGTGGACAAGGGGCTCAGTCTGAGTTCCCTCAAAGTTCAGACCTCTGCCTTGTCTGTGTTTTTCCAGGAACGGATTGCCATCCTTCCTGATGTGAAAGTCTTCTTCCAAGGTGTGACTCATGTTCGACCTGCCTTCAAGAGTCCTGCTCCCCAGTGGGATCTCAATTTGGTGCTGGGAGTTCTTCAGCGACCACCGTTTGAATCCTTGGCTTCCATTCCATTACGTCTTGTGACTTGGAAGATGGCCTTCCTTTTGGCTATTGTGTCAGTACGCCGGGTGGCAGAGTTACAGGCATTGTCTTGTAAACCTCCTTACCTGGTGTTCCACAAGGATAAGGCTGTGCTTCGCACTACCAAGGAATTCTTACCCAAGGTTGTGTCTGAGTTTCACATCAATCAGGAGATTGTGGTTCCCTCTTTCTGCCCTAATCCTTCATCTGACAAGGAAAGAGATCTCCATTTGTTGGATGTGGTGCGTTGCCTCAAGTTTTATGTTCACCGCACCGAATCTATCAGGAAGTCTGACGCTCTATTCGTCATTCCTGAGGGGCCTAGGGCAGGAAGACCGGCTTCCAAAGTTACCATTGCCTCTTGGATTAAGGCTACCATCCGTGAAGCCTATAAGTTGAGGAATAAGCATGTTCCCTTCAGGGTGACTGCCCATTCCACCAGATCTATTGGGGCCTCCTGGGCCTACAAGAATCAAGCTTCTGCTGATCAACTGTGCAGAGCGGCCACTTGGTCCTCTGTGCACACTTTTTCTAAGCACTACCGAGTTGATGTACTGGCATCGGCTGATGCCAGCTTTGGAAGGAAGGTCCTGGAGGCAGTCTTGCCTGTGTAGGTCTTCCGCTCTGTGATCCTTAGTGCTTCCTTACTGTTGAGCCGGTTGGCTCGTGTTCCGTGTGCTGTGTTAAGTTCAGGGATTGTTCCCTTGATTGGTGTCCGTTGACACTTACAGTTTGGGCTATGTTATCAACTGGTTAACAGTTCTAGTGACTTGGGCCTTGCGCCTGGTCCTTGCCTTACTTCCCGCCTCTGGATCAGCTCAATGTTTGTACATCCCATGGTACCAGTGACCTGTATTGGACGACAGTGAAAATAGGATTTTAGTCTTACCTGTTAAATCCTTTTCACTTAGTCCATACAGGTCACTGGTCTCCCACCCTGTCAAGGGACCAGTCTTGGCTCTCCTGTGGCATTCAGTGGGAGACCGTTCGGGCATGCTCACAGGAGTCTTTCTTTTTGCTTACCTGGGGTCAGTTTAGGGTCTCAAATCAATATGGGTGGCTCTGGCCAGAAGGTGGCTTAAGTAAGAGGGGAGGCTCCGCCCCTTGCAAATTATTTGCATAATTGTTCCTGCCTATTAAAGGGGACTACACATCCCATGGTACCAGTGACCTGTATGGACTAAGTGAAAAGGATTTAACAGGTAAGACTAAAATCCTATTTTCAACCTGTTGGTGCGTCGATATGGGGTCTTACTCAGATCTGATGACCACCAGGAACAGGAAAGTTCCAATGTTTTGTACTCCTTGGGGGGATCCTCTGGCCTTTGCCACGGACTCCTTGTTGATTCTATGTCACTTTCATCTGGCTTACACCTCTCCCACAATTCCTCTCATCCCCAGGATGCTTCAGAAGATTGCACCCTATTGGATCAGGAGGGTATAGTTCCCCAAGTTGCTTTGCCTCTGCTTTTGGTATCAATTTCCAATGACCCTCAGACTGGATCTCTTTCTTCAGGGCTACTTCTGGAAGGACGACATGGAGTGGGTGGCTTTGATGGCATCGCTGTTGAAGCCTCCATCCTGAGGAGAAAGGGTTTCTCTGCCAAAGTTATCCCCTCTCTGATCCAGATTAGCATGTGTCCTCTATGGCCTACCACAGTGTTTGGTCCATTTTTCATTCTTGGTGTGTAGACAGGGATCTGTCTTCACAGGAGTTTGACCTTCAGGTGGTCCTGTCCTTTTTGCAAGATGATGTGAACAAAGGTCTTAATCCAAGTTCGTGGAAGGTTCATGCTCATTGCTGTCTTGCCAGATGTCAAGGTATTCTTTTAAGGGGTTGCTCATGCTATCCTTGCCTGCACCCCAGTGTGACCTTAACTTTGTTTTGGGAGTTTAGCAGCTCCCTTTCTACCATTCCTTTACGTCTATTGACTTGGAAGATGGCTTTTCTTCTGGCTGTAGTCTCTCTGCTCTGAGTTGCAGGCTTTGTCTTTTGAACCACCTTTCCTGTGTTTTACAAGGACAAGGGTGTTCTTCGTACCTTTCAGGAATTCTTTCCTAAGGTGGTCTCAGAGTGCCATATCAATCAGTAGATTGTTGTGCCTTCATTTTGTCCTGACCCTACATCTGACAAGGAGAGGGATCTCCACTTGTTGGATGTGGTGCTCTGTCCCAAGATTTATGTGCACCTTACTGCATCATTCCATAAGACTGATGCCTTGCTCGTCATCCCTGAGGGTCCTAGGCCAGGTATGGCTGCATCCAAGGACACTTACTTCCTGGAATAAATCTACCATTCACTAGGTTTACGAACTCTGGAAGAAACCCGTTCCCTTTTGTGTTACAGCACACTCCACCAGGTCTGTTGTGGCCTCCTGGACCTATAAGAATCAGACCTCTGCTGAACAGCTGTGCAAGGCTGCAACTTGGTCCTCCATGCATACCTTTGACAAACACTATCATGTTGATGTTCTGACTTTGGCTGAAGCCAGTTTTGACAGGAAGGACCTGCAGACAGTTCTGTCTAAGGGCCTAATCCTTCCCGTGCCTTACTGTTCTTTAACTATTTGAGCCCGGTTGGCTCTTGTTTTTATGTGCTGTGCTATGCTATTGTTTTTCAGTGTCAGTTGACAATTATGTTTGGGCTGTTCCTAGTTCTGAATAGTTTTAGAGAACTCCGGTATCATGAGGATTGGTGCTAGCTCCTTTCTTTTACTTCCCACCCTGAGAGCCTACTGTTCGTATATTCCCATAGTACCTGTATGTCAAATTGGTCAAAAGAGAAAAGAGGATTTTAGTCTTACCCATTAAATCCTTTTCCCTGTCGTCCAATATAGCTTACAGGTAACCATGGGGAGGCGACAGCTCCTCCCAGTAGGTTGGAACAATTCGTCCAATGAAATTGCAGGGCCGGAGCCTCCGTCTCCTCCTAGCAGCCTAGCCAGCTACTCACCTCCAGTTAAGATTTGTTCCTCATTCTGTTAGGAAGGTTGTGAACAGTTCTGCTTAGTTTTAGTTTTTATTATTTTTACTTAGATATGGGGTGTCCGAATTCCCCCATTAGGCGGATTACCATTACTGGCTTCCCCTTGGTGGATTGCCCAGCTTACAAGAGCTGCTTGTGGACCCTTTCAGCCCTTGGAGAGAATCATGCAACCCATGTCTCTCTCTCGCCAGAGGGAGTCTCTCTGAGGCTTCTTCCTTACAATGGTAATCTGAAGAAAGAAGACCTGCAAAAAAGATGAGCAGCCCTTTAAGGGCTCATTGGAGTTTGTTTGTTTTTTTTTTTTGTTTTTTTTTTTTGTTTAACTCCAGCACTCATGTTGGGTATTATTACTTTCTTAATGGCGACTGATCTGGGATCTTAGCTGCATTGTTTGCTATGTGGCATTTAACCCCTTCTTTGCCAGTATGGGTCAGTTGGGGGTCTTATATACATGTTTAAATTAATTTGTTTATTGTATGTATGATGTTTTTACGTGTGCTTACACTTTCTAAACACTTTCCATTTTCATGTAAAATTTTAATAAAGGCGTGCTTTACCACATAGCCGCTATGTGCCATTGATCTCTACGGGGCAGCCATTTCTGGGACATATCTCCGCAGCTGCTCTGAGTACCAAGTTGGGAGATGGCTCATTCTACTAGTCTCCACTGTTCGGTGGACAATGTCAGTGTCTTGGGGGATTCGGTTCTGTTTTTGGTACTCTGTATAGAGGAAACCAAGTTTCCCATAAACGCCCATTTCGTGGGCTGTTTGCTGATTGGTTCCCCATTCTGACACCATTTTGTCTTCCTGTCTTCACGAGCATCATACTCAGGGCTTGGTCTCCTCAGCTCTCCTCCTCAGGTTAACCCATGCTTGCCAAATAAGTACATTTTAGGCTTTCTGGGTTGAAATCCTTAATCTTGGGGACAGTATTTGGGTCTTCCATGACTGTACTGACAATTTTTCTCCTGTTAAGATGATGGATCCACTTGGACATGGGACTAGACCTAAGGCTTAAGGACTCAAGGGCCTCTCAGACCCCCCTGACGTACTTTTACCCATGAAATTCAGGGCTTCCTATGGAATATTCTGGGCATTTATGCCCCTTATGTCCTATAGCCCCTACGTCCCTGCCAAGGCCTTCCAGCCATGGTCAAGAGCCACATTGGGTCAAGGACTTAAAGTCCTCTATGGCACAGTTTCCTCTCACTATTCAAGGGGTTCTTCAGTCATGGAGGACCCCCTACCTCCATTAGGTGTATATCCCCTAAGGCTCCTGGCATTCCTGATTTATCTGATTGTTCCCTTGAAGAATCAAATGGGGACTCTGGGGATGTTGTGTGTTCTGAAGGGGTTTCTTCACACTTTTATGGTGAACCCTTTGAAGCTGACCCTGAACCGTCTGCTGAGGGTCTCATTAAAGCGGTATTGACCACTTTAAATATTTCCTCCTACTCATGTAGAGCAACAGGCTACTTTGATGTCTTTCCAAAGCCTAAGAAGTCATGCACTGTCTTTCCTCCTAATCCCAATTAAATTATTATGGATGAGTGGAAGACTCCTGATAAGTATCTCTTTGTAAAAAACGGTCTCAAAACTTTATCCCTTTTCTGAATCTGCCTTTACTCAGTTTTCTGCTACTCAGACGGATTCCCCCATTTCTAGCCTCTCTAAATCCGCAGTTTTAGCTGTGGTGGATGCTGCTTCTCTAAAAGACGTGACTGAAAACTTGACAATGTTCTGAAGGCTAACTTCATGGCCATAGGTGCGTCCATACGACCCAGCGTGGCTTCTGCATGGGTCAATAGGGCGGTTGCAGTTTGGACTGAACAATTGACTACTGCTGTGCACACAGGTGCCCCAAAAGCTGACATACTATCGCTTTTGGCCAACATTTCTGAAGCTCAGCAGTGTTACTGATGCTATTGTGGATGATGTTAGGTTGAAGCCAAAGCATCTGCCTTTTCTCTGTCGTCCAATACAGGTTACTGGTAACTTTGGGTAGACGATCCATCCCTTTAAGTAGGCAGGAACAATTCTAGAAATTACTACAGGGGGCGGAGCCTACCTTCCCTCCTTGGCTGCAGCTAGCCAACCAGCTCCAGAAAGATTTGTTCCTTGGTGAAGATAACACAGGCAAGAAAACAGTTCTGCTATAGTTTTAGAAACTTGTATTTTTCTGTTAGATATGGAATACCACCATTAGGCGGATTACCATAACTGACAATGCCCTTAGATGTGGCTAGCTCAGTATCCAGGTGCTTTTTGTGGACCTTAAGCCCTGAGGGGAGAAATCTTGATTCCAAGTGCTTCCCCAGGAGTTACCCACTGAGGTTACTTCTTACTACATGGTAATCTGAAGACAGAAGATCTGCAGGAAAGGTGAGCAACCCTTTGAGTGCTGCAGGTCCCCTCCACACAGGGGTTATTCCTGGGAGTTCTTATTGCACACTCCTGTGCTCACTGGGTCTTTCTGTTATGTCTGTCAGTGTTTGGAGTAACTTTATGTAGTGAATTAACCCTTTAACTGCTGGTTGGCATCTTTTGTGGCGGTTATTGGCACTTTCCCTATTGGGTTCAGTGTTTTCTGGGTCTGATTATATTTTCTAGTGATGTTTCATGTATTTTTATTTCTCAGTTCTAACTCTGACAAAATTGAGTTAAAAGTGCACTTTACCGTATAGACGCCATTGCTCCATTCACTTCTATGGGACTGTAGAGTCTGGGACATATCTCTGCAACCGCTCAACCTAGCGAATTCAAAGATGGCTCATTTTAATTGTCTGACCTTGCTCTATCATCTGGTTCACATTACAAGTGTGTTGGGGGGCTTCGGGCACTGTTGGGGTACTAGTGTCTGATAAGTGGAAATCTCCAGACAGAAAGCCTTCTGTCTCCAAGAAGTTTGCTAAGCTTTACCCCTTTTCTGAGGCGGCGCTTGCTTAATGGGTACATCCCCCTAAGGTGGACGCTCCTGTCTCAAGGCGATCTAAGTCTTCCGCCTTACCTGTTTATGATGCGTCCTCTCTGAAGGACTGGACTGACAAGAAGCTTGAAGTTTCCCTCAAGTCCATTTTTGCCACTTCTGGTACTGCCATGTTCCAGCATTCACTGCTGCTGTGGTCTGGACTGAACAACTCACTCTAGCTGTAAGTCTGGGTAATTCATCTTCGGATATGTTGCTGCGGCTTGCCAACATATCTGTAGCCCAGCACTATGTTTCTGCTGCCTTATTTGATGCTATCCATCTGGTTGCAAGGGTTTCCATCATGTCTGTGGTTGCCAGATGAGCTCTTTGGCTCAAGATCTGGGCTGCTGACACAGCTTCTAAGAAAGCCTTGCTGTCCTTGCCCTTTCAGGGTACATCCTTATTTGGGCCAGATCTTAAGGATCTGATCAATGAGGCCACTGGGGGTAAGAGTACTCCTTTGCCTTTGGTCCCCAGGAAGAAACCTCCTCTCAAGCATAACCGTTTTTTTAGTCCCTTTCAGACTGAGACACGTCCAGCGAACAAGGCGGTTCTCTCCGCTTCACGTGCCTCCTCCAAGCCCAAACAGCAATGGAAGCCCAAGGTCTCCTCCAAGCCCAAGGCTTCCAAGACTTCTCCAGCATTACTCACCGAACCCTGGTCCCCATTCAGCTGTGGGTGGTCATCTTCTTCACTATCACAACATTTGGGTGGATTCAGTGGTGGACCTGTGGGTTTTACAAGTAGAGGTGGAAGGGTACAGGATCCCTTTCCTGCCTCTTCCTCCATTTCTCTTTTTCACCTCTCATATGCCCCAGGGCGTGGAAAAACGCTGTCTCCAACGGTGCTATCCAGTCTCTTCTGGATAAGGATGTTCTGGAACCTGTTCCAGTTCAGGACAGAGGTACGGGTTTTTACTCAAGCCTCTTCATAGTGTCCAAGAAGGATGGCGGTTGTCATCCAATTTTGTACTTGAAGGATCTCAGTTCCTTTGTGAGCCTGTCTCATTATCACCAGGAGTCCCCGAGCACGGTGATTGCTGCTATGGTTCCAGGGGAATTTCTTCCTTCTCTGGACCTTCAGGACACGTATTTACATATTGCCATTCATCCAGACAGCCGGCAGTATCTCAGATTTGCCTGCGACCAAGGGCATTTTCAGTTCTCAGCTCTTCCCTTTGGTCTGACTACAGCGCCTCAGGTCTTCAACCGTGTCCTGGGAACCTTAGTATCCGTCCTCCAGCATCAGAGTTACTCCATACATGGACAACCTGCTTCTGAAAGCCCCCTCTGCGGAACTTCTTCGTCAGCAGGTTCAGGACTGCATTCACCCTCTAACCAAGCATTGGTGGATCATCAACTTGGACAAGTCTGATCTTGTCCTGTCCCAGCATCTGGTCTTCCTGGGCCTTCTCTTTGACACTCAGCAGAGCATGGTTTTTCTCACGGAGGAAGTGGCTCACTAGATCGCACACAGTTTCGGCTGTTCTAGCTCAAGATCCAGTTCCAGCCAGGAAGCTATCCTCTCTGGTGGAGAAATTAATCTCCATCATGGAAGCAGTCCTCTTTGCCATGGCTCACACCAGGGAGCTCCAGCAGTTTGTGATCCAGGTATACAAGGGTCATCCAGACCTTCTGCAGACGTTATCCCTCCCTCTTCATGTGGAACTGAGTTTGGCATGGTGGCTCGACCTCTCCAGTCTCCTGAAGGGCAAGGCTATTTTGTCCTTAGCAGAAGAACACGTTCCTGCCATATCCTCAGTGCACATTTCAGGCTTAGACAATGTCATGGCGGACTTCCTCAGTCGACACGCAGTGGAGAGTGGGAACTGCATCCAGAGGTGTTCAACCTCATTGTTCAGAAGTGGGGTCTTCCTTGCATCGACTTGATGGCAACAAGACCTAACCGGAAGGTTCCACGGTTCTGCTCTCGCTGGAGGGATCCTCTAGCTTTGGCAGTGGATGCCATGTCCATTCCTTGTTATTTCCTCTGGCTTACATCTTCCCTCCCCTTCCTATGTTGCACAGGGTGTTATGAAAATTGAGACTGGAGCGATATCCAGTCACTTTGGTTGCTCCGTACTGGTCTCGACAACTTTGGTTTCTGGAGTTTCTGGATCTGTCAGTGGCGGAGCCGTTCTGACTCCCCTCCCTTCCGGATGTTCTCCCCCAGGGTTACCTGTGGAAAGAGGACATTCATCGTCTTTGACGGCTTGGAAATTGAATCCTCAATATTGAAGAAGAGGTTTTTCTTCCGGTGTGGTGGCTACCATGCTTAGTGCTCGCAAGCCAGCTTCCTCAAAAGCCTACCATCGTGTCTGGTCGACCTTTCTATCTTGGTGTGCCAATAGGGACTTATCTCAGGAATTTGATCTGCCCATAGTCCTGGCCTTCTTGCAGGATGGTGTGGATAAGGGCCTCAGTTTGAGTTCCCTTAAGGTTCAGACTTCTGCTCTCTCTGTTTTCTTTCCGAGGCGCATTGCTATTCTTCCCAATGTCAAGATGTTTTTCCAGGGCGTTGCTCATACTCGCCCTGTCTTTAAGGCTCCTGCTTCTCAGTGGGCTCTTAATCTGGTTCTGGTTGTCCTTCATCGCTCTCCCTTGGCTACTATTCCTTTACTCCTTCTGACATGGAAAATGGCCCTTCTCCTGGTGATCGTGTCTGTTCGCCGTGTCACGGAGTTGCATGCTCTGTCCTGTACACCACCATTTTTGGTGTTTCACAAGGGCAAGGAGGTGCTCCGCACCTCTAGGTAGTTCCTTTCCAAGATGGTTTTGGAGTTCCAATCAATCAGGAGATTGTGGTGCCCTCTTTTTGCCCTGACCTCTGAGGGTCTCAGGGCAGGAAGACCTGCATGTGAAGGCCCGCCGCCCGCGGCAGGCACCCGCCCCTGTAGCGTTAGGGGGGCACCTACCAGGTCATTTACACCGGACCGGCCTCAGAGGACCACCGGACAGACCTGGGCCATTTGCCACTGGATCTAGCTGCACTACCCAGAGGAGGAGCGGTCAACCGGATTGGAAGACCTCCAGGTGCAACCAGCCCAATGGGGAGCAGTGACCTGGGTAGGGACTCGCACTTCTACCCCCTGGAACAGGTCCCACTGGAACAGGTCACCGCTGAGCAGGTATCGTCCCCTCTGCTGCGAAGTCTCTGCTGGGCAGGCACTAACCCCTCTGCCTTGTCCTGGGAAACAGGTTCAGAGCCCTCTGCAACGATGGCGCCTCCTCCTGGCAGGAACTCACCCCTCTGCCCAGGTAAAACGACACCGCCTTTATAAAGACGCTTTTGGCTACACGGGCCTGGGGTCATATATCCCCCACCTCCCCCCAATAACAGAGCCTAAACATCTGCTTTATGGGTAGGGAAAACACATCTAAGTTTATTGAAATGGAATACCATACGTTTAACAGCCTTCATTCAACTTGTGGTGACATGAATATAACAAAATACCGTAATACACAGTAGACAAGACATACAACAAACATAACATGGTTTAACAATTTTATGATGTAAGATGGGGGAGTATAATTAAAACATTGGAGAGAAACTGACGGTTCCAGAATGCAACAGTGCCCTATTTGCATACTCACAGCAATGCTGCAATGTAGGTCGCCAACCAACAGATGGCAGTGCATAGTACAATGCTGCAATGTAAGCTTCAACCAATAGATGGCAGAGCAGAGCACAATGCTGCAATGCAAGGTTCAACCAATAGATGGCGAGGTTGAGTTCAAAGGACTTGAGATAGGAAAAGTCCATAACAGATGTATTGCTGGAATGTCCATGTAATCCCACAGTCCTCATACATCACAGGAACATGAAAGTTGAACCTCCTGTTTCTTCACACTCCTCCCCCCTCCCAAATAAGTGAGTGGCGGGGCGGTCTCCCACAGGCCCCCCGCAAACTCACTTGATTTACAGGGGGAATTAAAACACATTTGTCTCAAAGTCCTGACTAGCACCAAGTTGGGAGGCTTCTCCTGGGCCATGCTCCATGCAGGGCTGGGGCCAACCTTTCCTGGATCTGGGGCCAGCGGCTCAGGGTCCAGAGCCAGTCTATAGGGGGGATCCGTTTGTGGTAACTGGATTTTTGGGTTGTCAATGGCCTGGGGATCAAAGTGTGGGGAAAGGGGCACATCTCCCCCTTTTTGTGGGGCAAGCAGCCCCCAGGAGCTGGAGAGGATGCTGTTCCCACTCTCCTGAATTGCAGCAACACTCAGACAACTGTTAGCACCACTGGGAACTTGTTTGGCAGGGGCATCCAAAGGGCCGGTGAGGAGCGCTCTCCCACTCACCAGCCCAGGGCAAACAGACTCTGGGCAGAGAACAGAACTGGGCCAAGACCCAACTTCTTTAGGGAGGACAGTGGCCCCACTCCCTTTGGCTGGGTCAATAGTTGGCCTGGTCGAGAATGACTTCCCACCCACCAGGCTGGGGTCAAAAGATTCAGGGGCAACAAGGGCATCCCTGGTGAGGACCGTGGTCCCACTCACCAAGGCTGGGGTATCAGGAAAAGGGGCAACAGGCTTTGGACTGCTGATGAGGGCTGTTGTCCCACTCATCACAGCCGGGGTTTCACAGGGCATGGTGAGCTCGCTCCCACTCACCAGGCCAGGGGTCACAGGGGGAGTGGGGAGCTCTCTCCTACTCACCAGTTTGGGGTTTGCAGGAAAAGTTGCAGGGTTGCTGGTGAGGCATGTCTCCTCCCTCACCAGTACAAGATCCATGTGGCCATTGGGAAGGACAGCGGTCCCCCTTACCATGGCAGACATATCTGTGGCCCTGGAGAGCACACATTCCTCTTTCTCCAGGGCGACATCAACAGGGAACGGACAGGGGCTGCTGGTGGAGACCTGCGTCTCGTCCACCACAGCAGGGGTTTTCCAGGCCCTGGTGAGCTCGCTCCTACTCACCAGGCCAGGGTTCAGAGGGGGGTTGGTGGGGAACACATTCCCACCCACCAGTTCACAGTCCATAGAGTCAACAAGAGGGCCAGCAGCACTGTTCTCCTTCAGTCTGCTGGAGGCCTCTTCTTTCAGGCCACAAACCACAGAGCCATTCTCTGCCTTGAGGAAGACCGCAGTCCCATTCCTCAGGACCGTATCATCCGTGCCCCTGGAGAGCAAACGTTGCTCCTTCTCCAGAGCAGTGTCCATTAACAAAGGGGCCATCTTCATGGGGCTGCTGGTGAGCTCACACCCACTCACCAGTTCAGGTACCACAACACTGGGGAGCTGGTGGGTTACTTTAAGATCCATTTTTGTTCCATTGTTTCTCCAGGACCCAGCATCAAGAAGAGATCTACTATTGAACCATGTGTCTCCTGTACGGGCTAGCTCTGCCCGAACCTGCCGCGTTATCTCTCTGATGGTGCCCTCAGAGACAGGTGGGGTTAAGTAAGCCAGTCTCTCCCTCATCCTCTGCTGAAAGGGGGTTTCTGTACTTTGCTGTGGATCTGGGGCCTTAGCTATGCCAGCCTCCACATCCATTCTGATCAGCTGAACAACAAGCTCTGGCTTACTGCGATGACCATGATCAGACCCTCGGGCAATGATCAGCTCCTTCAGCGATGCGATGCTCAGCTGCTTGTATACGGCTTCCATCTCGGGGGTCTGGCTGTGCTCTCTCTCCCGGTGGTGGTTTGGACTCTGTAGTGCAGAAATCCCACTGCTGCCACCAATGTGAAGGCCCGCCGCCCGCGGCAGGCACCCGCCCCTGTAGTGTTAGGGGGGCACCTACCAGGTCATTTACACCGGACCGGCCTCAGAGGACCACCGGACAGACCTGGGCCGTTTGCCACTGGATCTAGCTGCACTACCCAGAGGAGGAGCGGTCAACCGGATTGGAAGACCTCCAGGTGCAACCAGCCCAATGGGGAGCAGTGACCTGGGTAGGGACTCGCACTTCTACCCCCTGGAACAGGTCCCACTGGAACAGGTCACCGCGGAGCAGGTATCGTCCCCTCTGCTGCGAAGTCTCTGCTGGGCAGGCACTAACCCCTCTGCTTTGTCCTGGGAAACAGGTTCAGAGCCCTCTGCAACGATGGCGCCTCCTCCTGGCAGGAACTCACCCCTCTGCCCAGGTAAAACAACACCGCCTTTATAAAGACGCTTTTGGCTACACGGGCCTGGGGTCATATATCCCCCACCTCCCCCCCCCAATAACAGAGCCTAAACATCTGCTTTAGGGGTAGGGAAAACACATCTAAGTTTATTGAAATGGAATACCATACGTTTAACAGCCTTCATTCAACCTGTGGTGACATGAATATAACAAAATACCATAATACACAGTAGACAAGACATACAACAAACATAACATGGTTTAACAATTTTATGATGTAAGATGGGGGAGTATAATTAAAACATTGGAGAGAAACTGACGGTTCCAGAATGCAACAGTGCCCTATTTGCATACTCACAGCAATGCTGCAATGTAGGTCGCCAACCAACAGAAGGCAGTGCATAGTACAATGCTGCAATGCAAGCTTCAACCAATAGATGGCAGGGCAGAGCACAATGCTGCAATGCAAGGTTCAACCAATAGATGGCGAGGTTGAGTTCAAAGGACTTGAGATAGGAAAAGTCCATAACAGATGTATTGCTGGAATGTCCATGTAATCCCACAGTCCTCATACATCACAGGAACATGAAAGTTGAACCTCCTGTTTCTTCACAACTATTGCTTCTTGGATGAAGTCCACTATTCGTAAGGCTTATGAGCTGAGGAAGAAGCCTGTCCCTTTCAGGGTCACGGCTCATTCTGCTCGATCTATTGGGGCCTCTTGGGCTTACAAGAATCAGGCCTCTGCTGATCAGTTGTGCAAGGCTGATGTCAGCTTTGAGAGGAAAATCCTGGAGGCAGTTTTGCCTCTTTAAGATTTTCTTTGGTTCCTGGTGCTTCTTTCACTTTGAGCCCCGTTGGCTCTAGTTCAGTGTGCTTTGTAGTGTTTGGGGTGTTACCCCTGTTCATTGTCTGTTGACACTTTGTTGTTGGGCTATCCCTGATCTGATGGTTCATATACGCGCTGGTGACTTTGGGGGCCTTGCGCCTGTTCCTTGCCTTACTTCCCACCTCTGGGAAACTCAATGGTTGGACATCCCAGAGTTACCAGGCATTTTAACCTGGGAAGAAGATCAGGTACTTGCTGTCTCAGCGGTGTACATTCCAGGAGTAGAAAACATCCTTGCAGACTTCCTCATTTGTCACATGATAGATCCAGGCGAGTGGGAGCTTCATCCAGTAGTGTTCGTTCTCCTGGTGCAGATATGGGGTCTTCCCATGATAGACCTGATGGCTACCAGGGACAACCGGAAAGTTCAGATGTTTTGCTCACGCTTGAGGGATCCCATAGTGTTTGCGGTGGATGTTCCGTCAATTCCATGGGCTTTTCATCTGGCATACAGCTTTCCTTCTCTTCCTCTCCTACCCAGGGTGCTGCGGAAGATTGGATGGATGGAACTCCCACCATCCTGATTTCTCCATATTGGACCAGACAGCCTTGGTTTCCAGAACTACTAGCACTATCTGTCCAGGCACCGTTTCCAATGCCAAGCAGATCAATCTCCTTCACCACGGGTACCTGTGGAAGGAGGATATGGACCATCTGGTTTTGTTGGCATGGCTGTTGAGGCATCCATCTTGATGAAGAGAGGCTACTTTCCAGAGGTAGTATCCACTATGATTAAGGCTAGGAAACTAGTTTCTTCTAAAAGCCTATCATAGTGTTTGGTTTATCTTCCATGCTTGGTGTGTGGACAGGGATCTGAGCCACCCTTTGAGTGTCATGGTCCACTGTTCCCCTCTGCACAGGCGTCTTGTAGGAGTTCCCTATAACTCCTGCACTCATGTTGGGTATGGAATCTGTTCCCAGGTTCTTTGGAGCTTGGTTGGCTGCTTTTTTTGGTAATTAAAACATTCCTTGCTGGAGTCTCTGGGATTTGGAGGCTTATTTTCTGTAGTATAACTTTATTTGTCCCTACATGTTTTTGTGCGTTTGGGTTCTTATTTGTTTTTGCAAAAAAAAAAAAAAAATGTATCGCGCGGCTGCAATTGCTCCATTGACGTCTATGGGACAGACAGCTTTTGGGACATATCTCTTCAAAGGGTCCACTAACAGAATTTGAAACAAACAAGACACAAAAGAGGAGAGCTGTACTGCCAATTAAAACCAGTAAACAAATTGAACTTTATGGAGAATCAAATACTCACTCGATCCTTATAGCCGGTCACCCTCCTAGCAACCAGTCTATAACGCCAGCGGGGATTTACGGTGCTGGTTCTCCCCGCAACAAAACCACGCTAGAGTGCACTCAGATATCCGTAAGTATCCAAAAAAGATCTTTCACAGCAGTCCAGGTGTAGAAAATATTTATTTAAAAATAAATTAAAACCCTCAACATGTTTTGTGGCCCTATTGCCACTTCTTCAGGAGGAAATACAATGTAACTATAACAGAGTTGAGAGGGGGCTCATTCTTCTTGTCTCCTCTTGCCCTACAATCCAGTTCACATCCCCAGTGTCTTGGGGGCCCCCTGGGAGTTCGGGTTCTGGAGTGGCTAGGTAACAGTTTTGAGAGAAACTATGATTCCCAGAATGCCTGTTTCGCAGGCTTTTTTCTGTGGCCGTTAAGGCCCCTTGATTTCCTGAACTTTCAGATTCATTTGAGGCTGATTCGGAGGAAGGGGAGTGTGAAAAAGGGGTTTCTTCCCATGTATATCGTGACCCCTTTGAGGCTGACCCTGCTGAGGGTCTCATTAAGGCGGGTTAAACTGCCCTACAGATTCCTGTTAATCCTGTTGAGAGCCAGACTTCCTCTTTCAAAGGAGCAAGAAGTCCCTTGTTATGTTTCTGCCTATCCCCACTCTGGACCTGGATGAGTGGAAAATGGCTGACACAAGCCTTTCTCTTACTAAGAGATTATCTAAGCTATACCCTTTCTCTGAAGCAGCTCTGGCTTAGTGGGCTATACCTCCTCAGGCTGATCCCCCTATTTCTAGACTTTAT
This sequence comes from Rhinophrynus dorsalis, assembly GCA_037306005.1. Classification (NCBI taxonomy): domain Eukaryota; kingdom Metazoa; phylum Chordata; class Amphibia; order Anura; family Rhinophrynidae; genus Rhinophrynus; species Rhinophrynus dorsalis. The sequence goes on along the minus strand of CM074724.1, from coordinate 241,918,331 downwards.
AAGTCCACTGCTTTACCCCTGGCTGACACCACGGTGCTTAAAGATTTGACTGATGGAAAGCTGGAATCTGTTCTGAAGGCTAACTTTGCTGCCATAGGTGTGCTGCCCTGAGGCCTACCTTGGCCTCTGTTTGGGTCACTAGGGCCATTGCCATCCGAGGTGAGCAACTTACTGAGGCTATCCGTAAGGGTGCCCCTAAAGGAGATCTTTAAGAATCTATAAGAATCAGACATCTGCTGAACAGCTGTGCAAGGCGGCTACTTGGTCTTCTGTGCACATTTTTGCCAAACATTACTGTGTTTATATTCTGGCTTCGGCTGAAACCAGCTCTGGCAGAAAAGTCCCAGAGGCAGTTTTGCCTGTCTAGGACTTTATTTTTCCTGTGCCTTATTGCTCTTTAACTGTTTGAACCATGTTGGCTCTTTTTCTTGTATGCTGTGTTATCAGTTATTCAGTGTCCATTGACCTTTAGTTTGGGCTGTTCCATTTCCAGGATAGTCCATGGGAACTCTAGTATCATGGGGGACCGGCACTTCGTCCTTTCCTCCTCCTTCTCGCCCTGGGAGCTCAATGTTGGTATATCCCCATGGTACCTGTAAGCTATATTGGACGACAGAGAAAAGAGGCTGTTAGTCTTACCTGTTAAATCCTTTTCTTATTCCATATAGCTTACAGGTTTCCCACCCTGCCAAGGGACCATGCTTGGTTCTCCTGTGGCTGGATGTGGGAGTCCTTTCAGGTTCATGCTTAAAGGAGTCTTTTCTTTTTTGTTCTTGCTCTCTGGCTAGATAGGTTAGTGTCTCAAATCTAACTGGGTGGGGACTAGCTAGTCACCAGCTAAGGAGGAGAGGAAGGTCTCTACCCTGCATTCTTTCCAAGAATTGTTCCTTGCCCGGCTTTCTTCCTGCTCTGGCTTGTTATTGTGCACCATGAGTAATGCTGTTTAAATGGAAGTGAAGTAATTCTGCAAGGCCCTCTCTCCCCCTTCTTTGCCTGCACAATGGCCACAAAGGTAGTAGATGTAGTGTAACAGGGTACTCACACACTGAACCCTTTCAGTGCCAGAGGGGTGAGAACACATTGTAGAACAATGGGTTACTACTTTGCCACTCAAAGGGTTAATATGACTCTTAAGGATATTTTTATACATTCTGTCTTTGTTTTTTTGTTTGTATGGGGGGGGGGTTGTGGGCAACAGACAGAGCTGAGTTAGAGGGTGTAGACACATACTCACTATTTTCTCTTTTGCGGTGGCTCAGCATTGCAGGACGGCAGTGAAATGGAGGAGTAAAAGGAACCAGGAGTGGAGGCGTGTGATAGGTTGTAGGGAGCATAAAATTACATTTACTTCCTTGAAGAGTTTAATCTTTTGAGGCTAGTATCAGCCCCTAATATAATAGCTTTACAGTGGTTTGCAATCCTTGTAAAACAGAGGCATGAACATTATTATAATTGTTCGTGTGTGAAGCAAGTCAGGCATGTTTTGTTTCTTATGAACAGGAGAAAATGAAGGCTGGCAAACACGCCTCCACGTTAGCTGCAGCCTGTGAAATGTTTTGTTCAGCCCCCTGGTCACTCCTGTCAAAATCATGCCCCACTGTATGTGTTACACAGGGAGTAAGGAAGAGATTAGAATACCTCCTCTTTACTGCCTCCCGGGTGTGTAGCTGGCTAGGACTTTTGGTCACTTGCCAGCCTTCTTTTAGTAATATAGATATTGGATGTTTGTTTCTGGAGCCAAATTCATAACCTTACATTTATCTATATTAAAGGGATAGTAATACTTAAAATGTAAAAAAAAATATGTTGTAGGGTTTATCCCCCTGAGTAAAACAAGAGTACTCCTACTGCTGAAAGGTGTTTCATTCAAAAGTTATTAATTCTCAAAGTTGAATTTTTTAGGTGCAATATCACAGTGGCCTGAAATTGTACAGTGGTGCTGTTGCTACACCATCCTATGGAGATTTATGGTCCCGGGACCAGAGCTGTCCATAGGATGGTGTAGCAACAGCGCCACTGTACAATTTCAGGCCACTGTGATATTGCACCTAAAAATTCAACTTTGAAAATTAATAACTTTTGAATGAAACACCTTTTAGCAGTGGGAGTACTCTTGTTTTACTCAGGGGGATAAACCCTACAACATATTTTTTTTACATTTTAAGTATTACTATCCCTTTAAGCCTTATCTGTACAACATTAAAAGAAAAAAATAATGCATGTCAGTTTTATTTTTAACCTCCACAACTATTAGTTCTATAATCCCCATTATTTGTGTTTTGTGTAACTAAATACAAGTTTATCATCTTATACCCAAAATTCTTGCATTTTGTACAGAGCTTTGCCAGAAACCTGCCAGATGCTGCTATTTTCTGCTACTTTTGAGGATTCTGTTTGGAGCTTTGCTGAGCGAATTGTCCCAGACCCTAACATCATAAAACTGAAAAAAGAAGAGTTGACACTTGATAATATACAGCAATTTTATGAGCCGTGCAACAGCAGTGAGAGTAAATTCATATCCCTAGATAACATCTATGGAACACTCACTATTGCCCAAGCTATCATCTTCTGTCAGGTATGTTGATTCTTAGTTACCACCGATTTATTTCTGTATCTGTTTATTCTCTTTTTGGCACACAAAGGGATTAACTGTATTTTACCTAAATACAAAAGTGTTATTTGTGGCTTAGACTAGTATGTCTATGGTCGGGGAGACTGCCCCATTGCAGTTTCATTTGTGTATAAATACAAAATGGATTATCCTGGATCAAACCAACTGCACTGTAGGGGAAAAACAAAAATCCTCATTTTCATTGATTGAAATTGGGTTTTTAACTCCTAGCTCAACAATATATTGGAGACCTCTGTAGTATTCAAGGCATTAAAATCCCTGTTTAAATCAAAGAAAGTTTATTTTGTACACATGACGATTACTGTGTTGTAATCAATCTTTATAGCAGAGCAGTGACAGTTTTATATGGGGACTTTTTTTCCCTAAACATTTACAGACTGCAAATTTACATGTATGTTGTCTTTTAACATAGTTACATAGCTGATGAGGCTGAAAAAACACGTGTCCATCATGTTCTGTCCATGCCAAAGCACCCCAGTTGACCCATAGGAAGGCAACAAAAAAAAGCATTGAAGCCATTTCCAATTAAGCCGCAAGTGGGTAAAAAAAATGCATTCACTGAACTTGCCTGTACGCTTATATTGCTGTACACTTCTGTTCATATTTATGCTTTATTGCTCCAGATCCTGCCCTTCAATGACTGGGGTAACTCCACATTGATTTTTCAATATACGTGATATACACTTTTCTCCATGTAACCATATTGCCACCCTACTAATTTATTGCATTTCATATGTATCTTTTTGCTCTTACTAATACAAAAAAAAAAGTCCTTCCTGACTCCGCATAGCAGTCCGATATTTCCTTGGATCAAACTCCCATCTGCTTTGAAGCCAGTTGTCATAATTCTCAATATTGTTCTGTGTTAGACAGGTAGCCATTAAATTTTTTTGTAAAAGCTGTTGCAGTATCTGCAAGAGCAGCATCCCGAGGCAAAGAATTCCATAACTTTACTACCCTTACTGTGAAAAAATCCCTGCCTTTGTTTTAGATGAAAGCACCTTTCCTCTGGTCTTAATTGATGACCCCTTATTCTTTGCTCAGCAATTTGAGTAAATAGTTCATTTAAGAATTCTTTGTATTGACCTTGAATATATTTGTAAACAGTAATCCTATCACCCCTTAGAAGTCTCTTCTGTAATGTAAACAAATCCAGTTTGGCTAGTCTCTCTTTATAACTCGTTTCCTCCAGTCCCTTTAACAGTTTTGTTGCAAGTCTGTTCTTTTTCCAGTTGAGTAATGTGTGTGTGTGTGTGTGTGTGTGTGTGTGTGTGTGTGTGTGTGTGTGTGTGTGTGTGTGTGTGTGTGTGTGTGTGTGTGTGTGTGTGTGTGTGTGTGTGTGTGTGTGTGTGTGTGTGTGTTTTTTTCCCTCATAAGAAACGGTGCTTAAAACCGTACTCCATATTCTAGAGGAGGCCTTACCAAGGCGTTATATAGAGGTAGAATTATATTTGTATCCTGTGCATCTATACCCCTTTTATGTAGTATAATACTCTATATGCTCTTTCAGCAGCTGAGTGACACTGCACACTGCTGCGAAGTCTATCAGTACTCCTAAATCTTTCTCTAATGAGGATTCACAAAATCTACAGCCCAATTGCACAACTTTACATGTATCTACATTAACTTTTATCTGCCACTTTTCTGATCATTCACTCAGTTTATCTAAATCCTTCAGAGAAAAAAAACATCCTGCTCTATATATATTTCTTTACACAACTTAGTGTCATCAGCAGAAATTGAGATGACTTTCAGTTCCCACTTCTAGATCATTAATAAATTAAAAAGCATTGGGCCAGGGAATGAACCCTATGGCACCCAACTTAAACCTTTAGACCAACTTGAAGAGATTCCATTTATAACAACTCTCTGCCATATATCATTTAACCATTTCTCTATCTGTGCACAGATATCACCTCCCAAACCTAAGCCTTTTATTTATGCAGTAATCTGTTGAGGCACCATATCAAAGGCTTTTGCAGAATCCAAATATACTACAATTCCCCTGTCCAAATTACTACTTACCCTTTTGTAAAATGCCAGTAAATTAGTTTGACATGATCTGTTCTTCATAAAACCATGCTTCTGAAGTTATGCTTAGCGCCCCTCTCTAGAAAGCCTAACAACATTGCACATCATTTCCTTTGCAGCAATTGGCCTCACATAACGTTCTGACATTACTGAAAGAAAAATATAACACTGTGTTTTGAAAGGTATTGCATATTGAAATTGGTTCAGCATCACAACATATAACAACACCCGAGGTATTTTGTTTCTTAGAAAATAAAAATCACTTTTACTGTATTGTGTATATAATGTGTGGGAGAATTTATTTTATATAATATATATAACTAGTTGAACAGCCCGTTACACGGGCCACAGTGCCTCTGGCAGCCTGTCGCTGGGCAGTCACGCGCAGTAGAGACTACACGTGCCCCGGCTGATACAGAGCTGGACGCTTCTTCGGAGCGCCCAGCTCTGTATCAGCCGCGGCGCAGGCATTCTCTACTGCGCATGACTGCCGCATGCGCAGCGCATGTCGGGCGTTACACACAACTTAGCGAATTATTATATAGGATATTTATACACGAAGTCTATAGATGCTTGATATTCACTCTCTGACAGTAGATACATAGCTTGGGTGCTCAAGTCAAATAAAAAAAATTCATACAGTTTGAGACGGCACCCACTGGAACTTTTTATAAATGTGAAAGCAGGTTACAATTATTGCATCAACGCTTCGGCCACAACGTTTCAGCCAATGTTTCAGTCACCAACACCGGGATCCTGGAAATTGGGAGATCAGTCTGAGCGTGTTCAACTCAATCTTTTGCAATGGTGGGGATACAAATGGTGGATCTCGTGGCCTTTTGCCTAAACTGCAAGGTCCCTCATTTCTGTGCCAGGTCTTGGGATTCTCTGGTTCTCCAGGTGGTTGCGACTACCACCCCTTGGGATTTTCTGCAGTATGTGTTTCATCCAACTCTCATGATTTCCCAGTCTGGATGGAGAATTCTCGAATCAACCTGATTGCTCCGTTTTGGCCCCATTGGGCCTTGTGTTGGAATCTTCTCAATCTTTCAGTAACATAGCATTTTTGCCACCCCGTATGTCCAGGCCTTCTGATTCTGTGTCTTTTATGCCACCCTCAAGTCAAAAACCTATCTTTGGCAGCTTGACTCTTGAGGCCAGGATCCTGACGAAAAAGGGTTTTCAAAAGTTATTTTCACTATGCTCCGGACTAGAAAGCCAGTTTCTTCTATCATATGGTTTGGCCTGTGATATATGGCTTGGTACCCTTTCTACAAATGGGGTGCCAACTAAGGACCAAGCCTGCAGCTTTTTCGGTTTCTGGCAGTCTTGGCCTTTCTTCTTGATGGTGTTCAGAAAGGACTTGTTCATCCATCCAAGTTCAGATTCCACTTCTTTCTGTTCTTTTCCGGGGATGTTGCCTTGCTTAATGATATGCAAACTTCTGTTGAAGGAGTGACACATGCCTTCAGACTTTCAGTGGTGTGCAATGAACAAATCAAACAAAAGCAATTGAAATAGCTCAACAAAACGAATGCTTCAAGTGGTTTCCCCAAATTCAACTGAAAATGCAACGTATGACTATTTCCAGTCTCAAAATTATTCAACCCCGTCAAGGCAAGCATATTTAGTACTTAGAGCACCCTTTTGCTGTTATGACCTGCTACAAACGAGATGCGTAGCCAGACACCAGCTTTTGGCAGCGTTCATGAGGAATCTTAGCCAATTTCTCATGAGCAGTGGCCTCCAGTTCATTAATATGCTTGGGTTTGCGTGATGCAACTGCCTATTTCAAATCCCACCAGAGATTTTCTATGGGGTTTAAGCCAGGTGACTGTGATGGCCACTGTAGAATCTTCCAGGGTTGTCCTGTTGGAAGGGCCAATGACACCCAAGCTTCGGCTTCCTCACAGATGGCATTATGTTTTCTCCTAGGATTTCCTGATACTTCAATGAATACATCTTTCCTTCCACACACTGCAGGTTTCTAGTGCCAGAGGATGCAAAGCAGCCCCAGAGCATCACAGAACCACCACCATTCTTAACTGTAGGCAGAGTGTTCTTTTCAATGTATGCTTCATTCTTCTTCCTCCAGACATACCACTGATCCATCTGGATGAAATGTCCCAGTTTTTTGTTTCATCGCTCCACAGAACAGAATCCCAAAACTTCTGTGGCTTATTTATATGATTTTGAGCATATTGGAGCAGACTTTTCTTCTGCTTTTGGGTCAGTAGTGGTATACATCTTGGAGTCCTTGCATGGATACCTTTTGCATTTAGTACGCACCTTACTGTGCTCACTGAAATCTCAGTGCATGTTGCCACCAAGTCTTGCTGCAGGTCTTTTGCAGTCACTCAAGGGTTTTTCTCAAGCTTCTTTCTCCGAAATCTGGTTGCAGCCGTTGATAGCTTCCTTTTTCTGCCACGTCCATGTAGTGTAACCACTGTTCCTTTGACTTTGAATTTGCAAACTATGCTTCCAGTGGTATCTCTAGGAACACTCAGAGCCTTCGCTATCGTTTTGTATCCTGTTCCTTGTTTGTGAAGGGCGCTGATCTCTTCTCTGAACTTTTTGGACTTAGCCATATTTCTAATATGCAGTCAAATGTGACACTCAACAAACCCTTAGCCAGTTCAGGTATTTCATTTGTTCCAGCTCAACACACCTGGTGCAACTAATGACTGAAGAAGTCATTATAAGTTGCATTTTCAATTGAATTTGGGGAAACCACTTGAAGCATTCGTTGTGTTGAGCTATGTCAATTGCTTTTGTTTGATTTGTTCATTGCAAACAGCTGAAAGTCTAAATTTTGACAATAAACCTGATTTGCAATGGGGGTTGAATAATTTTGATTACATCTGTGTTTGAAGTACAGAGATAGTCTAACTTATCAGAGTTTGTGTCATCAGATAGCCCTCTGTGGGTCAGATAGAGGGGGTGGAGCAAATTTGTGAATGGAATGTGTGTCCCTTCCCCCATACGTCATGCTAAGCAAAATATATAATGTAAATGGTAGCTGTGACATCAGATCCTGTAGGGGGTTGGTAGAAAGAAGGAAGTCTGAGAGGAACTCAGGGTGGAAAAGAGTAGAGAGAGATGGGAATATATGAGCAGGGGAGAAGGCCTCCCTAGAATGAAGGAAGGCCTGGGGCCAGTCTGGAGTTTGACTGGCCCAGGTGCTTGCTAAACGAGTACTGGGTAAGTTGGGACTGGTGTGTACTCTCCCTGAAGAGTTAAGGTGAGTGGGCACTGAAGTGGCCAGGTTCCCCCTTCCAATTGTGGGAGTTTAAGGCAAGCTGCAGCCAGAGAGAGTGCCCTGATGTTCCCATACCAAGGGTGGTGGTCATAAACCTAACTTTGGTGGCTATGGCCCAAGAATAAAGAGTCACTGTGGATAATCTCTTGGGACACATTCTCCAACCCCCTCTGCCAGGCCTACAAGGTACAAAGAAGTATTGTCTAAGCTATCACCTAGCTAATGGGCAGGAGACTCTGTTCCCCACACCTGCCTCTAAAATGGACTGTGAGTATTAAAAGGAACCCCTGCCAAGCTGGACAGCTTTGCTGGCATGCCAGGAAGAGAGTAGAAGAAGTGTGTAGTTTTTATGCTTTACCCCTGTTTGTTTGCCTGTAGTTGTTGTCCTATATTTGTGTGCCGTGACCTCTCTAATAAATGCAATTTATTATCTTTTTGTCTGGCTGGATAAATCGCGTATCCCTCGGTCTACCAAGCAGTAACCCCTGTACCTGTCACACCTTCCTTTTTGGTTTTTCACCAGGACTGCGTGGTCTTGTGAAGGCCTGTGGGTTTTTGCCCAAGTTTGTTTCAGATTTCACATAAACCAGAAATTGTACTTCCTTCTTCCTTCACAGCTCCTAATAGACAGGAGCAGGAACTTCATCTGTTGGATACATAGTAAGTTGTTTGAAGTACTGTGTTCATCGCAGTCAACCTTTTCAGAGATCTGATTCGCTCTTAGTCATTCCTGAGGTCGGTCGGTGGATCTTGGGCATATAAAAATCAGACTAATGCTTAGCAGTTTTGTAAGATGTGATTGTCTCTGCACAACTTTACCAACCACTGCCATGTGAATGTGCTGGCCTTTTGGTCAGAAGGTCCTTCAGGCTGTGGTGTCTGTAGAAGTGTCAGTTTTTATTTTCTCAGGAGACCAGAACCCTGTTGGTTTTTGTATGTTTGCTGTTTTTGGTGTGTAAGTTCACTATCTGGTGACATGTTGTACGAGATTTGTCCGGTGTAGTCTGGTCTGAGTTCGAGTTGTTTTTTTGTTCCCACTACCCGGAATGTTGGTGGGTAACTTTGGTATATCACCATGGTTCCTGTGTTCCACACTGGATGACAGAGAAAATATTTTGGTGAACTTGGTTAAATCCCTTTCTCTTAGTCTATGTGGAACACAGGACTCCCTCCTGAAAAAATTGTTCCGTGCAGAGGGATCCTCTTGGGTTCTCTGTTCAGGGGATTTCCTTCTTTTCTATTACTTCTGTTTTGATTTCTCTGGTTATGCTATTCAATAAAACTGAATTAGCAGGTGGAGGTGTAAAGTGGAGTGCCTCAGAGACCCTTTTTGAAGTGCCTTGCCCTCCCGGAGGAGGCAGTGTTGCCCCCTGTGGTTCCTGTGTTCCACATGGACCAATATGAACTGATTGTAAGTTCACTAAAATACTATTTTTATTTTATTTGATGCTTTAGTTCTTGTTTGTCACTTGCTGTATGCTGTAATTTAATTTGGGAAGGATGATTTTCATTTTAATACTTACTTTGTATACAGACTCGAAAAACTGCAAAGTGGCTTTCTCAACAGCTGTCTAAGGATGGACACCAAGTGGCACTACTAAGTGGAGAGCTAACAGTCTGTGAGCGTGCTGACATGATCCAGCGATTTCGTGAAGGAAAAGAGAAAGTTCTTATCACGACAAATGTCTGTGCTCGAGGTGAGCCACCAAGTTTGTTTGTGCTGTGTGTTTTACTATATATGTTCCAGGACCACGCATTAGGAAAGTAATACACATTTTGGTGTTGGCATTAAAAGGGTTACATTCTTTCGAGTTACAATATGTCTTTGTAATTCTTAATGTTTTTATTGAACTTAGTGGACACTGGAACAACAAAAAGTAATTAAAAGGATATGCAAACAAGGCTTATTATCCAGTAGATCACGTAGGAACATTTGTGCTGTATAGAAATTATATCAAATGCATGTATGTATACCGGATGTGTGTATATGTGTATGTATGTGTGTGTATGTGTATGTATATATCTAATAGAACAGACCATAAACCTGAGCTCCTCCAGTATACTAGTGATTAGTGCACTCTGTACTGGGCATATATAATAACACTGTGAATAAATATGAGGCATTAGTGCCAACCTTTTTGGCCAAAAAAGAGGGGGTAAGCTCACCAGCCACACCAAGGTTCCTCATTTGTGGCAAGTACCTACACTGCAACACTTGAATTCCCTATCTAGAAAAATAAAATATTCCCTGAAGAGATGTTATAGTAACACGTTGGAGGGGGACCCCTTGTTAGATGCGTAAAGGTGCCTCATATTTATTCACAGTGTTATTATATATGCCCAATACAGGGCGCACTAATCACTAGTACACTGGAGGAGAGCAGGTTTATGGTCTTTTCTATGTTTGCACTGGTTTGGGGGATTGGAGAACCCTTTTATTCTATGCTGCACATTTTAGTTACCCTAAAATTCTTTAATGGACATTTTAATATAAATAATAAAATTATAAAGTATTAGAAGGTATTATACACACACACATACATATATATACATATACATATTTCTATGCACTTAGGTGAGTGTATGTATATGTGTATGTGTATATATATAATATATATTTTGTTTTTTTTGGGGTACAATATGGACACAAGGACTGTGGAGTTTTAAGTGACCTCAAAAGAGATGTATCAGGGCACAGGGCCTTTTTTTGTTTCCCTGTAGGATGGGGCTGTATAATCCCCCATTAGGTAGGCTTTTATCTGTGCCCTCCTTGTTGGTGCGAGACAGAGTGCAGACTGTTACAGGACCAGGGTCTGCTACAGGATGGCTTGCACTATCAGCTTTTCTCCTCCTGTTTCTGCTTGGCATGCCTGCATAGGATATATTTATGCATATAGGAGCCTAAAGACTGAATTGGGATTCCAGTGTCTCCAGTGTTGAGTGCACAAGACCTGTGGGCGTGTCCCTGTCTATCTGCCTAACGGCTTCATTCTCATTGTGGTGAAATTGCTAGCTATGCACTTCTTTTCTGTTTCTGTCTGTCCCATCACTCTCCATTTCAGCTCAACAGGTGTTTGCTTTCCAGACTTCATTATATTTTTTTCACTTGATAAGGCTTTGTTACTAGGCCTTCAGTACCTGGTAAGAACTGGCATATTGGATGGGGCACAGATGATATCACTGTTTCTCTATTGTCCAATATGGAACACAGGTTCCATGGGTTAAGCTCCTCCATTGGAAGACAGAACGCATCAAAAAGACAAGGTCTCCCCTCTCCCTTTGCAGGCCAACCCCTTCCCTGCCTCCAGTTTATTATGTGTTCTTCAGACTGTGAGGACGGCTTTGAACACTTCTTACTTTGTTTCTTTATTATTTCTACTTAGATAAGGGGCCATTACATTTCCCCCATTAGGAGGGTCACCATTACTGTGCTTCTCCTGGAGTGGATTGATCAGTGTGCAGGTGCTGTGCAGACCATTGCAGCCCTGTGGAGAGAATCTTGTAACCCAATTTTCGCTCCTAGCAGTGCCTCTCTCAGGCTCTGCTTCCTTCACAATGGAAACCTGAAGACAGAAGTTGAAGATTGGCGAGTAACCCTTTTGAGTGCCTTGGTCCACTTTGTACCTCTTTCTACAGGGGTTTTTCCTCTGAGCCATGAGGCTCTTGGACTTATGTTGAGTATTTTATTATGTTCTCCCCTAAGTTATGGAGCATAGATGGCGGGACTGGGACTAGTTAACACCTTCCCTGCTGGTTTCTGTGGGTTGGGGGTATTTTCCTAGGTTTGTCCCTTTAGGGGACCTGTCTCTAGTACCCCCCTCATGGTCCCTGGGATCTTTGGGTGTTTTGGGGTACCTTTTAATATTGTCCATTTCTTTATGGGTGCATGGCACCTTTAAGAAACGCTTCACATGCCGCTTCCAACTTTGATCTATTTTCTTCTATGGGCGAACTTCTCTAGGACATATCTTTGCAACGGTTTGTCTTACAGAAGTTAGAGTGGGCTTTTTCTTATTGTCGCCTCCTTTCATCTGATTCACATCCTTAGTGTCATAGGCATCAACGGACAGATTTGTAGGTGTTAGGCATCGGCAACAGAGACGACTACATTATCCAGAATGCCCATTTCGCAGGCCTTCCTTTTTCTGCCTGTTTTGCAGTCCCATTTTACTTCTCTCTTGCTAAACCTATGCAGAGGCAGACACTCCTTATTCTCCTCCTCCAGATTAACCTTACCTGCCAGATAAGTACTTTCTGGGCTTTTCATAGGTGAACTATTAGTATGGGGAACTGTTGCTAATGATTTATACTAGTATAGACACTACTACTGTCAGGATGTCAGATCCTAAGAGACATGGGGCTAGACTTAAGGCATCTCTGACCCCTCTTGCTTACTGTTCCTCATGTCAAACGGAGCTTCCTAGAGAGTATTCGAGATCTCTTTACCTCTCTTGTGCTGTGAGCCGCACTACTCCACTGGGTCCCTCCAGCACTGAACAAGAGCCAGCTTGGGTTAAAATGTTGTTGCCCACTATGGCCTAGATTCCTCTATCCATCCAAGGGGTTTTTCAGTCTAGGAAGTCCCCTGCTACATTCAGATATGTGGCCCCTAGGGCTCAGTAGGTCTGCGCTTATAGGGGCCTCCTCTGAGGACTGTTCTGAGGAAGGGGAATATGTACCCCTATGGGGGACTCTTATGAGGCAGACCATATGCAGAGATCATGGCAGTTTTGAGGACCCTTCAGGTCCCTGACACCCCTTATAAGTATTCATCCTCTGCAAATATTTTCCAGAAGTGTAGGAAATATTCTACTGTTTTGCTCCTAATGCCACTCTTGATCAGATACTTCTAGATGATGGAAGACACCTGATAAGAGGTTTTTTAAGCTGTACCCATTTTCTGAGGCAGCTTTGGCCCAGTGGGCCTCTCCCCTTCTGTGGATCCCCCCATGCCCAGGCTCGCCAAGTCCACTGCTTTGCCTTTGGCAGATGCTGCAGGACTGAAGGACATGGCGGATAAGAAACTTGATTCTATCCTTCTGTCTAATTGTGTGGCTACTGGGGCTGTGTTGAGGCCTATTTTTGCCTCTGCCTGGGTCAACAGGGCTGTTGCTGTTTGGGGTGAACAGACAATGGAAGCTTTCCATGAGGACGCTCCCATGAGGATTTGTTTCTCCAGTACTGTGTGATGCACCTTGTAGCTAAAGATTTGGTCTCGGATCAATCTTGCAAGAAGTCCCTGGTTTCCCTACCCTTTTAAGGCAAGTCTGTTTGGACTGCCGCTAAACCATATTAGCGATGCTACTGGGGGCAAGAGCTCCTTGTTGCCTCAGATGTCCACCAAGCTCTCTACTATGGCGAGTAAACTGCGTCATTTTTCCCCCAGCCAAACTGATGCACAAAGGCTGCAAAGTTCACAGGCCCCCATCCAGCACCGCCCCCCTCCAACCAAGCCCAGAGAGCAGTGGCAGCAAAAAGCTTCAAGGCCCAAGTCTGTCAAGCCAGCTTATGCATGACTTGCAGAATCCTGGTCTGCAGGTTCCTTTAGGCGGGAGTCTTTGCCTTTTTCTGGAAGACTGGGAAAACTCTATCGCGGACCGGTAGGTTTTACGGGTGATCTCAGAAGAAGGGTACAGAATTGGTTTCAAATTCCTTTCTCCTTTTCAGTTCTTCCAGTCCAGAGTCCTTGCGGCTCCAGCCAAGGAAAGTTCCAGTGTTTTACTCCCATTAAAGGGATTCTTTGCCACGGATGCAGTGTCAATTCTATGGCACTTCCACCTGGCTTATGTCTTTCCTCCAAATCCACTCCTTCACAGGATACTCCTGTAGATCAGGAAGGACAGTGCAACCGTGATTCTGGTCACTCCTTATAGGACCAAGAGGGAGTGGTCTGCGGAACTGGCTAGACGTTTCATTCAGGATCCATTTCCACTGCCACCCAGACCGGACCTCTGTCTTCAGGCCTATTTTTGGAAAGAGGATGTTGAAAAGCTGGCTTTGACGGTGTGGTTTTTGAAGCCAACCTCATGAGGAGAGTGTTTCTCCACTGAGGTAATTTCTCCTATGATCCTGGCTAGGAAGCATGTTTTCTTTAATGAATATAATAGAGTTTGGTCTGTTTTTCATTCTGATGAATGGACAGGGACCTGTCCTCACAGGACTTTGACCTTCCAATGATTCTGTCCTTCAGGATGGTGTCATCAAACGACTTTGCTTAAGTTCCTTCTGGGTCCAGATTTCTGCCCTTTCTGTATTTTTGCAGAGTCGAATTGCTACTCTTCCAGATGTCAAGGTATTCATTGAGGGAGCTGCTCAAGTTTTCCCTTCCTACAAGTCTCCTGCTCCTCTGGCAACTTCATTTTGTTCTGGGAGTTTTACAGCAACTTTCCTTTGAGTCCCTTGCTACCTTGCATCTAGTTACATGGAAAATGGCTTTCTCTCTGGTTGTGGTCTCAGTCCACAGGATTATGGAGTTCAGGCTTTGTCTTGAAATGCGCTTTTCCTAGCTTTTCACAAGGACAAGGCTGTTCTTCGAATCTCTCAGGAATGTCTTCCTAAAGTGGTCTCTGAGTTCCACATCAGTCAGGAGATTGTTGTGCCGCCCTTTTGTTCTGACCCAAAGTCTGACAAGGAAATGGATCTCCACTTGTTCGATGTGGTTCAGAGTCTTACGCTTTATGTGCACCGCACAAACTCTCTTCGTAAGTCAGATTCCTTGTTTGTCATTCCTGAGGATCCCAGGACAGGTCAGGCTGCTTCCAATGTCACTATTGCCTCTTGGACCAAGTCTATCATTCATAGGGTGTACGAACTCAGGAAGAAATCTGTTCCCTTCAGAGTTGCAGCACATTCCACCAGGTCTGTTGGGGCCTCCTAGACCTATAAGAATCAGGCCTCTGCTGAGCAATAAGCATACCTTTACCAAACATTATTGTGTGGATGTTCTGGCTTTGGGTAAAGCCATTTTTGACAGGAAGGTCCTTCAGGCAGTTCTGCCTGTCTAAGGATCTTTTTCCTGTGCCTTACTGTTGTTCAACTGTTTGAACCCTGTTGGCTTTTGTTCTTGTATGCTGTGCAACATTTTTAGTGTTGATAAAACAGGTTCTCTATACTTTTTTCGACTGAGGCTTTGGTGCAGTGGGCTACCCCACCTGCAGTGGATCCCCCTATATCTTGCCTTGCAAAGAACACCAATTGACTCTGGCATTTGTTGTGGCTCTTGGATTCCTTACTAAAGGCTAATTTTGTGGCCTCTGGTGCTGCGCTGTGACCCATTTTTCCTACTATTTGGGCTACTAGAGCTATGGTTGTCTGGGGTGAGCATCTCAGTTGCCATACAAGGGAATGTTCCCAAGGAGAAACTGTTGGTTTTGCTTGCTGTAATTCTGGAGGCAAGCTATGCCTTACAGAAGCGGCCTTTGACATCAGATTTTCTGTAAAAGCCTCCATTTGTTCGGTAGCTGCATGTTGTGGCTCAAAATTTGGACAGTTAGCTAATCTTCCAGAAAGTCCTAAGTGTCCCTTTCCTTTGCTTGACAACTTTTTGGCCCTGACCTAGACGAGGATATCAGTCACGATACTGGATGTGCCCTGTTGCCTTGGATTCCTCCAAAACGTGCCCTTTTCCATAAGAAAACAAGTTGTTCCATTACCCCCAAATGACTTGAGAGGTTCACCTTTGCTCATTGGGGGTCGCCTCCATGTCTTTTGAGATGTGTGGGAGAATTCATTGACGGACCAGACTTTTTAGGGTAATTATGAAAGGGTGCAACATAGACTTCAGATCCCTTTCTCCTCACTTTCTTTTCTTTTTGTCCAGAGTTATTCAGGATGCTTTTCAGGGGCATCTGTTCATAGACACTGTACTCTTCCTCCTGGAAAAGTAGGTTCTGGTCCCCGTTCCAGTGCAGGAGCACCTCACCAGGTTCTACTCAAATCTTTTCATTATTCCCAAAAAGATAGTTGTGACTTTCCCCTTGTGGACTTAATGTCTCAACCACTTTGTGTTAGCTCTACAGTTCATAATGGAGTCTCTGTGCTCTGTCATCACAGTTGTGTGTCCAGGGGAGTTTCTAGTTTCCCTAGACCTCCATGATGATTGCCTACATGTTCACATTCATTCGGATCATCAATGTTTCAGTTCACTGTCCTTTTGGTCTGGTGTCCGAGGGTCTTCACAAAGGTCATGTCAACTTTTGCAGCTGTAGGCTATTAAGTCCAGCTTGGAGTCAAACGGTTTGATTTGAGCAGAGTGCTGCTCAAGTCTAGCCTCTTTTTGGATTATGACCCGAGAGACTTCTGCTAGATTGGTAGTCATGGTGTGATCAGAAGGTAACCGGGAGCTCCTAATGTAAGCCGTCTGAGAGCAAGAGAGTAATCGAGAAGCAAGCCAAGGTCAGTACACAGAAAGCACACCGAGGAAGGGCAAGGGATCTCAGGAAGAGGACTAGGAACAACTGGATGATGCTCTGGAACACTTTAACAAGCACTAGTGCTAGAGAGTGATCAAAGGTTCAGGACTGAGTACAAAACAAGGCAGGGATCAAGGATCCTGCAAACAGGAAGAAAAAAAGACAAAAATCAGCCTTGAAACCTGAAAAAAGGGCAGAGCTTGACTCCTATTCCTATCGCCAAGGACAAAGGAAGACCTTCGCTGGTGGATTCAGAGCTCCCATCTGACACTTGTCATTCTTCCATTTGTCATTCCATAGTGAGTTGTGATAATCACTGATGCCAGCCTAACCTGTCCCTATTAATAATAAAGACAGACCGTTATCTTCATTGGGGGAGTGGTTAATTGCCATCAGCAATTAAGCAAAAATCCCTATATATAATTAACTAGTAGATTGTGTGAGGCTTGTATTTTCAAATCTATCTCTTCCTCTTTGAAATTTTCTCTAGAGAATGACTGACTAGATAATTACCAGCCTGGTGTTTAGCAAACCAGTGGGTCAGTAAGGATGCATACGATAGTATTCCTTCTCCTGGATTATTTTCTTCAGTACCAATGGAAGGAGATTTGGTTAAAGAAAATTTAAGACCAACTGAAAGGACTATTCAAGAAATGAACATAAACAAATTAATTAAAAATGGACTAACCTTGTAACCTTTTTTTTTTTTTTTTTTTTTCCAGGTATTGATGTGGAACAGGTCTCCATTGTTGTAAATTTTGACCTTCCTGTAAATTTTGATGGATCAATAGATTATGAGACATACCTACATCGTATTGGCCGCACTGGCAGATTTGGAAAGAGGGGTATTGCTGTGAATCTTGTGGAAAACCGCTTCCTGTTTATGCTGAAAGACCTGGAAAAACATTTTAGTAAGCATCAAGCCTGGGTTTAGATTGGGTTTTCCTGATCAAGCTATAGCCCGGTAGAGAAAAAGTGATACCTTTTATTGGCCAAGTAGCTTTAGGATACAAACTTTCAAGACCTCTTGGGTCTTTTCATCAGGCATTCTATATAACACCAAACAATACTGTATTTTAAAATTCAATATTTATATAATTTCTTTCCCCTTTGGTACAAAAATGTCAGCCTATTTATTGGTTAAAAAATAGTGATTAACATGAATATTTGCTACATTTTTTTAATAGAAAATAAACAGAATGTAATTTGTTGGCATTAGGAAAATGATTGTATACTTTTAGAATAGTCCCGACCATTTTTGTTGCAGTAGTAGAGACCCTCAAACCTCCTTCTGTCCCCACCAGTAGTACTATACATGTAAAATGTTTTAATGCTATGTACTGTATATATGTGTTTATTTATATGGTGCCACACAATAGATGTAGTATTTTACAAAAAGCAATATAGTAAATGAAATGGAATTATTGCAGAAGTGCAGAGAAATGTATTACAGAAGATGGCATTGAGTTTTACAAGTTCACAAGAATGCCAGGGTAAAAAAAGAGGATAGAGAGATTAGAGCCTACTGAGGAAGTCATCCCAGAGCAAGATAACAGGTATCCTGTATGTTCTGCTTACAAACTATATATTTATAGGTTTTAATATACTCTCTAGCTATTTATTTATCCTGTTCTAGTTAATAACAGTTGGTGGTACCATGCAAAGGGAGGGAAAGGTCATGGGCAGATGCAGAGCACTTACATACAGGTCTTGTCCCCAGAGAATACCAGCAACACCAGACGTACATTATGGCCTTTTGGGCTTCATCAGTGAAGTGTAACTTGGGCTCCTGAGGTTCTAAGACCAAGGTACCCACATCTGGAGTACCCATCTCTCTTATAATTTGACAGTCTCATGGGTTAATACTTAGCACAGAGCCCAGCTATGCTTCAATGACAAAGTCCAAAAAGTCAGAAATGTATGGCTGGAGCTTGCTGAAATTCTTGTGTCAATGAAAAATCGCCCTCTCTTTTGGGGCTAGGATGCCCTCTTGGATAGTCCAACATGAGGGTTATTTCTCCTTTGTAATGGTACTAGAGGCCTGTAGTACTTCTGAGTGTTTCACAGCCAGAGAACCAGCAAATTCCATTATTTTATTTGTTCACAGTGAGTATTCACTTCTGTGACTTTAACTTTGATTTATTTTAAATTATTTTTATTTTCTACAGTTAGAAGGGAAAAGTGAGAGCCTACAGTCTTCTCACCCTGACTGTTATCTCCTCCAAGGGATCTGCTCCATCTATCCAGTACTTCCGTCAAGATGGCCAAGCAAATTAGGGTTCTTAGGTGAATTAACTTCACTTTGCCTGGATTCTTGGCTACTAGGGTAGCTGCCATGGTATCTGGTGCCATGAGTAGAAAAAAAAATATACTAAAACTACCCATCCTACTACCTCCCATCATTCTCTACCTCTAACCACAAGTTCAGCACAATGCTGTAACATTAGATGTAATCATTCGTTAAAGCAGAAACACATCTGGATGACAGCGTGAGAGTGAACAATCTCCTGCATTGTTTGGATGCAGCAGAATTTTATATGTGTTGGGTGGTAGAGCAGGACTTTTGCAGTTGTATGCCTTCTCTGGCAGAGTTCACCTGAAATAGTCGCAGGCATTCCTCCACAGGATTTTCTTTTTGAATTATGCTCATTATCCAGCCTCTCTCCCTGAAGTTTTGACTGATTCTTCTGTACCTGCTGTCAGGTTGTCTCATCCAAGACTATCTTCACCTTCTTTGAGATGCCTTATCCGAAGCTCAGGATGCCTATAAAACAAAAGCTGAGCAAAACATTCCCCTGTCTGTCCTTACCAAGTAAGAGGATTAGGTCTGGTTCTCCATCTGCCCTTGCCTATGAAGAAGTCAAGGTTCTCAATTAATTGGTCCTTAAAGGGAAGAAAAAAATGATTCCACTGAGCCGAACCTCCTTCGGTAGGACTAACCCGATCTTGGTCTGCACGCACCTGTGGGTATTTGTCAGTGACGCTTTTTCTTTTCAGTGTTTGTGCAGAGGTTGCGGACCCGTGGGTTTTGCTGGTGGTTTCCAGATGTAATTTATTTCCTTTCAACTTCCTCCTTCTCTTACATTTCTTCCCTTCTCGCTCCTCTCTGGGACCAGAGCAGCATGGTCTTTTCCATGGGTGTATTCTGGATCTCTTGGATGAGGAGGATCTGGAACTGGTTCCCAAACCAGACACCTATTCCTGGTTCCAAGAAGGATGGTGGCTGCCATCCTATTCTGGACCTCAAGGATCTCAATTCCTTCTTGGTCAAGACTCCTTACCACCAGGAGCCTTCGGTCAGTCGTTGCGGCGATGTGTCAAGGTGACTTCCTGGCCTCCTTGGATCTGCAGGATGCCTAACTGCACATCGCTATTCATCCGGAGAGCCGGAGGTACCTCAGGTTTGCATGTGACAAGTGGCACTTCTAGTTTGTGGCTCTCCCGTTTGGTCTGACCACAGCTCCACAGGTGTTTGAGTCTTGGGTACGTTGATTCCTGTCATGCACACAAGGGGGATTCGGGTCACTCTATAAATGGACGACTTGCTATTGAAGGCCCCTTCTGAGGAGCTTTTCCAAAAGCTGGTACAGGATTGCATTCACACACTCATTTTAAGGTTTGGTTCTGAACATGGACAAGTCGGACCCCTTTCACATTGCAGAGTTTGGTCTTTCTGGTTCTCCTATTCGACACCCTGCAGGGCATGGTCTTTCTGACAGAGGACGTGTTTCAACAGATCACCAGCAGGGTATTCTCAGTTCTGGTTTGCGAGTCCGTTTGAACCAAGCCGTTAACTTCTTTGGTGGGGAACTTGATTTCCACCATTGAAGCAGTACCATTTGCGATGGCTCACAGAGATTTGTGATCCAAGTTTGCAAGGGGAATCCAGATCTTTTCAGGATATCTGTCTCTCTCCCCTTTCATATTGAGCTGAGTCTTCCATGATGACTGTCTCCAGCCTGCGGAAGGGAGGCCCTTTGTGATCCCCTTTTTGTCCACGGTAACAACAGACACCAGCCTATCCGGCTGGGGAGTGGTCTTGGGTCACCTGAATGTCCAGGGTCTTTGGTCGGTCCTCCTCCCCATCAGTGTTCTGGAACACCGGATGATATTACACGCTCTGAGGTATTGATCATCTCATCTCAAGGGCTGTCCAGTTAGTGTCCAGTCAGACAACGCCACAGCCGTGGTTTACATCAACAAGCAAGGCGGCGCCAGAAGTCTAGCGGCTTGGTTGGATGTCAAGGTTATTTCTCTGTCGTCCAATACAGGTTACTGGTAATTTTGGGTAGGTGATCAGCCCCTTTAAGTAGGCAGGAACAATTCTGAGAAGTGACTGCTGGGTGGAGCCTACCTCCTCTCCTTAGCTTGCAGCTAGCCAATCCCCATCCAGTAAGATTTGTTCCTTGGTCAAGACACAAGGCAAGAGAAAAGTTCTGCTATAGCTTTTTTTATTATTTTTCTATTAGATATGGGATACCACCATTAGGCGGATTACCATCACTGACAATTCCCATCACCCAAATGTGAATAACTCAGTTTACCAGGTGCTTTTGTTGACCTAAACCCTGGGGGAAAATCTTGGCTGCAAGTTCTTTCCTCGCGAGTTGCCCACTGAGGCTTCTTCTTGATATATGGTAATCTGAAGATAGAAGACCTGATAAAAAGGTGAGCACCCTTTGAGTGCTGAGATCCACATGTCCCATGCTTCCCCTCCGCACAGGGGTCTCATTTGGAGTTCCTATGACATACTCATGCACTCACTGGGTTTATCTGTATGTATGTGGGGTGTTTGGAGCAAGTTTGTGGTAACGTAATCCTTTGGCTGCTGGTTTAGCATATCTTGGGGGGTTATGGGCACTTTCCCTACTGGGATCTGTGCTTTTTTGGGTCTACTGACTTGTTCTAGTGGGCTTTTGAGCGATTTTACATTTTTGTATTCACTTTGTGAAGTTTGTGTTCTGCGCCTTTAAGGCGTGCGTTTACTGCATAGACGCTATTGCTCCATTCACTTCTATGAGACTTTACAGTTTGGGACATCTCTGCAACCACTCCACGTAGCGAGGTCAGAGACGCTATTTTAGCATTTCTGGGGTGATTTTTATTATCAAACATACTGTTTTTTAGGTGTTTGATACTTTGACCATTTGGCTCTGAGAATGTGTATTCCGTTAGACCTTGGGGCTAAGACTAAGGGCACTGGGGGTTCTGTGTCCCCCATTGCTCATTGCTCCTCATGTCACTCAGGGTTACCTAGAGAATACTCAGGTCACATTTGCCCAGCATGCGCTGCTGCCCCTGAGTCTCCTGCAGGGACCTCCAGCCATGCACTAGAGCCAGTTTGGATGCAAGAGTTTAAGGCTACTACCAGGGACCTCTGGGCTACCTTACAACTCCTTCCATCCACCTTGCAGGGGGTCTTCCACTCTTGGCAGGCCTCCATCCCTATCAGGTCTTCCCTGCCTAAACCACAGGGTGTACCTTTATGTGTCTGATTCCTCTGAGGAGGAATGATTGGTGGACTCTGATGAAGACTGTTCTGCTGTCCCTTCAACTCAGTTTTTTGGGGACCCCTTTGAGGCTGATCCTGTTCCATCAGCTGAGAGCCTGATCAGGGCTGTGTTGAACACCCTGAACATTCCCTTGGTACAGGAGGTGTCCTGTGACCCATCTGATGTATTTCAGGAGCCTGTCAGGCCTCATACTTGTTTTCCACCTAACCCCACCCTTGACCGTTTGGTGGTGTCTGAGGAGTGGAAGTTTCAAGACAGAAAACAGTCTGTCTCTATGAAATTTGCTAAGCTTTACCTGCCCTATCTCAGTGGGTTCATCCTCCTAAGGTGGATGCCCCTGTTTCCAGGCTTTCTAAGAATACAGCCTGCCTGTGGCTGATGCATCTGCTCTGAAAGCCTGGACTGACAAAAAGCTTGAGACCTCTCTCAAGGCCATTTTTGCGACGGGGGTGGATGCCCCTGTTTCCAGGCTTTCTAAGAACACAGCCTGCCTGTGACTGATGCATCTGCTCTGAAAGCCTGGACTGACAAAAAGCTTGAGACCTCTCTCAAGGCCATTTTTGCGACGGCTGGTTCTTCCCTGCTCCCCACATTGGCTGTGGCGTGGGTGAATAGAGCCATGGCTGTTTGGACTGAGCAGCTCACTTCAGCTGTCTGTCAGGGAGCTCCTACTACTAACATTTTGCGGCTTCTCACCAACATCTCTGAGGCTCGGCATTATGTTTCTGCTGCCCTGTTTGACGCTGTGCGCATGGTAGCCAGGGCATCCACCATGTCTGTGGTAACCAGATGTGGTTTTTGGCTCAAGATCTGATCTGCTGACATTGCCTCCAAGAGAGTTCTCCTGTATTTGCCCTTTCAGGGCACCTCACTGTTTGGTCCTGACTTTAAGGATCTAATCAGTGAAGCCACTGGTGGGAAGAGTACTCATCTGCTAGTGGTCCCTAGGAAGAAGGCACCTGTCAAGCGGAATCATGTTTTTTTTTTTTGTTTTTTTTTTGTCCCTTTAAGGCTGAATCGTGCCAGGCAACCCAGGCGGTGCCTCAGGCTCCGTGCACCTCATCCAAGTCTAAGCAGCAATGGAGGCCTAAGTCCTCTACTAAGCCCAAGGCTTCAAAACCACCTTCTGCATTACTCACCGAATCTGGGTCCCCACCCGCAGGTGGGTGGCCGCTTGCACCACTACCTATTGGCTTGGGAAGCCTCTGTGGTGGACCTGTGGGTTTTGCAGATGGTGGCTGCGGGGTACAGGATCCCCTTCACCTCCCTTCCTCCTTCCCGGACCTTCTCTTCTTGCTCTCCTCTGGGAGCAGTAAAGTGCCACCTTTTCGAGGGAGCCATTCAGGCCCTTCTGGACAAGGCGGTCTTGGAACCAGTTCCTCTTCAGGAAAGAGGGTTGGAATTCTACTCCAACCACTTTGTGGTTTCCAAAAAGGAAGGCAGCTGTCGTCCCATTTTGGATTTGAAGGATCTCAACTCCTTTGTGATTAAGTCCCAGTACCGCCAGGATTTGCTACTCACAGTGATAGCTGCAATGTCACCTGGGGAATTTCTAGCTTCTCTGGATCGTCAGGATATATAATTGCATATTACCATTCATCCAGAGTTGGCAATATCTCCACTTTGCCTGCAACCGAGGGCATTTCCAGTTTTCTGCCCTCCCCTTTGGCCTGACCACAGCTCCTCAAGTTTTCAGCTGAGTCCTGGGAGTCTTGCTTTCCATCCTTGCATTCATGCTCTGTCCCGTCACAGGTGGATCATCAATATGGACAAGTCAGACCTTGTTCCTTCACAGAGGATGATCTTTCTGGGCATCCTCTTCGACACTCAGAGGGGGATGGTTTTCTTCACGGATGAAGTGGCTCATCAGATTGCACTGAAGGTGTCCAAGCTGCCCTTAATCAGAATCCTGTTCCAGCCAAGAAGTTGTCATCCCTGGTGGGGAAGTTAATTTCCACCATAGAGGCGGTTCCATTTGCCATGGCTCATACCAGAGAAATTAAGAGGTTTCTAATCCTGGCATGCAGGGGTTGGCTGGATCTCCTGGAGAGGTCCCTATCTCTCCCTCTTCGCGTGGAGTCTCTCGTGGTGGCTCAACCTGAACAATCTGCTGAAAGGCAGGCCATTAATGGTGCCATTTTGGACAACAGTAACGACTGATGCCAGCCTCTCCTGTTGGGGAGTGGTTCTGGGGCACTTGAATGCTCAGGGCCAGTGGTCCCAGGAATCTCTCCTTCATATCAGTCTTGGAGCTTCGGGTGATATTTCACGCCCTGCGACACTGGATCTGCCAACTGGAGGATTTCCCGGTCAGGCTCCAGTCGAACAGCGCCATAGCGGTAGCCTACATCAACAAGCAAGGAGGCAGAAGAAGTCTTGCACTTATGGTGTGTGGACAGAGATCTGTCCTCAAAGGAGTGTGATCTGTCGATTGTCCTGTCCTTTTTACAGGATGGGGTGTGAACTTTTTTTTTAAACTTCTTTGAAGGTTCAAACATCGGCTCTGTCTTTTTTTCAGAGGCGCATTGCCATTCTCCCAGATGTCAATGTATCTCTCATGCTTTCCCTGCCATTTAGCATCCCACTCCTCAGTGGGACTTTGATCCTGGTTCTGGGAATCTTGAAGAGGCCTCCCTCGAAGTCCTTGGCTACCATTCCTCTTCATCTCCTGACTTGGAACTGGCCTTTCTTTTGGCAGTTGTTTCTGTTCGTAGAGTTGCTGAACTGCAGGACTTGTCCTGCAAACCACCTTTCCTGGTGTTTCACATGGACAAGGTGGATCTTTGTACCTCTCAGGAATTTCTTCCTAAGGTGGTCTCTAAGTTCCACTTCATTCAGAAGATTGTTGTGCCTTCCTTTTGTCCTAACCCCAAACATGACCAGGAGAGGGATCTCCACTTGTTTGATGTGGTGCGTTGCCTTCAGTTCTGTGTGCTCCACACTGAGTCTCTTCATCAGTGTGATGCACTTTTTGTCATCCCTGAGGGTCCCAGGGCTGGTAAGGTGGCATCCAAAGTGACTATTGCATCTTGGATCAAGTCTACCATTTGCAAGACCTATGAACTCAGGAAGAAACCTGCTCCTTTTTGCTTCTCCGCTCATTCCACTAGGTCTGTTGGGGCCAGCTGGGCCTTTAAGAATCAGGATTCTACTGATCAGCTGTGCAAGCCGGCCACTTGGTCTTCTGTGCACACCTTTGCTAAACACTACTTTGTTGATGTTCTGGCTTCTACTAAAGCCAACTTTGGCAGGAAAATCCTGGAGGCAGCTCTGCCTGTTGAGCCTTGCTGGCTCTTGTTCTGTGCTTTGTTTACAGTTACTGCTGTGCTGTATTCCAGTTCAGTGTCCGTTGACACTTTTTTTGTTTGGGCTATTCTGTGCTCTGATTAATCCATGGGAGTTCTGGCATCATGGGGGCCGACGCCTGGTCCTTGCCTTCTATCCCACCACTGGGAAACTCAATGTTAGTACATCCCAGCGTTACCTGTATGCTATATTGAACGACAGAAAAGAGGATTTTAGTCTTACCTGTTAAATCCTTTTATCATAGTCCATATAGCTTACAGGTTTCCCACCCTGTCAAGGGACCAAGGTTGGTTCTTCTGTGGCTGGATGTGGGAGTCCTTTCGGGTTCATGCTCACAGGAGTCTTTTCTCTTTTCCTTCTTGCTCTCTAGCTAGATAGGTTAGTGTCTCAAATCTAACTGGGAGGGGACTAGTTAGTCACCAGCTGAGGAGGAGAGGAAGGCCTCCACCCTGCATTCTTTGTAAGAATTGTTCCTGACTACTTAAAGGGGCTGTCGCCTTCTCAGAGTTACCAGTAACCTATATGGACTAAGAGAAAAGGATTTAACAGGTAAGACTAAAATCCTCTTTTTACACAAGTTTCAATCACGTGTTTGTCCCTCATACTTAAACAAAAAATAAATAAAATAACGAAAAATGTACTCATACATATAGGCATTTCCATGTGAATCCCTTTCAGCTTACTGGGATGTTATGGACAAAGGTGTGATAAAGAGGATATAATTATTCCATTGTGATAAACTCTCCAATAAATTGTATTCTTTGGAGGCTCTGCACAAACCTCTTTCCTGCTTGAGATATCATCATGCGTAGAATAGCATATGAATTGGAGAGTTTGTAATAATGGAAAAATTGTCTGTCTCAGGGCTCAAAATTTCAAGTCCTGAGCTACTAGCCAGGCCCAAAAAGTTACTCGCCACCAGTTTCCACGCCTACCTTCACCCATAGTCCCGCCTTTAACCCCACCCACCTCAAGTATGGAGCCCTAATAATTCCTAAAGAGGGACACTTGGAAGGTATAGACCCCTACTATCTCCTAAAGAGGGACACTTGGGAGGTATAGACCCCTAATATCTCCTAAAGAGGCACACTTGGGAGGTATGGACCCCCTAATATCTCCTAAAAAGGAACACTTGGGCGATATGGCAACATAGGGAACAAATGAAAATTCTCATTGATTTGAATTGGTCTTTTAATTCCCTGAATTCTAGAGAGGGCTCAAAGACATTGTGATGAATTAAAGGGGTTAAAAAGTCCCATTTAAAATATTGGACATTTGGGTCAATTTATTTGGACCCTATGCTGCAGTTTGTTCCACAACTGATCATTTTCTTTGCACATGTGGCCTTGACCCTTTGAATGCCAGAGGGGTATGCAAACCAGTGTGTTTTGTATCCCTCTGGCACCCACAGTTAAATCATTGGCCATTTTTTTTTTTTTTTTTTTTTACATTTTTCCTTCACTGGTTCCCTATATTGCATTGGTTTGCCGCAGAACCGATCTACTTTACTTTTGTACTCGGGGC
Organism: Rhinophrynus dorsalis; assembly: GCA_037306005.1. Lineage (NCBI taxonomy): Eukaryota > Metazoa > Chordata > Amphibia > Anura > Rhinophrynidae > Rhinophrynus > Rhinophrynus dorsalis. Next base: position 241,891,655 of record CM074724.1, on the reverse strand, counting down.
CATTAGAAGCACAAAACTCTCAATACATAGGTCAGTTTGGGGAAGATGGAATAGGACTTAATACAATTAGGTTATTTCATCAGCAAGCAATCTTAACCCTTTGAGTGCCAGAGGGGTATGCAACCCATAGCTTAGTTATAGTTTGTGGCTTTTCATCATCTCTCTCTCTGTCCCTGGCACATGCCACAGTTCTCTCTGTGTACCTGGCACAGGCTACAGTTCTGTCTGTCCCTGGCACAGGCCACAGTTATCTCTCTCTGTGTACCTGACACATGCCACAGTTCTTTCTCTGTCCCTGGCACAGGCCACAGTTCGTTCGTTCTCTCTCTCTATCTCTCTCTCTCTCTCTCTCTCTTTCTATCTCTCTCTATGTCCCAGGCAACACATGTCTCACCCTACCCCTGTCACCGTTTCTCTCTATTTATGATTGGGCATGTTCTTTACATTGGATCTTTCACAGTTCAATCTGCCACCTACTAGTATACTATAGCATTTCTCCAGGTCTAAGCAAAAGTCATTGGCACAGCCTGTATAAAGTTTGTTCTTCCCCAACCTCTTCTAATGAAAGAACATATTTACCACTTACACTAGTTTATATCACTGTACCGGACAGAGGCAACATCTCCTACATCTACATACATTATCAGCTTTCGGCATGCACATTCCCTGTGCCCTGCCACAAATTACTTTGTACCTAGATAAACATGCCCACATCCATGGCCCCTGTCTCCGATAGTATTTACCTTATACACATCCCCATTGGTGCCACTGCTAATCCTCTGGATAAGCTTGAAGTCCTCTTGTGGGTTCCTTCAAGACAGGTCTCAACCCGTGCTCATCGTGGCCGCCCGGAGAGGAACCCTGGACCCTCTCACAACTACCCACAGAGATGGAAGGATCGGAGCCTACTCGCACCCTACAGGGCCATAAAGCCTGCTCACTCCTTCATTCGTACATCCGTAGGGAAGCCAAGACAACACAAACCTCTGCGATCCCACAACATGGCTCCCAAGCTGGGCCTGTGCCAGGGGTGGGGAGAGAGAGGGGCATGGAGTAAAGGTGGTGGTGTGGTAAGTGAAGCATACATTCAGCAGAGGAGCAGCTAACAAGAAAAGCGCTGTACTAACGGGAGGTGATTCGTAGAGATGTAGAGGTTGCATTATGCGCTCACATTATTATTTTCTGAGTCTGACACTGCTGGTAGCAGCGGCGGGCCCCTCCCTCAGCAACTAATCGATAATGAGAATCGTTGGCAACGATTCTCATTATCGATTCATGTTGCAGCCCTATAAAACGCTTTTTTATATCTAAAAAAATTGGGCTTTACTCTCATTGTGCAAACAGGTCTCGCTTGCCTAAAGAGCATTGAAGGACACTTTATTTGTGCTGCCAGTCTGCCTCTGTACCATCAAGTGCTGTGCCTGTCCCGTTCCATCTCTCCCTGCTTCTCCAGCCGACACTCAATCTCAGTCACTCACATACGCGTCATGCATGCTGCACGCACCAGACAGCCAATGAGGAGAGGACTATTGTAATTCTCTCCTTTCATTGGTTGGTGGTGCGCACAGCCTTGACACAGGATAGAATTAAGACACAGTCCTGGGCATTCTGGGACATGCGGTCAACAGGTGGGCCCTTAAACAGCAGGCTGGGAAGCGGACAGGTGGCAGACTGATAACATTGCTGGCTTCAATTTCCACTCACCATCACGCAATTTCTCCTTGCCAAATGTGAGGAGGTGAGTGGAAATTTTGAGCCCTGGTCTGTCTCATAATTTGCTGCATCTCCACCCCACCACCCAGGTATTGCTGTTTCAAGGCTGAGCAGTATATCAAATTTAAGATTACAAGTGACTTGCTCACACACTGATCTGAAATGTATTTTAGAATCAATATTTTCGGGTTTTCTCATCTAATGAAAATTAATTTTAGTATTAGAAATCTAGCCTTTGTTATGCACTAGGAAATAACCAGCCGTATTACCTTTAATTAGAAACCAGTGTGTGTTTTGGAGTCTGTTAGGGGCTGTTGGTGCGCCTGTCTTTTCACCCCAGACCCCTCCCTCAGATACTTGTGGGAGGGGGGTGCATTTACTAACAGCTGGTGAGTCACTGCACCATTTTTAAACTTGGGAAACTACATTTCCCAGCTGCCCGTTCTTCCTGGGCTTTTTTAGGTTCTCTCCTTTCTGCTTGCCACATGACCCACTTGCAGTTAGGTAAGTACTTTTAAAGATTTATAAGTACTTTTAGTCTACTTTCTAATGCTTTTGCTGCTTATGCTCTACTTTTGGTGCTTTTCTGACTGTCAGATCCCAGTAGACATGCTGGCAAGCCTGAGGCTTCCAAGGATTCAGGGGTCCCCTTAACCCATTTAACCCACTGCTTTCAAGCCAGACTGGGCTTCCTAGGGAATCTTCTGGTACTCTGTCCCTCTTGCTCTGTGTCCCCCAACACAAACTCTGAGTCCCTCCTGTTGTACAGGTGCCTGCATGAGTTTGTGCTCTTCGTTTCCTCAGTTCTATCCTCTCATCTATTCAAGAGTCCTGGATTTTTGGTGCATGAGACATCCTGTGCTCCCAAAAGGATGACTTATGAGTGGGCTGTTATGAGGAGACCCCGATCCTTCTGCTGAGGGTCATCTTTGGGCTGTTCTAGATACTTTTTTCTTTAACAACTGTTTTTATTGAAGTCTTCATACAGCAGAAGAGAGAGAGAGCTATCTAACCTAACCCCGGTGGTCAGAAGAGAGAGTCCACACTCTCTCTCTCACTCTCTCTCTCACTCTCTCTCTCACTCTCTCTCTCACTCTCACTCTCTCTCTCTCTCTCTCTCTCTCTCTCTCTCTCTCTCTCTCTCTCTCTCTCTCTCTCTCTCTCTCTCTCTCTCTCTCTCTCTCTCTCTCGCGCTCCTTGAAGGCCTGCCACCTGCAACTGCCATCTTTTACATCCGTTCTCCTGTGGCACTTGGTCGGTTGCAGGCTGTGTCCCAGAACTGGATATGGTAGCCCTGTTACCCCAGATTGCTCCTAAACATCCATTCCCTGCCAACATGTTCTCACCATGGCTTCCCCCTTCTCGAGCCAGGTTCATTTTCTTACCTAACCCAAGATGGCCTGGATGATCAAATTTTCCTTTGCATGATTAGTGGAGACCCGATCCTCCTAAGGCAGTTGGAAGGTGGCTGCATCATTTCAGAGGGTTATCTCAGACATGAAGGACCGTCATCCTCGTTTCTTCTTCTTGTCAAGGGTTTCTCATGATCCAGTGAGAACCCTTGCATTCTGGGATGTAGTTCAGGCCCTGGTGAATTTTGTGAGTCCTGATACCGATCCCCTCTCAGGAAAGGTTCGTGGGGTTCTATTTCAGTCTCCTTGTAGTCCACAAGAAGGATGGCAGCTATTGTCCAGTCCTGGACCTGAAATGTCTCGATCGTTTCATCCATACTCTGGGTTCAAGATGTGGAGTACTTGCACTACTCTATTGTCACGAGTCCAGGGCAATTTTTGGAGCCTCTGAACAGAATGGACATGTAGTTTCACATGCTTGCCTTTCAGGTTCACTGTTTCCAGTTTATGGCTCTACACTTTGTATTGGCATCTGCTCAGTGGGTTTTCCCGAAGATTATGGTGGCCTTGTCTGGCCATATTCGCTTACTAGGAATCTCCTCTCTTACCTGGACTATTTCCTGTGGGAGCCTTCTGCGGAGCTCTTATTTTTCATTTTACAGACTTGTGTTGCCTTTCTGGAACAGCACAACTAGATAAGCAATAATTTTCAATAACTTCAAAACTGTGGACTCTTTCAGTCATTTATCTCCACCTATAAGTACTACCTGCAATGAAAGAAAGGGGGAGATGGGGCACCAGAGATCTAAGTGTAGTAGTAATAGACTAAGGCTAGGCAATCACTTTAAAAATGATGGCTATAATAAAGTATCACAAATAATTTATTAAATGAAATGTATAAAAACAAATAGGTTTGAAAATAGATGCACAGTACTTCGTATATTAGATTGGTGTAAGTACTACAAAATATATATAAATCAATAAATATTTAGAAGCATATGCTCAGAACTAAAAAGACAAAAAACAATACAAGCAGGGATTGCTACAGCTAAGTATATTGTTTGCACTATATACTGGACACTCAATGGTTGGGATCTCTGTTATCTCGATTTGTTAGACCCATTTATAGAGCGACACAATGTGCATCTGAAGGGTCAAATGGGAGCGAAGGCAGAGGCAAAGATCAAGTCAATCTGTGAGATGTAATCAGAAGTCAATCAAAGTCTCAAACAATTGTATGCACTCAACCAGATTGCTTCTTGGTGTACTGAATATCTGGATTTCTTTATAGTGCCCCTTTGTTGTGTTCTCTGCCTTCCTTAGCTGCGAGTCTTCTGTCCACAACCTTGTCCAACGGCGCTGTGCAATGCAACGGAGTGTTGCTTCTTCATGTGGGTTATGAAGCTGTTGGTTAATAGTTCCGTTAGATGTAACACCTCAGGGAAAGGAATTGTAACTGAGTCCTTTGACTGAAAGAGCCATATAATTCATAAAGTCTTGGTAATATCTTTGTGTTTTGGTGCTATTATGTCCCCTTCCTAGGGAAGCTTTTGAAGAGTTTTTGAGATGTGTCCAGTATATAGTGCACACAATACACTTGACTGTAGCAATCCCTGCTTTTATTGTTTGTCTTTTTTGTTCTGAGCAAATGCTTCTAAATATTTATTGATTTATATACATTTTGTAGTACTTGCACTGTACCTTGTATATTAGATCAGTGTATCTATTTTCAAACCTATTTATTTGTTTTTATATAGTTAATTTAATAACTTATTTGTGATACTTTATTATAGCCATCATTTTTAAAGTGATTGCCTATCCTTATTCTATTACAACTCACTTAGATCTCTGGTGCTGTATCTCCCCCTTTCTTTCATTACATGTATACCTGCTTGAGATGACTCCGGGCTCCCGATGGCTGCACAGAGATTACTTGGATTGATATATTAACCCCTTAAGGACCGGCCGATGCACACCTAGCCGATACTTAACCCTTTGAGAGCCAGAGGGGTATGGAATGTAGTGCAATGCATTCCTTACCCCTCTGGCATTCAAAGGGTTAAGGACTTTTTTTTTTTTTTTTTCAGCACCCTTAACGGTCTTGGCACGTCATGGCTTCGGGAGCGATAAAGCTACACGATGTGCCAGGACAGTCATGGAATTCAGGGCTCCTGCCAAGACCGTTAAGGGTCATTAAGGGGTTAAGATCCCACACCAGACTTAGCTTCAACATCACCAACAGCTTTGCATCTCATTTCTGTATATCATCTCATCACCTAGCTGAATTTCATTATTTTTCCATCATCTATTTCATATTTCATTGTTCAAGACTCGTGGCTTTTTCGTATGGAACTGGTATTTACTAACTAATTACTAACATTTTACTAATTACTCACATTTTCCTCTAATAAGACTGACTTCATCATTTACCATATATTATCATTGCATCAATGTTTGCTGTCATCATATACAGTTGGTTCTTAGTATATTTTCATTACAGCTGTATTCCTATAAAATAGGTATTTCTACTGATATTTTATTTTAACCACACTGTGTATGTAATTTTATGCTGTTTATTGGTAACTTTTAGCTACTTAGTGTGGTATATTAATATTTATTTTAATATACCTGTCTGTGTACGTATACTTTTGGGAGGACTCTGTCCATTTCCATCTGAGCTCTCCCTACACCTGATGAGCACTTTCATCATTTTATCTATATAAGTTCTACCTTCCTGGTTTCTCATAACAATGGCTAGATAGAGAAGTACAATTCATTTCAGGCTCAGACATATTGCTGAAATGGGAAAAATGTGGAGATGCAGCAAAAGTGTATTTTCAATGGGGCTATACTTCAGCACTGGTTCAAACATTTAATTTGACAGTACTGCAGATGTATAATGTCTTACGTTGTTTTCCAGGCATAAAGATAAAGAAAATTAATACTGGAGATGTGGATATGATGGAAAGAATCTACCATGGGCAGAAAGTATCGTCATAAAGAGATCAACCATATAACTCTTGTTCTGCTGTGTAAATGTCTTGTTCTGCTGTTTAAATGTATTTGTTACATAAGTTAACTGTTAAAATTTTATGAGATTGCTTGTTTATTTAAAATGTGAAGGAGCTAACTTGATCGGTTGACTGCATGGATGGATATCCTCCATTCCCGTTGTTTCTCTGCAAGTTGGCCACATACGTGATGTCTCCTGTCACAGATTTGTTCATATTAAGAGTTCCGAGAAGCAACTGAGACAAGGGCTAATAACACTATCTGTCCCAGCTGTGTAGTAGTCTGTGTCTGCTCCTTTCACAGAAAAGTAGCTTACCTAATATGTGCGTGGGAATGAAAGGTTTGCATGAAAATGACATATTGGCCACTCTCTAAAAATGTCACTCTATTGATTAAAAGAAACTATCTTTAATATTATAAAAACAAAATACTTTGTTCTAATATTATAATTGAATGAAAATAAAATATATTTTTTGTGTGAAATGCACTAGCACTTGAGTTTTGGTGAAAATCCACATCTGCAGTGGAGTTGTTTATATTCATATATTGCAGTCTTTATTGAGGCACCTTTTTTCTTATGAGAGAAATAAGACAAGGGCTAATGGCACGATCTGTCCCAGCTGTGTAGCCATCTGACTGCGTCCACTTCTGTCACAAAAAAAATAGCTTACCTAATGTGTGCGGTGGTAATTAAAGGTTTGCATGAAAATGACATATTAGCCACTCTCTAAAAATGTCACTCTATTGATTAAAAGAAACGGATATTATAAAAACAAAATACTTTGTTCTGGTATTATAACTTAATGAAAATTAAATATTTTTTTGTGTGAAATGCACTAGCACTTGTTATATTGAGTTTTGGTGAAAATCCACACCTGCAGTGGGGTTATTTATATTCATATGTTGCAGTCTTTACTGAGGCACGCTTTCTTATGAGAGAAAAATTATTTGCACAGCTGATGTGTTAAATTGTTTTGTATTCATGTTTTCTACAGCCTTGAGTTCAATAAAGCACTTATGTAGTTACTTATTTTTGTTTTGTAATTGTAATGCTTGTTGAATTGTTACCTTTAAGTATTTTGTTTTCCAAAAAACACAGTCAAACTTACACAGTAATATAGCATATTGTGCTTTCAGGATGGTAAATGTCATCTTTCGCTTATTTCCAATATGGAATACAGGCACCATGCGGTTGAATCCTTCCTCTTGGAGGGCAAGACACATCCCCCCCCCAACCAACACCACCACTAACTGCCAGAATTCATGTGTCCTGATGGATGGGGAAGAAACAGGCTTAGTTTTTCTTTAGGGTTTTTTAATTTTCTTCTTGGATATGGGGCTGTATAATCCGCCATTAGGCATGTTAGTCACTGGGCTCCCCTGGAGTGGATTGATCAGTTCACAGTTGCTTTGTGGACCTTTTCAGTCCTGTGGTGGGAATTTTGCTGACACATTTTCCCTCATGTTCAGTAATCCTTTCAGTGCCTCTGGTCCACTTATTGTCCCACTCTGTTGTCCCGCCATAGAGGGGCTGATCTGAGCCTTTGTAGGCTTCTGCAATCATTAGGGGTATACTTATTATTTGCTGTGTTTCTCTCTAGGGCTTTGGAGCCAGGATTTCTGGTTTATTTTATGGGAATAACCCTTTCCTTGCCAATTTGGCTTTGTGGGGTGTATTTTCACCTCCCCACTGATTGTACATTGCTTTCATTCTCCCCACCGATGCGCTCTGGGTTGTTTCGGGTCTATTGGATTTTTTTTTTTTTTTTTTTTACTTTTTATCTGAATTTTGTGCAATGGCCCACTGCCATCTTTGCTCCCTTTACTTCTGTGGGTAAAACTGATATGGGACATATCTCCTCAACTGTTTAGGTTACAACATTTAGAGATTGCTCTATCGTCTTGTTTCGTCATGCCCTATAAATCCTATCCACCTTTTGATTGTGCAGGAGGCTCGAGGTGATCCAAGAACAGAGTTGTAGGCATTGATAGGCAAAAGAGTGCCCGTTTTGCGGGCTTTCTTCCGATTGACACTCATTTTGGCCATGGCCATTTTTCTTCTACCTGCTTATCCTAATCAGAGGTAGTCTCTCCTTGCTGTTTTTCTCCAATTTAACCCTTCACTTTCCAGGTAATGTTATTCTGGGCAGAAAGAAGAGGAGACAGAGCAAACGTAGACTTCTAAGCGTAGTATTAGGTGCAATGAACACAGTAGTTATTCCCTTTTTCCCACGTAGTCCTACTCACATTTTCAGGAGGCTTCCCCTGCCTCTCAGTGTAATCAGCAGTCAACGTCGAGACACTTCATGTCTCAAGCAAATACAATTAGTGATGAATAATGATAATAATAGTTGTACTTCCCAAAGTGTATGTTAGACCAGATACATATAACATAAGGACTAACCGCTTCATTGAAGGAGACATACAAGGAACCATTTACTGACACACAGAAAAAGGAGTAGGTCCTATTGTATATAATCACAAGAGGTAAACTTACAACATTAGTGTTAGTGTTGGAGAGAGGTCCAAAAAAAGGACTATAAGTTTTTTAGTAGAAATGTGTGTATGTGTATATATAATATCCTAAATAATAATTCGCTAAATTGTGTAACGCCGCGACATGCGCAGTAGACACTGCTGCGCGTGCTGCAGTCATGCTCCGAAGGAGCGTCCAGCTCTGTATCGGCCGCGGCGCGGGAAGTCTCTACTGCGCGTGACTGCCCCGCGACCGGCTGGCTGTGGCATTGTGGCCTGTGTAACGGGCTCTTCAAGTAGTGTGTGTGTGTGTGTATATATATATTTTTTTTTTATAAATATATGTATGTGTGTGTATATATATATATATATATATATATATATATATATATATATATATATAAATCAGTAATATGACGCCTACATAAAATAAGTATCCTGAAGCAGATACAACTATGATGTGTAGGGGGAAAAAAAACACCAACATCAAAAAGACAAAATTAAAACAAAAACAAATGATAAAAATATATAATAAAAATATCACAGCAATGTCACATAAATTTGCTGAGTGGTGTAACAGACAATATTAAGGGAATGTAAATAATAACTTATGAGCATCGGCATAAATTGCTCAGTCGGTGTCACTGCAAGGGCCCAGATCATGTGGTCCAGTTGGGCACAGTGACACTGTATATCCGGTATTCGTGTGTCATCAAAGCCACAGTCCCACCTTGACCCAGGAAAGCAGTAACCGGAAAATGACCACAACATAAGTTATTCTGGGGACATTCGCAATTGTTTAATGTTTGGAACACTTTTTAGAGGAAAGTATGAGGGGCGTGGGGGTAAATCCAAGGCAAAGGTCTCAAGGGTTACCCTTACCTCCCCAACACACACACACAGTTTCTCTTACCAAACCAGGCTTCCTAGAGGGTATTCAGGGTCTCTGTTCCCCTTTTGTGCTGTGACCCCCACTACTTCACCAGGCCCCTCTAGCAATGATCAAGAGCCAACATGGGTCAAGACATTACTGTCTTCAGTAACCCAAATCCCCTTATCTTTGCAGGAGTACTTCAGTCATGGAAACCTACTCCTTCCTTTAAACATATTGCCCCCAAGGGTCATTCACAGGTTCTTGGGGTTTCCTCTGACAAGATTTGGCTTCAGATGTGGATGATGGGGAATATGAGGCTGATCCGCTCCCCTCGGAAGGGCTCATTAGTACTGTCTTGGAGAACCGTCAGGTCTCTGACACCTCTGATGAAGCTGCTCCTTCTTCTGATGTTTTCCAGAGGTGAAAGAAGTCCTCTTCCTTCTTTCCACCCAATAACACTCTTGACCAGATTCTTATGGATGAGTGGGAAAACTTCTGACAAGACTTTCCTCAATTGTTTTTCTAAGATGTATCCTCCTTCGGCTTTGGCACAGTGTGGGCTTCCTACACCTCCTTGCCCACTGTAGGCCTTCTATTTTACTGTAGACAAAGACCACCGCCCTCCCGTTACATTTTTCTTTTTAATCTTTTGGAATACTGGTTAGCATAGCATAGCAGTATGCTTACAGAAAAAAAAAAATTCCGTAAGCATAGTGCTACGCTAACCAGTATTCCCAAAGATTAAAAAAAAAATAAATCTTTTTTTGAATGCTTATTGAAAGTTAAACCTTAAATATTCTAGCAAGGTTAAACTAGGAGGGAAAATATTGTGGGCTTCCCATTTCAGGGCAAGTCTTTGTTTGGACCTGAACTAAAACGCTACTGGTGGTAAGAGCACCTTTTACCTCAAACTCCCACCAAGCATCCATTCATGGCGAGGAAATTGTATCTTCTGCACCTCCATTTGGCATGTGGAACAAAAAATATAAGTTCTCAAGTGAGCTCCTCCACAAATCCCCAGACAGACCTGGCAGCCCATGGGAGCAGCTACAAGGGCTAAGCCTGTCAAGCACTCTTCCACATGACTTGTGAAATCCTGGTCCTTTGCGAGTAGGGAATGTCTCTGCCTTTTTGGAGACAACTGGGAGTCCTCAGTCATGGACTAGTGGTTTTTGTGGGTAGTCCCAGAAGGTTACTGCATAGATTTCACCTCCCTTCCTCCATATTGCTTCTTTTTGTCAGGGTTGCTGAAAGAGCCAGACAAGGCACGGCTGTTTCAGGAGGCAGTGGATTCACTGCTGTAAAAGTGGGTTCAGGTTCCAGTACACCTCCTGGAGATTTGTTCAGGATTGTATTCCAACCTGTCTGTGATTCCGAAGAATGGCAGCTGTTGTTCAATTCTTGATCTCAATGTCTCAACAAATAGGTGGTGACTGCGCATTTCAAGATGGAACCTTTGCATTCTGTCATCGCTGCAATGTGTCCAGGAGAGTATCTGACATCTGTGGACCTTCAAGATAAGTATCTACAAATTCCAATTCACCCAGACAGCCAAGGTTACCTGTGTTTTGCTTTAGGCTCAGTTCACTAACAATCCACGCCTCTGCCATTTGGCCTGGCTTCGGGGCCTCACGTTTTCACCAGGGTCATGAGGGCCTTAGCGGCCTTCATCCACACGGGAATCTCCATAACTCCGTACCTGGATGATCTTAGTCAAGACTCCCTCAGAGGAGTTCTTGGACTGTCATGTTCAGAATTGCTCCCTACTTCTGGTCCACCAAGGGTGGCTCTTAAACATGCTCACGTCCTCTCCAGTGCCTTCCCAGGTTCTGGTGTTCCGGATGAGGAAACCCAGAGCATCTGGATCGCCAGATCTCTCCCCATAGGCAAGAAAAGACCTTGAATGGTGGCTTCATCGGCTGAATCTGGAACAGGGTCAACCCTTTGTGATTTCAGAGTGGACCCTGGTTACGACTGATGCCAGCCTGAGCAGCTGGAGTGTGGTTCTGGGTCACCTGGGGGTCCAGGGCAGGTGGACTCAGGAAGAGTCTCTTCTGTCCATTAATAAATCTGGTCAATCCAGCTGGCAATTGTGTAATGTACCTCAGTCTTGAAAGGGAAGCCAGTGAGGGTTCAGTTTAACAATTCAGGATCCGCTCCACCTTCTTCCCAAGCCAGATCTCTTCCTCCTGGGTTGCCTGTGGTACGAGGATGAGGAGAACCTGGCTTTAAGATATGGCTCTTGAAGCTAATATCCTGAGGCAGAAAGGTTTCTTCACGGAGGTTATTTCCACTATTATTCAGGTCAGGAAGCCTGTCTCCTCCAGATAGGGTAAATTCTATTTTTCATAGGTGGTGCACGGATAAGGTTGTGTCTTCGCACAAGTTTGACTTCCCTTTGGTACTGTCTTTTCCCTAAGGTGGAGTGAACAAAGGACTGGTGTTTTGTGTTTTTCCAAAGATGTATTGCCACTCTTCAGGATATCTGTCAGAAACCTGTTCCCTTTAAGATCACAGTGCATTCCACTAGGTCTGTGGGGGCCTCTTGGGCCTACAAGAATCAGGCCTCAACTGAGCAGATTTATTGCCACTCTTCCGGATATCAGGGTTTTTCTACAGGGGGTGGCTCATGCTTTCCCTGCCTTTAAGACTCCCACTTCTTGGGACCTTTGACTTTGTTTTATGAGTCTTTCAGAGGCCTCCTTCCGATCCCTTTGCTTCCATCCCTCTGCATCAATTGACGCTGAAGATAGCTTTTCTTTTGGCAGTAATCTTTGTCCGGAGACTAAATTGCAAATTTTGTTTTGAAAACCACCTTTCCTGGTGTTTCATAAGGACAAGGCTGTGGGAGTTCCACATCAATCATCTGAATGTCGTGTGTTCTTTTTGTCCTGACCCAAAGTCTGACCAGGAGAAGCTGCCTTTTTGCAAGGCTGACTCTGTCTTCCCCAAGGGTCCTAGCGCATGTCAGGCTGCTTCCAAGGTCACCGTGGCATCTTGAATCAAAAGTACCATATGCCAGGCGTATGAACTCAGTCAGAAACCTGTTCCCTTTAAGATCACAGCGCATTCCACTAGGTCTGTGGGGGGCCTCTTGGGTCTACAAGAATCAGGCCTCAGCTGAGCAGTTGTTCAAGGCAGTGACTTGGTCCTCCTTGCATACTAATAACAACTTTGTCAATATTCTGGCCTTGGCTGAGGCAATCTTTGGCCTGAAGGTCCTGCCTACTTAGGGACATACGCACTTTGCTATACTGTTGAGTCGTGTTGGCTCTTGTTCTCTGTGCTGTACAAGTTCATTGTCTATTGACACTTACTGCTTGGGTTATTCAGATCCTGGATAGTCCTAGGGAACTCTGGTATCATGGGGACGGATGTGAGGTTGTTTCTCCTTCCCCCACCCCATGGGGAGCTTAATTTTGGTATATCCCCATGGCATCTGTGTTCCATATTGGACATAAGAGAACTGGTGGTGTTTCCTTTTCTCTTTAGTCTCCCACTCAGAGAAAGGGCTTTTGTTGTGGTCTTGCCTTCCTGGGCAGCGGAGTCCTTTTAGAGTGTTGTTTGTTTGTTTTTTTGTAGGTTTTCTTCTCTTTACAATTTTCTTTGTGTGGCTTTGATCACATGATTTCTGGGTAATCGTAGGGGAGAGGATGAGTCAGAGGAGGGAGTCTCCACCCATAAGACTGTCTTTGAGGTGTGTCCTGCCCTCCATGAGGAGGGACTGTAGATAGGTGAATATGATCCATCTAATGTGTTTAAATCGATGCATAGTATGCACAGTCCTTGTTTTGTAGGCCCCCTCAATGATAATTTTTTTTTATCTTCTATTGACAGGTTTTGGCTTAGTTTAAAAATGTTAGGGTTTATTCTTTTAATTTTCAGTGAATACCATAATCTATCCTCTAATTACTGTCTTTACTGTGAAAAGCAGTGTAGGGTATGAGAGAGATATCATAGCATTAAAAAGATGTTCAGGATCTTTCCACAAGATGGTGATGTTGCATTTTTGATAATGTTGTACTGGGCTGGAAGCTGGAGTATGATCAGATATTGGTTGATGGTATGAGCCTGTTAGATTTTTAGATAAAGTTGAGATGTCACCTTAAAACAACATTGGCAGTTTTGCAAAATTAATGTATATTGTGTATGATTTATTTGATTGTTTCCCATCTACTAGCATTTTTATTTTGTGTGCAGCTTTTGTGCTAAGGTTAAAGAGCAACTCTAACCCTTTTGTGTTACATGTAAGAGTTTTATGCATTTCTTATCTCATTGGCCATTAAAGTGTTAAATGCATTTAGCAATCAAGGGGGCAGGGGTTTCCCCACTGCCTCCTCTCCCTATGTTCACACGTGTATCTGTCAGTTTCCCCCAAGCTTCCTTTCCAGAAGGCCTCTAAACACACAAAACTGTGCCATTCCCTATCTCCATTTAACACTTTCATTGACAGAGTTTTTCACCCATCCTGTGTACTAAGAGGTATGCTTACTAGACCTAACCTTTAACTGGAGACCTATAAGAAATATGCATATTTCAGGGATGCACTAAAAGGGATGATGATGATGTTTCAAAATAAAAGCAGCTCCAATTAATCTTCATAGTATATACTGTCCAAGTTGTAGTAATTGAATGATAAAGGATTCCCCTCCCGCCCCTTTTACTGATGTAACACTGCTCACCTCATAGCATTAAAGGGATAGTAATACTTAACCCTTTGAGTGCCAGAGGGGTAAGGAATGCATTGCGTTGCAATGCATTCCGTACCCCTCTGGCACTCAAAGGGTTAAGATGTAAAAAAAAAATATGTTGTAGGGTTTGTCCCAGAATAAAACAAGGGTACTCCCACTGCGAAGAGGATTTTACTAAAAAAAAAAAAAAAAATCATAACAGCTAAAACTTGAATTTTTATGGGTGAAATATCATAGTGGCCTGAACATTTACAGTGGCGCTGTTGCTATACCATCCTGTGAGCTGCTCTGGTCTGTAGACCATAAAACTCCATAGGATGGTATAGAAACAGCGCCACTGTAAATATCACAACTGTGATATTGTACCTAAAAAAATTCTAGTTAGAGCTATTATAATTTTTTAATAAAATATCTCTCAGCAGTGTAAGTACCCTTATTTTACACAGGGGGATAAACCCTACAACATATTTTTTTTACATTTTAAGTATTACTATCCCTTTAAGACCGTCTGGATGGATCTTAGAGAGGGACAATCTTCAGTGAACATCAAAAACCTGGAGGGGAGGTTTTCCTTATGCTCACAGTAAGAAGATTGTCCCTTGCTGTGATCTGTCTGGTCAAGGGACTAGATTCCACATCTGAGGGGGAGGTGGCTTACACTAGGTAAAAGGGGCAGGAGGGGAATACTTTATCATTAATTTACTCTTGAACTACAAATCTGACAGTATTGAAATAACATGCTCCATGGCCAAAACACTATGAAGATTAATTGGAGCTGCTTTTATTTTGAAACATTACTATTTCTTTAAATCTAAGCCATGCAGTATGCATTTTTCATTTGTATTCCCAGTTATAGCTAAACTATTATGTTGACTTAAGCTAGGTTGTATAGATTTGTCTGACCAAAGTAATTTTAATCATTGTAAATAAACTGATAATGGTGCACATTTTACACATAAATACTAACTTAATACGTCCATAATTGTAAGCATTAGAGAGCTGCCATCTTGCCAGCGTTCTGCTTGAGAGGCAGCTCTTTGTGTTAGGGCAGTCAATCATGTCATTAAATCCTTCCCCTTCTTAACCCCTTAACGACCGGCCGATCTGCGTGTCGCTGTCACTTAAGGACCATGGAGCATTTTTTTTTTAAAATTCCGGTTCCAGACTCTTCGAACGGCGTGCAGCCGTGGGGGGAGCCCAAAATTCCATGACGGTCATAGTATGTCATGGGTCGTTAACTCAGATCGACCCATGACATACTATGACCGTCAAGGGTCGTTAAGAGGTTAATGGGGAGCATTCTTGTCTCAGGAATGGAGATTAGTTGGGTAGCCTTGGGGGGGAATCATTCTAACGCCAAGGAGGGATTTACAGTGCTTTTGTTCGGCAGGGCTAGTGCCACACAGAGTGAACAGAGCACATTACCTGCATACTTTAAAGTAAAATATCTACACTTTTATAAATATTTTTTTTAAAAGTACATCACAGCAAACCTTAAAAAAATAAAAAATAAACTAATACAGTGACATGAAGTCACAGGGTGGTGAAAGTTCCTGTTTAAAGGTGCAGTCTTATTGCCTACTCAAGGGTTGAGCATCTGAAGATAGAAAATGTTCCTCCATACAGCAGTGATTATCATCCTTTCTATTTTATGAATTTTCAGATTTCATATAGAAATTGACACATTTCAGATAAAACAAAAATTTGCAATGATGTATTTTATACAGGTAAACTAAAATGCTTATCAAATGTGTATTATAAACTCTACAAGAAAGTCTAAAGTACTTTGCTGCTGATTCCTAGGAGTGATCAGTGAGTGCAATAACTGATTTAACCAACCAGCTGCCAGTCTATATATAACAACCATTTACATTAAAAGAACAATTGTCTTTCAGGATGTGACAAAGTGAAAGGTTCATAAAAGAGTGTGGTTAAAATAAAAAAAAAATATTATACACAGGACCGTGGTGTTACTATTATGTGTGTCCTATGCATGCTTTATAATTGTAAGTCGGATACATCAAGGGTTAAATCTTTTCAGTTCTAGGTGTGTGCAAACTCCTATGGCTTTCAGAGCATTTCGGCCAAATGATTAAGTGCAGGTTAAGCACTAAGGCATTATAAGGTGGTGATAAATCGGAGATGATTTCTAGAGCTATCACTTCTCCAAGTCCAATGGTATTGTATGGAGCCAGGCACTAAGTTCTCCAAATTTGGAGATCTTAGTGCATAGGTTCCATAGAATAACATGGGAAGTGGAGAAGTGATATTTCTAGAAAAGTCATCACCTCTTTATGCCTTGGTGCATAATCTCCAAGGTGTTGGCTACAATGTCATGAGAAGCTGGGAGAAAGGGTGGTTGTCTAATAATGAGGACAGGTATTTTCTACGCTAAACAGCACTATGGTAGCTTCCTTGGTCACATAATAAGTGTTTCTTAACTTTTGTATATTGTTTCAATAGTGTATAAGTAGACATGGCCTTGTTTTTACAAGATGATTTAAAACTGCTTAAGTTTTAAGGTGACAGATCCACTTTAAGCAAATAAATAATCTATTGTACCGCACAACTCATGGGAAATGAAGATCAAGACTCTGGAATTTCCTACTGTATTAGCTACAGCTCTCCCATTCCAAATGGCACCCCACTGACATTCAGTTTTGCTGTACGGGTGCCAGGCACACACAACAATGCCTCTGACAATCTTCTTTGCCCCGACTAAAATGTTTTCAACAATTAATGATATTTAGAAAAGTTAGGGAGTCATACTATTTTGGAAATAAGAGACTACCAACCACACAAAATAAAGGGTCACTTGTCTTTCTCCCCCTGGGCTACTGTGCACACACATTTCCAAAAGGTTGTGCTATAGTAAACATTTCACACATTTGCACTACATTGCACTTCAAATGCTGAAATCTTATTATTATTATTATTTGATTTTTATTTTTTTAAAACTTGAAATGGTCCACTGAATTCATTAACTTCTGCTAGCTCAAGATAAGTAGTAGCCCATTGATGAGGGTTGAAAGAGAAGAATCTGTCCTTTCAAATTAAAGTACGCTAGTCTGGCTAGGTATAGGTGGGGAGCAAGGATCACCTGACTTAGACTCAGGAGTGTCCTCATTTTTCCCCTCTTTCAAAGGACTGTATTTGTCCCACTAACAGCTGGGAGGGGGCTGGCTCTGAAGTGCTCTTTTTAGCCTCCTCTTTAACACCTGCTGCCAGTAGATATGCCCTAGATTTGAATGGCAAGTGATAATGTGATCACACTCCATTAACACTCTTTGAAGCACCTTTTGTTAACCCTTTGGAGTGCCAGAGGCAAAGCAATCTGTTGCGTGCCCCTCTGGCACGCAAAGGGTTAACAAAAGGTGCCAGCTTCATGTTTGACTATAATCTCTACCATATGAATCATCCTGATGCTGCAGGTTGGGTTGAAGCGCCCTTTAAGGAGGCAACATGAGAATTGCGTGCTTTTAAGCAGGACAAGATTATCATGTCACCCTCTTCCTCAAATGTTCCCATAAGGACTGGTAATGTAAAAGTCATTTTTAGGACTCGTACCAGCTGGTCATATTTTTTAAGTATCATGTAATTAAGGTTTTCATTTTTTATTTTACAACTTTCTATCCTTTTTAGTGGCAAACTGGATAAATGCCCCAGTAACAGTCATGATGTGGACTTTTACATATTTTACTAATCATCCAGTTTTTTTCATGCTGTGTATTACATTTTTTTATTCACTTTTCCAAAGACACTGTCCATCCCTTCCATGGAGATGAGATTTACCTGAACTGAATGCCATTTCTACTGGGATATTTGTTTTTCTTGTTCGTTTCAGCAATATACCCCCTAAAAATCATACTTTCCCTTACTTCCAATATGAAACACGGGTACCATGGGGTTGACTCCCTTCTTTTGGAGGGCAGGACACCTCTCAAAAGACAGTCTTATAGGTGGAGACTGTCACTCCTCCAGCTCAACCCTTTCCCCTTGCAATCCCCAGTATGAATGTGTTATGCATTATGAAAGGATTAAGCAGTAGACACTCTTAATTTTAGCTTTATTATTTTTTTGAAACATAAGGGGCTGTAAAGGTTCCTCCATTATATGGGTTACCATTACTTGGCTTCCCCTGCAGTGGATTTACCAGTGTACAGCTACTGGGTGGACCCTTGCAGCCCTATGGAGGGAATCCTGCTGCCAACTTTTCCCTCCTAGCAGAGTCTCTTCAGGCTCTGCTATGCTCAAACTACAATGGTAACCTGAAGAAAGAAGACTGATAAGTAACGCTTTGACTGTCTTGGTTCACATTGTCCCTATCCTGTGCCTCTGCATACATAGGTTTCTCTGAGCCCTTGGGCTCCTGCACTGTTGAGCAAGGATGGCTGCAATTTTGATAGTTTAACCCATTCCCTGCTGTCTGCCGCTTTGGGGTTCTGTGGACCTTTGGCTTTTTTCCCTGTCTTAGATTCCTTTTTGGGTTCCCATCTTATGGTCCCTGTGGGTTTTTGGGTCTTTGGGTGCTTGTCACAGTGCCCAGTTTAGTGCTGCTGTTCTTCTAAGATTGGGTGCCAGCGCCATGGCCATCTTTTCTTTCCATTTACTTCAATGGGCGAACTTCATTGGGGCACCTCTGAACCTGTTTGACATACAGAAGTCAGTGGGCTCTTTCTTCTGGTCTTCATGCCTTTTTTGTCTGGTTCATGTCCTTAGTTTCTTGGGGGCACATGGCAATTCCACAGCTGGAGTGTAGGCATTGTTAGGCAACAACAAAAGAGAAGTCTGCATCTCCCAGAATACCCATTTAGTGGACTTTCTTCAGATTGGCTTCCAGTTTTGTAGTCACCATTTTACTTCTCTTATCCTACGCAGAGGCAGACTCCCCTTGCTCGCTCTCTCTCTCTCCCTCCAGATTAACCCTTCACCTGCCAGATAAGTGATTTTCTGGTCTTTCTAGGGTGAATTATTCATCTGTAGAACTTTTGGTTATTTATACTAGTGTGAGACACTTTTACTGTCAGGATGTCAGATTTTAAGGGACATGGGAGTAAATCCTAAGACTAAGGAATCGGGGGCATCCTTTACCCCCCTTGCTTAGTGTTCCTCATGTCAAACAGGACTTCCTTGAGAGTATTCCAGATCTCTCTGTCCCTCTTTATTGTGGCCTTTTCTACTCCACGGGGCCCTCCAGCACTGATCAAGAGCCAGTTTGGGTCAAACCTCTTTTGTCTCAGTGGCCCGAATTGCTTTCTTCCTTAAAGGGGTTCTCCAATCTTTGAAGCCCCCCACTACCTTTAAATTGTGGCCCCTATCTGTGTTCCTCAGATTCTAGGGGCCTACTCAGAGGAGGAATTGTCAGAAGGGGATGATGATGAGGGGGAATATGAGGATATTGCTTCTTCCTACTCCTATGGGGACTTATGAGCATGACCTCCTTCCCATGGCTGAGGGGCTCAGAACTGTTTAGGAAGACACTTCAGGTCTCTGACACACCTTGTTGGGGGGGTCTTCCTCTGCAGAAATCTTCCCCCTTTCTTCCCCCTTTAAAAATGCCTATTTTTCTTAACCAGATCGTTCTGTGTGAGTGGAAGACCCCAGATAAATGGCTGTCTATCACTAAGAGGTTCTCTAAGCAGTATCCCTTTTCTGAGGCAGCTTTGGTGCAGTGGGTGCCTCCTCTAACCTTTGATCCCCCTGTTTACTGGTTGGCTAAGTCTACTGCTCTGCCTTTGGCAGATGGAGCAGGTCTAAAGGCTTCAGACAAGAAGCTGGATTTTATCATCAGGGCCAACTTTACAGCCACTGGGTTGTAATGGAGACCTGTTTTTGCCTCTGCCTGGGTTAACAGGGCTGTTGCAGTGTGATGTGAACAGCTCATGGAAGCTGTCCATGCCAAGGTTTCTAATGAGGATCTGTTTGTTCTTTTGGCCAACATTAAGGAGGCTAACACTTATGTATCTGAGGCTCTTTTTGAGGTGTGTGGTCCCTGTTTGGACCTGAATTGATGCAGATCACTAGTGATGCTACTGGGGGCAAGAGCACCTTGTTGCCTTAGAAGAATACTGCATAGACTTCAGATGTCTTCCACAGTATTATTTCTTTTTTGTCAAGAGTGCCAGGCATAGCTGTTTCAGGAGACAGTGGGTTCACTGCTGGCAAAGAAGGTTCTGATTCCAGTACCTCCCCCCAGAGCACTGTTTGGGTTTGTATTCCAACCTGTTTGTGGTTGCAAAGAAGGGTGGAGGCTGTCCTCCCATCTTGGACCACACATGTCTCAACAAATATGTAGTGACTGCATGCTTCAAGATGGAATCCTTGCTTTGTCATCACAATGATGTGCCCAGGGGAGTATCTGGCATCTCTAGACCAGTAGGATGTGTACCTACATATCTTTATTCATCCAGACAGTCAACGCTATCTGTGATTTGCCTATGGCTTGGATCATTACTAGTTAACAGCTCTGCCATTTGTCTTGGCTTCTGCACCTCGAGTGTTCACCAGAGTCATGGGGGCCTTAGTGGCTTTCATTCACTCTGGGGCATTTCCATGACACCCTATCTGGACAAATTATCCTAAAGGCTTCTTCAGAGGAGCTCTAGGTCCAGCACATCCAAGACTGTACTTGGCTTCTTGTCCACCACGGGTGGATTCTGAACATGATGAAGTCCTCTCCGGTACCTTCCCGGGTGTTCCTGGGGATGAGGTTCGACACCCATCTGGGAAAGTTTTCTTGCCAGAGGTGAAAATTCTTCAGGTAATGCATGAGGTGTTGCAGGCTCTGGAGTGGCCCTCTGCTGCGATCAGGTAGTACATATGAGTGCTGGGCAGGCTAGTGTAAACACTAGCAGCTGTGCCTTACTCTCCGGTACACACACAGGTGCTTCAATGGCATGTCCTTCAGAGGTGGCTGCACTGACGCAACCTGGAAAAGGGAAAACTCTGTGATACTAGAATGGACTCTGGTCATAACAGTTGCCAGCCTGAGTTGCTGGGGCATTGTTCTGGGGTTCCAGGGCAGGTGGATGACAGAAGAGTCTCTTCAGTCAATCAGTGTTCTGGAACTCGGTGATGCACCTGACCCTTGTGTATGGACCTCACTCTTGGAGGAGACCAGTGAGGGTCCAGTCAGATAATACCATGGCCGTGGCTTACATCAACCGTCAAGGGGGCACTCGCAGTGCCACCACCTGGTTTGAGGTGAGGTGAGTTTGTGGATGGGCAGAAGCCCATGTTTCGGCCATCTCTGCCATGCACATTCCAGAAGTAGAAAATGTGCTGGCAGACTTCCTGTCGCCAAGAAGTCGATTCCAGAGAGTTTGAACCTAATCCAGAGGTGTTATAACTGAATGTGTAACGTTGGGGTGTGCCAATGATATATCTTATGGCCACCAGGGAAAACACAAAGGTTACGACCTTCTGCTCCCGCAGAAGAGATCCTCTGGCCTTCACCACTGATGTAATGTTTTTTCTGTGGAAATTGCACCTCTGTATTCTGCCTGATTTCTTTCATACCCAGGGTACTTGGAAGATCAGGATGGACGGTGCATCCATAATTGTAGTTGTTCATATTGGACTTGGAGGGAGTGGTTTGCAGACCTGGTCAGAATTTCCATTCAGGACCCACTCCACCTTTCTCCCAGACCAAATCTCCTAATTCAGTGTTAGCTGTGGTATGAGTATATGGAAAAGATAGCTTTGACGGCATGGCTGTTGAAGCCCAAATCTTCAGAAGAAAAGGATTCACCACTGAGGCAGTTTCTGCTATGATTCAGGCCTGCAAGCCTGTCTCTTCCAAGGTCAACCATAGGGCACAGTCTGTTTCATTTGTGATGTGTGGACAAGTTTGTGGCCTTGCAGGAGTTTAACTTTCCTTTGGTGTTATCCTTTCTCCAGGATGGAGTGAACAAAGGACTCAGCTTGAACTCATTAAATGTTCACATTTCAGCTCTTTCTATGTTCTTCCAGAGGCGTATTGCCATAATTTCAGATGTAGGTGTTTCTTCACATGGTGTCTCTTGTCTTTCCTGCCTTTAAGGACCCATCTCCACAGTGGTACCTTAATTTGGTTCTCCGTTTGATCCCCTTGCTTCCATTCCTCTGTGTCAATTGATGCTTAAAATGGCTTCTCTTTTTGCAGTAGTCTAAGTCCATGAAGTTGCTGAGTTGCAGGCATAGAGCAAGCCTGTTCTTTCAAAAGGGCAAGGCAGTGCTTGGAACCTCTCAGGAGTATATTTCTAAGGTAGTTTCTGAGTTCCACATCAGGCAAGATATTGTTGTGCCTTCCTTCTGTCTTGACCCTAAGTCTGGCAAGCAGAAGGATCTCCATTTTAAGTATTGCGGTGCCTGAAACCGTAGGTCCACCTCACTGAGCCTTTTTGTAAGGCCGTCTCCCTGTTTGTCATTTCTGAGGGTCCCTGGGCAGGTCAAGCTTGTTCGAAGGTCAGTGTCCTGTTGGATAGTGGCTACGTCAGGCCTATGAGCTCAGAAAGAAACCTGATCCCTTTAAGGTCAAAGAACATTCCGCTAGGTCTGTGGGAGCCTCCTGGGTCTACAAGAATTATGCCTTGGCTGAGCAGTTGTGCAATGTTACAACTTTGTCCTATTTGCAAAACTTTGCTAATCTAACAACTCCCTCTGCTTTAACCCTGTGAGTGCCAGGGATGTATGCAGTGCATTACATTGGATATCTCTTTGACACTCGTTTGTTTTTGTTTTTTTAGGCTTTATAGAAATATTGGCACAGTACAACCATCATGAAACTTCGTATTATACGGTGCAGTATATCTAGTGTGAAGTACATAAAGAGAGCAAGTCAACAATGGCATAATTTAGAATCTCTATTTGAGAGACATTGGAATTTTCTAATTTGGCCTCACTTTGTAAAGCAGCAGGCTCCCCAGGATTTTATATTTTGACTATCGGATGCAGTGTATAACCATATACATATATATATATATATATATATATATATATATATATATATATATATATATATATATATATAATGTAAAATAACAAACATAATAAGTATCTTGTAATACCTTTTTTTTATTGGACTAACAGAATTTTGGAAATTCTGTTAGTCCAATAAAAAAAGGTATTACAAGATACTTATTTTGTTTGTTATTTTACGTCTGCATCACTGGACTAATACGGCTACAATCTCCACTCTAATAAAAAAAAATATATATATATATATATATATATATATATATATATATAAAATATAATACACACTAGCAATGTGGAATGGCGTTGCCTGTCAGGATATATAGGGAATTATGCATACACATGGATGCAAGACAAATGCACTGAGATGCATAAAGAGCAACACAGTCATACACACATACATGCAATGCACAACATGCAGACACACAGAGTGTGATACAGACATGCAACACACACAGTGAGGAACACACACAGAGAAGTGAGTCATAAGGGGGTGACTTATGTGTCCTTGTAATGAGTTTGTGTTTGTACTTATTCCTCCACTGTGGCATTCATTCATATAGTTTAAATGCATGTGGTAATTGCACATACTATGGTAGAAGGTGAATCGTGCTGGCTCCCGGGGTGTGAGTGAGACTGTGGTGGAAGGTGGATTGTGCTGGCTCCTGGGGTGTGAGTGCGAGAGTGAGTGATTGCATGTGAGTGATTGCGTGAGAGTGTGTATATGAGTGAGTGTGAGTGTGTGATTGAGAGAGTGTGATTGAGTGAGTGTGCAAGTATGTGTGAGTGAGAGAATTATTGTGAGTGTGTGTTCTTGTCTGATGTGTTTGTGTCTGTGGTGTAGGAGTGAGTGGCAGCCATTTTGTTTTTTCAGTTACTTGGATAGTGGGGGCAGGCCAACTCCCTGCATGGTTTAAATCACTCCCCCATTAAATCACCCAATGGGAGCAGTAACTCCTCCTTACTTAACACTTTGAGTACCCCTCTGGCACTCAAAATGTTAAGTTATGGTAACATAGCAATATAACACACAGTGGCTCTTCAGTTGAGGCAGCATAGCAATATGCTGAGGGAACAAATTGAAAGTGGTGTTTGAGGCTTGCCCTCTGTAACATACTGCAAAGCATCTCTCTCCCTTTAAGGAGAAAGGGCGGGAAGCAGGAAGTGGAGGAGTGACAGTTGAAAACAGACAGTGAGGTGACTGAAGAGATGAAAAGCGTTAAATAAAAGCGTTGCTATTAAGTTTATCCCTGAGTTTGTAGGTTATGGAAACATTACACTTACCTGTGGGAGGTGACACAGTGTGTATGGAGGGTTACAGTTATATGTGGGAGGTGAAACTGTGTATGGAGGGTTACAGTTATCTGTGGGAGGTGAAACAGAGTGTATGGAGGATTACAGTTATCTGTGGGAGGTGAAACAGTGTGTATGGAGGGTTACAGTTATCTGTGGGAGGTGAAACATAGTGTATGGAGGATTACAGTTATCTGTGGGAGGTGACACAGAGTGTATGGAGGGTTACAGTTATATGTGGGAGGTGAAACAGTGTGTATGGAGGGTTACAGTTATATGTGGGAGGTGAAACAGTGTGTATGGAGGGTTACAGTTCTCTGTGGGAGGTGAAACAGTGTGTTTGTGGGGTCATGATCCTGAGTGAGAGTGTGTGGACAAGGAGAAGTTATTGATATTCCCTACTTCAGGAGCGAGTGGTAGCTATATGTTTTTTTTTGTCAGTTGGATAGTGGTGGGCGGGCTGGAGGGGGCGGGCCAACTCCCTGTATGATAAACATGCCCCCATTGAATCACCCAATAGGAATTGTGTCTCCTAATGAGACATAAATTATGTAATGAGGCATTCTGTTCAATGTGTGTTTGTTTTCTGAGGAGACATAAATTATGTTCTGTGTGTGAGGTACCATAAATTATGCAATGAGGCTTATTCTTTTATATATATACTAGTTGAACAGCCCGTTACACGGGCCACAGAGCCTCTGGCAGCCGGTCGCGGGGCAGTCACGCACAGTGGAGACTGCCCGCTCCTCGGCTGATACAGAGCTGGACGCTCCTTCGGAGCGCCCAGCTCTGCATCAGCCGTGGCGCGGGCAGTCTCTACTGCGCATGACTGCTGCATGCGCAGCAGTGTCTACTGCGCATGTCGGGCGTTACACACAACTTAGTGAATTATTATATAGGATATATATATATATATATATATATATATATATATATATATAGATAATACTAGTTGCAGACAGGACTCAGTTCTGACTTCGGAGCACCCCACTCCGTATGAGCTGCGTCACGGCAGTCTCTACTGCATATGACTGCAGCACGCGCAGCAGTCTCTACTGCTCATGACTGTGTCGTGACAAACTTTTTAGTGAATTATATAGGATATATATATATATAAGAGGATTTTAGTCGTGCCTTTTAAATCCTTTTCTCTTAGTCCATACAGGTTACTGGTAACTCTGGGAGGCGATCCACCCCTTTAAGTAGGCAGGAACATTTCGCTAAATGTATGCAGGGGGTGGAGCCTCCCCTCTCTCCTCAGCTGCATCCTAACCAGCTAGCTCCAGAATGATTTGAGACACTAATAACTGACCAGAAATAGGAGAGAAGAAGACTCCTGTGAGCATGCCCCGAAGGACTCCCACATATTGCCACAGGAGAGCCAAGCATGGTCTCTTGCCAGGGTGGGAGACCAGTAACCTGTATGGACTAAGAGAAAAGGATTTAACAGGTAAGACTAAAATCCTCTTTTCTCTGTCGTCCAATACAGGTTACTGGTAACTCTGGGATGTCCAACCATTAAGTTTCCCAGAGGCGGGAAGAAGGCAAGGACCAGGTGCAAGGCCCCCAAAGTCACCAGGACCTCTATGAACCAACCGGTCAGAGATCCCAACAAAACTGAAGTGTCAACGGACACCAAACAGGGGTAAAAACCCCTAGGAACTTTAACACAGCACACTGAACTAGAGCCAACAGGGCTCAACAGTAAGGAAGCACTAAGAACCTGAGAAGAAGAAGATCCTAGACAGGCAAGACTGCCTCCAGGACCTTCCTCCCGAAGCTGACATCAGCCGAAGCCAGCACATCCACATGGTAGTGCTTCGAAAAGGTGTGCACAGAGGACCAAGTGGCCGCCCTGCACAGCTGATCAGCAGATGCTTGATTATCATAGGCCCAAGAGGCCCCAATGGACCTGGTGGAATGAGCCGTGACCCAAAAGGGGACATGTTTAGTCCTCAATTCGTAGGCCATATGAATAGTGGACTTGATCCATGATGCAATAGTCACTTTGGAAACAGGTCTACCTGCCCTAGGACCCTCAGGAATGATGAACAGAGCATCTGACTTCCTCATAGATTCAGTGCGATGGACATTGAACTTGAGACAACTCACCACATCCAACAAGTGGAGATCTCTCTCCTTGTCAGAGAAGGGGTTAGGGCAGAAAGAGGGCACCACAATCTCCTGATTGATGTGAAACTCGGAGATTACTTTAGGTAAGAACTCCTTAGAGGTTCGAAGCACCGCTTTATCCTTATGAAACACCAGATAAGGTGGTTTACAGGATAGAGCTTGCAACTCCGCCACATGGTGAACTGACACAATCGCCAGAAGGAAGGCCATCTTCCACGTCAAGAGACGTAAAGGAATAGTGGCCAAAGACTCAAAGGGAGGATGTTGAAGAACTCCAAAAACCAAATTAAGGTCGCACTGAGGAGCCGGACTCCAAAAGGCAGGACGCACATGAGCAACGCCCAATTTGTGTAGCACCCTGATCAACATTGGAAGAGGAGGGAAAATGTAGGCCAGGGAGAATGTCTAAGGAATGGACATTGCGTCGGCAGAGCTAGAGAGTCTCTCCACCGAGAGCAGAACGCCGGAACCTTCCTGTTGTGTCTGGTTGCCATCAGATCCACTAGGGGTACCCCCCATCTCTGAGTTAGGAGTTGAAACACCTACGGATGTAGTTCCCACTCTTCGCTGTCAACTGTGTGACGACTGAGGAAGTCTGCCATGACGTTGTCTACGCCTGGAATGTGCACTGTGGAAATGACAGGAACATGAACCTCTGCCCAGGACAGAATGGCCTTGACCTCTAACCAAGCGGCGAGACTTCTTGTCCCGCCCTGTCTGTTGATGTAAGCCACTGCGGTGGCATTGTCGGACTCCACTCGGACTGGACAGTCCTCCAGTTGAGACTCCCAATGGCGGAGAGCATGAAATATTGCTTGAAGTTCCAGAACGTTAATGGGAAGGAGGGACTCCTCCATGGACCACTTCCCCTGAGTGCTGAAGCGACCCAGAACAGCTCCCCAGCCCAAGAGGCTGGCATCCGTTGTGACCTTGGTCCAGTAGGGAATCCGGAAGGATCTCCCTTTAGGAGATTGGAAAGGTCCAACCACCACTCCAAGCTCAACTCGACATGAGGAGGAAGTGAAATTGATAGTTTCTGATGATCTGGTCAGTCCCTGCATGTCTGTATCACAAATCTCTGAAGTTCCCTGGTGTGTGCCATGGCAAATGGAACCGCCTCTATCGTGGAAATGAATTTCCCCACCAGAGAAGACAACTTTGGAACCCGGATCCGATCGTGGGATAGGATCATTGAGACTCTTTGAGCAATTTGATGGGCTATCTCGTCTGGTAGAAACACCATGCACTTCTGAGTATCAAAACAGAAGACCCAGGAAGACCAGTTGCTGGGACGGAACAAGGTCCGACTTGTCCAGGTTCACAATCCAACCATGATGTGTAAGGATTTGAATGCAGGTCTGGACCTGCTGATGAAGAATGTCCGCAGATGATGCTTTCAAAAGTCGTACATGTATGGAGTCACTCTGATGCCGCCCCGATGGAGGCTTATATCAAGGCCCCCAGAACCTGTTGGAAAACCTGGGGGGCTGTTGTCAGACCAAATGGAAGAGCTGAGAATTGAAAATGACCTCTGGCGCGGGCAAACCTCAGATACTGCCTGCTCTGTAGATGGATTGGGATGTGCAAATACGCATCCTGAAGGTCCAGAGAAGCAAGGAACTCCCCCGGAGCCATGGCAGCAATCACTGTGAGCAGAGACTCCTTATGACAGTGAGTCTTCACTACAAAGGAATTGAGATCTTTCAGATCCAAAATAGGGCAGCATCCGCCGTCCTTCTTGGTCACCACAAAGAAGTTTGAATAAAACCCTGAACCCCTGTCTGAAGGAGGTACTGTCCAGAAGAACCTGAATAGCGTCTTCGAACAGACGGCTTCTCTCGACTTCCTGAGGAGAACGAGAAAGATGAAAGCGAAAAGGTGGGAGGGAAAGGAAAGGGATCTTGCATCCCTCTGACACCACCTGTAAAACCCATGGGTCCGGCACTGAATCCTCCCAAATCCCACGGAAGAGGCGGAGAATACCACCCACAGCGGGATGCGGACCCGGGTTCGGTGAGTCATGCCAAAGCAGTCTTGGAAGACTTGGGCTTGGATGCGGCCTTGGGCTTCCATTGCTGCTTGGGCTTGAAGGAGGGACGTGGAGGTGATGGAACCGCCTGGTTCGTCGTACTTGTCTCAGTTTGAAAGGAACGAAAGGACCGGTTACGCTTAAACACAACTTTTTCTTAAAGACCAAGGGCAGAAGAGTACTCTTACCCCCTGTGGCCTCGCTAATTAGTTCCTTAAGTTCAGATCCAAACAAGGAAGTACCCTGAAAAGGCAAAGAAACCAAAAATTTCTTGGAAGCTGTGTCAGCAGACCAAATCTTAAGCCAAAACACATGCCTAGCCACCACAGAAGTAGTGGAGGCCCTTGCCATCATGTGGACGGCATCAAAGGCAGCAGCTGCAGAAACATAATGTTGAGCTTCAAATATATTAGCAAGAAGATGCAATTTCTTTGAAGTAAGCGCATCCTGACGGACTGCCGTAGTGAGCTGTTCAGTCCAGACTGCAATAGCCCGGTTAACCCATGCAACAGCAAAGGCTGGATGCATAGCAGTGCCAATAGAAGTGAAAATGGACTTGAGGGAAACTTCAAGTTTCTTGTCAGTCCAATCTTGCAGCGCATAAGCATCAGAAACAGGGAAGGCAGTAGATTTAGATATGGGTGCTTCCACCTTAGGGGGATGAACCCATTTAGCCATTTCTGTTTCAGAAAAGGGATAGAGTTTAGCAAACTTTCTAGACACTGAAGAGGACTTGTCTGGATTTTTCCATGCGTCAGAAACCAAACGGTCAAGAGTTGGGTTAGGAGGAAGATAAGTAAGGGGCTTTGCAGGCACCTGAAAAACATCAGAGGGAACCTCCTGAACCAATGGAATGTTGAGAGTGGTCAATACAGCTCTGTTCAGGCCCTCAGCAGAGGGTTCATGATCACATTCAAAAGGGTCCCCAACAGACCTGGAAGACTCTATTACTGTACCATCCTCAACATCTGACTCTTGCAACAATTCTTCCTCAGAAGAATCTGACACATCAGGCGCCCCCTGCGGTTTGGGCAGGGAGGATCTGAGTGTAGAGGGGGTCTGACATAATCGAAGAGCCCCCTGTACCTGGAATGGAAAGCGTTGTAGAGTGGACCTAAGGTCCCTAGTCGCAGCCTTAATCTCTTGTACCCAAACTGGCTCAATAGCATGGCTGGAAGGCCCTGGGTTGCTGTCAGGACTTTCAGAACATGTTGGGCATAAGTGACCAGAGAATTCTCTAGGTTGCCCTGAGTGACAGGAAGAACAATGCGCAATGGGGGATACTGATACCCCAGCCTCCTTAGTCTTAGGTCTAGCCCCTAGCTCCAGCGGTATAGACATACTCACAGTGTCAAAATAACTAACTGTACAATAAATCACCCAATTGTAGTGTGTTGGATTAATATTTCACCCCAGAAACGCTAAATATAGACTTATCTGGCAGGCGAAGGGTTAATCTGCGGAGGAGAGAAGGAGAGTCCAGTTCTGCGTAGGATACTTGCTGAGAAAAGCTCACAAAATGGCTTCCGCGACAGGAGCCAATCAGAAAAAAGGTGCGAAATGAGTGCTTATGGGAAATGTAGTTTTTCCCAAAAAGTACCCCAACACACTTGAACTATAAACCGGATGATAGAGCAAGGGTAGACAATTAAAATGAGCCCACTCTGAAGTTGCTGTGTGAAGCGGTTCCAGAGATAAGTCCTAGACAGTGTAGACCCATAGATAGTAAATGGAGCAATGGCGTCTATGTGGTAAAGCACGCCTTAAAGGAGCGGAACATAAATTTAATAAAAGTTAAACCATAAAGTAAAAACATGAAAAGCATACAGGGAACATGTGTGCATAATAAGAAAACACTAACCCAGTAAGGAAAGTGTCAGAAAACACCATTAAACGTGTCAAACCAGCAAACAAAGGGTTAAGTTACCACAAAAACCTGCTCCAAATACCAAACAGACATACACATATATACCCAATGAGTGCAGGAGTGCGCAATGAAAACTCCCAAATACAAGGCCAGCGAATGGGCACTGTGGGACAAGTGGACCTGCAGCACTCAAAGGGTAGCTCACCTCTCCTGCAGATCTTCTGTCTTCAGGTTACCATGTAGTAAGAATTACCTCAGTGGGTAATCCATGGGGAAGCACTTGTACCCAAGATTTTCCCCCTCAGGGCATAAGGTCCACCAAAAAGCACCTGGACACTGAGCTAGCTGCTTTGAAGGGCATTTGTCAGTCATGGTAACCCGCCTAATGGTGGTATTCCATATCTGACAGAAAAATAAAAAAGAAACTAAAACTAACGAGAGATGTTCTCCACCTGGTGTGTTCACACCCAGGAACAAATCATTCTAGAGCTAGCTGGCTAGGATGCAGCTAAGGAGGGAGGGGAGGCTCCACCCCCTGTATACATTTAGAGAAATGTTCCTGCCTACATAAAGGGGTGGATCGCCTCCCAGAGTCACCAGTAACCTGTATTGGACAACAGAGAAATATAAATTTCTCTGTCATCCAATATAGGTTATTGTTAACGTTGGGTAGGCGACCGCCCCTTTAAGCAGGCAGGAACAATTCTTGAACAGAATGCTGGGTGGAGTCTACCTCCTCTCCTTAGCTGCATCTAGCCACTTCCTCTCCAGAAAGATTTGTTCCTTGATGAAGATACAGGCAAGAGAACAGTTCTGCTATAGTTTTAGCTTATTTTTTGTTTTCTGTTAGATATGGAATACTACCATTAGGCAGATTACCATTACTGACATTCCCTAGTGGATAGCTCAGTTTCCATGCACTATGGTGGACCTCTTAGCCCTGGGGGGGAAATCTTGTTTGGCAAGTTCTTTCCCTAGGAGTTGCCCACTGAGGCTTCTTTATACATGGTAATCTGAAGACAGAAGACCCTGCTGAAAAGATGAGCAACCCTTTGAGTGCGGAGGTCCACTTGTACCACGTCTCTTCTCAACACAGAGATCTCCTTTAGAGTTCCTACTACATACTCCTGCACTCATTGGGTATGTCTGTTGGTGGTTTGGAGCAGAGTTTCTGTGGTAACCCTTTGTTTGCCTGTTCACTTTTTTTGGGGGGGGGGGTTTCACACTTTTCCCTTTAAGGTACAGTGTTTATTTGACTTAACATGTTTTCTAGTGTTTTTACAACTTTTTTTTACCTCAGTGTAAAATTTTGAAAATTTGAGTTCCGGCACACTTTACTGCATAGACGCCATGCTCCATTCACCTCTATGGGACTTTAGAGTTGGGACATATCTCTGCAACCGCAACTTCAGAGACAGCTCATTTTGTTTGTCTCCCTTTGCTCTGTTATCCGGTCAATGTTCTGTGTACTTTGGGAGGCTCAGGGGGCTTCAGGCACTGTTGGGGTACTGTTTTAGGGAAAACTACATTTCCCATGAGCGCTTGAATGGGTTTTTACTCTAATCTGTTTGTGGTTTCCAAGAAAGACAGAGGCCGTTGTCCAATTTTGGACCTCAACGACCTCAATTCCTTTGTGGTCAAGACTCATTACCACCAGGAGTCCGTGTGGACTGTGATCGCGGCCACGTCTCCTGGAGAATTCCTTGCTTTTCTGGACCTTCAAGATGCATACCTGCATATTGCCATCCATCCAGAGATCCGTCAGTACCTCCTGTTTGCTTGCGACCAAGGGCATTTTCAGTTTTCTGCTCATCCCTTTGGTCTTCAATTGCGTCCTGGGAGCATTAGTGACTGTCCTCCATTGAGACGGCATCAGAGTCATTCCTTACATGGACGACTTTCTTCTGAAGGCCCCCTCTCCGGAACTCCTCCATCAGCAGGTCAAGGACTGCATTCATGCACTGATCCATCACAGATGGATCTTCAACATGGACAAATCGTACCTTGTACCATCTCAGAGACTAGTCTTCCTGGGTCTCCTCTTCGACACCAAGCAGGGTGTGTGTTTCTCACGGACGAGGTAGCTCACCAGAATGTCCACAAGGTGTCTGCTGTTCTGGCTCATGATCCAGTCCCGGGCAAGAAGCTGACCTCACATAGAAGCGGGTCTGTTTGCCATGGCTCACACCAGGGAACTTCAGTGGTTTGTGATCCATGTGTGCAGGGGACAGCAGGATCTGTTGAAAATGTTGGTGTCTCTCCCTCTTCACGTGGAGCTGAGCCTATTGTGGTGGCTCAGCCTCTCCAATCTGCTGAAGGACTGTCCCTTCATGATATCCCTCTGGACTACGGTGACGATGAATGCCAGCCTCTCCGGCTGGGGAGCAGTTCTGGGGCACAGCAATGCCCAGGGTTGGTGGTTCCCGCAGGAATCTCTCCTTCCCATTAATGTGTTGGAGCTTTGGGCGATATTTCATGCTCTTTGCTACTAGACGCGTCATCTGGAGGGATGTCCAGTCTGACAACGCCACGGCCGTGGCTTACATCAACAAGCAAGGCGGTACAAGAAGTCTCACTGGTTGGTTAGAGGTCAAAGATATTTATCCTGGGCAGAAGAACATGTTCCTGCCATATCCGCAGTTCATATTCCAGGCATAGACAACGTGCAGGCAGACTTCCTGAGTCGACACACAGTGGACAGCGGAGAGTGGGAACTGAATCAAGAAGTATTCAACCTCATTGTTCAGAAGTGGGGACTTCCTTGCATCGACCTGATGGCTACAAGGCACAATCGTAAGCTTCCATTGTCTGCTCTCGCTGGAGGGACCTTCTAGCTGTGGCAATGGATGCCATGTCGATTTCATGGCACTTCCCTCTGGCGTACATCTTTCCTCCCATTCCCATGCTACACAGGGTGTTGTGGAAATTGCGACTGGAGTGCTCTCCAGTCATTCTGATTGCTCCGTACTGGCCTCGTCAAGCTTGGTTTCCGGAGCTCCTGGATCTCTCCGTGGCGGAGCATTTTTGGGTTCCCCGCCGTTCTGATTTCCTTCTGCAGGGGTACCTGTGGAAGGAGGGTGTGGACTGTCATCTGGGTTTGACGGTGTGGAAATTGAATCCTTAGTATTGAAGAAGGTTTTCTCTTCTGGTGTGGTGGCCACTATGCTTAGTGCCCGCAAGCCTACCATATTGTCTAGTCTACCTTTCTCTCTTGGTGCGCTTATAGGGATTTATCCAAGGAATTTGATCTTCCAATGGTCCTGTCCTTTCTGCAGGATGGAGTGGATAAGGGCCTCAGTTTCAGTTCCCTTAAGGTTCAGACTTCTGCACTCTGTCTTCTTTTAGAGACGTATCGCTATCCTTCCTGATGTCAAGGTTTTCTTTCAGGGCATTGCTCATACTCGTCCTGCCTTTAAGAGCCCTATTCCTGAGTTGGATCTTAACTTGGTTTTGGGTGTCCTTCAGCTCCCTCCATTTGAGTCGTTGGCTACCATTCCTATGCACATGCTGACTCCTGGCGATTGTGTCTGTTCGCCATGTAGTGGAGTTGCGTGCCCTCACAAGGACAAGGCGGTTCTTTGCACTTCTCAGGAGTTTCTCCCGAAGGTGGTTTCTGACCATATTAATCAGGAAATTGTGGTGCCCTTTTTCTGCCAGGACCCTACATCTGACAAGGAGAGGGATCTTCACTTCTTGGATGTGGTGCGATGTCTTAAGTTCTATGAGTCTGTTCGCCAGTCTGATGCCTTGTTCGTCATTCCTGAGGGTCCCAGGGCAGGGAGACCGGCATCAAAGGTGACCATAGCGTCTTGGATTAAGTCTACTATTCATAAGGCTTATGAACTGCGGAAGAAGACTGTTCCATTTAAGGTTTCGGCTCATTCCACTCGATCCATTGGGGCATCTTGGTGTAATATTTGTCCGCAGGGAACCCTAGATGGCAAGTTAAAAATGATAACTGAAATATATCTAAGGGTTAACCGTGTGGACACGTTTACATCATGTGAAATGGTTAAAGTTCACTGATGGTGGTCTTTCATTCTTTTATTAATTGATTGTTTTGTTACCATTTTGATCACATATTGTCTGTAAAGTGATTGTCATCTCGTAGTATAATAACACCTTTCTTCTCGGTCCAGGTTTTAAACTTATTTTAAATTAATGTCTACGATTTGGTTATCATAATAAAGGTGTCTATTTGGACTTTATCATTTTTCATACACGAATTATAATTGATGATGGTTCATGTTAAATTGGGTTGTCCTCCTGCCTACTGAATTTGTAGTCCATTAACAAATTTATTTTCATCATTCGTTAATGGTGTGCTGTGTTTGACTTCTCTGTGATCCTGAGGCTTTGCAGCATACACCAAATGTTAGGGGTGATTTTTGCCGCTTCAGGGCCCGGTGGGCTCGTTCACAGTAATTATATGTATTGGTCTTCTATATAAAGAGAGAATTTCAATGGAAGGGGTTAATTCCCTTGAGTTTGCAGTATCGGTCTGCAGAATGAGAGATCCAATCCCGCATCATCATTGGACCTTCATCAAGGTGATTGGTGGTGATTTATTTAAAAGTCCAAACAGACACAATGAGAACCCCATGTCATGAGTAAGTGCTTTAAGCGTGAAATGCGTTTATCTGTGAGGGACCGAGATTATACACTTGCTGGTTTAATCTACACTCCT
The DNA here is from genome assembly GCA_037306005.1 of Rhinophrynus dorsalis. Classification (NCBI taxonomy): domain Eukaryota; kingdom Metazoa; phylum Chordata; class Amphibia; order Anura; family Rhinophrynidae; genus Rhinophrynus; species Rhinophrynus dorsalis. The sequence continues at coordinate 241,856,574 of CM074724.1, read as the reverse complement.
CATAAGTCTCTCCTCCATTATCTTGGAATTCAGGATGTTGTTAAGGTATTTACTATTTTATATGTTTCAAGAATAAAGTTTCAATGTTTTTATTACATTGCAGTGAGTCTGTGTGAGCGACCTCTTTGAATTTTATGAATTTAATACGAGGGTTTATTGGAGAGTACTCCCATATCGCTTGATACTGCACTGCAAGATTTACCGATCTGGAAATTCTTGCAAATGCTTAATTATATTAGCACCTAAAGGGCTGAAGAAGCAGTTTGTATGTTAGGTCTTAAAGTAATAGAAGTTTGAGCCACTGATTACTTCATTATTGTGCGTCTTGGGCTTACAAGAATCAAGCCTCACCTGATCAGTTGTGCAAGGCTGCCACTTGGTCATCTGTGCACACTTTTTCTAAGCACTACAGCGTTGATGTGCTGGTGTTGGCTGATGCCAGTTTGGGACGGAAGATCCTAGAGGCGGTTTTGCCTGTCTAGGTTCTCCTTACGTCTCTTCAGTGTTCCTTCACTTTTGAGTCCAGTTGACTCGAGTTTGTGTGCTGTGCTACGTTCCTGGTGTGGTTATGCACCGGTTTTGTGTCTGTTGACACTTCATTGTTGTTGTTGAGCCGTCTATGATCTGATGGTTCATATAGGCTCTGGTGACTTTGGGGGCCATGCTCCTGGTCCTTGTCTTACTTCCCACCTCTGGGAAACTTAACGGCTGGACATCCCAAAGTTACCAGTAACCTATATTGGACGACAGCGAGAAGAGGATTTTAGTCTTACCTGTTAAATCCTTTTCTCTTTGTCCATATAGGTTACTGATCTCCCACCCTGTCAAGGGACCATGCTTGGCTCTCCTGTGACCAAACGGGGAGTGCTTTCGGGTTCATTCTCACAGAGTCTTCTTTTCCCTTCTTACTACCTAGTTGCTAGTTAGTGTCTCAAATTTTTCTGGAGAGGAAGTGGCTAGATGCAGCTAAGGAGAGGAGGTAGGCTCCACCCAGTATTCTCTTCAAGAATTGTTCCTGCCAACTTAATGGGGAGGTCGCCTACCCAAAGTTACCAGTAACCTATATGGATATGTTGATAGCTATATGTTGATAGGTTTATTTAATTTTAAAGCTACCTTAGGGTAATTAGTCCTTTTTAAAGTTTTATTCTGCCCTTGGGTATCCTTTTGAAATGTAGCACACTGCTTTGCATGAGACAACAGGGCTGCCGGCTGCATGCAGGTGCAGGCTGCCTAACTCTGCGCTGTCAGATACATTATATGCTGCCCCGGGTTGTTGCTATTGTACTTATTTGCCTTTTAATTGGTGTGCCATGTATCTACACTTTTGACCTGTATATACAGCTTGTGTTGTGCTGTATCTTTTGTATCTGTCAGTAAACTTCTTTTCAATAAAAAAAGGACAGGGCAGCAAGGAATATATCTAAATATTCAGCAACCCCTATGAACATGTCACGGCTGAATTATTACAAGTTACAAACAAAATAAAATCTGTGGGTTTTGGTGCACATAAATGTATCTGTATTATGTATATATTGTCACTGGTTGTGATAGTACTTGGTAAAGGACAAGAAGAAAAGTGGATTGAAAAAAATATTGTATTCATTCAGTGAGACATTAGCCTCTCAAACATGCAAGTTTCCCACTATAAGTTGTGTTATGTAAGCTTAGTATGAGCTATTGATCTATCTACACTTCTCTTTGTATATAGCATTATGGAACTTATTATCAAACAAGCTCTGAATCCCTGCAGGCTGTCAACCTTGGGCTATGCTCATATACCGGTTATGGAGATTGGATGCAAAAAAATAAAATGTGTTTTAATTAATTTATATGTATAGCAATGCTTTGGCTTGGAATCAGTGAGTGAGGGGGAGAACAAGAGTTATCTGAGGCATCGCAAAGAGCAAATGGATGTTCAATCTAGTCCCCTCTAGCAGTGAAAGTTAACACTTTAAGGACCAAAGAGTATGAAACATTGCTTCACAACCCCATCTAATCCTTAATGCTTTCAGTAATGACACATCACATTCTGTTGCTTCGGTTGAAGGCGTGCCATTTAAGGACGTGACATGAGAATCTCCTGTTGGTATGCAGGGCGAGATCGTCATGTCGCCCTTTTGATCACTGTGACCTGCTTAATGTGGCTGCACAATCTTTGCACCGCACCATTTTTAAAGGCAACCCCGCCCTTGTCTTCTCACCCAATCATTCATATCTCTCCTTCTCCTAAAAAAAGATGACATAGTTGACAGCACGAGAGTGATACTACTATCCATCTCTGTTGTTTCTCCACATTATATACACAATTGATGTCATGGCTATTCTTATCACAGCACCATTCATCATCAAGATTCAGAGAAACGACTGTCAGTCAGGTCCTGATATACTATAAGGGAAAGTGCGTGAATAAAGGTTTAAAAACAGCAAGCTCTTAGAGAGAATGACTGACATTTGGCTGATACATGAAACAGAACAAACCAGCTGTGCCAGAGTGTACAAAGAAATTCCCTTGATTTAAATAGCTCTTTTAACCATTGACTGGTTAATGCGTTGGGGACCTGATACCTAACCTTTAAGGATTAAAAACGATTTAAATCAATTGGAATTTGTGGAAATGTATTTGGAGCTGGTTTGCTCTAGAACAGAGGTTCTCAAACCGTGCCCTCGGTGGCCACTAACAGGCCAGGATTTAGGAATTTCCCTGCTAGAACACAAGTGTTTTGATCAGAGGCTCAGTCATATTGATTAACTCATCTGTGCTCTTAAAAGGTAATTCTCAAATCCTGACCTGTTAGTAGCCACTGAGGGCGCGGGTTGAGAACCACTGCTCTAGAACACAGATTATCAGCTCCAGTCCTCAAGGAAATTCAGAACCTGTTCTGCTGGTGTGTTCTGAGGACTAACTTTAAGAAAAAACCTCTTTAGACTTCTGTTAATGGATATCTCATAGGACTCCATGAGGATCTAACATAAAGCTAAAGCCCCTTCCCTCCACTCCTAAGCCAGATTTCTCCTGTCACTCTTAAAGCGGAACTACACCCCTATAAGATGTAGCCTCAATTAGAGTGCTATAATCCATTATAACGCGCTGTGTATTCAGGCACGTGCACACACAGATACCAAGGGGGGTTTGAGCACCTGCCCTTTTTGTCCAAAGTGCCCTCGTGCCCTTTTTTTAAATATAGATTTTGAATAAATAATTAGAAGTGCCCTTTTTTCATTTGAGCCCCTGCCCTCCAAAATGTCTGTGCACGTCCCTGTGTGTATTTATTTTGTTTTTTAAACGTGTTATTAAAGAATAATCACTAACTGTAAAAGGTACCTGGTGATGTCTTCCCCCCGGAAAAGCGCATTGCACATATTGTCACAGAGCAGATTGGCTCTCTTGCAACTCCCCCCGGCTACACGAAAACACGTCATTAGCTTTAGATTTTCCTACTGGTCCGAGAATCTAAAGCTGATGACGTAGGTGTTTTCGTGTATGCTGGGGGGAGTTACAAGAGAGCCGATCGGCTCTGTGCTGACATGCTCAATGCGCTTTTCTGGGGGAAGACATCACCAGGTACCTTTTGCAATTAGTGATTATTCTTTAATAACACGTTTAAAAAGCAAAATAAATACACAACGCGTTATAATGGATTATAGCACTCTAATTAAGGCTACATCTTATAGGAGTGTTAGTTCCGCTTTGAACCTTGTCATGTCCCCCTTTCCTTAGCTCTGCTACTTAATGGGGGATTCATGAGCCTCTCTAGAGTCATCCATTTTTTTGTGCACAATAAAAACATATTAATAGATGTGCATTATGTATTTAAAGAATGGCTTTTAGCTAAACATCCCAGACAAGCAGGTGATGCATCACATTCCAGTCTGTTCCAAATCAGTTTGTAGAAGTGAACTCTATCAGCAATCCAAGGCCAGATCAGCAGTGAGTGATTGCAGTTAGGCATTTTTAGCCATGGGCTGTTCTCTTTATTGCCAAACATTATTATCTATTAGAGGGAAATATTTTATATGCTGACATATTGACAAGTTTCTCATTTACAAGCTCCAGAAACGCACCTTTATTTTTTAACAAACAACTGCCAGTAAGAATAAAATGTAAAGTTTTTTTTTCTTTCTATGCTCAACAGAGACCAAAATAGCTACTAATAAAGCTTTTCAGGTCATGTGCACAAAGTAAAATGGTGTAATTACAAGGTAACTAAGTGCACCATAGACAAACAAAACCCCTGTTGATTTCAATGGTTCTTTTAGTCCTATGAAAGCTAGACGTTTTCAACCAATTTGGCTGGAAAACTCTCGCATTCAAGTGGGTAAAAGGTCCCTGTAACATAACCATTCAAGTGCCAGAAAGGTATCCAACACATTACATTGCAATGGGCTGGATACCTGCTGGGCACTCAAAGGGTTAATAGGGTTTTTATTTTCTACCTATGGTGCAGTTTTTTGAATGTCCAACAAAGATATAAATACCTAGAGTTATTTGAGACCATATGCCGAAATAAAAATGTAGTAATTATGGGGTAAGCCCACTGCATCATGGGAGACAAATAGCAATTCCCAAACTGACCCTTGATTTAGAAGAGCCTTATGTCCCCACTAGATTACATACACTAGCATGTGGTACTATGCATGAATATCTCCTTAAGCATGCATTTGCTAACATAACCCCTTAAAGACGTGTGACATACCAAGACCATCACGTGTGTCCGGGAGTTTAAGATCGGTGACGGTCCTGGAATGCCACGGAAGTTTGTGATCACAGAACACGGTGGTCAAAAACAAAAGTGGCATGATCCTCTAGAGCACCCCTCCCTCAGACAGCATCATCCTTAAGGGGTTAAATGTGAGCAGGCAATGTACTAAAGCAACGGGGAATGCAAGCAGGGTGCTGGATTGTATAGCTACGGCCATTAGTAGCAGAAAGAGAGAAGTGGTCATGCCACTCTACAGATCGCTGATTAGACCTCACTTAAGTGCTTGATCCAATTCACAGGACTAAAAGTGTCATTAGGACAAAAATGATTACCTTACAGTACAAGCACAGTGCTACAGTCAGAATACAAATGCCCTACCAACTGGAACCACAACGAGCATTGGGACACAGAAGCTAACTTGTGGCTCAACATTCTTTGTGTTTTTTTCAGTCCCGTAACACGCTAAATAGCGTCTGAAATGGGAAGATCAAAGGAAACCAGCTAACGCTCTCTTGGTATTTGTCACATGAGCTGCAAACACAGTCTCCTTCCCCTTGGCCCTACACTACCCCTAACATGAACAAGAAAGTGGACCTATAGTAGCCCTAACATGATCCTATCACCCAGAGTTAGAACACCTACCTGTCATCCTGATGTCCAGCGAGGTCTTCTGCACCCTGATTGTTTTCTTCAATTATTGTGCTGTAGGCTTCTATATTCTTCTCTTTTCATCTTCATCTGTGCCCCTCTTCCTTCTTCTTTACATGTAGTGCTGAGCCTGCAATAAAAAATATAGTTAGTAAAATAAATCTTTCATTAAACATATGCTACTGCTGGCTGCAGCAGGAAAAAACAGCAAAAAAAAAAATCCTTGTACCTTTTGGGCCGTTGCCCAATACAGCTGAGGGAAATTTTAACGGGGACTGCCTTTTATATGGCCAGTCCCTTTTCCAATTGCCCCCATGCTCTCATTGGCTGGGATGTGGGCTGTAACTACTGCTTCCAGGCAATCGGCTTCTAGCTGAAGGGATTACTCAAAGTCCTGGAAGCTGATTGGCTGGGAGGTGTGATTACTGCAGGGCACATTCCGTGCCCTGCATAACCCCACATCCCAGCCAATAGGAGCATATCAATTAATTTGAACAGGGACTGGCAAATAAAAGGCAGTCCTTATTCAAATTACCGTCTGCATATTGGGCAATGGCCCAAAAGTTACGAGGAGCGGGATTTTTGCTATTGTTTCCTGCAGCAGCGAGTGTTTAATGAAATATTTATTTTATGAACTATAATTTCTTTTTACAGGTTCAACACCGAGTTAAAGGAAGAGAATGAAGAGGAGCACAGATGAAGAAAGAAGGTGGAGATGACAGATAAAGAACATAGAAGAGGATGACCGATGAAGAAGAAGAAGCAAGAAAAAGAAGATAGAAGTTTACAGAAGAAGAAGAACAAGACCTGGGTGCAGAAGACCCCACTGGACATCAAGATTACAGGTAAGTGTTCAATTTTTGTTGTTGTTATTTTTTGACTTATTAACCCTTTGAGTGCCATTGGGGTATACAATGAGTTGCATACCCTTCTGGCACTCAAAAGGTTCATTCTTTTTTTAATTCACGCACATTTTTAAGAACCCTTTGAGTGCTAGAGAGGTATGCAACACATTGTTTACCAATGCATTGCGCACCTCTCTGGCATTGAAAGGGTTTCTTATTTATGCTTTACACATATTTTTAAAACCCTTTCATTGCCAGATGGGTATGCAGCACATTGCTTTGCAATGCATTGCATATCCCTATGACACTGAAGTGGTTACTTATTTTTACATTACACACATTTATTCAGTACTTTGTATTGATATCGTGCTTGGGGTACATATCAATACTTACACTGCACTTACACGTCTGTGGTTAGGCACACGTGTTAGGGGACTCCAGGCCAACTTTTTTTGCCAGTGAGTTTTGGGGATAAAGTAGAGTCCCTTAACATGCATTAGTAGCCACCACATGTAATTGCATTGCAAATTCAACTTCCCTTACATTACTTTCTATGGGTGCAAATTTAGCACCTGACCTGCATTTTTTTCGTTTTGTAATGTGTCATAGTACAGGTAACTGCCTACCTGACTGTGCCTTAAAGTACTGACGGTAATTTATTTTTTTTGGAGATGGGGATTGGATCGAGTCCCTAGAGTATTGTGTACAGTACTGAAGACCCTATCTCCACAACATATATAGATATAATGGAGACAGTCCAGAGAAGGGCTACTAAAATGATGAATGGTTTACAGGATAAAAAATATCAGGACAGACAAAAGGATGTGAAGATGTATAGCTTGAAGGAGAGAAGAGGGGAATATAGAAAATAAAGAGATTCAACAAAGTATAGAAGGAAAGTACATTTCGAAGGAGTAGAAATGTAAAGACAAGGACATAGTCTCAGATTAAAAGGACAGACGCTTAGATGTAATATAAGTTTTACTTCACTGACAGGTTGGTATGTATGTGGAGTAGTCTACCAGCAGAAGTGGTAAAGGTTAATACAGTGAGGGAATTTAACACCTTAACAACCAAGGCATCCGGGAGCAGGCGGCTCTAGAGGACCACAACACTTTGTCTGGGATCGCAGAGCAGCGTGAAATTGCATTGCAATCCCAGAATTCCATGATCTGCCAGGACCGTCACCAGTCCCTAACACACATCAACCAATGACGGTCCTGGCACATCATTGGTCATTAAGGGGTTGAGTACACATGACATAGGCAAAATGCTATCTTGAGCATAAAACAAGACCAAGGACCAAATAAGGTATGCGGTTTTTATAGTCGGAAAAATGGGCAGACTAGATGGGCCAAATTGTTCTTATCTGCCGTCAAATTCTGTTTCTTTTGGCTAACATAACACACAGGCAGTTTTTAATAAAAATTCCAAATATACAAGCTTGAATCAAGTTGATAGGTCCTCTTTAAATCTGCTGGAATTTGGGGAATTTTGTATTCAGAATTGCTTCACTTTTCTTTAATATATTAGCCTTCTAATGATTATTTTTATTATTATTATTATTCTTTATTTATATAGCACCAACTAATTCTGCAGCACTTTACTAATGAGCAGTGTTTTGGTTCCTGGATTACATAAAACCTTTTTCTAGCCTTAGCCCCGTTTTGCACTAAAGATTTGGAGGCAGATGTAAAGTAATGGGTACCTATCTATCACATAAAAATATTGAGAATTATGACAGTTGGCTTCAAAGCAGATAAAATGTTGATCCAGGGAAATATCTGAGTGCCACTTGGAGTCATTTTGAACAGAGACTGGCATATAAAAGCCAGTCTCTGTTCAAAATTCCTTCAGTGGGACACGGCAATGGCCCATTATGTATTAAACAAGGAGTCTGTGACTGTAAGCATGCCTGCCACTGCCAGGGGAGCCAGCGGCAGCCGGCATTTATCAGCAATTTGGATCATTTTTATCCAGGCACTATAAGAATTCATATTACTTTGAAGAGAGATGCCACACTTCTTTTAACCCTTTTAGCGCCGGAGGAGTGCCCCTCTGGCACTCAAAGGGTTAACTGTGGCATCTCTTGGGGGCATTTTTTTATTTCAAAAAGAATCTCATTGGAAGATTTTTAAAACCGTATTTAATGAAGAAAGAAGAGTAGAAGGAGGGAAGAGAGAAGAAGAAGATGCACAGTGGATAACAGGTAAATGTTATATTTCTGGCTGCTAGGATAGTGTTAGGGGTAGTATTATTTAAGTGTCATGATAGGGATGGTGTAGGGTTAGTGTATGGGAAGTGGGAGTAGGGTGACTGTTTTGAGCTCACTGTGTCAAACAAGAGTTGGCTTTTTTCCCTTTGATGTCCACGCTATTTAGCGTGAGTTGTGGGAACAAAAATCAACAACAAGCATTTGGCCACAATGTGTGTTTCAGCCACTGACACGTATGGCCCACTCAGTGTTTTTTTTTTTTGTTTGTCTTTTTTGCCTTACCGGTTATCGGGCCCCCAATTGGTAGAAACAAATGTTTAACAGATTGTAGCTCAGAATGTGATAGCCCCTAGCTAAAATAAAAGGCTAACAGAAAAAATATATATAAAAAACTGAAGCTAGAATTGGACTCCATGATATGGTCAACAAGCGTAATAAAATCTAAATCTGGAAGCCTTTTGGATATTATTGTTGGGTAACTTATGATACTGAAAAATTTTAATTTTTAACATGTTAACTATTGGATGAACTTGGATGCAGTTCAGTCGAGGTTGCCATTGTTTTGAATAGAAGGTTTTCATTATAGATTAGGTGAGATAATCTCTCCAGTGCCATTTTGCCACAAAATTTTGTTTCCAATTTTTTTTTTTTTAAACATTGAATGCTAGGTACATCTCTAAAGCTTGCAAAGCATTCAAAGGGCTCACACATTGCATTGTGAAGTATTGGATTCCTTTCTGGCTTCACAGGGCTAAAAGCCACAATTAAATCATTGGCAATTTTTATTTGTCCTCTATGATTGGTGTTGCCAGATTCCCCCTTTAAAAGGTACACTTATGAATAGTGCATACTGCATGTGAAAAAGTGCAGCCTCATAGTGATCACTGCAGCATGCATTATTTATTTATTTATTATAAATGTTAATTTTTAACCCTTTGATTGCCAGAGAGGTACAGAACGCATTGCAAAGCAATGCGTTCTGTACCCCTCTGGCACTCAAAGGGTTAAGGGATAATCTGCTGGATCCCTCCCTATAGTGCTTTTGGGTTTTCCATTTTTCTTTTCTTTTTTTTTTTTTTTTTGCTATAAATGTTAATTTTTAAATGGCTGATCTGCCTGAACCCTCCCTATAGTACAGTTGGTTTTTCCATTTTTCCATTGAACATAGTGCCCATCAATTCAGTCTGAAATGGTTCTCAAGAGAATTGTTGATTAGTATAGTATAGCATGTCCACTGAGGCAGACATTATTCTTTCTGCAGCCTTGGAATCGTTTATCAAAACATCATGTCTACCTCCATGGATATCCGGTAATAATGATTCATTATGTAAAACCAATCCACACAAAATTGATTTGTAGATCACATGAGTTTATGTCCAGGTTAAAGGGATAGTAATACTTCGTTTTATCTTTATTTTATTTTGTAGGCATTAAAAAAACATGAAGAATGATATAAGTCTTATCTCTCAAACCTTTATGGTTTAAGAGCTATTCACAAGCAAAGTTTACCCTCCCGCCCCTTTTACCTAGTGTAAGCCATCTCTTCTCAGATGTGAATCTGGTTGTAAGACCAGACAGATAACAGCAGGGGACATTCTTCTTACAATGAAAACAATGAAAGCCCTTCCCCCCTTGACAAGTTTTTCAGCTTTTTCCCTTATCTTAATTGAAGATTGTCCCTCTCTGCAGTCTACCTGGGCACCTCCCTTCTGATCTGACTGAACGGGGAGGGGGGATACTTTGCTTGTGAATATCTCTTAAACCGTAAAGGTTTGAGAGATAAGACTTATATCTGTCGTCATGTTTTTTTAATGCCTACAAAATAAAATAAAGATAAAATTAAGTATTACTATCCCTTTAAAGACGAATTAACACCTGCCCAACTTACCTTACTATGATCAGAAAATTCTAATGGAGCCTACCAATTTTACTCTTGCACCTTTCTAAGAATTAACAGCTTCAGTCAGTACTTGAGTAATGGCCATAGAATCAGACATATTAGTTGCTAGCAGGCCCACAAGACACAACCTTTGCCTACTGCACTGTGCTCCCATCTTATCCTTTAAGGGTGATTAGGTGTATGTACTGCTTGCTTCAGCTGAACAAAAACTGCAGGAGAGAGATTATATCCTGAACAAACCTTCAAGGTCAAAGTTCATAGGAAAGATTATGATTTTCTGGCCATAGTAAGGCAATGAGAGACGCTAGTAGGAGGTGTTAGTTCTTGTTTAAGATAAGTGGGGTTATTATAAAAAGGTGTAAGTGTTCCTTTAAACAATCTCGTACTGTAAAGTTCCCGTGTTATTGAGGTGGGCAAGCATGGAAAGATGTGGTTTTCTTAGAATAATGTTAGTGTAGAGCGTTACTGACAGCACTGCCCCACAGCTGTTTTTAATCTATGTGCCAAGTCCTGATAGGGAAGGTTTTTAACTCCCATCTGCATCAAATTGAGCTGGAAAATCATAAAGGGGAGAGCAGCATCCATTAACTTTACTGCACATCATGAAAGCATTATACGCTGTTCTTTCTTTCATCTAAGAGGAGCACAAAAGCAAACAATAAATGATCTGCATGTGAGTAAAATGTATTTTTGGTACACAAATCATTAAATAACACTGAAAAGGGCAAATTAGAAGTAGATCGTCCATTACCTTAAAGGAACTAACATAGAAAAAATACAAACACATATGTGAAAGCACAGTTTTTTTCTTTTTGTTTGTTTGTTTTTGTTATTGCTTTTTCCAACCTCTGTCAATAGTAGCAATATAAACTTACAGTCCTCAAAGGGAAGGCAGAACGCTAGCTTCTCATCCCAACGTCTGTATGAACAGAACCTGACAACGCCATACTCACTCCTCTAGGGTGCAAATAGATGTGACATCACAGCCAATATAATAATCAGCTGCCATTGAAAGAGAAAGTACCGTTAGCAAAACTTAGATGGAGTCTGTATACTGAGGAGGACTATGTGTTTATAATGCTGCTACTCCCAAAGAGAGTAGTTGAAGCGATTACAGCGTACCTGTCACTTCATGACAATAAATAAAAATCTTGTTATAATATGCATTTTTCTGCAGAATATATCATTTTTAGCAATAAATCTTTATATTTTAATGGCACAGTGTGGCAATGTTTGATAATTCCCTGCACAGTATGTTAATTATTTATGTTCAGTTCCAAACTTAATGCTATCTGCGGTATTAGAAATTCTCCTCGTGTATTGCCTATGCATGGATTCATTTATAGCACAGTGTGTGATAATACTGGCACAGCAGAGAAACTAATATGCATAAAGTGCCTTACTGCCTCCAAAATATAAAAGTAAATTCCTCAAAAACGTTTTACATTACAAAGGAATGGCCAATGCAGCATATAGGTAGTTTATTTCTCTTTACAGTTAACTAAACCTATGATGATAGGTTCACTGTAGCCAGTAAAATACTGCACTGTAACATATATGTGTGTGTATGTATATATATAAATATATATATATATATATATATTTATTTATTATTATTATTTTTTTTCTTTTCATAGTTACTTATCCTTCAAAACACAGTCTGAAAGATGGTACAATCAATAAAGGGAAGATGTCCCCCTAGAACCTATTTTCCTGTCTCAAAAATAAGAAAGAAAAAAAGGGGGCGCTTCTGGTGTAATATGATCAGCATACAATAATCACACCATCACCACCACCACAAAGACCTTATCACTTAAAAACAGCTATGATCATTCTGAAATAGGTTTCAAAATCACCTAAATGTTCTACTATCCATTTTTTATTTAGAAAACTAGTTTTTCAGTTGTTTAGATTTTTAGATTATATTAATTAATGCATGCCATCCAGGCACTCCCTGTCTTAGTGTTACATTAACTCTGATCATATATCAAACAGTGTGAAGCACCATCAAAATATATCAATAAATGCTGAATAATAAATAATACCTCAAAGAGACTATAATAGGGAGAATATTAACTTTATTAAAAATATATTCACATACCGTATACATATATCTGGGGTTATTGTTCCGAGTATGCCTTGCCTTTCCCTGTCTAAATGGGAAACGGGAGAAGGTAGAGACAATATTGTGCAACTCAAAACAAATTCCCCATATAATAAACACAACACTGAAAGTAACAAAAGGAGCACTCCTATGAAAAAGATTAATGTTATATCACCAGCTCTTGCCTCCCTTTAATATAATCTACAAAACAAAGGCTAATAGCCAGCCACAATCATAACCTTCAATTATAAAACTAATTAAAAATCTCTCTCTCTCTCTCTCTCTGTCTCTCTCTCTCTGTCTGTCTCTCTCTCTCTCTCTCTCTCTCTCTCTCTCTATATATATATATATATATATATATATATATGTCAACCTCACTTAAGCAGCTATGGTCCCCCGACTGATTTGTCAACTGACTATTGACTAAGAGCAGTTGATGGCACACATCCAATCAGATTGACATACGGTATTCCCAATACTAGGGAGGAACCGCTGAAAATGGATGATATTTGAAACATCAGAGAAGGCCAGAGTAGGCGTGAATGGAGTGTGGCAGCGGAAGTGAAGACATCATAAGTAAGAGGAGGACTTTGGTCTCCCTACCAGATAAGATTCTAATAAGCCTCTGGCCTTTCCTCCCCTCCCTTACCTACAACAATGGTGATATAAATCCTGTGAATGGCTAGTGATTTGAGTTCAGCATGTTATACAGAGTCAAGTTTTTAAAGGGATAGTAATACTTTATTATTACTATCCCCCATATTGTACATATTTGTAAAATATTTAATAGCTCCCAGGTTCATCTCTCAACCCATTATGGTCTGAGAGATAACCATACCTGGGAACTTTCAAAATTAGCTGACCCTGAGAGTTTATAGATATTAACCCTCAAAGTTCCCCTCAGCATAGGTTCTTGGTGAAATGCTACTCACTCTAATGGAGAGGGGCTCCAACTGGTCTTCAAGGAACCGCTGTCATGCAACAAATTAGATATATCACTGCTTGAACACACACAAGATAATCAGGACTTATCCCTGTATCACCCTGAGAATTTGGCTCTTCACCCTGAGACCCTGAGATTTTGGTCAAAACCCTGAGTCTCAGGGTCAAACCCTGAGAGTTCCCAGGTATGGAGATAACCAAAGGCAAAGTTCCCCCTCCCTCCCCCTTCCCTGAAGTCAGAGTTGTACTGAGTGCAGGGGAAGTCTGTTGTACGACAGGCTTGCGGCTCTGCAGCTGAGCCAAGATCCAATTAGTGACAAAGAATTATTTCACTGAAACAGTCTTCTACATGTGCTTCATGCATTCATCATTTCAATTTTCATTTTGTCATTTCATTGGAAGTTCGATTGAATTCATCTAATCATTTAATTTATTCATCACTTCATTTCATCACTTTTCATTTTGGCATCTTGATTGGAAGTTTGATTGAATTCATTTAATAATTTAACACTATGCTTCATAATCTTTTGAAGATATGACTGGATACAATTTTCAATTTACTGTGTGCGTAAAATATTTGGTTTTTCATGGATATTTCGTTTTGAAAGAGTGGGACTAACATTTTTTATTTTTTTTGATTGGCCAATCCCATGTCATTTTTGAATTAGCATTTATTGTATCACGAGTGATTTTATTTTTTCACATGCTGTTGTGGGATTTCACTTTACATGAATAGAAATTTATCACATACTGTGATATTGTTTATATAGATGCCTAGATACCATTGTGCAGTTAGTATATGGAATATTGTATGTCAATCTGAGGGCATATGCGCCATCGACTGCTCTTAGTCAACAGTCAGTTGACGTATCAGTCGGGGGACCTAAGCTGCGTAAGTGAGGTTGGCATATATATATAGATTTGTAATTAGTTTTACATTTGAAGGTTACTTTTGTGGCTGGCTACTAGGCTTTGCTTTGTAGATTATATTAAAGGGAGGCCAGAGCTGATGACATAATGTTAATTTTTTATAGGAGTGTAGGAGTGTTCCTTTTGTTAGTTTTAGTGTTGTGGTTATTATATGGGGAATTTGTTTTGAGTTGCACAGTATTGTCCCTACCTTTTCCCATTTGCTATTTAGACAGGGAAAGATGAGGCACACTCCGATCAATAACCTCAGATATATGTATATGTGAATATATTTTTAATAATTGTTATGTTCTGCCTATTATAGCCTCTTTGAGGTATTATTTATCATTCAGCATTTATTGATATATTTTGATGGTGTTTCACACTGTTGTTTGATATATGATCAAAAATGTTTTTCCTTGCAAGTGGTGATTTGGTGTGTAATAACGACATTTATAAAATATGGTGTGTTGGAATAATTTTTATTAGTATCCCCTATACTCTGACATTTAATCCTTTGAATGTTAAAGGGGTATGCAATGCATTGCAGAGTAATGCATTGCATACACCTCCGGCATGCAAATTGTTAATCTTTAAGTGCTAGGGGATGAGGGCAGGGTATTGTTGAGTAATGTCAGTGAGTAAGAAAACTAATGTATGGTTGAGAAGGAAGCGCCTGAACTTCATTTCTTATTTTAGTATAACCTACAAACTGAAATACATACCTCCCAACATTTCAAATTGTCAAAGAGGGACACTTGTGTTTTAGGGGGTGTTGCTTGGGGAGTGACTGGTGAGCAGGGAATTACCAAGAATTTTTAGGCTATTTCATGACCTATTGACACCTCCTCGTGTAACCTAATAAATGACTTATAACTGGACCAAAGTATTTTATTTACACAGCTAATGTATAAACATATATACTGAAGTTTAAACAAACATACATGTGAGTTTTATTGCTGTAGAGCAATATGATACACTTAGATACACACCACAGTCTGATCTCCTAAAAAGAGGGACATCAGGGTAGGAAAGAGGGACAGAGGGATTTGGGTCTCAAAGAGGGACTGTCCCTCGTAAAGAGGGACACTTGGGAGGTATGGAAATAGCTCAAAAGCTGTCTTCTTAATTCAAAATGGCTAATACTGATAGCACTGACATACATTTTTGAAAGTTCTTTCAAATTCACCAAAGTTTTTTAAAGTGATAAGATCCTTTTAATCATTTGAGTATCAGTGATATAAACATTACCTGGCAATTCAAATCAGATAAAACGTGACTGTGCCAGTAGGGCAGAACCACAGTAACTCTCATTGAATTCTACAATCCTGAACTGCCACTGTTCCACTTTACTGAGCAGTTCTCTAGATCTATGACTTTAGTTATATTTAAAGCCCTTCATTGACTCTGCAGCCCCTCCACTAATTAACGTTGTATATTTATCCTGTGAAGCAGTACAAAGACTGTCAGCACCAAATAATATAGTGAAAATAAATAGCTATGCTCTGCGGTGTGCACATTTATTAGCTTGTGCAATTTGTATTTCACAAATTCAAGGGCTGTCTCTGTTTATGAAAAGACAACAGAGTAAAGCCCTGTTCAGTTACATTAATTGGCCAAATGAAAGTCCCAGAGGAACAATGGGGTTTCCCTGCTAGTGACTGAATGAGCACATATTGTACCAACTGAAACATTTATACAGAAGAGTGAGTCTAAAATGATGCTCCTGCCAGCTCTGTGTTGCCATAAAGCAAATGAAAAAAGAAGCCACACATTTTATTCTAATCCTGTTTTGTGACTGGAAATGTTTATGGAGATGCATTTAACCACTTTGTTGGAAAATAGTCTGCAGTGCAGGAGTAATCAATTGTTGGACCTCCATCTGTTGGAAACTGTCCCATCATCCTCAAACAGCCTTGTTTGGGATGATGGGAGTTGTAGTCCCCAACAGCTTAAAGTGCAATAAATGTATACCTCTGCACTAGCTTTTTCCTACCCTTCACCACAAAAACCTGCACAAACACAATTAATGAGCATGGAACTTCTTATGAAAACGTATATGTTGGCAAATAGGTGAGTTCTCTATACTTATTCTACTCAGCTTATCCTCTGCCTTTGATGCAGTTAACCATTCATTTCTTGCTCAGATTCTCCACAATCTTGGTTTCCGCAGCCAAGTTGCTTCATGGCTCTCCCCCTATCTCTCTCAAAGTTCCATTCCTCTGTCTTATGACCATAATATCTACTCTACAGTTCCTTTGTCTCTAGGGGTGCCTCAAGGCTCCATTCTGGGTACACTACTTTTCTCCTTGTACACCCTTTCTGTGGGTGAAGTTATTAATTAATTTGGCTTCAAGTATTATATATATATAATATATTATATTATATATATATATATATATGCAGTTGATACCCAAATGTACATGTCCACTCCTGATCTTTCACATCAAATTCAGTTACAAATTTCAGACTGCCTCTTGGCCATATCCTCCTAGATGACCCACCATCATCTGAAGACAAACATGTCCAAAATGCGAACGTCACATTTTCCTTCCAAGATCTTTCCCAACTCACAGCTTCACCATTACAGTTGATGGAACTGATATTGATCCAGTCAGCTCAGCACGCTGCCTTGAGGCCATATTGGCTCCAAATGGGACTGACAGCGCAGGCTCACGGACGTCACTATGACGAGATGTCCGTGCTTCCTGCTACTGTAAGCCTCCGAAAAAGTGGAATATCTTGTAAACCGGGTAATATTTCTGGCGACTAGCGCTACTAAGCAGCTAGTCGCCAGATGAAGAATTGAATAATGTGAACTTATTGCGGGATGGTAGTTCCCCTTTAAATAATATACTTACATACATATGTTATAGGACTTTTACTGCTGAGTAAAACAAGGGTCCTCCCAGCTCTGGAAGTAGTTTTATTCAAAAGTTTATAACCTTTCAAACTGTCTGGAAGAGAGTAACAGCATCACTACTTCTTGACAGTTCAAACTGTTAGGAAGTGATGAAGCTTATCCTGTCACTTGATATTCTATGGAGAATTATTGTCAGTGACTCACATCTCCCATAGAATGCAGCGGAATAACTGAACGAGACTCCATTGTAACTGGAAATATCTGCTTTGGCATATATTTCAAGCTGCCCTGCTGGTTGGGGATTATGGGAATTCGAAGACCAACAACTGACTACCCTTTCTATAGTGGAAATAAAACACAGCATATTTTATTATAGATTAATGTAGTGTAAGGACAAATTGAAACAGAGGTACTAAGAAGTGAGGCCATTTTTGGAGTCAACCAACTGCATCATTGGGGGCAAATAATAATTGCCTTTACTCCTACAATTTAACTTTTTGATAAGCCGAAGCCAAAAGGGTTCAAGATTGCTAAAGCCTACAAACTCATGAACACTACTCCACACTATGCACCCCCTCCCAATGGGATTCTTAAGTGGATCTTAGATATTCCAATCCTCACAAGCCCAGATATAGCCAGCAGCTTCACCAGAAGGATGAAAAATTCATCAGCCTCCTGTTTTCACAAACGTATGTACCGACTCCTATATTGCATCTACATCACACCGCCAGTAGCTTACAGGATTGACTTTTCCTCCTTCTCTCACTGCCCCCAAAGTGACTTGCCCCATGCAGGATTTCTGCACAAGCTTTACGATTGCCCTTTGATCCACCAATACTGGGAAAATATATTTCAAACAAATAGCCCTGGGGGTTCCCCTTGTTCCTACTGAGCATATATAAGTTTGTGGGACATCTATCAGCCACACAAATTAGACTTCACGATTATGATTGCTATCAAAGGCATCTTAGGTACCTAGAGTACGAATCACTCTTCCCTTACATTTAAACTCCCTATGCCAGAAACACTGACCCTGTGCTTGGTATCTTTATATTCTAGAACATTTATGCAGTGTTTCTTGTGGCTGGAAAATCTTGTTCTTCTATACATATTAAAAGGCTAATATGTATGTTTATACAAACAACACAAACAATGATATCATACATAAAGAACATAGCCAACATTAAAGGGATAGTTATACTTCGATTTATCTTTATTTTATTTTGTAGGCATCAAAAAAACATGAAGAACGATATAAGTCTTATCTCTCAAACCTTTATGGTTTAAGAGATATTCACAAGCAAAGTATCCCCCCCCCTGTTCAGCCAGATCAGAAGGGAGGTGCCCAGGTAGACTGCAGAGAGGGACAATCTTCAATTAAGATTGTCAAGGGGAGAAGGGCTTTCATTGTTTTCATATGAAGAAGACTGTCGCCTGCTGTTATCTGTCTGATCTTACAACCAGATTCACATCTGAGAAGAGATGGCTTACACTAGGAAAAAGGGGGTGGAGGGGGAAACTTTGCTTGTGAATATCTCTTAAACCATAAAGGTTTGAGAGATAAGACTTATATCATTCTTCATGTTTTTTAATGCCTTTAATGCCTACAAAATAAAATAAAGTTAAAACGAAGTATTACTATCCCTTTAAGCCCATCTGCATGAGGTGGTAGATTCATTAGTTCTTTCAGTGAAGTTTTTCTCAGGGGCTTTCAATGGGTCTGCTACTGAAGTGCTGGAATAAACATGTGTCCATGTTTTCAGTTATAAGTAGGAAAAGCTTTATTTATTCAATCCTCTGAGCAAATAAAACATTAGACATATTAATTTAGAATGACTGCTTTTGTTACCAGACATATAGGGCCTTATGGGCTTTGTATGTAAAAGCAGAATGGAGTACTGTAATTCTGTAACAGACCTACTGAACTGTAGTATACATAAAAAAATTCCCCATATTCCCATTGTTTTAACTTTGAGCATCAGAGAGGTATCCAATGCATTGCTTTACAATGTGTTGAATACCTCTCTGGCACTCCATATGTTAAATGGGGGTTTTAACCCGTTCAATACTAGAGAGAACTCAGTACTTTTCTAGCATTCAAGGAGTTTAAAGCTTCATTTAAAGCAACAGAAATTCTGGAGAATGTTATTTATCCCCTAAGGTGAAGTTAGTTGACTCCAGCATTGCTCTACTATGACTTTATGCATAAGACTTTATGCAAAAGTGGTGTTAAAATATCATTATTGATTTTCAGAGATAATGTCACTTTTGATAGTACAAGAACGTTAGAGGCTCTGAGGGCAAACAAAAGCAACGTTGCCTGTTTTACTGCTATTCAACGCTGAAAAGAACCACATTTTAGCTCTCTAATGCCATTACAGAGGAGACTTTTTCACATACATACTAGACTAATCCCACGCAAAAGATTAGTCCAGTTCCAAAATGATGGGCGAGTTCCCTCTGTATGTGAAATACCAGCCCTACATTTTGGCCTTGTTTGGGCCTCATCATTGAGGTGCAGCTAGCTTCCCTAGGCACTAAGAGCAAGGAGTCCATGTCTGGATTGTCCTTTACCCTTAGGGAGACACCCTAAGAGCTTTCAGAACAGTAAGCCAAAGTATGTGAAAGGCTCTGAGGATGGACAAAAGCAACGTTGCCTGATACACAGCTTGTCACAGTACAAAAGCATCACGTTTTATCACTCTAGTGTCATGACAGAGGAGAAATTTCCACATACATATTTGAGTAATGATGCCCAAAACGGTGGTCCATTTCCAAGGAGCTAGTTTTTTTTAAATGCTCTTAGAGTTTATCCCTAAGGGTAAAGGGAAATACAGAGATAGACCCCTTGCTATCAGTATCTAGGAAAACCAGCTGCACTTCAATGTTGAAGCCCAAGCAAGGCTGAAACAAACCAAAGTATGTGAGTGCCTCTAGGAAGAACAAAAACAATTTTGCTTGTTTCATGGCTGGTCACCACTGAAGGGCAAGAAGTTTTGGAACTGGGCACTTTTGGGTGGGATTAGTCTCATAGTCTAATATGTATCTGGAAATTTCTCCTTTGTAACGTAGGTGACTAATTGCAGAACAGACAACACTATTTTTTGTTCTCAGAACCTCTCACATCTCTCGGCTAGTTTTTTTTTAAACTCTTAGGACGTCTCTCTAAGAGTAAAGTGTAATCCAGACGTGGACCCCTTGCTTTCATTGACTAGGCACACAAACTGGTGTTTTCCATGCAGAGGGGACTTGCCTGTTATTTTGTAACTGGACTGCCCTTTTGGGTGGGATTTGTCTAGTATGTCTGTGAACATTTCTCCCATGGAATGGCACTAAAGAACTAAAATCTGATGCCCTTGAGTATTAACTAGCTGCAGAACTGCGACATTGCTTTTATTCATGCTCAGAGCCTCTCACCTGCCTTGGCTAGTGTTTTTTTTTTTAACTCTCCCAAAGGGAGATGAATAATTCACACGTGGACCCCTTGATATCAGTACCCAAATCAGCTATACTTCACTGAAGAAGCCCAAGCAAGGTCAAAACACAGATCTGGGGTTAGCTGGTGTTTCCTTTGCAGAGAGGACTTGTCCGTCAATTTGGAACAGGACCACCCTTTTGGGTGGGATTATTTTAATGTGTACATGGAAAATTCTCTGTATTGGCACTAGAGACCTAAAAATGTGATGCTCTTGAGCTGTGACTAAATGAAGACCAGGCAACCTTGCATTTGTTTGTGTCCAGAGCCTCACACATCCCATGGCTACACTTTTATTTAATACTAGTTAAGACCATGAAAGGCAATTTTAAGAGATTATCTTAAAGGGATAGTAATACTTCGTTTTATCTTTATTTTATTTTGTAGGCATTAAAAAAACATGAAGAATGTTATAAGTCTTATCTCTCAACCTTTATGGTTTAAGAGATATTCACAAGCAAAGGTTCCCCTTCCTGCCCCTTTTACCTAGTCTAAGACATCTCTTCTCAGATGTGGAATCTGGTTGTAAGACTAGACAGATAGCAGAATGGGACAATCTTCTTTCTATGAAAACAATGAAGGCCCTGCCCCCCTTGACAAGTTTTTCAGGTTTTTCCCTTATCTTAATTGAAGATTGTCCCTCTCTGCAATCTACCTTGGCACCTCCCTTCTGATCTGGCTGAGCAGTGTTACATCAGTAAAAGGGGCGGGAGGGGTATACTTTATCATTGAATTACTCCTGAACTACAACTCTGACAGAATTGAAATAAAACTCTCCAAAGTCCAAATACTATTATGATTAATTAGAGCTGCTTATGAAACATTACTGTCCCTTTAAAGGTGGGAGTGGTTAAACTTGCTCTCAAAACAAATCACATACAAAAACCTGATGGTGTTCAGTTCTGTTTTTACTACAGAAAGTACCACCAGAAAAAAGGATGGTGTAACTGTATTTATAAATTGCATAATTACATGAATATGTACATAAAAAAAAGAAAATATGTATTGGGTGGAATGCAAGAACGTGGGGTATTAGCTATTTTTGAAAGCCATATATTTGCTCACATTTTGATGAAAGAAACATCCTTGATGCTGAATAGCACATGCTCCTAAATTAACAGCAAACTTAACACATTCCAAAATTAATGGTAGGTTCAGCCAGATGTGGGAAAACGTGTGCTACCTGCATTGTTGAATTAGGTGCAATTGCAAATCATCTCACAAAATGGCCGCTATTTTAACACACCCACTTTTTGAAATGCATTCACTAAAAAAGTGCAAGCGTTTGCTATTTCATCAAAAGCATTCACAATTCAGTAACATTTTGGCTCCAATCATTTTTTCATTAAAGCTACATTTATTTTCAAAACGGATAAGAACCAATAGGCCTATTCAGTATGCTCATTTTCTTATTCAGATTAAAAGCAGTCTTACATCAATCCCAGAATAGACTTATCTATCCCAGACATTTTTGAATTCCAGTACTATATTAGCCCATACCAGTTCTAGGAGACTGTTCCATGGATCGCCCTTTCAGTAAAGCAGCACTTACTGACATTACTTCTGAATCTTCCACTCTCTATCTATAGGTCATCCTGTCTTTTCTAGTATTTCCCTTTTCTGAAAAATTCTTCCCCCCTGAACTTTATTAAATAATGTAATATATTTAATGGTTTCTTTCATCGCTCCCCCTTTCTTTTCTCTCTTCTAAGCTATACATATTAAGTTCTTTCAGTATATCAATTACACAGTTTATGTACAAATACCACTGGATTTAATTTAAATAATGACCTTTTGTGTTTCCCGTCAGGTTCAAAATTAAAACTGTACATAGAAAATGATATGCAAGACATTTCAGGGAGGTATTGGCAATATATAGTTTCCTTTCAAGTTTTAAATATGTGTAATATTTTGATTGAATTCTTTTTACTAATTGATATTCAAAGGTTATTAAGTAAATTATTGTACAAAAGGGGAATTTATATATGCACTACCATCAGTCGTACTGCCACAAACAGCCTTCAGAAGGTGCCAGTTAAAACACAAAACAGACCCTAGGTAAAAAGTGATGTGGCAGAGCAGACTTACTATCATCTGATAATTATATTTCAAATATTCCCATGTCCAACATAATGCATGCTTCTCAGGACTGGTCTTGTCACTGGGTGCTGTGACTGATAATTTTTCTATTCATCTCAATGGTTAACATTTGCAACATTCATGAGTCCAAGTAGCATGTTTGTCAACACTGCACACTCCATGTATTTGTGTTTTAATTGGCACCTTCTGAAGGCTTTTCGTGGCAGTACGACTGATGGTAGTGCACATATGAATTCCCCTTTTGTACAATAATTTACTTAATTAAAATGCTTTCTTGCAGCTCAATGTTGGAAACGACAGTCCGACATACAGTTTTTAACTGTCAAACAGTTGTGAATTTGTGAGAGTAAGTGGTGTGTGTGTGTATAGGGGATATGTATATGTGTGGGTATGTGTATATATGTATTTATGTACGAGTGTGTGCATGTGTATTTATTTATGTGTGTGTCTGTATTTATGTATGTATATCTATTTGTAATGGTGGTTTATATACATATATATGTGTGCGTGTGTATGTATGTTAAGAAGGATGGGAGTAAGCCGGCTGCAACATAATGGAGAAATAAAATTTCACATTAATTTAAAGGGGATCTATCACCCCTATACAAGTTGCTCTTAAATGTTAGGTTATATAGTGATTATTTCTAGTATTTCATTAATTTAATTTTTTAATGCTATTTGGCGAAATAGAAGGAATAAATATTGCCCTGACCCTACTTCGAGATAGATTGCAGGTAAAGCTCTGTACCCACAATTTGTAACTCTGCCTCTGCTCACCTCCCTATATCCATCCTCCTCTGATGATGGAGGCTTTCTGCCTGTTAGCTGGAGCGATCTCATTGGCTAGATATCGATCTCTGCCCATGAGATCGCTCCCGCTTACAGGCAGAAAGCCACTGTCATTGGAGGATGCTGGATAGAGGGAAGGGAGCAGAGGCAGAGTTACAGACTGTGGTACAGAGTTGTACCCTCAATCTATCTGGAAGTAGAGTCAGGGCAATTTTTATTCCTTCTATTTCACCCAAATAGTGTTTTAAAAAATGAAATTAATGAAATACTACAAATAATAACTAAATAACCTTACATTTAAGAGCAATTTGTACAGGGGTGATAGATCCCCTTTAACTGAGGTTTTTAAGATCTTGAATGCTAATGCTAGTGAGATCTCCATGCGCTGAGAAGCAAATATATTATATTTATGGATGCAGGAAAATGGTTTGAAAAAATGAGCTTGTCATCTTTACTTGTGAAATACGCATGGTAAAGAATTGCTCTTTCTCTGTAATAAATTAGACTTTTACCAGAATCATCTAAGTTTCCCTACATGTACAATAAATTGTTCTAGAAGTGTCCTCATTTCAGTTATGTTACAGAACACTTCCACAAATGGATGAGGGGCATTATATCTGTTCATATTGATGCAGTTCATTTAACAATAAAATAAAGCAATGCGCTTATATTTATGCAAATCAAATATGTAGTAAGGGCTATATATGAAAAACATGGTCACATAAAAGATCTTTAAATAATATTTATGCACATTCAATATGTGGCCCATGATGTGACCCCAGGGTGTGGCCCTCCTGAGATTTATGTTTATCTAATTAGCTAGCACAACTGTACTAGTAGGGCATTAAGACCTAACCACCTGAACATTACTATTGTTGTATAACTGATACCCTACAGTTATTTAGACTATGAAATACCAGTACTTTGTTTCTTAATTTTGTTGAAAAATAGTTGTACCCTTTCTTATAGGCATCATTCACAACATATTCCAGTCCATCAGAGAGTCTGAACAAGGTATGGAACTTCTCTCCCCCTCAATTACCCCATCCAATTGTTTTTTTGTGGCACCATTTTACCAGAAAGAACGCATTGAGATTGTCTCTTATTTTCAAGTATGTCCCAGACTCATTCTGTCAACTGGATAGAGGTGAAAGGGTGAGTAGGCATTGCCAGGACTAGAACCTGCAACCTTGGAGTTTTAAATAGAGTCTACAGCTGGTGCATTATCCAACTGAGCCATCTCACCAGCTATTAGTTTTGAATCCATCCTTGACCCAGGTCTGCTAGCCTCCTTTTCATTGTCTCCTGCTTGTTCCCCTCCTTTCCATGTCTCTTGGCCTGCTCCCCTGCTTTCATTTTCCTCTAGCCTGCAACCCATTTCATCTTCTCCTGCTTCTCTAATATGCTTTCAGGATATACTCAACTGAGCAAAGGTTTTTCTCTTTCCATAGTGCAGGAGGATCTGTCAGAAAGGCTAAACCCCTGATTGATCCACTTGTAATTTTATGACTGGCACTACCTCATCCATAACAAGAAAATCTATCTGAAATCCTACACTGTTCAGGAGTGGGGCTTGAGGACTTAGCTTCTCTATAGGGAGTCTAAAATACAATACTCTCTATTTTTCATTGTGACATAATAATTAACTCTGATCTCTGGAACTTTTTGCCATTACAGAAGCTGAATCAAAGTAATCTTGGGCCAGGCCAACTGGACTAATGGGGCATTTAAATAACCCCAAAATTCCTATTTATTTAAATGGATCCTATAACTCATTTAATGATAAAGAAGGTTTTAGGGTGCATAGGTAGGAAGATAAATATTTCCTTTACGCATCTTTTACTTGCACCTTGTAGGCAGCAGGAACCAGACGAATTATCTTCCTACTCCCAAGTAATACCGACAAAAAAACACAAACACAAAATTTCTTACAGTGTGCTACCTTGTATAGAGAATTTCTGTTACTATAGTTCATAGTCCAAATTGCCTTTGGGTTGCTGCTCCCACTGAGATGATGTCACTGGTTACAATAAAAAAATAAATAGGAACAATCTAAAAAGGGAAGAGAAGAAGCACAGAATCCCTCTAAGAGCAGACCCATTTCATTCACAAGAATATATGTGTCAAAGAGTCTATAAGCATCAGCCTCTAGACACTGAGACCTTCACTGGAGTAAGCCCCTGGGTCACTATCTTTATAGTCTCAATTCCAATTTTTTTCAATGTCCAACATGTTCCATGCAAGAAAAACAAATATCACATCTAAGTGTACACTGATGGACAATGACACCCATTGGACCCCACAGGCTGATCATAATACAGGATACTGGATAATATTTGGAGGAAGGACATAGACTATTTTCTGATTCCCAGTCATATAAAAAATTAGCACATAATCCTGAAAAGAGATTTAATAGACATTTATTTGATATTCTCAAAAATGCTAAAGAAATGGGAATTCTAATAGAAAATTAAATATATTTTATACAGTCATCAGATATTCCATTCTTTTATCACATACTCAAGCTGCAAAAGAGTATAGTGGACCCACAAGGATGCCCCATTATAACAGATATTAACATCATTAAATCAAACTTGTCAGCATTCATAGACTTTTTGCAAAAATATGCGAAGGAGTTGAACTCATATATAAGGGATTCACAGTATGTTTTAGAACAATTAATGCAAATGGGAAGAAAATTGGTTATGGGTTAGCCTGGATGTGGTCTCTCTATACACATCTACAGAGCATGAAAGAGACTTGGAATTGGTTCAATACTTTGTTGAATCAGATAATAAGTATGAGTATGCATCATTTACAACAAAAGATTCTATTAAAGTGCATCCATTTAATTTTGAACCATAATTTTATTAATCTTTCAAGGTCATATTTTTGTACAAACTAGAGGTAATGCCATGGGAACCAGGTTCACACCCTCTTATGCAAATGTATTTATGGTCCAGTGGGAGAATTTTGTGGTGTAGCAAAGAGATGCGAGGTGGGCTTTAAACCTGGTCTACCATAGCGTGATAATAGGTTGGATTTAGATAATATGATTGAAGCATTCAATGCTAATCAGGTAGCGATAACATTTACTTATACCATTAACCCCAAGGTTATATCCTTTCTTGATTTACAGTTGGGGCATCATGAAGGGAAGATATCCAGTACAGTATTTAGAAAGGAGGTTAGAGACAACCTGTATTTGAGAGCAGACAATTGTCATTTCCATTGGTGGATACAGATTGATCATTTTGGACAATATCACTATTTGAGGAGGAATTATAGTTCCAATGAAGAATTTTATAAACAAGGTATTTTCCTTAAAAACAATTAATATGAGAAGGACATGAAGAACAGGATATAAATAGGGCCTTTCACAGAGCAGAAACGTCAGACAGAGGAAGAATTTTGAAATCTGGGTCAGAAAAGGGGAATGAAAGAGATGGGAGAGAAAATAGAATTTCTGGCATGTCCTCTGTTGTGGGTAGTTATAGATGCAATAATAATAGGTGTAGTAATTGTATCATTGAAAAATTTGGATGGCAGTAATGTTTACAAGGTAAAAGAACATGTAACCTCATCTCTCTAAAACACCCTACCACCACCTAATTATGTACATATGTGTCTTTATTTATATAGCACCATACATATACACATCACTTTACAGAAAAAGAAACAGTAGAATACAAAATGATAGGACAGGGTTAAAAGCATCAGGTTAAAGTGCAATCATTGCATTACTAGCATGGGAAGAAGTGCAGAAAAGGATATCATACATTGAGAAAGTGACCCTGCCCCAAGGAACTTACAATCTAATTAGTAATTGTGACAACATACTGAAACAGTAGGATGATGATCGTAAGTGCAAGCACATGGCTTCAGTAAGCAATGTGCAGAATTATTTGGATGCAACTGTAAGTGTGCATAAGGAGAAAATGGTTACTAAGATGCCTCCTAACAAAGCCAAGTATCTATACAAATGCAAAGTGAGGCTGGTGTAGTAAGAAAATGGGTGCAGGTCTGATGCAAACCAAGTGCACCTTAGGGAATAATGAAAAGCCACAACATTTTTATTA
Organism: Rhinophrynus dorsalis; assembly: GCA_037306005.1. Lineage (NCBI taxonomy): Eukaryota > Metazoa > Chordata > Amphibia > Anura > Rhinophrynidae > Rhinophrynus > Rhinophrynus dorsalis. The sequence goes on along the minus strand of CM074724.1, from coordinate 241,829,002 downwards.
ACTTAAATTGAGCTTTTAATCACTTCAGTGCTAGAGAGATCTTCAAAGCATTCAAGGGGTTAAAATCCCCATTGAATGCAAAACAACTAGAGTTACGCTAATTGGGAGTCATATCTCCCAACAGTTGCACAGCCCATGGAAGAATACACCATGATGCAGGCCTTGGTACATATGGCCTATGCCTGAGTCAGGGTTATTTCAGCCATGGGCTCCCCAGCTGTTAGGGCACACATCTCCAAGCATTCCACTACTAGGTATTGGCTTCTGTTGATGTGGGTAGTCCTGGGTCATCAAGCTGGGGAACCCAAGGTTTAATTCACCCTGATCTTGTTGGGGGAGTTGGCCTTGGGCTACCAGGCTGTTGTGGTCTACAATTCCCACCCCTTTGTTAGGTACTGGCTAGCAGGGAGTTTTATCTCCCAGCAATTGGGGAGCCCACTGCTGAATACTAACTGACTTTGGCTCTTGGTACTTGTATCCTATATCCCCGTCTCTCCCCTTTTACTGATGTAACACTGCTCACCTCAGAGCAGCAAGGTGGTGTCCAGATGGATCACAGAGAGGGGCAATCTTCAATTAGCATAAGGGAAAAACCTGTCGAGGGGGGCAGGGTTTTCATTGTTCTCACAGTTAGAAGATTGTCCCTTTCTGTGAGCTGTCTGGTCTCAAGACCAGATTCCACATCTGAGGGGAGGTGGCTTACACTAGGTAAAAGGGGCGGGAGTGGGATACTTTATCATTCAATTACTATTGAACTATAACTCTGACAGTATTGAAATAACACTCTGTAGCTTAAATACAATGAAGATTAACTGGAGCTGCTGTTTTTGTGAAACATTGCTATCCCTTTAATGGTCTGCCCATCCCCGGATTGAGTTGTCATTAAGGGGTTAAATAAAGGCATTTACTTGCATTGAAAAATCACTAAAAATACATTAGCTTAGTTTTGGTGGGAAGATCCTCCGTTTTCCAGGAACGCAATGACAAAAAAATATATTGTAGGACTTTTCATGATGGGTAAAACAAGGGTACTCCCACTGATTAGAAAGGCATATTTTTAGAGTTATTACAGTTTAAACTGTTGTTTTATTCACATAACAGTGCCATCTAGTGGTCAGATTCCAATTAGTTATTCTCTTGCATTCTCTAAGAGAATTAGTAGCTGACAAACAGTTCACAGAGTGGGATTGAAACTGATGAGTCATGCTGTCTGTAAATTTGCTTCCTGATCATTTTAACTATTATAACATTTGAATAAAACAACTGAAAGGAGTTGGAGTACACTTGTTTCACTCTGCATAAAAAAACATAGAATATATAGGTTTTCATAAAAAAACTTTATTGCTTCTTTAATATAACTGACTGGATTTTAGACTGAGTATTTCCTACCAAATCAGGAAAAAGCCATCCAATAGGAAATTTTGGTTTGAATGGAATCTATACCTTTATATGAGGTATATATCCTCATAATGTATTCATTCCTGTTTTTACATCTATTACATTGTTTTTTATTTGTTAAAGGAGCTCCTTTGGGGTCCCAGGACTCCCCATAATATTTTAATGCTTTTCTTCCTGGTCTAATCAGAATGAACAGGTGTGGATAATGGCATTCCCATAAAATGTATTTAAGGCCACTTTATATTTAACCAACGAACCATTTTTACCAAGTTTAACCCCTGCATTGCATGGCAAACTGGAACACATTTTTTGCAATGCATTCCGAGACAGTCTAGCAATGAAGGGGTTAATGGTGGTCCCTCTTAGGCTAGTGGGGGTGCTGGAGTAGTATAAGAACATTTTGGGACAGTTAACCTCTCTGATGCCAGATAGTTTGCAATACATTGCCCAGCAATACATTTCAAGCTGTCTGGTGTCGGACAGGTTAAGGGGGATTTGTGTGAGTGTTTGCTGTGAAATGTGGTTGGGTGTACATGAAGATAGTGGGGAGCGGTGATGGTCATGTCCGCAAACAGGCAAAGCCTAGAGCATTGCAAAGGCCATTCTGTTATAATGAAATAGCTAATGGCCATTTGCAATGCTACTCTGGGCTAAAAAATATGTGTTTTTCATAAAAAGTGTACTGCTGCTTTAAGTGAAACAATAAATACCAGCACTCAAAGAGTAATGTACATCTGATTAGGGAATGCCAAACTCCTCAAATCTTCAGTCAGAGTGATTCCAAAGAATACAATTAATGCACCAGAAGTGATTTGGCAGTAAATACAAAATATCCTATATAATAATTCTCTAATCATATGTAACGCTGCAACATGCGCAGTAGACACTGCTGCGCGTGCTGCAGTCATGCGCAGTAAAGACTGCCCGCGCCGCGGCTGATACAGAGCTGGGCGCTCCGAAGGAGCATCCAGCTCTGTATCAGTCGTGGCGCGGGCAGTCTCTACTGAGCATGACTGCCCCGCGACCGGGTGGCAGTGGCACTGTGGCCCATGTAACGGGCTGTTCAACTAGTATGTATATAAATGATAAATAATAAAACAGGGATATAGCAGGGCTTTGCATGTTTACAGTAAAGTGTCATCACATTTCATGCAGGAGATGTAATGTCATCCAAGAAAACTTCACCCATGAGTTCATACCATTACGTCCATCTTCTTACAGACGGATGCACTATGTTTATTTTACAGGTTAATTCAAATTTAATGCACTGGGACTGAAAGAGTCCTTTAAGGATGTAATATCAGACTAGCAGTCTGCTACGTCTCTGCTCTGACCTCATCAGTGAGGCTAATGTATCACAAATTTGGTGCAATTCTGATGCAAACCCACTGCGCTATAGCTAATAAACACATTTCAAAGTTTCCCATTTATATAAAAGGGCTTTAAACCACTTCAGTGCTAGACAGGTCCTCAATGCATTGCTAAACAATGGGGGAGATTCACTAAGTGGTGATAAAGAGGTAATAAACTGGAGAAGTCATCTCCACCTTATCACTTCTCCAGTTCCTATATTATTCTATGGAGCCTATTCACTATGATCTCCAAGGTTGAAGAAATCTTAGTGCATAGACTCCATAGAATAACATAGGAATTGGAGAAGTGATAAACTAGAGAAGTTATCCGTGTTTTATCACCTCTTTATCACCTCTTAGTGAATCTCTCCCAATGTGTTGGAGACCTCTCTTGTATTAATGGAGTTAAAATACCCATTTAAATCAATGGGTATTTTACTTTGTTCCCTATGGTACAGCTGATTTGCTCCAGAACTGCACAACTTTTCTTTTGTACATCAGCAACAGTGTCTCATAAAAAGAGTTAAACTGAGCTAATCTTTTTCTTTGACTGATGATTATCATCCCATAGTGGCCTGACTCAGTGGGGGTTATGATTATCATCCCATAGTGACCTGACTCAGTGGGGGTTATGATTATCATCCCATAGTGACCTGACTCAGTGGGGGTTATGATTATCATCCCATAGTGACCTGACTCAGTGGGGGTTATGATTATCATCCCATAGTGACCTGACTCAGTGGGGGTTATTCACTAAGGTGTGATAAACAGGTCCTAAAATGGAGATAATTTCTCCAGTGATATCACTTCTCCACCTTCCTATGTTATTCTATGGAGCATATGCACTATGATCTCCAAAGCTGGAGATATCTTAGTGCATTGGCTCCATAGACTAACATAAGAATTGGAGAAGTGATATCACTGGAGAAGTCATCTTCACTTTTTCTTCACTTTATAATGGTGACTACTACTACAGTCAAGAAAACTATTATCATCCACTTGTATAAAGTGGATACATGTGAATATATATTAATCATCCCCTACAGACAACTCTATATCCAAAAATGAAATTGTATTCTTTTGAAAACTGAATAAAAATTCAGTACCTTAGTGGTTACCATCCAGGTGCTCGAAAACTGCTAGTCTGCAATCAAATATACCACCCATATGGTCAGCAGATTGTTTATGAAATGGCAACAGAACATCAGGCTTACCCCAAATGGATTGCTATGCCAAATGCAATGGTCTTCAAAAAAACATAAAAAGGTTGACATAACTGGGTCGAACCTGGCACTCATTACGTCCCATTTGATCTGTTTATAAAAAAAATCATGTTAAGAAAATTGTTATGTTCTAAAATAAACCTAATCTAGAGGGGGCATCAGCACACCTGAACATATATAATGTTGAAATGCCTGAATCCCAACCTTAAGTAGTACATCTTAGTACAGTGAACTTCCATCTAATAATTGGGGCGGGTCTAGGTTTTTGGGGCCCTAAGCAAAGAATTCACATGGAATATCCCTTTACTCCTATGTCGGTATTACCAATAAAACATTGCCATCTGATTTTGTGTACATGTGTCGGGGGTACTGTATAAGTGCTGCAGGGGTCACTGACCAAATTGGGGCCTAAGCAGCCTCTTAATCTGCATATAATAGTTATCTCTAATCAGCCTCCAATCTAATATCCTTCATAAGCTAGAGCTAATTTGTGGTATCCTTCATAACAAGGAAGCTCTACTGCTAGTCTTTGCCGATGGAAATCAATGTATTGAGAGGGAGTCAGGAGGCCAATGACTTAATCCCCTTTTTGATCCACCTGGGTGCTTGGGAAATTGGTTACACTGTATGTTTGTCTTAAAGGGATAGTAATACTTCGTTTTAACTTTATTTTATTTTGTAGGCATTAAAAAAACATGAAGAATGATGCAAGTCTTATCTCTCAAACCTTTATGGTTTACGAGATATTCACAAGCAAAGTGTCCCCCTCCCGCCCCTTTTACTGATGTAACACTTCTCAGTCAGGGCAGAAGGGAGCTGCCCAGGTAGACTGCAGAGAGGGACAATCTTCAATTAAGATAAGGGAAAAACCTGAAAAGCTTGTCAAGGGGGGCAGGGATTTCATTGTTTTCATAGGAATAAGAGTGTCCCCTTCTGTTATCTGTCCAGTCTATGGACTGCATTCCACATCTGAGAAGAGATTGTTTACAGTAGGTAAAAGGGGCGGGAGGGGGAAACTTTGCTTGTGAATATCTCATAAACCATAAAGGTTTGAGAGATAAGACTTATATCATTCTTCGTGTTTTTTTAATGCATACAAAATAAAATAAAGTTAAAACGAAGTATTACTATCCCTTTAATAAAGAACTGTGCTGGGATTGAAACAATTACCATTTTCAATAAATAGTGACTGTTATCCAGTTGTAGTGTATTTGGACAGAAGCAGTGGCCACCCATAGAAACACAAACTTTGCAATGAATTAGAAATCAGAGGCAAAAGATCTGTGTGGTGGCAGATGTCCGCCACATGCATACCAGTCACTAGAATTTCTAATAGTGACCAGCACTGATGTGAGTAGCCATTTGTCAAATGCTTTCACATTTGGTACTACCCAACAATTTTTACACACTGGAATGCCATCTTTTTTTGGTTTTGTGTTTAGTAAATGACTAGATATACCCAGTGATGTAGTTAGTGTTCCTGCTGCCCCAGGCCGAACCAAGTACATGCGTCCCCCACCCCCACCACCAAATTTCCACACCTCCACTTTATCCAGCCCATTCCACAGCCTTGTCCAATATGAAATATAATCATTTTTATGAGCCTATATGGGTTACTAATATGTGTATGTACTTGTGTGCGTGTGTTTGAATTACTTATACAACAAAAATTATTTTGTGTTGCTTGTTGTAGCACCAAGCCTTCTATAGTTATCTTTTACAGCTATGTGAGAACGTGTGGAGAATTTCTATTCCTGACAGACATATCCCAAATATCCTTGCTCCCTTCCATACACTAATCTTCTGATTGCTGGTAGTGTTATCTTCCCTGGATAGCTTTTTGACCAGTTTAAAATGTATATTACCATTGTCAGCTGTCAGAAGGGGTCCAAATGCTATTCCAAGAAAATAGCATTTAAATTTATCAGGACTCATCCTCTATCTCAGATAGAACACCTTGGATGATGGAGCTGTCCCCACAACCCATTGAGAAGCAATGTATTGGAGGTATATATATCATTCAGTAAGCTAATGTATTAATTTAATCATTAAGCACCTTTTTTTAAGTAGTTTATAAACATAAAGCACATCTAGCAATGATGGCTAGTTTTTGACATGCTAATTCCACTTTATGTGTTTTTAGCCTGTAGGAAAACCATACAAGGCCATTATCACAAAAAAAAAGAAAAGGTTCTTATCCATATATTATTTACTACTCATAGATTATATTTTTTTAATCCTGTACTAAAATGCTAAAATATGTCATAAGTGAATGTAAAAAGAAGCCAGTGACTCAGTGACTATATTGCCTATAAACAGAGACGTATCTAACGTGGTATGGTATCTCTCTGGCACTCTTGAGTCAGTCTGAAGCTCAGCACCAGCATCCACGTCCTTTGCTCACTTCTGGAGGAGGGCTCAGACTAGTACTCAGAGGCGGGCAAGGACTGTTAGGGTGCACGCTGCTTGTGTGCACATAAGCAGGACACACATGCACAGTTCAATTTTCATGCAGGTGTGGCGGCTTTTTATGCTGCCCCCTGTAAAGTGCCGCCCTAGGCCTAGTCAGCCTAGTTCAAGATACAGCATTGGGTATTCAATTAAAGGGATTGTAATGTTGTAAAAAAATTAGATCGCTGAGTCTTTATTATAATGTAAGAAACACATTCTGCTATTTGAAACCACTTACATGTTTGTAGTTCATAACATATTAACTTTGGAAGGATCCCCCACCCTCCCCTTCTTGTCCCTTCACTGCTGCAGCTCATGCAGGTCCAGACGGATGTGGTGAGGGACAAACTTCAGTATGCAAAGGAAAATCCTGCACTCCTTCGTCAAGGAGTCAGGGTTTTCCTTATACTTCTTTACTGAAGTTTGTCCCTTGCTGCATCTGTCGGGTTGCACGACACCATTAGATATTCAGTGGGAGGAGACCAAAAGGGGCAGATGGGGTTTCTTTCTAAAGTTAAAATGTTATGAACTACAAAAATGTAAGTGGTTTCAAGTAGCGGAATGTGTTTCTTATATCTAAATGAAGACTTGGCAATCTAATTTTCTTACAACATTACAATCCCTTTAAGAAGACCTGGGGGGAGATATGCTAAGGGGTGATGTTATGGTGATTTGTGTCTGGCAATGTGTGGTTAGTAGTAAGAATTAAGTATGAAAGGGGAGGGGGAGAGAATCCTATCATTAACCTGCAGGGGTGTTGTACTGCTGGTGATATCTAAGGGATTCTTTCCCTTACACATCACCAGCAGTAAGACAAATCTGAAGTCTGTGTGCATCCTCTCTGCTCCCCACTTGCCCAGCATCGCTCCCTTAACTCTTAACATGCCACAGAGGTGTGCATTGAAGGGGTTAGAACACGAGCAATCACCCTCCCATTTTGCTTGGAATCCAGAAAGCTGAGGAGGAGATCATGGTGCAGAATACACACCAAAAACGAAACAGGGTAACCAGTATGATACAAACTGAACCCCTTCTGGAGCCAGTGTGGCCACAGCCTTCTCCACTTATTATTAAGGCTCTGTATCAGACATTAGCCCTCAATGTCAAATGCCCAATGACCAAAATCAAATATTGCAAATACAAGTAAAAAATATAACAAAAAAAAGTATAGCCTGTTTAGTGTTTCCTGTCATCACTGATTTGTTTCCTCATTTTGCCCTTCCACCTTCCATTTCATCACCATTTATTACGTGCTGGCGAGATGTCATTGGCACTAATTGTGCTCCATATTGCCATTCTGGCCATTATCACCCTTTAGTGCATCTTCGCCAGGTTGATAAAGAAGAGATAAGTTCTCCAGTGAGATCTTATCGCTAATTCCAATGTTATTCTACGGAGTTATGCACTGAGAACTCTTCCAGTTGAGAAATCTTAGCGAATAGGTCCACAAAATACCGATGGACGTGGGGAACTGTTCTCACTGGAGATGTTATCTCCTCTTTATCACCTCTTTATCACACCTTAGTGCATCATCTCCAGGGTTTTTATGCCATACTGATTATTATTATGTAATGTTTTTCCCCATCTTCTTGTGTTTTCTTGTAGATGCCTGCCCCCTTAGATTATGTGGTTTCATTATGACTTGTCTGCCAAGCACCATTAGAGGTCAGTTCATTTAGGAGATGTATAAAACTCTTTACCTTCTGTTCCCCCTGAGGTTTATATAACTGTTTCAGATAGATGGTTATGTGTAAGAGTATTAAAGCTGAAGAGCAGATTGTACTGTGTCCTTCCGCATCTAACTATTCACATAGGAAGCATGTTCATTTTCTGAATTCAAAAGAATAAGAAAATACTGTGATTTGTTTGTTATCTGTGACTCTCCCATTGCTCACTGCATACCTCCCAAGTGTCCCTCTTTAGGATGGACAGTCCCTCTTTTGGACCCAAATCCCCCTGTCCCTCTTTCCCACCCTGATGTCCCTCTTTTTATCAGATCAGATTGCATGGTGTGTATATACGTGTATCATACTACTCTACAGAAATAAAACTTACATTGTTTGTTTAAATGTCAGTTTGTGTGTTTATAAATTAGTCTGTGTAAATAAAAAACTTTGGTCTCGTTATAAGTCATTTATTAGGATACACAAGAAGGTATTAATAGGTCATGAAATAGCCTAAAAATTCTTGTCCCGCCCACCAGCCACACCCCCAGCAACATCCCCTAAAACACAAGTGTCCCTCTTTGGCAATTTGAAATGTTGGGAGGTATGTCACTGTATTCAAAGGAGCAGTAAAATTATTTTTATGAAAACCTATATGTTATAGAGCAGTGGTTCTCAACTCCGGTCCTCGGGACCCACTAACAGGCCAGTATGTGAGGATTTCCTTGTTAGAGCACAGGTGAGTTAATCATTGTGAATGAGCCTCTGATCACCACACCTGTGCTCTAGCAGAGAAATCCCTAAGTCCTGGCCTGTTAGTGGGTCCCGAGGACTGGAGTTGAGAACCACTGTTATAGAGCTTTTCCTACTGAGTAAAACAAGGTACATATCACTGCTGTCAGTTGTTTTATTTAAATGATATAACAGTTCAGATAATCAGGAAGTGAATTTACTGTGCATTTACTTCCTGGAAGTTCTAACTGACAGGAAGTGACAGGCAGTTTCTACCACATTCTATGTAGAACTGTATGCCACTGACTTTCCACTCCATTAGAATGTAACAGAAATCTAGTTGGAATTTGACCATTAGAGGACACTGCTAATGTACAAAAACACAGCTTTAACCCCTAGAGTGCCAGGTGGGTACATTGTACGAGTTTGCACAGCTGTACCTGCTGTGCCAAGCACGTACAATGTACAGCTAAAATGCGGTCACTGCATAAGCCGATATAACTGGCTGGCAGTGGCCGCATTTCAGCTGAAATACAGCCTGGCACTCTTGGGAGGACATGAGGATTACTCCTCATGTCCTCCCAGGTATTGACCTCCCAGCCGATCGCGCTGGGAGATCAATATCGCCAACGGAGAAGCAGAGCTTCTCCGTCCTCCCCTCTCCTACCCGAACTTCCGGGTAGGAGTGGGCAGGACTTGGGGAAACCTCCTAACGTCATCGGTGACATGATCACCGATGACGTTAGGGAAGTTTCTCTTACCCGATTCACTCCTACTGGTGGTAGACCTGGGAGATCAATAACTGGGGGGACACCAGGAGGGGTCCTGATGTCCCCCACGAGGTCTGAAACAAACAAAAAAAATGTCTAAGTAACCCTGTGAGTGCCGCAGGGGTCCCCACCCCTGTGGCACTCACAGGGTCACTTCGTTTGGGGGGGATTTTTTTTTTTTTGCAAGACCTCATTGGGGGGATCGGGGGGGGGGGGTCCTGATGCCCCTCAATGAGGTCTATGAGTTAAAAAAAAAATAAATAAAAATAATTAACCCTGTGTGTGCCACGGGGGGGTCCAATGCACCCCCCCCTCCTGTGGCACGCACAGGGCATTTATCATTCCTTTGTTACCAGAGATTGTTGGGGGGCCATCAGGATTGGTCCTGATGGCCCCCCAACAAGCTCTGATTACTAAGTAATAATAATAATAAAAAAATAACCCTCTGAGTGCCACAAGGGTCAAATGCATTGCTTTGCAATGCGCTGGAGACCCCTGTGGCACTCACAGGGACATTTATTTTTATTCCTTTTTTTTTTTTTTGTAAGACCTCATTGGGGGGAATCAGAGGGGTCCTGATAGCCCCCAATGAGGTCTATAATAAAAAAAATGTAAATAAAAAAAAAATTAACCCTGTGTGTGGCACAGGGGGGGCCAATGCAGCCAACCCTTCTGCGGCACACACAGGGCTTTTATCATTACTTTGTTACCAGAGATTGTTGGGGGGCCATCAGGATTAGTCCTGATGGCCCCCCAACAAGCTCTAATTACAAAGTAATGATAAAAAAATTAACCCTTTGAGTGCCACAAGGATCCAATACATTGCTTTGCAATGCGCTGGAGACCCCTGTGGCACTCACAGGGTCACTCCGTTTGTGGACATATATATATTTTTTTTACTAAGACCTCATTGGGGAGGGATCAGGGGGTCCTGATGCCCCTCAATGAGGTATATAATAAAAAAAAAATTTCAAACAAAAATTAACCCTGTGTGTGCCACTGGGAGGGGGGTTCAATGCAGACCCACTTCCTGTGGCACACACAGGACATTTTATCATTACTTTGTGATCAGAGCTTGTTTGGTGGCCATCTGAATAGAAAGTAACGATAAAAAAATTAACCCTTTGTGTGCCACAGGGGCCCAAATGCATTGCTTTGCAATCCACTGGACACCCCTGTGGCACACAAAGGATTTTTTTTTCCCCCTTTATTTTTATTTAGACCTCATTGTATGGGTTCTGATGCCCCCAACAAGGTCTACACAAAAATATTGGGGGAAAAAGCCCCAAAAAATGCACGTGCCACAGGAGGGGGGATCCAATGCAGTGCTTTGTATAAGGGGACATACAGTGCACACTGGTAGTCACAGATCTCCGATACACACTATCAGACACTGCCCCACCATCACCACCATCCATGCTTCTCTGCTCATACCCACACACACACTGTCTAATCCCTCACCCTCCCACACACTTTGTTACACTTGTAGTCACAGGTCCGCACGTACACCGGCTGACGCCCTAGCTTCTTTCATCTGTTACCCATAAAATCACACATACACTGTTTGCTTTCCCATTCCTTTTTCACTGGTAGCTATGCTCCTGTAGCGTAAATTGGTATGTCAACCCACAGCAGTGGGGTACCATTTTTCTTAGGCTGGCAAGAAGTCCTCCTAGGAAATCCCACGTCATTGAACCATTTTAGTATCTTTGAAGTGACTGATGTGTAAAACAAATGTTTGTTTTTTTTTCCTGTTGCACCACATTCTGGAAATAGTTGTGCCAACTAACTTAGGGGTAAAAAGGCAAGTGACCCCTCATTAGATGCGGCAGGTTGTCTTCTTTCCAAAATGGTATGGTTTATCTACCTTTTCTTGAATTATGAAGGTGTTATAGCCATTTTTGTACAGGCAAGTCACTTTTGAGAAAATGTTAGAAACATCAGAGGTTGTAGTAGGTGTAGTTTTCTACTTCTAGCACCCCCTAAGGTAGGTCAACTCATACCAATGGGGTGTCGTTTGGGGTGTCTCCTAAGAGAACTAGCTAATGAATGCAGTTGAAAATTCCATGGGTTTTTACAGAGCTCCATACATTTGAAGGGGCAGAAATGTAAAAAAATGCCTTTTTTTCATTAGCGCCGCCTCCTGGAAGCATTTGTGCATACCAGCCTTTGGGTAAGAAGGCAAGTGTCCCCTTATTAGATGCGGCAGGTTGTTTTCTTTCCAAAATGGCATTGTTTCTCTACCTTTCCTGCATATCTATTATGGTTATAACCATTTTAGTGCAAGCAGATAATTAAAAAAACAAAAGTGTCAGGTTTACGTACGTGTTCCTAGCACCCACATATTGTATGTTAACCCACACAAATGGGCTACCATTTTTCTCATGTTGGTAGCAGGTACTGAATACAGCAGGAAATGTTATGGTTTTCAAAGATTTTAGTATCTTTGAAGTGGTGGAAATGTAAAAAAACATGTATTTATTCCCATAGCGCCACTTTTTGGAAATATTTGTGCACTTCAGCCCAGAGGGTAGAAAGGCAAGTGACCCCTCACTTGATGCTGGAGAATGTCTACTTTCCAAAATGGTATACCTTTTATACCTTTCCTTCATGTCTCTAACAGTTATGAACATTTTAGTACAAACAGCCATTTTCAAAGAAGCAAACAGGTAGGTGTAGTTATGTGCTTCTGGCACCCCTAAGGTAGGTCGACTCATTCCAGTGGGGTGTCATTTTTCTCCTAAGAGCTCTAGCTAATGAATACAGTTGGAAATTCCATGGTTTTCACAGATTTCTGTACAGATGAAGGGGCAGAAATGTAAGAAAATGCCATTTGTTTCCTATAGTGCCACCTTCTGGAAGCATTTGGGCACAACAGGCTTGGGGTAAGAAGGCAATTCACCCCTCATTTGATGCGGCAGCGTGTCTTCTTTTCAAAATGGTATGGTTTGTGTACCCTTTCTTCACTTCTGTAGTTATAACCATTTATGTACAGACAAGTAATGTTTGAGAAAATGTTAGAAAATTTTGAGGTTGTAGTAGGTGTCGTTTTGCCTTCTAGCACCCCCGAGGTAGTTAAACTCATACCAATTGGGTGTCATTTTTCTCCTAAGAGCACTAGCTAATGAATACAGTTGATAATGCCATGGTTTGCGAATATTATTTTATTAAGTTGAAAATGTCATTTTGCGCTGCTGGTGATTAGGGCTCTACGCTAGCCATGGACGTAGGTAAAACTATACAAATTTGGTATTTTTTTACTTGGGGGGCTCGGGGCTTTTTCAAATAATTGAAACTTTTTCAATCAAGGTAAATGTTTTTGATACATATTATGTGATTTTAGCAAAATGAGTAAATTTTCACTTTTTTTGTCATTATGACATCATAGCTTTTTGCACGATGTAAAATTCTCTTCATGTAAGGTACCACAAGAAAGCTCAATTTGTTCTGAAAAAAACGATATATAGTTTTCCATATTTAACTAAAAATCCCCAGAGGAAATCAAGCATAAACAGAAGGATAGCAAAAATGCTGAAAAAATGTCTGGCCTGCAGGGTACAGGAAATGGCCCAAGTCTCTGGCACTGAAGGGGTTAACCCTTTGAGTGCCAGAGGGGTACGCAACGCATTGCAAAGCAATGCGTTGCGTACCCCTCTGGCACTGAAAGGGTTAAACTGTATTAACTTTGGAAATATGCATCTCTCAGCAGTGGGAGTACCCTTATTTTACTCAACAGGAAATGCCCTACTATGGTTATATTTTCAAGAAAAAAAAGTTTACGCACCAGAGAGGTGAGTTACACATTACTTCACAATATGTTGCACACCTTCTGGACCTTAAAGGTTTGGTTCATGTACTATATCTGCTTTAGTTTAACCCTTTGAGTGCCAGAGGGGTATGCAATACATTGCTTTGCAATGTGTTGCATACCCCTCATGTACTCAAAGAGTTAAAAAAAACTGCTAGCACCTGTCATGTCTACCTCTAAGTACATGATATCCAGTAATGATTGAAGACATTATCTACTGAACAAAAGCATAAGGACAATATTTACAGGGGCCATAAGGAATTTCTGGCAATTTTAAGGTAAGTGGAGGGTCATTATTAGAGGATGTTAGTTCTCCTTTAACAGTGGACTTTTGTAGGAGTCTCATTGTTCTGGTATATTAAAATTTATGTTTCATTATATGCAACTTCCAGTTTCTAACTCACTAGACAATTACAAGATTAATGAGTTATGGCCCCAAGTGACATGAAGTCTCAGTTTTGGCAACAATAAAAAATATAATAAAAGTGAAATACACAAAGTTATGGGTTGTAATCACTATCTTTCTGACTCACAATAGAATATTTCTGTCAGTTCCTCCAAGGAATAGCGGCGCTGGCAGTTAATTGTATTGTGTTTATTCTTTATTGTGAGATATTAATACAGTACAGTGGGGAGCCAGAAATACTTTTTCAAAGCCACAATAAGCTCAACACAAATATATACTGAACTCCAATTATGAAATATCCCTAATATTGCTCTTGGAAAAACACCAAACCTGTTACTGAAATGTTATCTAGGCCTTTGGTTTGTAGTCTTATTTTTGCAAGGAGTAACAAAGCAGACTCTCTGCCGCTGATAAGCTCATTAAAACTTTTTTTTTTTCAATTTTTTTTCTCAGGGCACCACTAACATGTGAACTGGAATTTTCAGGGCATTCATAACATATTGTATGCCATTTCTCAAGGATATAATAATGGTACAAATACAAAAGTCTATTATGTATTTATTCTTACAAGCAGAATAACAAAAATAAATACATTGGGCAAATAACAATTTCCATAAATATACATCTAAAACTCAACATTCACATTTTGTCAGTTGTTATAGAAAAAGTATTACCTTAATTGGCAGGGCAGGATTTACATCTCAGGAGCCTGTAGGCACAGAAATCTGAAGGACCCCCCCACTGGCCATCTCCACTGGACACCTCCACAATGCTCCTAATCTCCACATTGCCCCCATCATCTCCATTTTGCCCTTACATTGTCCCCCGTCAGCTCCATATTGCCCCATCAGCTCCAACTTACTCTCACATTGCCCGCCCCCATCATCTCCATATTGCCCCATCAGCTCCAACTTACCCTCACATTGCCCCCATCAGCTCCACATTGCCATAATCTCCATATTGCCCCCCATCAGCTTAAACTTACCCTCACATTGCCCCCTTCATCTCCATATTGCCCCCATCAGCTCCATATTGCCATCAGCTCCAACTTACCCTCACATACATTTCCCCATCATCGCTACATTGCCATCATCTCCATCTTGCCCCCCATCAGATCCATATTGCCCCATCATTTCCACATTGCCCCCCAGTGTCCGTTTCCTACCTCTTCCCTGGTGGTCCAGCAGCAGGAGAGGTCTGTATGTGCCTCCTTTGGGACAGACCTGTAGCTGCTGGAGCTCCCGCGCGGTCATCTCTTCATGCAGAGCGCTGGGAGATGATGTCATTTCCCAGTGCTCTGTAATACTAAAGAGCCGACGGCGGAGCGCAGCATCTACAGGTCTGTCCTGAAGGAGGCACAGACCTGACTGGGTGTGTGTGGGGGGGTTAGTGTGGGCGGCGAGGCAACTTTTTTTTTTTTAAAGGGTCACAATGACAGGCGCCCCTCAGTGGGGTGCGCCTGTAGGCATTTTCACTTACCCATACACCCTTCCTTTTGTCATTATCACATCAGACAGGAACCTTTAATACCACAATAATGAGAAATGTTCACTCTAGTTTTGTGTAAATTTATGCCATTTGTGGGTATCTTTCAGCTCACCAGCTGAGGATGATGGCAACTGTAGTCCAACAACATCCTGAAGGCTGCACTTCATACTTAATGGCTGGGTTTGTCCATGAAATGCAGTAAAGCTTCCTCCTATTAAAATAACTTACATGCTAACAATCTTCTGTTATGGGAGACAGTTTTTTGGTTTTTTTTAAATTCTCTGTCCCAGCCTTTTTAAGTAGGCATTATCCTCAGTTTTACCTGCCTTCTAAAGTATGGAAAAACAGTAGAGAAGCAAGATGCTTAAGAAGAATAATTTATGCATGCATGAGAAAGATAATAGATCCCTAATCATGCCCTAATTACTATAGTATCAGAAAAAACACACCCAGAAATTATTTTTTTATAAAATAATTATGTAGTCATACTCAAATCACTAATCAGTATCAGTATCAGCTACCAAAAAAAATCTTGTTGGTACACTAAAGTATATTGCAGCATAATTATTCCATTCTCTATAACCCTGAAATTAGACCATATATGTATAACTAGTTGAACAGCCCGTGTACACAGGCCACAGTGCCAGGAAGCAACTGCCGCGGTGCAGTCATACGCAGTAGAGACTGCAGTGCCGCTGGTGATAACGGAGTGGGGAGCTCCGAATTCAGAGAGGACTACGGTCTGAATTCGTAGTGCCCCGCTCCGTTATCCGCTGCGACGTGGGCAGTCTGTACTGCGCATGACTGCAGCGCATGCAGCCGTCTGTACTGCGCATGACAGCTTCTGACAAACATACATTAGCGAAATATTATATAGGATGTTTACCCATAACACTAATCACCGGCTTGTATAACTCTGGCATAGTCATTCTTGAAAAATAACTGCAGCTTCAGATGGGAAAGTGGGATGCAGCACGTGAACACTTGTTTAAAACCTCTGTTGTCTACAAAAGAATAAGTTAGAAAGTTTGCAATTCCACAAGTGTACTTTTGGATTATTTCTGTGCATTTTTATACTTCTTTCAAAGAAATCCGTAACGTTGGGCTGACAGGACAAAATAGTTCTATAACTTAATTGTCTTAACATGATTAGTGGTGCGGGAGGTAGTTAAATGGATAGTAATGTTTCATAATAAAAGCAGCTCTAATTAATCATCATAGTATTTGGACTTTGGAGAGTGTTATTTCAGTTCTGTCAGAGTTGTAGTTCAGGAGTAATTCAATGACAAAGTGTCCTCCTCCCACCCCTTTTATTGATGTAACACTTTTCAGCCAGAGCAGAAGGGAGGTGCCCAGGTAGACTGCAGAGCGGGACAATCTTCAATTAAGATAAGGGAAAAACATGAAAAGCTTGTCAAGGGGGGCAGGGCTTTCATTGTTTTCATAGGAATAAGAGTGTCCCCTTCTATTATCTGTCTGGTCTATAGACTGCATTCCACATCTGAGAAGAGATGGCTTTCACTAGGTAAAAGGGGCGGGAGGGGGAAATTTTGCTTGTGAATATCTCATAAACCATAAAGGTTTGAGAGATAAGACTTATATCATTCTTCTGTTTTCTTAATGCCTACAAAATAAAATAAGGTAGGAATCTAGTCAAAAAACCAGCCTGTGTACATAAAATTCTAGTAACTGGGACAAGCTGGAAGTATTCCTGATACTATACAGCAACCTGGTGTCTTAGGGAGGGACTTATCAATCTTAGGTAAATGGTAATAAATGGCCAGATTCATTCATGTAAATAAAGTCCCTCCCTTCCCTCATAATCATCCCATTCATTAAGACACTCTCATCAAAATTCAGAGATGTTTACTGAAATGGTAGGTGGGGCCATGATAAAAACCTTGGTAAATTGTGCGTTTCTTATTTAAAGCATTAGACAGTACACACTGAACCTTGGAATCTTCCATCATCTACAGGTGGTTGGTTAATGTTACCTATCGGTCTGAATAGGTTGAGAACATGATCAAGATATGGAGTTCTAAAGTGTTGCATCTCATTAATAATTCACCTTGAAGGTAACAGCACTACCTCACAAACAGCATTTGAAGAAATTATGGGATTAAAACACACATTGACCTAATGAAGCTTGAATGACTGATTATCCTTATGGTTGATGCATTTTTTTAATCTTATATACATCTATCTTTTATTACTGATACTAAAATTTACACCTAAGTATTCTACTCTGGGATAACAAATATTTTAAAACAAATATTTCTTTCTGATTTTACAAAACATCCTGCTTGATAACAGTCCTACAGATTTGTCCTAGGGTATCAAAGTCAGCTTTAGAAGTGTCTATATACCTGCATGTTTGGATACTGAAATCCACTGAGCTATATGCTTTTAACTACTTTTTGCAGAACTCAATATATTTTAAAATTTTACAAGATAAGCTCCAACAGAGCCCTCTCTTCGTGTGTTTTTGGTTTGTGTGTTGGGGCTCCAAAAATAAAACATAATAATTTTCCTCCCAATATGTAGTAATCAGTGCTAAATCATAGTTTTGACTAATGTCATCTGCTTGCATGACTGACTAGCACAGTGTTTACATCCTATATAATAATTCGCTAAATCGTGTGTAACGCCCGACATGCGCAGTAGACACCGCTGCGCTTGCGGCAGTCATGCGCAGTAGAGACTGCCCGCAATGCGGCTGATACAGAGCTGGACGCTCTGAAGGAGCATCCAGCTCTGTATCAGCAGTGGCGCGGACAGTCTCTACTGCGTGTGACTGCCCCCCGACCGGCTGCCAGAGGCACTGTGGCCCGTGTAACGGGCTGTTCAACTAGTTCTAAATAAAATATTGAGATTCTAACTAATTTACTAAGTCTCTAACTAGCTAGCTAACTAACTAACCAACTAATTTATTAAGTTTTTTTATGTATATGATAGTTAAGAAAAAAGCCCTTTCTTTCAATAAGTAGGAAATGAACAAGATTTTAAATCTAAAATCATGGAGAAAATTGTTGAATACTTGGAAAGCTGATCCAAACTAATAGAAATAAATCATACCTTCTCCCCGTCTAAAACCCTTCTAAATAACTGCTTCTTTATAGCTAAAAGCAATATGTTACTGTATATAAAGGTATCCTTTAAAAATGTTGCAGCCAGAAGCTCGAGATTCTCATTTTGCCACATTAAACGTCTCATCGACCCAATGTCCAATTTTGCTGAGCACTGCTATAAGATACAAAAGTAGAAAACTTTCACTATAAGCAACAATATCAGATTTCCATTAGGTTAACGCAGTAGTCCGAAGAGGTTGGACATCTTGGTACACTACACTGGTTTCCTTTAAAACTGTTGCAGCCAAAAGAGCGTGTGTCTACATGGCTCAATAACCATTTCGCCCTACAACAAAAGCGCAAGATTCTTATGTCGCCGCAATAAACATCGATTCAAGCCAATGTTCAATTTTGCTGAGTTCTGCTCTCAGGTACAAAAGCAGAAAACTTTTGCTATAAGCAAAAATATCAAATTTCCCTTGCGTTTTCAAGGTAGTCTGACGAGATTTGGACATCTTGGTACGCTACACCTGATATCAATGTTGTACAGTGCTGCTCCCGTCTCTCTCTCTCCCCCCTTATCTGCGTGCTCCTCTCTGCCCTGTCATTCTGCACGCAGAGAAGGGGAGAGAACCTGCAGTTGTTTCAACATTGCCATGTCTCATGTCCATATATATTCTCTTTATCTCTTTTTATGCATTTGCCATGTTTATTTTTAGAGTGTGTAAAAAGACTTAGAGGTATCTTCTCTTATATATAATATTTGGTCTCTCCTTTAAAGCAGGGATAGTCCCTTCTCTGCATGAGGTGATAGTCATAGCTCGTCCTCTGGGAGTGCTGTAAGTGAAAATGGGGACTGAAATTGATCGCTCCAAGGTTGGAGCAGTCTCTCAGTATTGCCATTTTTTAACCATAAAGGTTTGAGAGATGAGACTGGGGGCATTTAGTTCTATTTTAATGCCTACAAGATTCAGGTTTGTTAAAAAATGGCAATACTATCCCTTTAAGGGAAGGATGCTTCCCAGGACCTTGGTCATTAAAGGGATAGTAATACTTTGTTTTAACTTTATTTTATTTTGTAGGCATTAAAAAACATGAAGAACGATATAAGCCTTATTTCTCAAACCTTTATGGTTTAAGAGATATTCACAAGCAAAGTTTCCCCTCCCGCCCCTTTTACCTAGTATAAGCCATCTCTTCTCAGATGTGGAATGCAGTCCATAGACCAGACAGATAACAGAAGGGGACACTCTTATTCCTATGAGAACAATGAAAGCCCTGCCCCCCTTGACAAGCTTTTCAGGTTTTTCCCTTATCTTAATTGAAGATTGTCCCTCTCTGCAGTCTACCTGAGCACCTCCCTTCTGCTCAGGCTGAACAGTGTTATATCAGTAAAAGGGGCGGGAGGGGGATACTTTGTCATTGAATTACTCTTGATCTACAACTCTGACAGAATTGAAATAACACTCTCCAAAGTCTAAATACTATGATGATTAATTAGGGCTGCTTTTATTATGAAACATTACTATCCCTTTAAGGGGTTAAACTTTAGTAATAGATAGAAAGTAACCAAGACAATGTAAACAAAGAGCGACCAAAGCAATTCTACCAGAAAGATCAATGCTAGGAGGATCAGACTGAAGAAGGGCTGGTAACAAAATCTGCACATATTTCAGTTCATTAGCATGATACAAGTAAACATACACAGTATGACAATATAAATTATTTGTAAATGACCAGCGATAAAAAATTCAAAATGTTCATATTCATATAGTTCCCACAAGCATTAGCATATACAACCACGGAAGCATATTCCTACATTGTGTCATTTGGGGCTGGAGAGATGCAGATTAAACATAACAAGATGTCTAAGTCAGAGCTTAGGAATCAATGTTGCCATCAGAAAAATCCAGTGGTTCTTTACCCTGTTCGAGATCCCTAGGAGATCACGGCCCCTGGGGAGAAGCACAACTTTCGAGCTACCCTGGAATCTGAAATAACTCATGTCACCATTGTTTTATTCTACAAATGTCAGGCAACAGGTTTCTTCATGTCTGATGAATTGAAAGTATTCTCTTATCCTGTCTTTTAAAGGCCTAATAGAGTGGGCAACATGCTGTTTATCACAGCATTTGCATGCGATCAAATAAACAACATGATATGTCTTACAATTAATGAACTGCTGAATTTTGTACTGCTTGCCATAATAAGCTCTAGTGAATAAATTAGAAGCAGCAGCTTTATGGCAAGTTAAACAAATTCCTGTATCACACTTATACATTCCCACTGTACTTAACCAATGGGAAACAGGAGCAGGTTATGATTTGAATAGTGTGGGTGACAGTCAATTTGCTATGGAAGCACCTCTCTGTGCCACAAACTGGAATACATCATTCAAAACCAAATAAAGTTTATTTATGAGTGTACAAGATAGGTATGTTTTTAGTATAACATGTTTGACACATATTGGCAAATACAATCTGATATGAAAATCAATTTAGAGACATTATTTGTGTCTCAGTGCTTATCAGTAGGTGCCAATACGATGTTGCAAGATGTGGCTGGCAGTAATAGGTTTGTGAAATACTGTCAAAATTCTATCTCTGATATTCTGATATAGAGTATTGTGAGAAATCTGTACCAAATGTAGACTATGAGATGGAAAACCTGCCCTAGCATTATATTCCCATCAAAATTATTCTCTAAGCAAAGTTCTTGTCAGAGATGTTCAACTAGGAATGAGCCTGCTATTGAATTTAGTAAGCTCTACAGGAATGATATCATACCCAGGGTGCAATCTCTTTTAGCTCACAAGTGCAGAACACAGAAAATAAATATCTTAAACCACATTACACTGATCCTGCCCAGTCCAGCTATTACGTTCTAGACAATTCTTATCTGAAATAGGAAAGCAGCTCACCCTCCACATACATTTCAGACTTCTTGGACCTCATTAGTAAGCCATTCTCTTTAGGCACTCATGAGCAAGGGGTCAACATCTGGATTTCCCTGTTACCATTAGGCTGACCAAGCTCAAGGGGAATTTGCATAGGAAATGTGCTGGTCAGAGATGCTCATCTAGAAAAGTGCATACCACAGTATTTAGGAGGTTTTAATCTGCATATACAAACTGCTGGTCATATTCTCTCAACTAGGAACAAGCCTGCCATGGTATTTAGTAGGCTCTATATGAATGGTATCCTATGAACGGTCCAATCTCTTTTAGCTCATAAGTGCCTTACACTGAGAAGAAATATCCTGAAGCACATCATACGGTCCCTTTACAAATGACTGTCCTGCCATGACAGTCTTGCCATGAACAAGAGAATCAACCAACCCCAGACATACAATTCATCCTTCTTGAGCTTCATCTGTGAAGTACAGCTGATCTCTCCAGGAACTCTAGGTAAGGGGTCCACATCTGGATTCCCCTAATCATAAGAAAAATAATAATTACGAAGAAGGGTCATTTTTTTAATTTGGTGTATTTTAAAGAGAATTTTGGAGTTTTTCTTTTTTTTTTTTTGAAGGAAGGGGTTTGTTGTGTGCAGAAATAATGTGCCTATTGTATGCTTAATGGCCCCATCCTACTTCAGAATGGATATTCACTTAACATTCCAAGGCAGAAATTGGGTGCAGGCAACAGCAAGTTAAAAGTGCAGGGGTGCACTGATTAATCCTTTAAGGTCCAGAGGGGATGTGCAGTACTTTATACTCCCAGATCCCTGCTATGTCCAAGTAAAACCTTCCAAGGTATACAGCAGTGGTTCTCAACCCATGCCCTCAGTGGCTACTAACAGGCCAGGATTTGAGAATTTCCTTTTAAGAGCACAGGTGAGTTAATCAATATGACTGAGCCTCTGATCAATACACTTGTGTTCTAGCAGGGAAATTCCTAAGTCCTGGCCTGTTAGTGGCCACTGAGGACACGGGTTGAGAACCTCTGGTATAAAGTCTTTGTTTGGGGCCTTGTAGAGACTTGAGAAATTTATGGTAGCTTTTCCTTTCCTTATTCATTTTCCTAAAAATCTTCTTCTGAGTTGTTTTAACCATTTAAAGGGATAGTAATGTATCACAAAATAGCAGCTCCAATTAATCTTCATAGTATTTGGGCCATGGACCACACACAGTGTTTCAATACTGTCAGAGTTGTAGTTCAAGAGTAATTGAATGCTAAAGTATCCCCCTCCAGCCCCTTTTACTGATGTAACACTGCTTGCCTTATGGCAGCAAGATTGTCTGGATGGATCTCAGAGAGGGACAATCTTCAGTGACAATAAGGAAAAACCTATCAAGGTGGAAGGGTTTTACCTATGCTCACAGTAAGAAAATTAAACGTTCATTTGGGTAGTTCCCTACTGGAAAAGACAATGCTTAAAGGAAAACTGTTAGATGGCTTTTGCCCTGTTATTAGACTTGCTTCCCGATGGAGCTGCACTTCCGGAGGAGGTGGTGCTATCAAATACATTAGATGCCTTTAAAAGGGGCCTGGATACTTATTTAAAAGAGCATAATATAGAGGGCTATGCACGTTAGTATTGGGATTAATATTTAGTTAGGGCTTGTTGATCCAATGCGAAATCTGATTGCCATTTGGAGTCAGATGCCTTCTTTTGGGTCAGCGATGGTAAACAGGAATAGGAAAAGGGTTGAACTGGATGGACGCAAGTCTTTTTTCAACCTAAATTACTATGTAACTATGTAACTATGTAACATTGTGAGCCCTGGTGGACCAGCTGCAGAGCAGAAAAGAGACCCTTAGGGCTGCCTTGATAGTCTAGTGAGAAGAGACGGAAATGCAAGATTGAAGTTTCACAGTTCAATCTCATTGTCCTGTGTGATACAGTTTCCATATACCCTCTGTGTCCGACTTGAACACAATGTAGCCTGTGCACACAACCCATACATTTTGTGGCTGAGAGCTAGATTTTTAGGCTGGATTCCAACTGGCTGATAGGAGCTGATTTGGGGTTCTACAGTGCAACTCCATGCTTTGTATTAAGTCTACTTCCATTGAAGCATACATAGGAAAGCATAATAATTAGACTTTAAGGTCTAATAAAGGAAAACAAAGGGATCCAGGCCAAGGAGTTTGTTACAGACTTATTATACAATGTACCATATATGCTCTGCACAACTAAAGTAACTTTTTAGTGATGCCTAAATATAAAACATTCAAGTATAAATTTATCAGCAGATATATGTGACATTTTACAATGTCCTAGGTCTTGCATTAACCCCTTGAGTGCCAGAGAAGTATAAACACATTGTGTCACAATGCACTGGATACCTCACTGGCACTCATAGTGTTAATATATTAAATATGACTGATATTAAAAAGTAGAGGTAATTATATTTGCCCTTTAAAACTCAGTCCAAAGGCCTTACCAACAAGGCAGGTTTTCCTGATATCCTCACTTCATAACAGTGAGTTCTACAATTAACAGTGGATCTGTCAACATGCCTGAGTTGCTAGTTTATCTGTCTATGCTCATCTTTTTGGGGAGGCTTGTAGAACCAGGATTGAGAAACTATGATTTATACGATCATTGTTCCAGCTACCGATTACCAAAGTTTATAATATGTGGTAGTAGTAACACAGTTTTATGTGGATCTACTATAACAAAAATGGAGAATCCTATCCATTAGACTCATATCAGCAAATACTTAAAGGGATAGTAATGTTTCATAATAAAAGCTGCTCTAATTAATCATCATAGTATTTGGACTTTGGAGTGTGTTATTTCAATTGTGTCAGAGTTGTAGTTCAAGAGTAATTCAATGACAAAGTATCCCCCTCCCTCCCCTTTTACTGATGTAACACTGTTCAGTCAGATCAGAAAGGAGGTGCCCAGGTAGATTGCAGAGAGGGACAATCTTCAATTAAGATAAGGGAAAAACCTGAAAAACTTGTCAAGGGGGGCAGGGCTTTCATTGTTCTCATAGGAAGAATATTGTCCCCTTCTGTTATCTGTCTGGTCTATGGACTGGATTCCACATCAGAGAAGAGATGGCTTACACTAGGTAAAAGGGGTTTGTGAGATAAGACTTATATCGTTCTTCATTTTTTTTAATGCCTACAAAATAAAATAAAGATAAAACGAAGTATTACTATCCCTTTGATTTGAAATTCTCTTGCAACACTGTGCAATAAGAGAAGCTATCACATCTAAATGTTGATCTGTACATATGATCATGAAGTAATTCTTCTGCTAGTGTTTTCCATTGTATTCTTCCCACTTTTACTCGTGACTGAATATTTAATTATCCACTGTTCTTTTACCATCCATTACTGATACCTATCTCTCTGATTACCTGTTAGCTCTGCTGCCTGTTGTTGATGAAATCTGTCTAAATGACCACACTCTGGATTGGTGCCCATTGATGTCATTATCTGCTTCTGAAAGAAATCAATGATTTGGTGGCCACTGTAACCAAAACATGTTTTTCTTGTCTACTTATGCTTTGTTCTCTGTTGTAACATTCTACCTGTCTGACTATCCAGCTTGCCTGCCCTGTCTGTGTTAGTGCTCCAGCTCAAGCCCACAGCTCTCTACTATATTTCATTGGTGACAACTAGGGTCTCTTAATTCTAGAACTGCATCAGCCAATCTCTGCATATCTAGGCTTACCACTGGAATTTATCCTTTTAAACATATCTTTGATTCCCCTACAAAAACTAAACAATCAAACACACACACACACAAAGAACATAACTTTATCCATCTGAAAACTAAATCATTTTATAGTTTCATCAATACAAGGTTGGTGTCTGTCAGCTGCAAGCTAAACTCAAAAGAGTCTTCTTTCCATTAATCTTTTCTATGATATGTAGAAATGGGATCAATTCCCATTCATTATACATTTCACAGCTGCATGTAAGTATCTACATATTCCCATCAAAAACAGAGCAAATATAGAGCTTTAACTTCCACAAAATATGAGAGTACATTAATTGCAGCAAATTTTAACCATCATGCATATCAAATGTGTGGGTACTAGATGGATAGATGGCATGGAAAAATATAATCTAACAAGGAAGGAATTATTACAGTATAGAAAGGAGTTAGTGGATGCAGTGATCTGCTGCTAGTGTGCTTGAAGGGGTTAACAAAGACAAGTATTAGGTAATAAGTGAAAAGGCAAAGGCTTATATGTATTAAACCAAAGTGGAGTAATTCTGGGGCAAACCAGCTTCACGTCAGGAGAGAAATTACTCATTGATTGGCATATCTGAGAACTCCAGATATGACATTATGTTACCGGGTCTCTGTGGCAGAGGTTGATTCTCTGGATGTGGGGACTTTCTACTGAAACTCCGCCCACTTCTGCTCCTTCCCAGCCCGTTCCTCCCATTTCTCTCCCACATCTCCTCCTTCCCACCCTGTTCTTCCTACTTTCTACCCACTTTTGTAATGTGTTTGCTAGGCCCCTCCCCTCCCATGGGTAAGCCCTGCCCCTTTTTGACGTGATTCATGTCAATTATATCCCCCAGCACACCTGGGGACTCAATTACAGAAAGTTACCAGGTTTTCTGATTGGTACATGGCTCATGAATGGTTGATAGGTCTCAGATGCATTTCAAAGCAATGAGTTGGAGAACTCTAGATCATTAAAGTGTTAAAGCCCCATCTACATCAATGGGAATGTTTTAGTTGTCCTCTGTGGTTTGACTTAAATTTTATTTGCCCCATACATATACATAAGGCCTAAAGAATTTACACACACACACACACACTCACCAGCACATACATGCACATACATATACACACAAAATACACACATGCTCTCTTTTCACGCACCAATTCACACACACACATGAACATACACAAGCATGCACGTATACACACACATATACTCAACATTAATATGTAGCTTAGCCAATATGTTTTTGCCTTATTTCTGAACTGTATTCTTTATATAATAATATGTAAAATATGTGCAGACTCTAAACTATATAGTTCTTGGGAGTCCACAAAACAAATGTATGAGTTCTTTATTATGGGGGGTAGAAAATGATACTAACGAGTTAGATAAAAAAACTGTTCAGTGAGCCACAGCATACTGACTATGGAGAGAGATGTACATAATGTTTTCTACCAGTTCTTACAGTTTAATTTAATAAGACGTTAAACAAGTAAACGTAAACAATTCTGGAGCAAACCAACAATAGAACAGAGGACAAATACCATTTCTTAAAATTCCCATGTATTTAAATGGGGATTTTTATTTTAACCCCTTATATGTCAGAGATGTCTCAAAAGCATTGATTGGCAAAACACTGGAAAAGTATCTAGAGTTCAAGTGATTAAAAGCCTTAATTAAATCAAGTTGATTTTTCATTTCCCTCCTATGGTACAGTTGGTTTGTTCCAGAATTGTACCTCCTTAGCTTGATGAATAAGGGCTTTACTCCTTAGATGATCACTATAGGAAATTTGTTGGCATAAGGAGCAAAAGTGTGAACTAGACTGGCTCAGCCATTGTTCCATATCATAACATGCGTGTTTGGATGGACATATGAGTGGATAAAAGAAATTGATATCATTTTGCTTGATCCACTTTTTTCCATTTCAGATAAACAAAGTGCAACTTGAGTGTCACAATGAACGAAACACAAACAATAGGTTTCTATAGCTGCTGGTAGACACAAGGAAACATGATGCCACACGCTAGCCAGGCATCTATTATTAAGATCAGCAGTCCATTTATTTATAATTACTATATCAGTGATTGCATCTGGGAGCACTCATGCTGTGTGGGCAGAGGTCAGTGACAGGCAAAGGACATAAGAGAGGCAATAAGGCCCTATGTACAAAAAGAGAGTAACAAGCAGAACCCGGCTGCCCCATAAGGGGATATATATATATATATATATATATATATATATATGTATAAGTACCATTGATGTAAGTAGGAATTTTTACCCCTTGAATGCAAGACTTGTTTCCAGCTCATTGCAAAGCATTGCATTGCAGACCTCTTTAACTTTCATGAATAAAAGACAAAGCAAATAGTGGATGAGGTGCTGTAATACTGGCATATCCTCTTAAAGTGGAATTAGTGATTTATAATGACTTGCATGATTTTGAAAGCGTTTTAAAAAACATGTATATTTATATTAGCCATTCTTTACCTAAAACTATAGTTTATAGAGGCATAGCTACATGGGGTGCACAGGTCACAGCCCAATATACAAGGAAGCATCATCTGCCCCAGGATCCAATTAGTTCTTGTTATGTCTCTGTGAAAAATGTTTTTGTGTTGGGTGGGCCAAAAATTCTTGCACCAGGGCCCTCAAATGTTTATGAGATATATACCTTTATTTCTTTTTCATTTTATGCAACTTAGCCAGTGTAAATAAAATAATTTGGTATTACAAATCATTTAATCAGTTACACAAAGAAGTGTCAATAGGTCAAGAAATAACCTAAATATTCCAGATAGTGCCCCGCCCACCAAACGCCCAGCAACACCACCTAAAACTAAAGGCTTTCTCCTTGGCCATTTGAAATGTTGGGGAGCATGCACCAGACTGTGCTGGCCAGTACTGTCTATTTTGTATAAACTGACAAATAAAGATAAATATTTCATAAGCTACATTTTTACATAAATAATGGCTTACATAAATATATGTGATATTGAAAGTTCTTGAAAGGTCATTATAAAGTGTTAGTTCCACTTTAAACACAGCTTTTCCAAAGGGTCAGTATAAGATATATCCACACTTCCTAATTACCCGGGACTGAAGTTACAACCCATCAGCTAAAAAAGCTCACAGGGGAATTGCCTCACCCCTGCTTGAGTCCTCTAGTAGATGCAGACAGCAACAAAACACATGTTTTTTGCTTAATTTGTTAAAGGAGTGAATGAAAGTGCCCTCCTTTTAATGAAAAAAAGTCAATCTATGGTCTACAAAAGGGAGCATTTCAAAGGCCATCCTGCTACATTGTAATAGCAGAATGGACATTTGCAATGCTGTTTGCTGTTCTTTTTGTATGTATCCCTAATGCCAAATTCGGGATACATACAGGCAGTAATGTCATGGCAAGAGTCAAAAAAAGGCTAAAGTAAAGCCTGTTTCTTTTGCTGGCAGAACTCTCCAATGGCTGTAATGGAATCCAGCCCCAAGTGCCTAAAATCACTAGTGCTTTCACCTGTTTTTAACTTTTTTTAACATCTTCATAGGAAGATGTACTCAGTTATTTTCTTTCAAGACATCTAAAACTTATGTAGTTTATTTCCACTTGATAAAGCCATACACCATGTTGACGTTATTTATTTTATTAGGCAACCAATGCATACATACGTAGAAATGTGTGTGTATTTATGGCTTTTCCAGCCTGAAGGCACCCAAACCCATTTGGCCTTGGAAATGCAGCAGACTTTGGCTTGTTCTGTGCTTCCATGGTAGTTCTCCTAGAAATATACGGTGCCATAGGTTATGTCTACCAAACTGCACTGAACCAGCATGGTAGATTATCATCCATTTACTCAACTTGACTTGCTGTGGAGGCCTTCATCCTGCAGTGGATTGACAAAGGCTGCATATACATAAAAGTGCTGCAAATCTGAAGTAAATCTGGTTCAAACCAATATGAATATTTTGGAAAATTCAATTGGCAGAAAACTTTAGTTAACGCCACAGTTATGTTCTCACTGAACACACAAAAACCGGGAAATACAGATTATGCTCTTTCAACCTCACTCTATGGCCCCATGTGTATTGCTGATAACATCAGATATAACATCACAAAGGACATCATCGATTACATCTACAAAACCACGAAGAATGGCACTGCAACATTTCAACTATCCATTCAGCAGTGGCATTGCACCTATCTCAATAAACACTGCACCAAAATCTGTTACCTGTCACGTAGAGTAACTATCAGTTTCATTGATGAGGTTATATTTGACACTACTGTAATTTGTGATGCCACCATTGTTGCCATTGATGAGGTAATGTATTATGTAATCAATGATTTCATTTGCGTAGGCATAGAATCCAATTTCATCAATCTGTCAAACAGGAGCTGTGGTTGTCTTTTCTCCATAGGTCAGTACACAGGGATGGATTACTCCTTGGCCCCAGCATAGTGAGGGGCACACTGTCTTGATCACTTGCAGCATTGCATTGGTTTACTGGTTAATCCCAGACCTAAATTAATCATTAAGCACATGGAAATACAGTGAACAATGAGGCAGCATGTTTAAATATCGCTGTGACTGGACAAGAACATCGGTTCATAGCTGGTAATAAAAATTGGCTTCTGCTGCTTGGCAGGAGGGGTCTCCAGGTGAGTTAACATTTCTTACTGCACCTGCTCCTGCATTAATGTGGCATTGGATACCTGTCTTGTACACAATGGCTTAAATAAATAAATGTTAGTAAAAGGTGGTACTGTGTTAGCAGCAGAAAAAGTGGGAGACTGATAGAGAAAAATGATATAATTATTAGCTTTGAATGAAAACGTTCAAGACTATCAGGTATTGTTAGCCAATAAAGGTATCAGGTTTGCTCTGCTAGACTTCAACTAAATTTGAGGCACTCAGGGGGGTTATGAGAAAAGCAGCAATCAGGTTGCAGCACTTGAGACCTGTGAGTACGTGCATGGAAGTGAAGGATATCGGGAGGGGGCACATAGGGATGCATGTTGAAAAGCCTCATACAGGAAAAATAAAAATTCTCTAAATTCCCATTTATTTAACTCAGCATTTAACCCCTAAAATGCTAGTAAGGTCTCCAATGCATTGTGAATCAAGATCTCCTAGCATTTGAAGAGTTTCAATCCCCATTTAATTCAAATAAGATATTTGTTTTCTGCAGTGCAGTTGGTTTGCTCCAGAATACCTCCACATTTCTATTTAACAAACATATCGCCTGTGGGGGTTGAGGAGAAATAGCTGTGTGTGATGAGGACTTATGTGGAGCGATAAAGAACTAGTAGCTAGAACAATGGAGAAGGCGTTTGGTGTAAGAGATCTGGTTGTGGGAGAGTGTAGTGAGATATATATTGGAGGAGGGGGAAGAGACCTGAGTATGGGGTGAGCACTTGGGCTGGTACAGAGAGACCTCTCCGTGTACTGAGACCTGTGAATGAAGCAGAAGGTAGAGAAAGATAGGTGGGTGTTATCTAGGTAAGTTATATAGATATACCTGACTTCTATTTATTTATTTTATTACTTTACAATGAAGAATACACTGAGATTTCTCTCATTTTCAGAGTTTACAGTAATGTGTTATATATTTACACATAAAGAGCTACATTATATATACGCACACATAAACATACATATATATTAAAATTATCTACAGTTACATATTGGTTTTAGATATAAAGAAGCGGTTATTTTTAAGGATTTTAGATTTTTTCAGGCAGGTTATTCCAGACTTTCGGAGCTCTGAAGCAGAAAGCAGATAAAGCGGCTTCTTTCTTGTAGTGTGGTCCGTATATGCAGTGATTGAAGGGGGTAATACTTATACAGTTGCACGTGGGCACATTCTCTAGACATGTTGAAAATGTGGGGAGTAGGGATACTGGTCTGTAATTTGATATTATATTTGAATCCCTACTTTAGTGGATAGGCACAATTCTAGCTACTTTACAGGCTTTGGATATACCCCCAGATGACATGGAGGCATCAATTAGGGATGCAGTAGGATGGGCAGTGACCAAGGCACTGAGCTTTAATAACGTTGCTGTTAGTTGGCCATGGTCAGATTGCGATTTCATTTTTGGGTTGAGTAGGTGATCATGTATTTCTGTCATGGAACCAAGGAAACCAGACAGAAACAGGAGATTCTGGTAAATAAAATACCTTTTATTAAAAAATAAAATTAATAGCAAAAATAAATGAGAAGCACAATCCGGAATTGTAGTCAAAAATACAAGCCAGGGATCAAAGCCAAAACAGGTAGTCAGACGAGCCGAGCCAGGAGCACAGGAAGCAGTAGTGTCAGGAACGGAAGCCAAGATCAGTAACCAGACGAATCAGTCAGGCAGGTCAGGGTCATACACCGGCACAATGGCAGCAACAGCAGGAATACACAAGGAGGTCATAGACCACACAAGGGCAGAGAGATAGTGAACCTTAGCAGCTAAATAGCCAGTGCACATCAGGAAAGGGTTGGCTAATAGACAGGTAACCTTGGTGACTGAGATTGACAGACAGTAGTGACCTATCAACTGAGTGAGC
Organism: Rhinophrynus dorsalis; assembly: GCA_037306005.1. Taxonomy (NCBI): domain Eukaryota; kingdom Metazoa; phylum Chordata; class Amphibia; order Anura; family Rhinophrynidae; genus Rhinophrynus; species Rhinophrynus dorsalis. The sequence goes on along the minus strand of CM074724.1, from coordinate 241,797,443 downwards.
CTGAGACAGGTAAGTAAGGCTTCTCGTTAGTGATCAGCTGAGGTGTGTACCTGTATTGCTGAGCAAAAAGCAATAGTGGAGTGGGGGAAGGGTGAGAACCCTGACAATTTCACTTCAATTTACTGGCATGAAATTTAATTCATTAGTATCGTTGGACCAGGTTGTGGATAACAGGGACTGTTCCATGCGCATTTCTATTTCAGAACTATATTTGCTTTGTGTAATCACAGTGGTGGCACATCCAACAAAAGTAGCTGTTGAGTGCATTAGCTATTGCTGTGAGGCACTGTATTGTTTCTTTGCCTATTTTTAAAGTTCATGGGTGAAAATGCTTAGGGGGTGTTGTAGATGTTTTAATAACCTCCCAAAAGTTAAAATTTTGTCCATAAGGCATCTCTGAAACTGTATAACTCAATCAAGTCAGATGAGACAAAGGGTAGATGGGCCCCACCTTACTCTAATCTTCCTTAGTGGGACATGGGTATTACAGACCTGTAAGAAATCTGAGATAAAAAAAGTCAGTTGCTGAGTCTAGATCATGAATAAGGTATATTCTATACCACAGGCAATTTCTTAAGTCATTTAGGAAAGATTGGACGATCTAGTATGTATGACTTTGGAATATGAGTTGCTTGTTTATTTTGCGAACTCAGTAAACTATTGAGGGATCGCTAAATACATTTGATAGTAAGCCTAAATCTTGGATTCTGCTTGGGCAGGATGAAAGGATCCAGTCAATCAGAGTACGGTTGGATGTTTTAAGATTTATATGAGTAGGAGAGGATATTAGTTGTGATAAGTTCAACGTTCTAAACAATTACATTTTTCATTCCTGGAGTCCAGCCAATTAATATTAACGTTCCAAGAACCAGTAGCTCGCTTTCCTTGTTTTGAGTGGCAATCTCATTTAAGTGGTGGGTTATGTCCAAAAGGGACTGTTCTGGCATATTTGACGGTCGGTAGATGACAATAATTATGATTTGTTTTGAGAAGGGAAGAAGAATTATCCCAGCAATGTGTTCATAAAGATCAGAGTTAACAGAGTAATTTAAAAGTGTTTATAGGCTCTTGTGTGTACATGATTACACCTACTCCTCGCTTTCCTCTCTTTCCTAAAGCATAAGAATATGTTCTGTGTAGCACACTAAGTTCAAATATTGGCAGATATTGTGTGCAGTGTGCAGTGGATCCATTCTTCTTATGTCTGCAGTTTGGGTGTTTCAGAGCATCCCATCAGGCTTGCACCGAGGTTGCGAGTACACCGGTGAGCTGGTTAATCTCTAATGCTTTGCTTGGTGCCACTCATGGAAATGTTCATACATAGGCCCTTGTGTATACATGATTACACCTCCTCCTCGCTTTCCTCTGTCTTTCCTAAAGCATAAGAATATGTTCTGTGTAGCACACTAAGTTCATATATCGGGAGATACTGTGTGCAGTGTGCAGTGGATCCATTCTTCTTATGTCTGCAATTTGGGTGTTTCAGCGCATCCCTGCACCGAGGTTGCGAGTACACCGGTGAGCTGGTTAATCTCTAATGCTTTGCTTGGTGCCACTCATGGAAATGTTCATACATAGGCTCTTGTGTGTACATGATTACACCTCCTCCTCGCTTTCCTCTGTCTTTCCTAAAGTATAAGAATATGTTCTGTGTAGCACACTAAGTTCATATACTGGGAGATATGTACTGGCATTCTGCACTAGCAGTTCAGGGCACATTATGATGTGTGAAGTACTTTAAAAACATTTGTAATACTTTTCATTTAAAAATAGGTTGTCTTTTATAAATAAAGAATAATGCAGCTGAACAAATCTAAGAACCAACACTATATTTACACTATAATGTCAACACATACTACAGTGTTAATGCCTAATTTGTGAAGGGGTTAAGGTGTGAGAGATTATCCTTTGACCTTTTTGGTAAGGCCAAGCAGTTACTGAAAGGAGTCGTGCATCCTGCAGACTGGCGCCTGTAAGAGGTGTGAATTACAATATACGAGAATGTTGTTTCATGCAGGAAAAAACATGTCAGACTCCAAAATAAATATCTTCTTGGAACCATTTGTAATTAATGATTTGAGGATCACTGCTGTTATGGTGACTCACATCTGCTGTTGCCAACCTAACCCTGTGTCATCATGAGAGTAGGCCAGTCTTTAAGTTTCCATTTTGCATTGAAATGTTGGCCTAGTATGAAGAGGACATGGCTCATGTAGAAAAAAGGATAGGCCTAAAACAACATGGCCTCATACATTAATATTGTCAAAGTAACAGAAAAATATTATTTAGATTTGCATCTAGCTCCAAGGAGTTAGACATTACTTAACCCCTTGAATGCTAAAGATTAACACATTGTTTTGCAATTCAGTGCATATGTCTTTAACACCCAAACGGTTAAGAATGTTATTGCTTTGTAATTGGAATGTAAATGTATATAACATTTTTCATGACTGTTGCCATCAAATATTTCTGTAGATTACACATAGTTAAAAAGGAGAATTATACTTATATTCCCATTTAAATATCTCAATGCCAGTACAAACATATGGATATATTGCCCCACCCACAAAGAGATAGGGACAAATTTCCAACAAATCAGGCTCTTCCAGGACCTATATAGCCCAAATCCTCCTCTACTGCAGCTATACATCTTGTACTAGAGATCCAAACATTGCATCAAAACAGATAAATTAAATTTCTTAGTGAAGGAAGACTGTATTGTCACGGGAGGACTTGAAAATAGGAAATTGCCATTCAAAGGTAAGTTTAATTTTCCTTTTTCTTATTCACCTCTGCTGTTCTAGTAAAACTAATGGAAAATACCAAAGCTTTCTGACATAAGGGTGGGAAAAACTGTTAACTCTACAAAGACATCCCAACATACATAGCAGTTTAGGTTGAAAAAAGACTTGTGTCCTTCATGTTCAATCCTTTTCCTATTCTTGTTTACAGCTGTTGATCCAAAAGAAGTAAAAAAACACCCTTAGTTCAGCAATTTCAAATTCTGCCTTTAATGGGGGGAAAAATTCCTTCTTGACTCCAAATAGCAGTCAGAATGGGAAAACCCTCCTCTTTTCAGAGACAGCATCCAGCATATTGGGATCACTGCAAAGTAGGCCGAGATCATCTGCCTATATAAAACAAATGGATGCAACACAGTTCTCACACAGAGCAAGTGCAACGCAGAGATTTCTCATATATAGCAGAAAAAGCAACACATTGCTCTTATAATAAAGGAACGAAAGACCCAGTGCTCTCAGAGTGTGGCAATAGAAAATAACTAACATGAAGAAAACCAAATAAAGCTATTGCAAAGAAAACAAAACACAGGAAACTCACAGAGAGATCCACACAGATCTGTCACAGAAAATATGAGGTTCCTGTAGAAGTATGGCCACACCCAGAGCTCTCACAGAGAAAGCCACAGAGTTCTGTCTATGAGATGGCAAGGAACAAAGATTTCTCATGAAGAAAGTAATAGATGCAAAGCTATTACAAAGAGAGAAAACCATAAACATGAAGCGCTTGAAGAGGTAAAGGAAAACTGAAAAAAGCAGAAACACTCCAGTTCTAGTAAATAAAAGGATAACTACCTTCAGCTGAGGCACCATATCAAACAGCTTTCAGAAACAAGCGAAGCAGAAGAGCTTACCATTTAAGCACTTGCTCACTGTAAGTGTTCTGGGAACAATTCATATAGCCAACTGTATGGGGAAAATCAATCTATCCACATAGTAGGTCATACTACTTTTTAATGTTAGGTCACACTTAGCCTATAGCCATCCCCATTGCCTTGGTACAGCTTCTGATATCCTACTATGTCCTCTTCGGTTAATCAGGGCTCAACCTTTACATTCCTTCTTGAGCAATGGTCACAATTGAGAACTAAAGGACCTGGCTATGAATGTGCCCCCACCTTTATTTCCAAAGTGACCACAACTCATGTTGGGTAGTTTTTTCTACATAAGGCATATCTCTTTGCCAGGGATTAAACTAATTCAAATAATATAAGAACATAGTAGATCCACCTTGCAACAAGATGCACCTGAAAAGTAATTAAATCTGAGGAGGAAACTGGATATTATACTCAACAATTAAATCACTATGAGATAAGCAAAATGCAGTTACAATGAGAATATTCCTAAAGACTAACAAGCTCACTTACAGAGATATTGTCCTGTGTCCATTCAGAAATCAGGTATCCTCGAACCAGGATAAAAGCTGCTTTCCACTCTTCAATTTGACCAAATAATTCTAATAAAAAAGTCAAATACATACATAAAAACAAGATTAAAACCCACCTATGCATTTCACATCTACACTAGCTGCGTTATCAAAGACAATGAGCATAGGTAAAGCAGTGGTTATGTAGGTTAAAGACGAAATATTAAAAAACCATGATGAGTGACCATGGGCTGGAGACTGAAACAGTCCTAAATAGAAACACATGGAAGCCTGTGGAAGATACAAGGAGACATTACTTTGGACACTTGGCAATGAAAAGCAGACTTCCCAAAATTAAGGGATGAACAAAAGTTGCAAATCCTACTGGGTGAAAACTGTGAGATGACAGAAGAAGCTGCAGAATACCTATCAGTGTGGTACAATATAAGATACTCAAAAAAAAAAAAACAGACATACAGGAGGATCTAACATAAGAGGGACTTAAAAGCTGCTGAGCTATAATATGCACCATTTGAAATGTAGCCTTAACCCATACATAACATCATATGTCTACAGCAATGTCTGGGTGGGGGGAGCTATGATGATCATGTGCAAGGAGAGTTATCAGTGGGAGAGCAGCATTCCATTTTTGAAATCTGTGGTGGATGGAGTTGCAGGATTCTATGGGATATTTTGGTTATATTTAAATACCTTCCACCAGACTATTAGTATATTGTTCGTTTGACTGTGGAACCAGAGCAATATTTATTTTACAAAATGGTGCATGGAGAAAATAACAAAACATATCCCTATAGACAACTGGACCTTATTATGCATAGTTTGGAAGACATAAGGGGTTGATATGACTGAAACTTTTAAATACATTAAGGGATTTAATTATGTCCAGAAATGAACACTTTCAGTATAAAGGAATATTAAAAGCCCAAATATATATGCCCTAAAATTGGAGGATGGAAAAAAAAAGAAAAACATTTTTTTTTTTTTTTTCCGGAAATGGTAATAGATAAATGGAATAGCCTGCCAGCAAATGTGGTTGAAGCTAATAGATTAAAACAATTTAAGAAAGCATGTAATAGATATATTGCTGTTCTAAGAATAAAAAAGGTTGTTCTATTTAAATAGATTTGGCTAGATGAGCCAAATGATCCTTATTGTCACAGTTACCTTTCTGAAGTTTGGAAGCGATAAGTGGGGTGTGATTCTGTAGTGCTTTCTGCAGTGCATTGTTAGTTCCAGGTGTATCCTTGATGTGGCCAAAGACCAAGGTTAAAAGTGCTGGCCACAAGGCCAGATATCTGACCCCAAAAGAGCCAAGGTCAGACATGGATACACACACCTGGAGACAAGTTAGAGAGGCTAATTCAGTAACTAGAAGAAGGTAGGTAGCAGAGAAGTAGAGATCATAGATCATCTGTCCACCTCAATACAATGGTGGACGGATGATCCACAGAATCAGGTTGCAGAAAAGTGGAATACTATTACTGAAGGCTGGCAAAAGGTACCATAGGGAGTAGGCCAATAACAGACCAGGAGGAACTGAGGGTCAAAACCGGAGAGATTAAAATCGCCAGGTGAGGCACAGAGGGAGATACACAGAGAATAGTCAATACAAAGCAAGGATCAATAACCAAACAGCAACACAGGATACACCAAGCATAAGTGGACTTATAGAGAGGGCAAAGGTTCAGATGCAATGTCAGTTTAAATACCCACAGCATCCAATGGAAGAGGAGGTGCATCCACCAAATCAATGTCAGTTGAAACCATGACAATTAATCTGCCATCAAAATTCTATGTTTCTGAATTTATGCTTTAGAAAATATTCCCCACTTAGTCTTTCATAAGCATAAAATATGTGTGCATGTATCACGGTGCCCGTGATTGCCCTCCGGCAACGCTGTTGCGGTTTGCAGGCGACATTGTACTATCACTTCCCGAGTGTCGCGCTTATGCGAGTTCGCTATTCTTATAGGCCTGTGGTAATTGCCAGAGTTAGTGTCCACCTACTTGCTAGGCCTTATAGGCCTCATTCTGCCAGTACTCCTTTGCCCTTTCGTGGTGTACCTGTGTGCTAACGTATGACCTCTGGCTACGTTCGATCCCTAACTTGTTGCCATCCACTCTGGTCTGACCCTTGGCTCCATCTGACTACCCGCTCTGTGCTGACTCCAGCTCTGGATGACTATCCGACACGGTACCAACCTTGGCTTGGCTGACTTCTGCTCTGTGCTGACCCCGGCTCTGGCTGACTATCCGATACGGTATTGACCTTGGCTTGGCTGACTAACTGCTCTGTTCTGACTCCGGCTCCGGCTGACTATCTGATACGTTTCCGACCCTTGGCCTGACTAACTCCGCTCCTACACTAGACCATGCTCTAACTGATCTCTCTGGTACAAGCTGTGCTCAGTATCCTGCTGCTGCTCTGGACTTTGTCTCTGGCTATCCTATACTGCTTGATACCGATGGTTAGTGCCTTGGATATACCCTAGCGTACTAGGGATTTAAGTCACCGTTGCACGTAGCTACCCTAGCGTTGTGGGGAATTCTAGTCGCCATTGCCTGTAGGTTTACCCTAGAGTTCTAGGGTATCCGAGTCTATTACCTTGGTGTACCCTAGCATTCTAAGGGAGCATTTCTCATTTTTGTTTGGCCGATTCCGCTTTATCTGCACTAGTAGCTACTGCTCTCCTTGCTACCTTCCCGTTCCGTTGTCAGATTGGGATCAGTTCCTGTTCCGTTAGTGGATCGTGTGCTGTCTGCACACCTGGTCTTGTGAGGATTTGGGATGTGATTTCTGTAATTTTTTTTTTTTATCTTATTTTAATAAAAATATTGATTTTACTGTATCTGTACTTGTCAGTGTCGTTATTCCATCGTCACTCAGTGACAGCATGTTTGTCTGTGTGTGCTTATATCTGTTTGTATGTGTGTATGTGGAGGGCAGGATTCAGGAAATTCTACACCCTTTAAACGCTGTGCTAAACATCTTTATACATAGTATTAAAATGCTTAGCACAATATTTATGCTGTATAAAGGAAGCTTTTAGCTAGTTTTTCATTGTACTGGTTCACAAATTCCTCCTCTACTAGATGGTTTTATAGACTTAAATTGCTATTTAGATGTCTGAGCACAATTTTATGTAAAATCTAATTTTTCAAACCTGTAATTTCTCACCTCTTTCTAGTTTGCGTTTGCATCTGCTTCGTATAGTCTGCAAACAGAGATTCAAGGTCCTTATTGTTTTCTAGGACTTGGGAACTTGATGTTAGTCAATTGAATGTGATAAAAAAGTGAGTCATTGAGTTAAGAGAGTATTACACATTTGTTTTTGTTACAGAAAGGGAGATTCAATCCCAAATTGAATCCAGCAATAAGTAAGAAAGAGGATAGATCAGAAAAGTGGTTCAAAGAAGATAGAGCAGCTATTTGTTATTTATCTACAGCTACCAACTGCCACAGAAATAGAGACTAGTCCAGTGCATTTATAAATGAAGAGTATGATTTCTATTCCATTTTATTGATTATCAATTAAAATGTGCATTACTGTTACTCAGTGTGAGAAAGATAATAAAGCATGTTTTAGTTGATAAACACTAAAGGTTATTTCTCACTGAACTGGAGTTGATATAAGCAGTGTATAAATAATAAACAGCTTCTATAACTTCTTTGAGCATGTTTTCTCTTAATGTTTTATGTGAGTTTACTTTCTAGATTATGAATTTTGACCCCTGACCCTTGGTCACTCAGGATTTTTTTTGACATGTGGTCTAGATTGCATCTCAAATGATAGGTGTTATCACTGGCTCCACTGGCTGCAGCAGGCAGGCAGATAGTCACAGACTCCACCTGCCTATCTATCAGGCCATGGCCCGGGTCCAACTGAGGAAATTTTGAACAGAGACTGGCTTTTATATGCCAGTATCTGTTCAAAATGTTTGGCAGCCTCCAATTGGCTGGGATGTGTGCTTATGCTGGTTTCGTCATCCCCACTGTAAGAGCTGGCTTTTTTTCCATTGATGTTCACACAATTCTCCCTATTTTGTACGAGTTGTGGGAACAAATAATCAACATTGAGCGTTTTAGCCACCAACGCTGGTTGCTCCATGTACCTCGCCAGCTATAGAATAGCCACGGTACACACGTGAGTTTGTCGCTCAGTGTTTTTTCCCCCTTACCAGCAGTTTTACTGGGAGGAACAGAATCAAGCCCCTTGAATCCTGAAACAAAGAAACATGTCTGCCTCCATGGACATGATTTCACTTCTAATTACAGGTTCGTTTTGGAAAAGCATTCCAGGCATAATTGATCCATAGTGACCATTAGGATTTTCTTCGTAGATAAAGCCACTCCTATCTCACTAGTGGGTCTGTTTCTCCCAAACAGGCCCACTACTTGACTGGACCAGTGCACTCAAAAGCTCTTCTTTCTCCCACCTACTGACCGGCGGTTCATGTGGCAAGAGGCACGTATGCCCCAAAAGCACTTACTCCTTCTGTGTCCTACCTACCTTCCTCTTGACTGTAATCTCTTGCAAGCAGGGCCCTCCAATCCTTTTGTTTTCCATGTTCCATTTGTATTGTTTAATGTCTCTGTATGTATGTATGTATGTTCCCTATTGCAGGGCTTATAATTTGAAGTCCTTTGCTACTAGCCAGACCTGAAAAGTTACTCGCCACTGCAAGCCAAAACATACCCACCAGGGCTGAATTTCTACTCATCAGGGCTAAATTTTCACTCGCCATTGGCTAGTGGTGAGTGGAAATTTTGAGCCCTGCCCTATTGTACAGCACTGCGGAATAAGTTGGTGCTATATAATAAAGTATAATAATCTCATCATGGTGAAGACACTGCCTTTTCCCTCTGGTGTTGCCACAGCTCTTTTTTTCTAGATTAAGGTTAAATGTGTGGTTATTATAGGAGGTGTTATTGTTAGTTAAACATCAATACAGACAATCCCCTTGGGGTGGTGGCACTGTTCAAATACCTATGATTCAGTGACAAATGTATCCATAAAGATCTCTGAGTTCAAGCAGGCGAAAGTACACATACTTCCATCAATTAATAGGAATTGTTTCTGTCCTAGACTTGGGCATGAAGATTAATAAACTAACATTGTTTCACTTTGTGGATTGATTCTATGATACTTTTGGAAGATATTTTGTTTTGTTCTACAAATGTTTATTAAATTATAATTGGAATGGAACATTGTTTTTTTTGTACTTAAGAGATTTGCTATAAAAATAGCAATACCATAAAATAAAATGGGTTTTTCTTTCTAGTTCAATATAACTAGAAGGTTTGAAATAAACTAATATAATAAAAATCGAAGTAGCACTATCTTGGAGCTGCATATACACAGACAAAAAGGAAGATAAGTGCAAACCAACTCTATGTGATTCTATCTGCAGGTCATTATGGAAAACCACTCAGAGGTTTCAGAGGTTATCTAAAGAACTGAACTGGCTCTAGCAGTGCCTTGGACTCAAGAGTGTTTCCATACCAAACAATGGAAAAACGTCATGATGGCTCTGGACTCCAATAACAATGTACCAAAATATTCCTTGATTGGAGATTCAACAGAAAAAGGGCAAATAAGGAGCAGAGAGGGATAGAGAAACAAAGGGAATTAAACAATACGTGTCACTAAGAGTAATACCTTTGAGAACCAAAGATGCAATTCCCAATAGTCCCCTTTAAGTAGAACACACACAATCCGTGGTTATGCATGGACTCCAAAGGAAATAAACATGCACTGTTATTGCTCCAGGAAAACACATTTCTGCAATACTATATGGCAGGGCTTATAATTTGAAGTCCTTTGCTACTAGCCAGACTTGAAAAGTTACTCGCCACTGCAATCCAAAACATACCCACCAGGGCTGAATTTCTGCTCGCCAGGGTTAGATTTTCACTCGCCATTTGCTGGTGGCGAGTGAAAATTTAGAGCCCTGCTATATGGGATTGTGTTTTATATTGAATCATGACATGTATGACAAGTATTTGCATGTAAAACAATAGGCTGAGACACTGGATAAATGATTAGCTCTGGACATATATCAATACCATATTTATGTATCTTTGATTTTGGTTCAACAAGATTGTATGCTTACTATACTAGGTCAACATTATTATTATTATTATTTTTTTATAATTCTTTTATTATATATCACCAACTTATAGTGCAACACTGGTTATTGACAAGAGTGATGCAGAGGACAGAGTACCAGTGCTGCACAGCCTGGAGTGATACCAGTACATGTTTATTTTCTTTTGGAAGCAAGCCACAGGCTCAGGATGAGTGAGTGTGCCACTTACAGGATGCTTATGTGCTGGAGAGCTAGTACTGAAGAGGTTAAACTGCCCTATTTAAATCAGTGGTAGTTTGTGTACCCATGGTGCAGTTAGTTTACCCCAGAATTGCATTTTCACTTTTAAACGAAAGGCCCTTAATGTCTGGGTATTTAACTCCTGCAAAAACTGCAGCTCAAAAGAAAACTTCAGAGATGAAGAGGTTAAAGAAATATTCTATGTGGCAAGCTCATATTCATAGGAAAAAAAGAAATAAAGAAAGAAAAGTTGACCGCAGGCTGGGTGTGTAACCGGAGCAAGGCTGCCGACTCAGCCTGTGTTTTCTCTGTGTTCTCAGTATGTGTGTGGTCTGTACTTTGCTGGGTAACAAGATCTGTCCCATAGGCATGGATGTTCAAGGTTTTGCAGGAAAGTATGGCGAAATTAAGGTCTAAGGGCTATATGCACAAAGGTTAAAGAGGAGTAATTCTAGGGCAAATTAATGCAACATAAGGAATAAATAAAAAGTTCTAAACTGGGGCCATTAACCTCTTCAATGCAAGATAGGTCTCCAACACATTGCTTTACAATGTTAGAGACCTCTGTAGCATTGAATGGGTTAAACCCTGTTATTTGTTCCCTATGGTGCAGTTAGTTTGCCTCAGAATTACTCCTCTTTTTCTTTGTACATATGAGTCTTAATGAGTGAACAGCATTATTAAAGTGTACCTATCATCCTAAGTTTTATTTGTTTTATAGAGAATTTGAATATTCCTTTATGTTGGAGTAGCTTTTTCTCTTCTATAAACTATCATTTGTGAGAAATGAACCTTTTACATTTTGATGGCACAGTATGGCACTGGATGCTAATTTCATGCAAAACATGCTAATGTGTTGTGTTTGAAAGCAGACTTATACCCTGCTGTCCTATTAGAAATGATCCCAGTGAGTGGGCTCAACTCTTAGTGATAAAGGAAAGCCTCTCCCGGCCTTATAGTGCAGCTCTTGATGTCACCATCTGGCTCCATGTTGATCTTCAATACACAGTATCTCTGCTTGGTACCTCCCTTCTGTGCTGGGCTTTATCTGATCAATATCGAAGATAATATCAAAAAGATAGAGGGAGAGGTATTGCTTTATCATTGAATCGGCCACACTCAGTGTGGAAAAGCTGGAATTTACTTCTGTCCGCTGAAAGGCTCAGAATTTACCACAGAGTTACAATCATTTGAAAAATATATACTACAGTGGTGGAAACAATATATGGCTCAATCAATGTTAATTATCCTATAACAGCACGTTCCACTCAGTACCTGCCTGCTATTAACAGGAGATTGGGTCTGCATCACAAGTCTATACACAGATTTACAAGAGACAATTAAGACTTTTAACTGATCTGCTTCATTTTTTATCTTTTGTTTTTACATTTTTAGCTCCTTACCAGGAGTAGTACTATTATTCACTGATATCATTGTTTATTATGCATGCAATGTATGCTATATTTTAGTGATTTAACATATAATAAATATTGTGGTAATTGGAGAGTGGTATATGATCTGTTCATTTTTTGCTTAAATATTGGTCTAGTGCTCTTCTTCAGTTTTTTGTGGTAGTATTGTTGTTTTGGGCCTTTTGCACTAGGGGCCAAAAGGATTGTAGCGAAAGACCTCTATTTAATATATATATATATATATATATATATATATTCTATTTATTACGCAACACGGAGTGGGGGTAATAGAGGGTGCCTTGCCCACGTGTGGGTCTGCTATTTGTTGGAGAATTGGGTGTATATATATATATATATATATAGAGAGAGAGAGAGAGAGACAAGATGTGTAGCAGGAATGACCTGAGGTGAGCTCTGTACATTGGCTAAGGTGGCCAAGGTCAGTTAGCAATCATTAGACAGATAGATTACCAAGTAACAGGCAGTGGGTCACTATGGCAGGTGACAGACAGAGATTTAGTTAGGATACTGACAGAGGTCACTTGACAGAAACAGATTGTTGGCCAAACAAGCAAGATTACAAAGATGATTACAAATCCCTAGAGTTAAACTGCATGCTAGTTACCCAATGAATTCACACTAAGTTGTGTGGCTTTTTAGAAGCACTGGGAGGGGTGGTCATGTGAGTCTGAAGGAGCACACGCAAACACATAAATCACACTTTGGGACTCTTATAGTGTTCTATATTTTATATCCCAAGAGTCAAAGGTCTTGATTCAATTGTTCACTTTAAAACAGCCGGTAGGGCAAAAATAGCTACCGATCAGTACACACATTGTGTCACCGGAGGTATTCAATTGCCGTACCAACTGATACCACAACGAACATCGGGCCAAAGAATCTAACTTTTGGCCAAACGTCCTTAATGTTATGAGGTCCCAAAACCCACGATAAATAGTGTGAGCAATGGGAATATAAAAAGAAAAGGGCTAACGATTGCTGCTTGACACACACTGTCACCCTACCAAACATTAACCATACTCTACTCCTAAAGCTGAAGTGTATCAATACTAGCCCTAACACTAGCCTAACACTCAGAGCTGTATAACACCTGTCATCCACTGTCCATCTCCTTCTTCTTCCTCTTCATCTTCTGTCTTATCTTCTGCTGTTTTCAAAAGATGTCCCTGTAAAGAAGAATTAAAGTCATCATTAAATAGTGCTCATAATTTTTTCTTCACAAGTTATACAGTCATTAAATCTGTGCTGGTATTCCAAGATGAAAAATAATTTTTGCCCCAATTTCAATTTTTGTGAAAAAAAAAGGTTTTTCTAATCCTTTTGAAAAATATTGTATGGAAGTCTACATAGAATTTATAATTTATTGTGTCCCCATAAAATAATATGATGAGTAATTGCATGGGTTAAATAATGCTGCCTCTCCACCACTATCGCCGATGGTGGTGGCAGGAATGCAGGCCAAAAATGCCCTCTTCTTCATACTTCTTTGGTTTTAATGGTCTAAAGTTAGTGCCCGATGTGTGTTTTATCAGCCAGAATATTTTTTCATTACCCTTACTGTAATCTATCTTGGTTGTTTGCCCATAGGTACTGCCGAGGTCATTCAGCCGGTCAGCATTTGTCAAATAACTGCCACTCTGCCAATCTCCACCTCTGGTCAGCACCTTCTCTCCCACTCTCTTGCATCTTCCATTCTTTTGCCAGGAAATATGAAAGCGTCAGCAAGCAAGAGAGAAGAATGTGCATATCCATTTAGTGAAAGGGTTGCAAGAGGACATCTGTAGTCTCTGTTCATTGGCAGGGACAGCAAACTTTCCTCTGGCTCCATGAGGAATTATAGGAATATCTGAACGTTGGCAAGTAGACGTGTGCATTAATTTTGTAACAAATGCAGAATTTAACAAATATTGTGTTTTTTGCAACAATCAGATTTAAAAAAGAAAGAAATGGCACAAAACACGCAAAAACAGAAACACAAACATCAGTTTTAACACTTTTGTTCAAATCCTTTTGCTCATTTAATTCATTCAGTCGTTCATACCCTTACATACACGTTTACACTATTCATAACACATATTACATTTACCTTAATGTCAGAGGTCCAGAATGGTGTCCTGCATCTTGAATAAAAAAAAACAAAAAAAAAACACTAAATGCTGTTGCATCATCCCCACCACCACGTACAAAATTAAAATAAAAACAAAAATTATCCCTGGAATCCTGCTCAGGTCATTGCCCAAACCACAATAAGGAAAAATTGAACAGGGATTAGCTTTTATATGGCCATCCCTATTCAAATAAATTCCTACAAACCCATTGGATGAGATTGTGTGGTCACATAGATCCAATCATTGGCTAGCTGGAGAGATAAAATGATGCATATCCGCGACCCCTCCAGCTAGATGATGACTGGCTGATAGATTAGACTACATAACCCCAGAGTCCCAGGCAATGAGAGTGTGGATATTCACTTCAACAAGCATGACCATGTAAAAGGTAATCCCTGTTCAAACTGGCCCCTTATCAACCTTTAGTGAATCTTTCAACAGGTGTGTAATTTAACCTATTAACCCATTCATCCATTAAAAGGACCTTATGACTTAAAAACACCTTTGGTGATTTTGAAAGAGCATTCAGAACCACCTGTTACAATAGCAATAGTTTCATTTAGAAAACTAGATTTTCAGTTACTTATATTTATAGATTATGTTAATTACAGCATATCATAATGCATAGAATGCTATAATTAGTGTAATCTGTCACTTTAAATAAATTAAAAAAATTGCGTTTTTGAGATAAAAATTGACTAATAACAAATAGTTGATGCAAAAGGTTCTTTCGAAGTCCCCAGGAGAATCTCCTGGTTGGAAAACACCCCTGTCTGACTCCCTAGTGCCACAGTGATCTACCTTGGGTTAGTAAAGCAACAGAAATACACTGACCATTCTGGGATACTACAGGACAGAAAAAACACAGGTTATTAGTAGAAGGGGACAGTGATTTATTCTTACAGAAGTTTCTTTTCCTACCTGTGAAGGAAGGGTCATGTCAAGGTGGGTGTTCTGCCTGGAGAAGAAATAGGAATAGAAAAGGGCATTCATAGCATTCATAGAATAGTAGTGTGCTATTCATTTTTATGTTTTATGTGTTATTATATGCATGAAGAGACTGTGTTTGTGGAATTATTACTGTTTTCAGTAGCACTATTACTTGTACATAGCACCTGATCACTTATGGACTCCTTCTGTGTATAATTCTCTATTATTTTGCACAGGAATAAGATGTTCTTGAGCTGCCAAGAGGCTTACATTATATGCCTTATAATATGTATGTATTTTCTAATCACTCATGCATCTTTCTTTTGAACATATTTTTTATATGCACACGTACACATTAGAGGCTCCGGGCTCAATTTAAAGACAGCCGACACCAAAAAAAAAAAAAAAAAGTGACAGCATTTTTTTCAAGCAATGACCAGTGCTATGAAAAAATTCTGGCAAAAAAGCCCCTGCCAGACGCTTCATTTAGATGAGTTTTGGCCCACTGAAAAGAAAAAAATACAAGTTGCCATTGAATAGACTTCGTTAGCCCTAAAGATCCGATAAGGGACTCACTTTAGCGCATGAAATTTAAGACCAGTTTTTTTTTTTTTACTAAAGTCCCTTATCGGATCTTTAGTCAGCTATTGAAAGGCAAAAAAAAATTAAGTCCCCAGTGGATGTATTGGTATGGGGCCCTAAGCCCCATATCAATACATCCAACATATATAAAAAGTGTTCAAAGTTAGTAGAGTTAACCCTATGAGTGCCAGTGGAGTATAATTACCCCACCGGCACTCATAGGGTTAACTCAACTAAGTTACAACCCTACATCACATAAAAAGTAACACTTACCATTAATCCTGATGTCTGGAGGAGTCCTCAGCATCCTGGTCAGCTATTGTCCTTCTTCTTTCTTCTCTTCTGTCTTGTATCTTCTTTATTCTTGTCTTGTAGCTGTAAAAGAAAAAGAAATCTGAGTTAAATTTCTCATCAAATAAGCTGCACACTTATACATAGTTTAACCCCCTGAGAGCCAGAGGAGTAAGTGCCTGGTATTTCTCTGGGGCTCAAAGGGTTAAACATGTATTAGTGTGCGCATAAACATAGTATAACATGCCTCCAGTGATTACAATATTTCCAGCTGTTTCCAAATGTACAAAAATAAGTATTCCGAGATGTTTTGAAAAAAATACTTAGCTTTTTGTTTCATCTGTCTCTGCTACCGTGTGCAGCCGCAGAGGCGGCAGCAGTGGAGACAGTGATATGTGGCACAGGCTGATGCCCATTCCACACTGAGGGAATTTTAGAGACTGCCTTTATATATGGGCAGTCTCTTTTCAAATACCCTCACAGCCATTGGCTGGAATGTGCTTACAAACTTCCCAGCCAATCAGCTTCAAGCACCGCCACTCGTGGGCATCGGCCCATGAGGAAAGGATGGGGGTCTGTGACACACATCACTGTCTCCACTCCAGCTGCCCTTCCTCATATTTTAGTGTATTCCTTTAAATTGAGCTCTTAAACTTATGCACCGTGAGATACCTTGAGATTTCTGTCTAGTTTCATTTGTTACACATCAGTGGACATTATGCTCGGTGGCTGTCTGTCTATGAGCATTTTGTTATTTCAGGTGAGGTAATAATAGGGTGCAAAATAGGATGAAAAATCCATTAAAATGCTTGCATTTTGCTCCCGCCAATGAAACTCCTGCTGTAACACTACTTCTGCTGACATGGAGAAATCCACAGCTGAAATTAAAAGTTGATAGTAGGCTTAGTATTATGGCAACATAAACCTTGAAAAAATTGTCAGCATGTTCAGGCCTACAGATGCACGCATAAGCCTTGAAAAAAATATTAGCAGACTGAGACTGACAGCAAGAAAAGCCCTGAATAAACAGTAGCAGACTGATAGGGACCTCCCATCGTAAGCTGGTGATGGGGGAGGTAGTTATACTCTTGCAAGGACCGTAATGAATTGTTACTGGCTGAGTCCTTGAAAAAACATGTTAGAAGGCTGAGGCCTACAACAATATACTTGTTAACAGTCTACTAGGGACCTCCATCTTAAGCTGGTGTTGGGTCAGGTGGTTATGGTCTTACAAGGAATGTAATGCAATGTTAGCAGGCTGAGGCCTATAGCAACACGAACCTTGAAAAAAGTTGATAGCATTTAGAGCAGGCCAATGGCAAGATGAAAAAAATTTTAGCAATAGTGCTCTTCACATTGAACAGGCATTTCACTGCACAATATAGGAGCACATTATTGTGGTAATTGTTGGTGACAGACATTGTGCACATTGGTTATAGCAATAACACCTTTTTTCCCCTTGGAGAACAGTTTAACAATAAGTGCACAGTCCCTGTCCCAAATGTAAACTATTCTCTCACTCGTGATTTCTGGGAATATGGAGGAAGACAGGGATTATGGGGACTGGATAACATATATTCTTTTGTTAGTCATTCATCAATGAACATAGCACTGGTCTCAACTGTCATAGATGGTGACAACTGTGTGTGGCTACTATTGCATGTGCCATATGCTTCTCTGTATTTTTTCCCACTTCTGTTACTTACTAATATGGTATGACATGCTGGTTAATTTTTCAAAATGTAAGTCTACCTACTCTGCAGCTAGATATATATGTCTTATGTTACTTAGCTAATTAACCATCTGCAATGAAAACCCACTCTAACGGCATGTTTGCTGGTGGGCAACTAAGGGTTTCCACTTCAGTACATGTGAGTGCTGGCCATGTTGTGTTTGCTAATACTCAAGTGGGCATCATTTCAGTCTAGAACCTAATTATCCTGCAGGTATGCCTCTACACTAGGGAATACACAATTTCAGAAGAATCTAGGTCAGGTACTAGCCTTGTCTCTTCTTACTTAGAGATCTGTCGTACCCAGTAGCTTTTTCTATTAATACTAGGACTAATGCAGGTTTCTTATGGAAGTCTGCTCAATTTTGATAAGCATGGTATGTGATTACTAAGACAAGGAGATCACTCTCTTATATGCTTTTTGTAGATGATCCCACTACTTCAATTTAATAGCCTGTGGTATATATCAGTGTTAGGAACAACAATATATTGTTAGTAGTCTCTTACGAAGAGGAATCAATGATAAAAGGAAATCTTCCAAAGGAAAATAAAGTAGATATGGATAAGAAAGACTACCCAACTAATAAAAGAATTTTACAATACAATCTTGCAAAGAATAAACTTTTTGTTTAGTAACAACTATTTTTTCTAATTTACTTAACCATTGCAATAATTAAAAAAATATAGGAACATAAATTATATGATACATAATCCCTCTGTAAGGATGTCTGGTGTTTTGAAATTAGAAATTTGTGAAAACGCTCTAGAATTAGTCAATTTCTTGCATTTCTAGAGAAATTGTTTCACAGATCATCTTCAAACAGAGGAGGGTTGCTCCTGATCTCCAGATGACATCTGGCTTGGTTCCACCTAATGCTTTATTAATCTGCCATATTGCCCCATTGCACCATTACCGTTAGGGAGATCAGCATAACATTATACCATTACATGACCTGCACAGGCAAAGGGACTCGAAACTTTAAACATGAGATCTACAGATTGTGGCACCTCAGACCTGGGTAAAACTATTTTCCTTATTTTGATTATTATAATTTGCAATAGGCAGAGTAGGCTGTTATAAACAAGTCTATGTTAATGACACTCACATTCCCTAGAAAATGTAAGTGGTCTTCTGGCAATAGAAATGATTGGCATTCAGATAAAAGGTGTTGCATCAATTTAATAAGACCCAGCGATAGAGATACACCAGTGGCTAGTTTTGGGTAAAATCCATGAACCCACAAGCTAAACTCTGCAAGCGTACAGAGGAAATAATTTAAAGAAATAAAATGTCACCCTCTATTACCCCTCATATACAGCATGCATCTATATTGACCTGACAAAGAATTTTTCCCATGTGTGAGTTTTTTTCTTCTTCTTTTAGGATGGTGGATTTTTATTTAATTTCTGCAAAGAACAACTGTGCTAGATTCCAAAAGGAACAAAATACACCTTAGTAAACAGGCATAAGAGACAGTGATTTGCCCAAGGATCCAATAAGATGAGACCAGAAACAGAATTCTGAACTGCTTGCTTCAGGCTAATGCTCCATTAATAATATTTCCAGAGAAAAGCACATTTAAAATTCAGATTCAGATTCACTACTATTTAATTTGAGTAGCATGCTGATTCTGACTAAGAAATAGCCTTTTTAATATGATTAAATAATTACGGTTGATTTAGCAATATAAAGGGATTCATGAACTTTTTACATTTCTGAGTAATTGCCAGAAATTATGAGCTCATTATTTTTCTTGACCTGTTTTATATCATATTGAAATGGATTTCCCTAGGCAATATGCAAGATTTCCAGATGACAGAACCAACTGGAGGTGTGTGGGTCTCCTGTAAAATAAAGCAATCCATGTTTGGCTGTTAGAATGCTACAATAGTCCAGCAGTAGGCTGGACTATTATAAAGTGATATTTATAGGGAGAGGTATTGAAAATGAACAGCTGCACTAACACTAAAATGAAACAGTGTTAAATGATAATGACATCACAACATGGCCACAAGCCACATGCACCAATGGAAGTATTTAAGGACAGTTGGAGATTTGAGTTGTAAATTATTGTAGATAATTTATCAAGAAATAAACACACATTAACGCATGCCAAAAATATACTCTCTACTTTTATATCAAAATATATGGGAAATGTCAAATGTATCAAGCATCAGTTTAATAAAAAATATCTATATATTCTTTATGGACCTTTGGGAAGAGCATCTGGTGCAGTGTTCAGTGATATATATCATACAAGACACAGATGCCAGTTTTCCCAAAAACACATTTATTATTTGATTAAGATCTGCAACAAAGTTGTAACATTTAGTAATTCAATTAAAAAAACAAACAAGTTATCTCATTAATATACAACTTGATTTTGTTGTAGCTGAATTCCAGACTGGGAGCAAAATCCTCCTAAAAATGCATTTTCAGGGCATTTTTTTTATGTTTGAGCATCATTTCATGTACCTGTGGCAACTCAATAACAGAGCAAATTAACAAAAGAGAGAAGTAAAACCAATCTAAATGTAGATATTTATTTGTAATAACAATGAGGTAAAAAATGAGATATTTCACTCATATTTGCCCTTCTTGGGCTTTATGCACATCACTGGGTCTTTACCCACTTAGCCAACATTCTGCGTTCTCCCGATCTCCTACCCGTATCACCTTGTCCTCTTCTGTCCTGGGGGTTGATCTTGTCTAGATGGAATAACAAGTGCTATGTAAACCAGTCACAAAGAAAAAAAATAGAATCCCCTCTGTGGATGGGGGAATAAAGTTAGAATGTATTGGATCTTTTGAGGCTAAAAAGTAGCAGCCTTGCGTTACTGGCTCCCTTCTAGACGCGTAAGCGACTCAGAACACCTGAAATTCGCAGGCTACTCATGGAGGGGTTGCTACAGCTTACCTTAGTTTCAGCGTCATCTACAGGCGTGAGGCTTCAAGCATGCAGCAGGCCTCTGTTTTATGTGTTTGCTTCCTGTAATCTCCTCCTACCTACTTCCTCCCTCTGAGCTGCTCCTCCTTCCTACTTTCTGTGGAGGGGTTTAAAAGGCAGACTGAGTCCTGACTCAGTTGCCCTTGTGTTGTTGTGCTTAGCAGTTCTCTTACCTTGGGCTCTGTGTATGACCTGGCTAGTCTTCCATCCAACCTGGTGCTGACCTGTGGCTCTGTCTGACTATTCTTTTGAGTATCCCTATTAGTGGACATCCAACCTGGTGCAGATCTGTGGCTCTGGCTGACTACCTGAACTGTGCATGACCTGGGTTGTCTGACTAGCCCCTATGGTGCTGACTTGTGGCTCTGTCTGACTACTCTTACGTTTGCTTCCTTTACCTAGCAGACACCCAACCTAGTGCAGACCTGGGGCTCTGGTAGACCAGCTCTGATACTGACTGCTGTCTTGAGTCAGTTATTTACTCCCTCTCTGACTGCAGGCTGAGTCAGAGTTCTCTCCTTACTGATGGCAGGCGTGTGTCGGTACATCTCCTACTTCGGATCAAGATCCTGTGTTCCTGCTCCTGACCCAGTTCCTGCTCCTGTTCTGTTCCTGATTCCAGAGACTACCAGTAGCTAAGGCCTAGTCTCTAGCACTGTGGTCACTGGCTTGTAACCCTCTGCTTGTTTCTTTGTATATATTTGCCTACTTCCTATTGTATTATTTGCCTACCATTACTATTAATAAATTGCATTTAACTATACCGTACTGACCCCTGAACGTCTCTGGGAACGTGACAAGGGTGGAGTGGAGAATATCCACAGGGGGCGTGGAGAAAGATCCGTTACCTGATGAGACTTCAGACTGGCCCAAACATTTTTGCAGAATCCCTTCTGCTTCCTCGGGGCATACAACGGATTGTTCAGAAAATACAGTCTTATATAGTCTCACTCAAATTACAGTAAAATCAAATGAACAAAAAATCATGTATACTTCCAACATCATACTAATAAGGTGGAACATTCATAACTCATCCTTCATGGAACACTGGAATGTTCACAAAAATAAAAACAGATATGAAAACTTTAAGCTGAATATTTACTAGGAAATAGGGATTATGATTAAAATGAGGAAGCGTTAACATATTGCCGAAGTGATAAATAAATAAAAATGCGAATAAAGATACGATGAAACTAGATAATAGTGAATGAAGGACATTGAGTGAGTATATGTGAGCTCAAGAGTAAACGACTGTGCACATAATTGTTAGTGATAGAATTAATAAGATAGTAGTGTGAAATAGAGAGTGAGCTCAATGTAGTCCGTGCAGATGTGATACAAGTGATTATGCAGAACAGTGGAATGATGTATAGTGAAACGAATGGGAAACAATATTGCAACAAAACTTGAACTCAAATGTAACAGCTATGTATCCCATAAGACAAATAGAATCAGAACTATTTGTTGCATTGGAAAGGTTATTGTGACGATCTTGAGAATTCTTTATTTCCAAAGTATAAAGTTGCTTATATACCATATAAAAGTGGTTTGAGCGAATCTGGTGTTTCTCAAAAGAATGAAGAGAGACACAATTTTTATAAAATTGTTCCTTGTAAAAGTATACTGGAACCTCTTATATAATGAAAAATTCAAGTCCACAAAGTCAGAAATACATTAAAAATATGCTTATACCATTGCATGTTATAATTTATATATCAAGTGTGTCCCATTCGGCATGGTAGATATAAAACAGACCCATAATAAATACACATCAATATTTAAACATAATATATATATATTCACTATATGTGTATATCGATACACACAATGAATTTATATAAAAATACAAAAACAAATTTTCTATTGCTATACAGATCATTAGACAAACTTACCCAACTTAAAATGAAGAGGTGAATCTTGAGCGCTATGTATAATATATAGTAATAATCATAAAAGGGTTTATCTTGTTGAAAAGCTAAAACTATCAATCGAAGGGAAACAGCCAATATTTCTGCATCAACAAAAAATAAAACAAATATAAATATAAAATATAATATAATTTAAAGTATGATAAAACTCCTAAACTGAAGTGTATAAAAAATTCTAATGGTTTATATACATTCTCTCCATATATGGGAACTCAATATGTTCATAAAAAAGCTGCAAAATCAAAATGAGTGTTAAGACCCCTTGGATGTAGGGTTTGGAGTTCATAAATCCAAAAAGACTCAAGTTGCCTGAGTCTCAACAGTCTGTCCCCACCCCTGTAACTCAAATCCACTTCTTCAATGCCCATTATAGAAAGTATCAGATAACGGGTCTTTCTCCACGCCCCCTGTGGTTATTTTCCACTCCACCCCTCCATGAGTATCCCGCGACTTTGAGGTGTTCTGAGTCGCTTTCGTGTCTAGAAGGGAGCTTTTGCGCGAGGCAGCTACTTTTTAGCCTCAAAAGTACATTCTAACTTTA
This sequence comes from Rhinophrynus dorsalis, assembly GCA_037306005.1. Lineage (NCBI taxonomy): Eukaryota > Metazoa > Chordata > Amphibia > Anura > Rhinophrynidae > Rhinophrynus > Rhinophrynus dorsalis. The sequence goes on along the minus strand of CM074724.1, from coordinate 241,774,435 downwards.
TCCCCCCATCCACGGAGGGGATTCTATTTTTTTTCATCATGACTGGATTACAAAGCACTTTTTATTCCATCTAGACATGATCAAGATCAACCCCCAGGACCAACGAGAACAAGGTGATACTGGTAGGAGATCGGGAGAACGCAGAACGTTGGCTAACGGGGGAAAGACCCAGTGATGTGCATAAAGCACAAGAAGGGCAAATGTGAGTGAAATATCTCATTTTTTACCTCATTGTTTTTACAAATAAATATCTACAATTAGATTGATTTACTTCGCTCTTTTGTTATTTGGCTCTGTTATTGTTATTGTTGCTACAGGTACATTGCTTTTTCACAAGTGGACAAGGCCACTTTTTCAACTCCAGCCTGCTGCAAATACCAGAGATAAGCTGATTTTTTCCATCATCATTACCATCATCCTTCATCCTCATCCTCATTTCATCTTCATATCTGACTTCCATCCCACCTCCACCTTCATATTCTACTTTGAGAAGGGACTTATTTGGTAATATCAACAGTTTTTTTATTAACTTTCTGATTTTATTAACTTTCCATTTATATACATTTTACACCTAATTCTCTCCTGTCTTTTAGCTACATTAAGTGATAATATTGTATCTATCTATCCCATCATTGTATTTTTGTACCAATTTTCTGTTTTACTATCTCTTATATTATTTACTAGTATTATTTACTTACTTAATAGTGGGGGCTTTTTTATTTCTGCCTTTTTTCTTGTAGAATTGCATGAGTGCTTCATATTCAAACAGCCTTTTCTCCCAAATGAGCATCAGTTCAGTTTGGCATCTTCAGGACATTACTTGAGGAACATTGGGAGATGATCAGTTGAACTATACAACACCACTGGAAGCAGCCTTTCAGATGCACAGGTTTCAAATAAAATAGTCAAGTAACAATCACCATTAATATAACCATGGTGTAGTTTCTCATAATTAAAGGGATAGTATCAACTAAATCTAGCTTTTCATATTTTCTATTACATATTCTAAAAAGGTGTGCAGAACTTGTAGCACCTACCTGGCTTTAGTTCATTTTTAGATAAGCTTTCTGAAAGTTCGGTGTTCCACACCGCTCTCTCTCACTTATCAGTGACTATGGGATACTTTCATGAACTGTTCATGGGATAGCAGTAAATTCATTGCGGAAAATATCTGGTTAGTAATGTCAGATGGTAGATACAATTAAAAGAGAGTACTTGCACTTATTCGTATCTCTCTCACAGTTATGGTTTGAGAGATATAGGAAAATAACGTTATCTGCTCCCTCCCCTTTCTGCTTGACGAGCTGTAAAGCTGTGAGAAGCATATTTTGGTCACTTGACCAGATGCGGCTTTTCAGTAGGGCCATTGTAACGATATCTAAAGATATATACTTCATCAGAATGCTCTACAACGTGTGCTTGCTATGTCGCAGCTGCTGAAGAGCCGCCATCTGATCCAGGAGCCAGAATCTGCTTCTGACAGCTTTACAGCTCTTCAAGCAGAAAGGGGAGGGAGTGGAGAACTTTAATGGTTTGAGAGATACAAATAAGTGCAAGTACTCTCATTTAATTGTATCTACCATATAGCTAATACTTTTTTCTGACATTACTATCCCTTTAATGAAGCTGGAGGTTTGTGTCAGATTTTGTTCAATGATATATGCAGAAAACAAAGGAGGAGCAATTACAACAGGTTCCTATCTGGGTCCCTTGTCTGAACATGGTAAGAGAATGTATTTTTTCACTGGTTACCTCCACATTCTGAGTTGCTCAGATAAGTCTTAATGCCCCTGATTTATGGTAGCCAATTTATTTAGAGTTTACATACCTCCTTCACTGACTATTATTTAACCCCTTATATTGTAGAGGTTGATTTGTTGAAGACCTTTCAAGGGGTTAAGACTTTTTTTGAGCTTTTATGTTGTAGGCAACATAGGTCCTCCAAATCAATTTCTGAAACAAGTCAAGGACATTTCTGCCATTCATTCTTGGGACTAGTAATTTTGCAAACAAAAATTTATCTATCTATCTATCTATCTATCTATCTATCTATCTATCGATCTGGTCTATGGACCAGAGCTGTCCATAGGATGGTGTAACAACAGCTCCACTGTACAATTTCAGACCACGGTGATATTGCACCTAAAAAATCAACTTTGAGCTGTAATAACTTTTGAATAAAACAGCTTTCAGCAGTGAGAGTACCCTTTTTTTACTCAGGGGGATAAACATTAAAATGTATATTTTTTACATATTGAGTATTACTATCCCTTTAAAGGCTTGTCTACAATACATCTCAGGGCCCTTTTCTCCAAACTGCTCCATTTGATAATGCCACAAAACCAATCACTGCCATTTGTTAAGCCCTCTCGCTCATCTCATCTCACATTCCATTAAAGGGATAGTAATGGATAATTTTAAGTAAATGTATATTGTAGGTAGTAAAAAAATAAAGTCATTGAGGCCACTCCGATCTCTCAAACCTTTATGGTTTGAATGCTATATGATTACAAAGTTCCCCCCTCTCTTTTGTTTCACTGAAGTCTGCCCTCTCGCTGAGAGAGCCAGATTCTTGTCCCGGGGTCATCCTGCAGAGCCGAAATAGCACAATATAGAAATAAATACTTCATTGGAATGGTCTACAAAGTGTGCCTGGTTTTCAAACACACCTTATAATGTATTTATTTCTATATTGCGCTATTTTGTCTCTGTTGAAGAGCTGCAGGATGGTCCCGGGACCAGAATCTTCTTCTCTCAGCTAGAGTCTGATGTCAGTGAAAAGGGAGGGAGAGGGGAACTTTCGTATATCTCTCAAACCATTGACTGGCCTCAATTACTTTATTTTTTACTACCTACAAAATTCCATTTACTTTAAACTATCCATTACTATCTCTTTAAGATTATTGTACACTTTCACTTCCACATTCCAAGACAGATCAGACAGGCATTGGATCACATACGTGTTGTATATAGTAAGCGCCTCCAGTGTATCAGTGAACTGACAATATGCAACAGAGTATCAACAAAGTTTCAAACATGGAGCACCATAACATAATGATCTTGAGCATGTAGTCATAGTGTGCCAGTTTTAGGGAAGCAGTAGATGCAACTGTTGTAATTTCATGACTGTGACAAAGGAATTTTGTTCTAAAGTAACTGGGAATAATTATAAAATGAGAACATACATTAATTGCGCCACGAAGGGCGTAATTTATCTTTGTCATGTAAAATGTGTGAGCTCCAGTATGTAGGTAAAACCCTTAGATCCTTTTGAGAACACCTGAAGGAACATCAGAGTGATATTAGGAATCCAAGTTTTAAACCCTGTGTAGCTAGTCACTTTAAAGATGAGAATGCTGGAAGTTTGGATTCGCTAGCCATCCAGGGCATTGAGAGAGTGATGCTTGGCAGATGTGGTGGTGATCTAGATGCTAAGTTGCTGCGCCTTGAGGTTTTTTGGATTTTTACCCTAGGAACAAGATTTCCAAGGCTTTAATAGAATACAATATAAGTGAGTCCTAAATTGAGATATTTTTGAGTGATTTTACTGAGCATGGCACCTGAGCATCTGGAGCCATGTAAGCACAACATCACATCTTATGTCCTGAATGGTGAATTAATCATTTATTTCCGGAATGTGAGATGAGTGTACTATCATCCCTTATTGTTTTGGATGGTGTATGAGTCATTCATCTTCGGAATGTAAGATTTAACTCTAAATACATCTTAAAGGCTGATTATGACCAACAAGTATTGCTATTTGTGTAATCAGACAAACAATAACAATGATTTTTGTAGTTGTAGATTTCTCCCATTTTTTTGCCATTAAGTGATTTTATAATATATTATATGTTGCATGTTATATACATATTTAGGGCTATTTAACACTGCCGTGTTCCGTTTCTTTGATTAGCGGATACAGTCATATTATATTTTCTTCTTTATTATATTTTTTTACATTGTTTATTTGTTTTTTAGCTAATTGTATCTAGCGTAGTTGGATTTAAGTTTCCTGTGGCCTCATTGCCTTTAGGATACAGTTGCCTTTAAGAATAACCTGAAATAATTAGAGCCTGTTGGCCAATGCGAGGACAAGATTGGATCACATATCCTATTGGCTTTGATAGTAAGGGTTACATATCTCTACGATACAATCTCTGATACGTCGAAAGAGTTTTTAAAGGGATAGTAATACTTCGTTTTAACTTTATTTTATTTTGTAGGCATTAAAAAAACATGAAGAATGATATAAGTCTTATCTCTGAAACCTTTATGGTTTAAGAGATATTCACAAACAAAGTATCCCTTCCCTGTTCAACCAGATCAGAAGGGAGGTGCCCAGGTAGACTGCAGAGAGGGACAATCTTCAATTAAGATAATGGAAAAAGCTGAAAAACTTGTCAAAGGGGGAAGGGCTTTCATTGTTTTCATACAAAGAAAATTGTCCCCTTCTGTTATCTGTCCTGTCATATAACCAGACTCACATTTGACAAGAGATGGCTTACACTAGGAAAAAGGGGCGGGGAGGGGAACTTTGCTTGTGAATAGCTCATAAACCATAAAGGTTTGAGAGATAAGACTTATATCATTCTTCATGTTTTTTTAATGCCTACAAAATAAAATAAAGTTAAAACGAAGTATTACTATCCCTTTAAGTAAACAAGCTAAACACGTTGATCGGATCGTTAGGGCACCTCTCCACCAAGTATACACCTGATGTGTTGCCCTGCCATACAGCTCACCTCCTGCACCATTGGAATTTTAAACAAGAAGTAATAAAGGTATTGATTTTGATTTTATTCTGATCTTTTGAGTTGTGCTTATTATACTGGTGCGGTTACACATATAATATTGGATCACATATACCATTCTACACAGCACAAGATAATGGTTTCCAGTCACGGCACTTCTCCATCTAGTCCCTTTCACATAAATAAGTCAGGGCGTATCCTATCAAATTCAGTTGGTCCACTCACTACAGCTAATTTCACCTATTACATTCGTACCACCATCGCTTGCTTTTGCTTCAATCTCAAAGTACCTCCTTATTTCATTCAGAGACTGGCGAGATGGTGCTCATCATGTTTTTCAAATTACATTCCCATTCCTTTTGAAGAAATTAGAGAAGCTCTTATCTCACTATCATGTTAATAACTATCCATATTTATATACATTTCATTGCACTATATGTACTTCGTGTTTGATCATTAATCAGGCCCGCCACATTAATTCTGCCCTGGGACTCAAGCTCCCAGGGGCTGCACACTAGTTACCATCACTTCCTCAGTGACGCTTTGCCTGTATTTGTGGGAGGGGTTGCAAGCCGATAAATTCCAGGCCACAGCCCCTCCCACTGGGCTAAATCAGTCGCAAGTTCCCTGACTTCCTCAGTCACACTGGAAGACCCGGTCACACATGAAATAGAATTGTCCACATAGCAAGAAGACTTGATGGTAGATGGACCAAATTAATTTTGCATACATTTACAGAAAACATACGTACACTAGGAATCAGGAACAGAAAGAGAAAAAATAACCCTGCAATATTAGCACAATGCCTCACACCCTTAGCTCAGAAGAAACCAACATATAGGGCGGTAATAAAACTTAACTTGTATTAAAATCAATTAAGATTGCTGGGGCACAAGCTAAGTTGTGTTTTATTACCGTCCTATATCTTGACTTCTTCTAAGCTATGGGTGAGAGGTATTGGTGTGCTAGAATTGCAGGCTTATCTTTTTTATATTTCCTGTTTTATAACAAACGAATTTTGGAATGGATTTCACTCCATACTAAATGTCCAAGAAGAAGCTCAAAGACAAGATGGTTAGATGAAATTAACAATTTGTTGGTACATAGAGATGGATTAAGGCTCCATATGGCTCTAGGCAAAGTACTAGTTTTTCCAATTATAATATTTATTTAATTTAGGGTAGCCATGTTAATACAGTGGTGTACATTCTGAATGAATGAGTATCGCGGTATGAAACAATAACCTTTTTATTTGTCTAACATTCAATTTTAGGGACAAGTTTTTGAAAGCAACACTCCCTTTATTCCTTCAGAAGCAGTATGTTTCTGACTTGATAAAGGACTGTGGTTCTTGAAAACTTGTCCCTAAAACTGAATGTTAGTCAAAAAAGGTATTACCGGAATTATGTACTGTGGTACTCATTCATTTGACATATTTATTTAGAAAATGTTTTACCAGGAAGAATACATTGCCATTTCTCTCATTTTCAAGTATTTCCAGGAGTGTTTACAGCAAGAGTTGCGTATTTGCACAAATACAGAGACATAATACATATATACACACATATACTAAAAATGCTATGTACAGTTGCATATTGTTTTTAGATATGAAGAAGCAGTCATTTTTAGGTATTTTAGACTGGGAGAAGATCTGATTTTTTCAGGTAGGTTATTCCAGACTTTTGGAGCTCTGAAGGACAAGGCAGATCGACCGGCTTCTTTCTTGAAACGTGGTTGTTAGCAGTGGAGCAGAGGTTATAGTTTGTATGGAGAGCTGGAGTGAACATACTGCTCAGGTAGTCTGGTAATAAGTGGTTATGAATCATGCAAGAGAGGTGAAGGGTACATTTAGATTTAAGTGTTAGCCAATTTAGTTCTTCATACATATCACAATGATGGGTTGTGTAATTACACAATGAATTATACAGAGTGTCAATTTTAGCAAGATGGATTTGTGGCACAGGAGCATACACTACGTCCCCATAGTCTATGATGTACAATACGTCTTCTTACCAGGGGATTTAAACAAGATTTGTTTCTAAACAGTGCACCTATTTTGGGATAAAGTTTGGATGTTAATTTATCATTATGAAGAGCATAATTGTGGTTGGGGTCGAGCCACATACCAAGATATTTGTAGGAGTCCACTGTGGCCAATTTACGATTAGACTCTGTTACAATGGATAGATTGGTATTGCAGATATTACGCAGTTCATGCTTTGTACCAAATAACATTGTGACCGTTTAGGAATAGTTTGTTCTTTGCTATCCATCTTTCAGCTTCAGAGAAATCATGCTGTAGTACACCCTCCAGTTATGATACGTTTGAATATTTTGTATATATTATAGTGTCATCTGATTACATGTGTAAAGAAGATGCTTTGCAAACCATGGGCAGATCATTTATAAACAGAGAAAATAGAAGAGGGCCAAGGATGAAGCCTTGGGGAACCCCACTTGTAATTTTGAGTGGAAGGGAGGTATTGTCAGCAATAGACACATATTGCATTCTGTCTGATAAATAGGATCAGAACCAATTTAGAGAATGATTAACCAGTCCTGTACTTTGGAGTTTACTTATCAAAATACTATGGTATACTCACTATCAAAGGCCTTTGCAAAATCCAGTAAAAGAGTTTCAGTGATGTCACCATTTTCCAAACCAGTCTGGATATCATTGGTTACTTTTAGGAGGGCAGTGATTGTAGAGTGATTTGAACGAAAGCCTGATTGAAGGGGGGCTGAAAAAAACTGTATATATATATATATATATATATATATATATATATATATATATATATATATATATATATATATATCCTGTATATGTGTCTGTATCTCTCTCTCTCTCTCTCTCTCTCTCTATATATATATATATATATATATATATATATATATATATATATATATATATAAAATAAAGTTTGTATGTATAGCTATATATTCCCTGAAGAACTAGCTAGTTGAGGAAGAGGAAGTATGAGTGATTTTAACTGTACTCAAAATACTTCACTATGATTATGATGGATTTATCCAAGACAGTCTAACCTCTGAAAACACGAGAAAGTGAATTGTTGCATTCATACAATAATTGTTTTCCATATCAAATTACTATGGCTCAGTTTACTTGCTGTAAAAAAAAACTATAAGAAATAATCCAGATGTTCAACCTCTAACTTTAAGGAAGGATAAACACAATACATGACTGTTTGCTGCTACATATCACTGAATATAACTCACTATTCTTCATTCCAAAATATTGACCATACGCAAATTCTCAACATTTCCATTGATTTAAATGGGGGGTTTAACCCCTTGAATGCTAGAGGGGTAGCCAATGCATTGTTTCTCAATCCAGTGCTAACTTCTCTAGCATTCAAGGGGTTAAAAGACTCATTAATGTTAATGTGAATTTTCAATTCTAACAATGGTGAAGTTGGTTTGCTCCAGAACTGTTGTACTTTTATTTTGTTTATATGGGTCAATGTGTATAGCTTTAAAGGAGAACTATCACCTCTGTACAGGTTTGCCTCTGTGTAATGTTCCTATAGCGATGTTTTTTTATATAATGCAGGCTATGGCGAAATGTACCGTTTTAAAGATGAGCCAGTGACATCCCAGGACAGGCTGCTGGTCATTCTGTCTCACAGCCTGTCTGTCTTTCTCTGTTCCCTCCCCAAGTATTGCCTCATTCCAACTTCCTCTAATGAGGGAGGATATCTCCATGTAAGCTGAAGCTCTCTCTTTAATACTAGTATTTCTTTATTTTCAGTTTATTCAAATTAGACAGTACTTGTTAGCATGCACGTTACTCTTGCTCCCACACATGACACTCCCTGCTAACCGGTTCTAGCAATAATGCATTAAATGACAAACTAACAATCATGGAAATCTTTTTAAGATACTTGCTTCAGCTAAGGTGAGTATATGGACAAATGACTGTTGCACTTTTAGACGATGTTTGAAGGTGGTTTCATGAATGGTTAAAGGAAGTGCATTCTAAAGTCATGAGGCAGACACGAGCAATGAGATACTGTTAGTTGTGTAAGAGGTAGAAACTTTCAACTTGCGAATCGCTTTTTTTTCTGCACGTGCATTAATCATTCTGCCATTATGATTAGGCTGTGCTTATATGGCCATCTTGAATGAGCTGTGATTCAGCACACTTTAACCTTCCCATGATTACTTACCTGTCATGTTCTGCTATTGCACGTTGATACCCTCACTGGATCAAATCTGCCGATTAAAGGCATCATCAGGAAGTAAAATTTTGAGATTTAGTGTGAAGAATGACCTGAGTATTAGGAGTACCAAATATTGTAAAGAAGTAGCCTGTTACAAGATCCCCTATTAAAAGTAGAGATTAAAGAAGTATCCATTTAATGTCCAAAAAAGGTTTGTTGCCCCAAGCCCCCCTTAAAAGATAAGGAAACAAATCGCAACCCTGCAGATGTTCCCTGACATGGCAGGTAACTTTATCATCAAATGTGCAAATTCATGAATCACTGTAATACACATTTCAAAGAGATGGATATGGAACAGGAGTACTCGAAATAATTTATAAATTGTGTTGTGCCACAACCCAGGTTGTATATATGATCAAATGCATCTGTTTTATGAAATACATATGGAGAATAATGCATACACTGAGGGAGAGTGTGGGGGAATCCTATAATATAAAAGGCCAGATGTATGTTTGTCCGATGCAGTCAAGCGCAGTAGAGACTGCCCGAACGCATAGAATGCTGGCCAGTCCGATGCAGTCATGCTCATTAGAGACTGCCCTAATGCACAGAATGCTGGCCCGTGTACACAGGCTTTTACACTAGTAAATAATTATTTTGAATGGTGATTTGGACCATAGATTACCACACCATTTTAATCCATTTCATAACTGTGGACTGACAGATTTTCAGGTTTTTCATTCCTGCCACAGATCCCAGAAGATACTATTCACTTTGGAGAAGCACATATTTTTGGATCTTTACCCTTAACAAACCATCACCAACATGGATTAGTGAAGGAGCTGTGGTAAGTTGGGGTCTGGTACAGTTAGTATGACACTAAGTATGCTGTATGTGATATGAGTCATTAGTTATTATGTAGCAATTTGAAGTCTTATTTGAGAAATTATTTTTATTTTATTCTATCTGTACCTTGTATATGGAGTGTATTAGTATTATGTGTGATCCAAGAGGGAGGCCAATAAGGAAACAACTTAGACTGTTTAGTAAGAGTCAGTAGTGGGTAGAATGGTCCTAGAGATAATGTGTATGTATTATATTGCACTGGATAAAGATATGTTGCATGGTATACAATCCAGAGGAAGAGTATTGTTTTTTACTGCCCACAGTTAGGGGGAACTTGAATCCTGACCAATGCACAGCGACTGCCCTTTAGATAGTTATGTTGGTAGGCAGAGATCTTGAAGCAATGTAGCTTATATCTTGTTGGGTTAACACAAAGATGGATTAACACTCCATGGGGCCCTAGGCAAGGTACCGGTTTTGGGCCCCACATCTCCTGAACTGGTGCTTCTGGTGCTAGTAGGTACTGCTGTATTATGGCTTTAATGGAAGAGGAAGCAACTGCATGATGCTAGTCTTTGTCAATAATTAGAGCATCTGACACAAGGTATTAGTGACAACAGAAGCGGTGCTTTGGGGGTTAATGAAGCATGGTGGGAGGTAGGAATCTTGGAAATACAGAGTGTACTAAACTATATAAGGAACAAATGGTTGATACCCCGAAGAAACATACAGGGCCTGCTTTTTTATATGACCACTTAGTTGGCCCTGTTTCTATGCTTTGTGATAAATGTTAACTTGCTTTATTATATCCAATTGGTGTCGTATCCTGCAGTCTTTATACTCCCCTCTGCTCTACCCAATTTAATTATGTTGCCCATTATTTGCCTGTTATACAACTTTTAGTAGGACTTTAGTGAAGAATATCTGGCATCTGACAGGACAGACTGTAGTCTCTTGAAAATGTGAGCACCTTGATTTTTATTGTGGTGGGAGGTCTATGCTGGCCAGAACAACAGCTACAATTAGATCTTGGTTGCACTGCCTTGTTTTTTGTATTTCTGTTTGGCAACAGCAAAGACTTTGTTGTTACTGTCTCTTATTATGTTAGCAGCTTTATTCTTCCAAAGTCACTGTTTTTGGTCAAGCAAAGTGATTTCATAGATCGTTTTGCTGTTCATGAGATAGCTCCATAGAGCCCATTGTAATCCTGTATCTGTGGCACTCAGTAATAGCAAAGTCTTCAAGCTATTAGAAAAACGGCAAGATATATTTTTAATACATTCTGAATGAAACATTTCCAAGCATTTGGAGTTCCCTTGTTTTACTTAATTGGAAAAAACCCATAAAACATATATTTTTTATAAATAGGGCATGCTGCCCCTTTAAATAGACTGACTCTTTATGATTGCATACGTCTCAAGAAATGCTATGTTAAACTTCAATATATGTGTTTAGCAGTTAGGCTGTGTAAGTAAAAGACTTTGACATTGCTCTAACTAATGTGTTTAGTAGGTTATGAAATAACCTATAAATTCTTGGTAATGTTCCGATCACCAGCCACGCCCCCCAGCAACACCACCTAAAATAATAGTGTCCCTTTGGCCACCTGAAATGTTGGCAGGTATGTGACTACATAAGTCTGAAAAAAACTACCAGCAGCTAACATGTCTGCTTCCATGGAAGTGGCATCTAGGACTGATAACAGATATTATTTTTTTTTTAACAAAAGCACAAGGGCAAAATTCATAAGGGCTGATTGTATTTTTTTTTGGCCAAATTACAGTATGTGAGGGGATACTATTAGCAGGACTTAGTTTTCCTTTAACTTCAAAGGGTCTTTTTATTTGTGCCCTTTGTTTTTGTTGGTATACCCCAGAATTGTCCAGTGACTCAGTACATCAGCTCATGGGCGGATTGTCCTATCGGGGGATCGGGCATCCCCCGGTGGGCCGCTAGATCATGGGCCGGTGGGGGAGATCAGAGGATCTCACCTCACCGTCCCACGATATTCTGAAAGAGAGGTCTGTGTTGCCACAGGCACTCTCTGTGACAGCCTTCGTGTTCCTTGTTAACCCTTAGAGTGCCAGAGGGGTACGCAACACATTGCTTTGCAATGCATTGTGTATCCCTCTGGCACTTAAAGGGTTAATGCAGAGCACCAGGATATGACATGATATCCTGGCGCCTGCTCTCCCATGCCGCACAGGAACCACAAGGGGTCATCAATAGGGACCTCAATGCAGCTAGTGGGCTGCTTTTAAAAAAAATGCCTGTGCTGGTATTCCCCTACAATCCGCCCCTGCATCAGCCTAAGTATGTACAAATTATTTTATTTTAATTTCCCCACACAGTTATTCTGGAGTAAATCAACTGCACCTTAGGTAACAAATAAAAATTATTGTTAAAATAAACTGAATGCTAGAGAGGTCTCCAATGCAATGTGAAGCAATGCATTGGAGGCTTCTCTGACATTCAAAGGGTTACAAAGCTCTATTCAGGTGCATGGGAATTTAGGAATTTCTTTTCTCCCTTGGGGTGCAGTTGGTTTACTCCAGTTTGCTTTTATAAATCCACACCATTGATCCTACATATACTGACAAGTAACCTATACTTGATTCCTCACAGAAACCATGAATGTACAGAATGTATTCATCATCCTGGTTTATACTACTGAACACATTTACTTCAATAGGTAAATATTAGTCTTGGAAGAAATCAATGATTGAAATAATGTGAAATCCACCTTTTTAATCAGTTTCCATAAATAATTGTCTGTAAAGAAATCTGCTTTATTTATCAAGCCATATTAGAAAACTTGTTCCATGTAAATTAAACTTCAAATTAAAGGAATAGTAATGTTTCATAATAAAAACAGCTCTAATTAATCTTCATAGTATTTGGGCCTTGGAGAGCATTATTTCAATACTGTCACAGTTGTAGTTCAAGAGTAATTGAATGATAAAGTATCCCCCTCCTGCCCCTTTTACTTATATAACACTGCTCACCTCAGAGCAGCAGAGAGTGCCCAGGTAGATTGCAGAGAGGGACAATCTTCAATTAAGATAAGGGAAAAACCTGTCAAGGGGGGCAGGATTTTCATTGTTCTCACAGTAAGAATTTTGACCCTTGATGTGAGCTGTCTGGTCTATGGACTAGATTCCACATCTGAGGGGAAGTGGCTTACACTTGGTAAAAGGGGTGGGAGGGGCACATTTTATCATTTTATCATTCAATTACTCTTGAACTACAACTCTCACAGTATTGAAATAACACTCTCTATGGCTCAATTGCAATTGGAGCTGCTGTTTTTGTGAAACATTACTATCACTTTAAGCTTTATTTATGTACATCAAACTTAGTGATATATATATACATAGTACGATAAAGACACAAATAAAAATATATGCTTTCAATAATGTTTGTTTCTATTATAATCCTGTGCTTAGAAGGTCTACAGATGACCAGTTGGAACATTCAAGGGAGGTTAAGTGTGGATAGGTGGATAGTGTACTGACTTGCAGAAATAAATACATGGGACTATGAGATTTTTGTTGGGGATAAGGAATTATGTGCTAGTAGTCTAAAATAAACACAGCAATTATACAATACGAGGACAAAACTACACAAAACCTATTGAGTGTTGCTGAAGGAACATATGCATTATCAATCTACTGTGAAAGTGGTTGATGGAAACCAACACTTAGTAGAACACTGACAATTAATCACACTAGTGTTATGTAATCAAAGTTGATGAGTGGATAAAACTACTAAACTATAAAGATCAATAAAATCACTAACATGACTAGACTGTATTGATTGGTGTACTATAAAAACTGGTGTCTACAGGACAAAAATAATACCAAATAATTATAAAAATGCACAAACTGCGGGACTGTTAAAAACTGGTATATCCAAAGTGGTTAACTTGATATATCTTAAGAATAAACAAATAATGAATAAATGTATCAAAAGCATATGGAGAGTATATACAAACATGTAGTATAACATACAGTAAATATATTAGTGTCCCTTATGAAGGACGGTAAATGTCTAGTAAGCAGAGCTGGCCAAACAATGAAATGGACAACTATCAATGTCCAATACAGCACATACACATATCCTTTCACCTTTTATATAAATGTAGCACTTACTAGTATATTTTGTTTTTAAGTGAAGTTCTGAAAAACTATTTTCTGCAGACAATGTCAATGAACCACAATGCAGAAAGTCTGAGAGGTTGATATACTAAGAGGAACAGGAGTAATTTTGGAGTAAACCAAGAATTAAAAATTCACATTTATATAAATGGGGCTTTTAACCCCATGAATTCTAGAGAGGTCTCAAAAGTATTAGTTCACAAACCATCTGAGACCTCTTCAACATTCAAGGGGTTAAAAGCCCCATTTAAAATCAATGGATATTTTGGTAATTTGTATTTTTTCTCTAGATAAGTTTACTCCAGAATTACTCCAGGACTTTATGCATTAAGGTGTAATAAAGGGGAAATGAACATGCTAGTGTGATAAATCATCCAATTCTAGTTTTATTCTGCGGAGTCTATGCACTAAGGTACCTCCCACTTGAGAGGTATTAATACATAGGCTTCACAGAATAATATACAGATTGGAGTTTATTTCCTCCTTATCACATGTTAATTCATCTCCCCCCAGTCCATCTGGTCATCATAGTACATCAGCCCCTTACACACATATATATATTTATTTATATATATATATATATATATATATATATATATATATATATATATATATATATTGCTCACTTCAGACTATATATGTTTTGCTCCACAGCTGCTTGCCTTTCTAACGTTAGAAAAGGGGAGTAATTAAAAGCAGAGCAACACAAAGCATGTGGGTGGGCTTCCAAAAGAAAACTGGATCTCCATTCCTCGGACAGGCTCAGATAATGAGAAACAGTTGACAGGTCTGATTCCAATAAATAAACTGACATCATTCCCTTTGGGGCCTTTAGCTGTGCTGAAAGAAAACTTGATAAGAATATTATAGTCTGTGATAGTATCAATACAGCAGGAAGACTCGTGATTTGAATTCAGTGGGAAATTATACAAAAGGTTATTGGCCTAAGAACTTAAGTTGTAAAAGCTTCATAACAATAAAGTGCTGAAGTTCAAAATCTTGTGTATTGGAGATATCAGTACTACTCAATATTTAATTAAGTAAAAGGGATGTACTGAAACAATAGTAATGTAATAAAAAAGAAAGAAAGAAAAGGAAATCTGAAATTACATACTTCACCTCTCTTCTTAAGGAGTGTCTTACAACATATGAAGAGATGAGTAAACAATCCCTTAAGCTTTCCAAAATCAATTATGAAAGACTTGAAATCATTTCCATAAGTTTCTGTAATCATAGCACTGTGTTTAATCTTTAGGTGGTCCCACTGTCTACTGAATAGTGGAACACTGCCTACTCTTTTTAAATGGTAAAGCAATCCTAATGTTTAAATACAAGTTCCCAAAATGTATATGAATATGTGTCTAGCATGTTTAAATCAAGATTGTAAATTTAAAAACTAGTAAGGCACTAAATAATATTAATTAGGAGTTTATAATTCTATAAAGTTATATATATATATATAAACACACACACATACATTCAATACATTAGAAACATCACTGAGTATCCCAGTAATTGCCCTCAGTGTTGCATTGAGTAAATAATCCCTTATGCAGGGCTTAAAATTTGAAGTCCTTTGCTACTAGCCAGACCTGAAAAGTTACTCGCCACTGCAAGCCATAACATACCCACCAGGGCTGAATTTCTACTCGCCAGTGCTAAATTTTCACTCGTCATTGGCTAGTGGTGAGTGGAAATTTTGAGCCCTGCCTTAAGCTTTCTATATCCTATATAATAATTCGCTAAAATGTGCGTAAAGCCGCAGTCATGCGCAGTAGAGACTGCCGGTGACGAGGCTGATACAGAGCGGGGCACTCCGAAGGAGCGTCCCGCTCTGTATCAGCCGCGGTGTGGGCAGTCTCTACTGAGCATGACTGCACCGCGACCGGATGGCAGTGGCACTGTGGCCCGTGTAACGGGCTCTTCAACTAGTATATTATGAAAGACTTGAAACAATTTCCATACATTTCTATAATCATAGTACCATTGCATTTAATCTTTAGATGGCCTCACTTTCTACTGAAATTGTGGGACACTGTCTTCTATTTATAAATGGTAAAGCAGTCCTATTGATAAAATACAAGATCCCAAAAATAAATCAACTTTATAATTCTATAAAAAATATATCAGTTTATTTGATAAAGATATATACAAACATTTAACATAATTAAGGTACCCCAATAAATGCCCTCAGGATTGCATCTAGAAGTTATATTGTAATCATAATCTTTAAGTCGTTAATAATCAATATTCATATTTAAAGGGAATTAGGCACAGCCATAGGTTCTCCTAAGCAACACATGTCTATATAGCCTCATTGGTGGAGTCCAGCTAATTACTTCTAGGCACATGGAGAGCTAGGTTTGAGAGACCTACAAACAAAAAGTGTGATGACTCTGAGGTTGAACAAAATTAAGTGCTTTGTTCTTAGGCATAGTGGCCTCTAAGGTTCTGCTGAAGTCACATTTTTTACTCCCATCCACCACTGCATATAGAAAATGTCAATTTCTCTATAAGACTTTACTTGTACACAGACAGTCTAGCTGTGACATGTCAAGCAAATTATATCTGAAAAAGAGAAACAGCAGTACCATGCTTAAAGGGATAGTAATACTTTGTTTTAACTTTATTTTATTTTGTAGGCATTAAAAAACATGAAGAATGATATAAGTCTTATCTCTCAAACCTTTATGGTTTAAGAGATATTCACAAACAAAGTATCCCCCCCCTGTTCAACCAGATCAGAAGGGAGGTGCCCAGGTAGACTGCAGAGAGGGACAATCTTCAATTAAGATAAGGGAAAAAGCTGAAAAACTTGTCAAGGGGGGAAGGGCTTTCATTGTTTTCATACAAAGAAAATTGTCCCCTTCTGTTATCTGTACTGTCATACAACCTGATCCACATCTGAGAAGAGATGGCTTACACTAGGTAAAAGGGGCGGGGAGGGGAACTTTGCTTGTGAATATCTCATAAACCATAAAGGATTGAGAGATAAGACTTATATCATTCTTCAGGTTTTTTTAATGCCTACAAAATAAAATAAAGTTAAAAGGAAGTATTACTATCCCTTTAAGAATAAAATACTTAATTTTATTCAGTCTCAGGGTGTGTTTATCACACTTTCTATTGTCTACTCTCCTTAAGTAGGAGGACATCACGGGCATAGACCCTTGCTCTCCATGTGCATAGAGTGAATAATCTGCATTGATGAGGTCCACATGGACTGAAATGTATGAAAGGGGCTGTGCTGTTTCTCTTGTGCAGAGAGACTTTGCCTAATATTTGGGTTCATCCATGGGTGGCACTAGATTAATATGGATATGGAAATTTCCTCTCTGCAATGGGCTATCATGTCTAACATTAAAATACATAATTTTTTCCAGTCTCAGGCTTTGTTCGTAACACGTTCTTTTGCAAAGGTCTTCTTTAATAGCCACCATGAAAAATCCAGCCAAAAAAATCAAGCGCCTATGGACCGCAATACACATAAATATACAAGAACATTTATAGAACTTATTCATATAAAAATATTGTCATCACATATAAAGTGCATTAGCATAGGAATCCAAGGCAATAATGTATATCCTTATAAATATGTCAGTGTCATATAGAAAATAGTATGTATACAAACCTATTTTTATGTAGTTTCTGGAGAGGTTTTATACACTAGCTTCTAATTTATACTATTAATATAGGTGGCGAGTTTCTCTGAGAGAAGCAAATTTATTCCTATACAAAAAAAAGCAGATGAGTAAAATTAGTAGAAAAATATATATTATTAAATATAACTATTTAGCACCAATAACAATGGATGAAATAGTAACCAAAAGTATCTCAGACCAGGCGGAGATGCACTAAAGGGTGATAAGTAGTGTTGAGCGAGCACCCCGATGCTCGGGTGCTCGGGTGCTCTGACCGAGCACCGCCGGAGGCTCGAGTGCTCGGCCGAGCACCCGAGCCCCATTGAAATGAATGGGGAGACACGAGCATTACACCAGGCACCCCCTGCTCTGATGAGGGGAGGGTGCCTGGTCAATGCCCCCTTCATCTCCACAATGTCCCCCTTCATCTCCGCAATGTCCCCCTTCATCTCCGCAATGCCCCCTTCATCTCCGCAATGTCCCCCTTCCACAATGTCCCCCTTCATCTCCACACTGTCCCCCTTCATCTCCGCAATGCCCCCTTCATCTCCGCAATGTCCCCCTTCCACAATGTCCCCCTTCATCTCCACACTGTCCCCCTTCATCTCCGCAATGCCCCCTTCATCTCCGCAATGCCCCCTTCATCTCCGCAATGTCCCCCTTCCACAATGTCCCCCTTCATCTCCACACTGTCCCCCTTCATCTCCGCAATGCCCCCTTCATCTCCGCAATGTCCCCCTTCCACAATGTCCCCCTTCATCTCCACACTGTCCCCCTTCATCTCCGCAATGCCCCCTTCATCTCCGCAATGCCCCCGTACCTCCAGTCCCTGGTGGTCCAGCGGAGCGTCTTCAGATCTGTGCCTCCTTCGGCACAGATCCCCGCCACCCGAACATGGCGGGCGAGCACATGGCGGTACTCGACGAGTACCGCCATGTGCCGAGCAGAGCGATGCTCGAGCCGATCCGAGCATCGGCCGAGCATGCTCGCTCAACACTAGTGATAAGGGGTCAGGATGGTGAATTCATATTGAAAGTTTGCACAAAGATGTCTTCACAATCATATCCCTGTAAATCATTTACCAGTCTGCCACAAACCTCCAACAACGCCAACAATCTGCCATGCCTTCCACTGCTATATGATATTGCTCAAGAATGGTTAATTTGCATGTGGGAACTCAGTTTAGCTACTGTCATATTCATGAGGGTGTGTTTATATGTTAATGTGGCACATCACTACATGTGATAGTAACATTCACTGTTGTGAGTTCACAGTCCTAGCATTGCCAACCTGATGTTAGCGATGTTGAGATTTCTCTATAGCTCACTATGGAGCTGGACAGTTTGCTCTCTCTGCTAAAGGGCAGAGACAGCAGCTGCCCTCGCTTAACCCTTTCAGTGTCAAGGGGATGTGCATTGCCCCCCGCCCTTGGCAGTGAAAAGGTTCCAAAATGAAAGATTTGGCAGAGAAGCTATCATTCATAGCTTCTTTACTCTGTTTCATATTTAATTCCTCGCTGTATTGTTACTTTGCCTGCATACCTTTAAGTCATCAGAAATAATTACTCCCAATCACCTTTCTTCTGTTGTCGCCAACAGCACAATACCCTTAATACTATAGTCTGCCTTTGGATCCTTATGTCCCAAGAGCATTATTTTACATTAATCAGCATTAAACTGCAGTGGCCACACACTCTTCCAATCTTCTAATTTACCTAAATAATTTTTCATTATCCTTATTAATAAATGTAATGGAATTGAATATGATATTTCCATATAAATAGCCTTTATATATATCTACTAGTTGATGAGCCCGTTACACGGGCCACAGTGCCACTACCAGCTGGTCGTGGGGCAGTCATGCACAGTAGAGACTGCACACGCTGCGGCTGATACAGAGCTCAGCTCTGTATCCGCCTTGTCACTGGCAGTCTCTACGTCTCTACTGCGCATGACTTTGACGTTACACACGTTTAAGCTAATTATTATTTAGGATGCTATATACACCCTGCATGGATCATATTCCTTAAGTGTTGTTGTTTGATAATGCAGACTTTATATTCATACAGTATAAAAATAAATTACATCATGTGTGCCTCTGACCATTGTGTGTGTCTGGACTTAGAATTGATAGACTGCCTTTTATCTTTATATGACATAGCCATACCTGAGAACTCTCCGGTTTTGCCCTGGACACTCCGGATTTCAGACTGAATTACCGGGTCTCCGGGGCAATGTGTGGATCACCGGGTAGTCAGAGTTTAAATAGAAACTCTGCCCACTTGTGCTCCGTCCCGCCCGGTTCCTCCCACTCCCCACCCTCTTAGATACATTTTGCAGGTTTTTTTTTTTTTTTGTCCTACCCCCCCCCCCCACGAGCCTAAGCCCTGCCCCTTTTATGATGCGGATCGCGTCATTTTCCTCCCCCTGGGCACTGACAGGGTTACCCTCCGGGTAGCCCTGTTTCAAAAGTTCCCAGGTATGGACAAAGCTCTGTGGGGTCAGAGACAACTTGCACCACCAATGATAAATTAAATGAGTGATAAAGCAATTCTCACTATCCGGTGCTTTTCATTCTATCTTTCTTGTCTCAGCAGTACCTTAAAGATGTCTGTGGCATCTTTCATTTGATTTCTTTTTATGTGATTTTATTCTTGATTGTTTATTAAATAGTACACTTAGTATTCTCTTCTGTTTATTTATTTTTGTTCTGTTGTTGAACTCTATGTTTTAGATAGGATGACTTCTTCACCTGACTTGATTTCCACCCACTGGCTTCCACTGTCCATGTCTGTAGCTCCGGCCTACACATTCCAGAGAGATCACTTTCTCCTTCCTCTAGGGCAAACAGTTAAAGTTGTATAATATTTTGAAGTAAAGAATTCACTATAAGCTTTCAATGCTTGATTTTAAACAATATTACCTTCCACTCTACTCCAGTATACACAAATATACATACCACCTCCATGAGGGACAAAATTACAAAAGAAAGAATTTATCAGATAGATTCAGTCCTGTCTCCCTATGGTTGAGCTAGACTATGGCACCTGAAAAGTTCATCTGAAGGTACCAGGGGATAGGGGTGTTTATTATCTATCTAATAGGGATGAGTGAAAAGTCACAATTTTTTCATTGGACTTTTGTGCAGAAATACCCACAATTTTACACTTTACTAGCAAAATTCCCTGCACATAGAAAAGAATTTAAATTCCTGCCTTTTCACCACCACCGTTGAATTTCCTGTGAGAACTCTGACATTTTTTGCCTATGTGTGTTATGGCTCCAAAAATTTGTGCTGTATTACTACAGTTGTTGGCTGTTTTGCCTATTGCACATGGCACTAACCACCTACTTGTACAACACTATCACAGCCATCCTTGAAAAATAACTGCTCCTTGGGATTTGCCAGAGTGTGAAACACGTGACATCCGTTCCTTAATTCTATATTTTTTTCCTGACAAAGTGACATTTAATTAAAGCGTCACAAAATGCATAGAGCAGTATTTAAGAGCTGTATCAAGTATACCCTTATTTTATATATGGTATATTTGTTCTTTTTACTGTGCACCATTTTTTATTATTGTTTATTGTTTATTTTTATCTATATTGCTTTCCTCTTTTTACTGCCAATCTCTTTTTGAGATCTTTAGGCATCTTGGGAGATAATACATTTTTATTTGTCTTGCCTTTTTTGTTTTCTAGAATTATTAATAAATCTAGTTTTTTGCCCAGTCCTTTTTCATACATATGAAGGTCTACTCTCATTATTATTGTATCATTAAAGGTTAACTTTATTGCTTCTTTTGGAGCTTTTAGTCCTTATATTTTATATTTAAATGGTCTTTTCAAATGGGAACTACAATCTACTATCAAATGCTTCTGGGCATCACAGCATGGAGTGATATATAAGTTCCAATGCAAGCTGTTTATACTGGGAGGCAGGCACAACCTCCTATAAATGTGAGTATACCTCTTGGGGAAGGAGGGCATCCACTTGGTGTCATTACTGTCTGTATTCCACCCTCATCACTCCACTGAGACTGCCCTTACCAAAGTGGCCAATAACTTGCTCTCTGCCAAGTCGAAAGGCCACTACTCCATACTTATTCTCTTGGACCTAGCAGCTGCTTTTGACACAGTAGATCACACACTCCTCCTCCAAGCCCTCTACTCCCTAGGTCTCTGTGACACTGCACTCTCCTGGTTTTCATCTTATCTCTGCAAACGCTCCTTCAGTGTTTCCTACTCCGCCTCCACTTCTCCACCCTCCCTCTGTTGGAGTGCCTCAAGGATCAGTCCTGGGACCCTTGCTCTTCTCAATCTACACTGCATCCCTTGGAAAACTAATAAACTCCCTTGGGTTTCACCATCATCTCTATGCTGATGATACTCAAATATATCTTTCCTCCACTGACCTGTCCCCTCCCCTCCTGTCACGAGTATCTGACTGTCTGTCTGCTGTGTCTTCCTGGATGTCTCCCGTCAACTCAGACTTAACCTTGGCAAAACTGAACTAATTATCTTCCCGCCCTCCACAACCAGCCTCAACCCAGATATTACCCTCACCATTAACAATGCTATCATCACACCAACTCCTACAGATCGTTGCCTGGGGGTC
The DNA here is from genome assembly GCA_037306005.1 of Rhinophrynus dorsalis. Classification (NCBI taxonomy): domain Eukaryota; kingdom Metazoa; phylum Chordata; class Amphibia; order Anura; family Rhinophrynidae; genus Rhinophrynus; species Rhinophrynus dorsalis. The sequence goes on along the minus strand of CM074724.1, from coordinate 241,752,239 downwards.
ATATTTGACTCTGCCCTATCCCTCATTCCTCACATCCAGTCAATCTCCTAATCATGCCGCCTCCACCTCCGCAACATCTCTAGAATCCGAACCTTTCTCACACAAGACACTACTGAAATTCTAATCCAAAACACTCATCATGTCCCGTCTTGGTTACTGTAACTCATTACTAATTGGCCTTCCTCTCACCCGACTAATCCCACTACAGTCCATAATGAACTCTGCTGCAAGACTAATCTACCTTACTCATCGCTTCTCTGACACCAAACCCCTCTGTCAATCCCTACACTGGCTCCCATTAGCATACAGAATTAAATTTAAAATTCTGGTGCTAACTTATAGAGCCCTCACTAACACTGCACCACCCTATATTTCATCTCTCATTTCCACAGCTCTTATCACATCCTCCCACTACTGCCTACAGGACTTCTCCTGTGCTGCACCTCAACTCTTGAACTCCCTACCCTGCCCCATCAGACTCTTACCCAGCCTCACCTATTCAGGGAAGCCTATCAACTACATCCATAAACTTTCACCAAGAATCACCCCTTGCCTGGACCACTGCTCTCAACAGCACTTCTCACTCCCACCCACTGACTGGCAGTTCATGTGGCAGGAGGCACTTACACCCAATAGCACTTACTGCTTCTGTGTCAAACCTACCTTTCTCTAGACTGTAAGCTCTCAGGAGCAGGGAAATGTGATCCTTATGTTCTCCACAGTTGACTCTACTATTTAATAACTCTGTATGTATATTCCTAATTGTAAAGTGCTAAGGAATTAGTTGGCTCTATATAAATAAAGAATAATTATTATTATTATTATTACTACGCTTAGAGATCTGTTTCTGCGCTATTTTGTTTCTTCTTTCCCATCCGTTACTTAACACCTCAACAAAGAATAGGGTAGAGTAGCATGTAAACCTCCAACATTTTAGCAAGTTTGCCATTCCAAAGAGATACTTTTAGATTGTGTTTGTGCATGTTTTACTTCTTTGGAAGAACGCAGTAAGTATGGGTGGCAGCATGAAGAAGAAGAACCATGTAACTTAATTGCTTTAACAACATGACTAGTGGGGAGGAGGTGGTGGTGGTAGTAGTGATGTGTAGGGACTCTGTGACCTGCAAATAACTCAGAGTCATCCTCTTCCATGCTTTACATTTGTACAAAAACAGCTGGAGACATAAGTGTACTTGTTAAAGCAAAAAATGTTGTCCTACTCCATGAAACATCTAAAATACTGCTAATATGTTCCCTTGGCCATGTACACTTTCAGGAAAGCTTCAAATGTGGCTAGTCATCGCCCCTCTAAGGGAGACCCTTTCCCTTTTCATCATTAACACATTGAACACCATAGAGGAATCAAGGACATTTCAAAGCAATGTGTTGGACATCCCTCTGACACTAAAAAGGTTAACTGTCAGCATGAGTGGTAATGAATCATGGTGAAACAGATGCCTGGCATCGCAAACAAATTGATTTTATGCACATTATTCCAGTCAGGTTAAGACCTTCTTCTGAGACTTTCCAGTGGTATATTTCACCTTGGGTCTATGTCAACATGTGGTTCAAAATGTTCCAAACCATGTAGGGGAACAGCCTCAGATTTCAACCCAGTGTACAGCAGGTTGTAGTTACACCCCTACCAACCTGTACAAAGTATCTGTGCTCATCAGAGCTTTACTTTGGTTTGGTTTGGTTCCCACAGAGGAGGACATATGTTTGTTGCTGAGATTCCAGAATCCAAAACTTCTTCCATTGACATGTCCTTAAGAAGGAATGACGTGAGCAAGATTTCAGTGGGAGAGACTTGGAGTCTTGAATTCAACAACAGAGTGTCATGTCTGTCTCAGTGGACATGACATCTAATTCTAATTAGTCCACATTGGAATCTTTTGTGACATTGCACATCCATTTGGTTCTAAAAGGGGTTAAGTGGGGTTTATTTTTAGGAAGCTCTAAAGTTCATTTAAGGTTAAGTAAACTACACTGATCTATTTATTTATAAAAAGAAGCCCCTGAGGATTTAGGCATGTAGGGCCATGACCCAAGCTTTAGGAGATTATATTGTTTTTGTAGATTCATTGTTAATCCTTGCTAGGGCAGGAATTTAGTGTGCATAGGTAATTTAGCAAAAGTATTAGCATTAAAGTAGTTATGGGTCAATGGGTGTTACTATTCAGTAGGCTAACTAAAGTAAAATTTAGGATAGCCACTTCAGTTTTCTCCTGATTAGCTGCAGAATTCTTTGGGTCATATGTACCGCTGCAGAATTCACTGGAGCAAAAGTAGAGTAATTCAAGGCAAGCAAAATGCACCATATGAAACAAAATTCCAACTGACTTAAATGTTCTTCTTAATTGTCCAATATTTAATTTCCTTAATTTGAATTTTTTTCTTTAGATGTCATTTTGTAAAGGATGAATTTGCATTTCTCTGCTGCCCAGATGAAAGGTAACATTGTTGTTCATGACAGTCATTAATAAATGAACCAACAAAACATCTCACCTTGCTTTTCTCTTGTTTCTATCCCACTGAGCCTTATTCAGAATACAAGAGAAATGCTGGTGTATACCAGCTGTATCATAGGGGACAAATGCATTACCTAAATATCCCTTGTTTTTAGTAGGCTGTTTTATACCTTGAATGGGAAAGATATCTAAAATGCATTGAGAAACAATACAATGGAGACCTCCCTTGCATTCAAAGGAATAGAAGCCCCATTTAAGTCAGTGAGGAGGTGTATATGTTCCCTATGGTGTAGTTATTTAATCCAAAATTGCACCTCTTTTTTGTGTATGAGATCCAGCTTGTGTTATTTGATGACATTAGATATTAGATATTTAGATGAATAAAGTAAAAATAAAAGTAATCAAAATTCACCAACAGCACAAGAAAGGGGAAGATAAATCCAAAATATCATCTGATAATTGCATGATTTTTTATTTCCAAAAATAAAAATGTACCATAGTATTACCAAATCATTCCCTGCCCCCAACTGCCATGCCACGTGAAACAGAGGCTGATGATTTATGGAGAATATGGGGAAATGTCGGTATTAATGATTGTGCATTAGAATAGACTACCTTAACGTACCTACCCTTAAAAACCCTAACAACTGTAACCTCAAACTTCCCTAAAGTACTGTAAATACCCTAGCTTAAGTACCACTCACCAAAAGGTTTCCATCTATTTCTATGTCTCTTACGCTATCTGTTTTCTGTCTCTGTCTCTTTATTTCTCTAACACTGTCTTTTTATCTTATTCTGAAGATTATAGGAATTGAAATATAACAATTTAAGATCTTTATCGAGATATTTTGTGTGTGTGTGAGAGAGCATTGTGTGTCTGTTGTGTGTAGTATGTGTATAATATGTGTGTTTTTGTATATTGTGTGTGATTGTGTGTATAGTGTGTGTATTGTATAAATGTGTGTATTATGAATTTTCTGTAGTGTGTGCTCTATAATTTGCTTTTTAGAAAACAAAAGTTCAACTTTTATAATGTTTCAGTCTTGCACAACAGGATAATATATAAAAATACCTACTAGGGACCCTCGGGGGTTGACCCAGGGACTCAGTGTTTTGACGCAGATTTTAGGGTCTTATAGTGAGGGAACATATTTTCACCCAAATACTACTCATTTAGTTTCTAAATTGGTGCAATTTATACAAGAAGGACAACGAGAGAATTCAGGCTTAGTTCTGTTGCGTATGTTCTCAGGATCAGCTAATTTTCAAATTACCCAGGTATCTATATATATATATATATATATATACTGTCTGCCAAACGGACCTTGCTACTACTTCACTATGTTCCATGGAACCCCTTATACTTATTCTTATTTATAGAACACAGTTTGGGTACCACTTCCGTAGGGTGTTCTAAGTATGAACATATATCATATATCATCAATTCATCTTAACCACTACTTGGGTTATTCCTCTCATCATGTTTGGCAGTCAGCGATTTATCTTCTAAAAATCTACATTTTTTCCAGAACTGAACTGGCATGAACCTTGTTGCGCAACAAATTTGTCTCAAATTCTCTAGATCAGATTTGTATATTCCTTAAATGTAATACTTGCAGAATCAAAGCTGGCTGTGGGAAGATAGATACATGTTGGAAACTGTCTCTGCACCTGGGGCTGTTGAGATATACAAACTGACAGACTCCATAAATTCTACAGATTCCCTCTTTAAGGGGAAAACAGTGTGTTACAATACTTTGACAACCCAGCATAAAAACAATGCATCCAAAAAACAACATGTTTGAATGAAAAGATGAGCATTGTGAGGAGCTTTCAGATTCTGCTGAACTATACATCCCATCATCCCCCAGCATGTATTAGAGAGACTTCAGGTGTAAAGTAAAACTTTTCTCATATCAAAAAGTCTCCTGGGCTAGATTTGCAAATATCTAAAATGTTGCTTTTAAAGGGATAGTAATACTTCGTTTTAACTTTATTTTATTTTGTAGGCATTAAAAAAACATGAAGAATGATATAAGTCTTATCTCTCAAACCTTTATGGTTTATGAGATATTCACAAGCAAAGTTCCCCTCCCCGCCCCTTTTACCTAGTGTAAACAATCTCTTCTCAGATGTGAGTCTGGTTGTATGACAGTACAGATAACAGAAGGGGACAATTTTCTTTGTATGAAAACAATGAAAGCCCTTCCCCCCTTGACAAGTTTTTCAGCTTTTTCCCTTATCTTAATTGAAGATTGTCCCTCTCTGCAGTCTACCTGGGCACCTCCCTTCTGATCTGGTTGAACAGGGAAGGGATACTTTGTTTGTGAATATCTCTTAAACCATAAAGGTTTCAGAGATAAGACTTATATCATTCTTCATGTTTTTGTAATGCCTACAAAATAAAATAAAGTTAAAATGAAGTATTACTATCCCTTTAAATGCTTAATGGAGTTAGATTGGAGGTGGGCTCAAATCCAGTCTTCACATTTATCTGTTCTATATTACCACACAATGCAGCCTGCACTTTTACTACTATACACAATTCTCCTTTTGTGTTGTATAATCCATCACTCTCTGTCTTTGCCTATTATATCTCACATTCATCTTTATTTATTTAGAAAATGTTTTACCAGGAAGATCTTTCCTCTATCCTCCTCTCATCTTATCCATTTTGCAGCCATACTCTGTATCTATTTCTCAGACCAGTCTGTCCTGCTGATCCCACCCCCACCAGACACAAATCACACCCCACCTTCATGCTATATGTGTTGTACTTCTCCTTGTGACTGATGACATTTCCCCAAACCCTGGCCCTACTCACATCTCTGTGTGCAACTGGCTACACCTACCTTCTGCCCAATCCCATAGAAGCTCTATTCCTTTTAACCTCATCGTCATCCATACCCTTGCAATACTTGCCCAGCCCTTCTCAAGTGGTCTACTGAATGTTTGCTCTTTCACTAACAAATCTACTGCCATAATAAATTGTTAATTTAGAATACATTAGTTTGGCAATTTATGTTTAGTAAGATTGTCTTAACCTTAATAATCAATGATGTAACAGGACCATCATGACAGTCTATGCGTTAAGGACAGGTGACGATACTGGCATGTCATGAATTTTCTTGATCAAAGCACGCCTGCAGGAAATGCAGCAAACCCCTGGACCATTGGTCCTTAAGGGGTTATTTTTTTTACAATACGGACTATACTCATGAGGCATATTGTTTTAAACAGTATCTTTTGTGATGAACATTCATAATATTTATTGTATTTTATTTTCTTTGAGTAAATGATGTGCTCTTCCAGACCTTCCTAGTAGAATCCACTATTCATATTGTGCTGTTACAAATAGAAGAAAAACATGGTTCTTTTTGTCACCAAACTCAAACACATCAGGCAGATCATCTCCACTTAACCCCTTAAAGGTATAGTAATGTTTCACAATAAAAGCAGCTCCAATTAACCATCATAGTATTTGGGCCGTGGAGAGCAATTTTTCAGTACTGTCAGAGTTGCATTTCAAGAGTAATTGAATGATAAAGTGTCCCCCTCCCGCCCCTTTTACTGAGGTAACACTGCTCACCTCAGGGCAGCAAGACTGTCTGGATGGATTGCAGAGAGGGACAATCTTCAGTAAGCATAAGGAAAAACCTGAAAACCTGTCAAGGGAAGCAGGGTTTTCTTTGTTCTCAGAGTAAGAAGATTGTCCCATGCTGTCTGGTCCCAAGACCAGATTCCACATCTGAGGGGAGGAGGCTTACACTAGGTAAAATGGGCAGGAGGGGATACTTTATCATTCAACTACTCTTGAACTACAACTCTGACAATATTGAAATAACACTCTCCATGGCCCAGAAACATTACTATCCCTTTAAGGACCAAGGACGTTCATATACATCACGGGAATAACATGCGTTAAGGACCCATGACGTATATGTACGGCTGCACACTGTTCGGGGACCTCTAATTCCATTAACAACAACAACAACAAAAAAAAATGCTCCATGGTCCTTAAGTGCTGGCCATGCGCTACTCCTTAAGGGGTTAATTTTACACATAAAATATAAAATGTTATGATGCATTGCAGTGCTAGACTCACATAATGCATTGCTGATCTCATGTAATGCTCTATTTACCTGCTGATCTCATATATGGTGTACTGCCATACTGGTCTTGCCATGATAATGTTTATTTGTACCTTATAGTACAGTTGATTTGCACCAGGATTGTACCATGTTGCTTTTAAACATAAGGTGTATTGTGGTCAACCAACAAGGGACTAAAACACTTTGATCCAAGAATAAAATTACCTGGTACATTGATTCTTAGACAATAACTCCAGGACCACTCCATGAATATTTTAGTAAACTGGTCACATTCTGCCAGTTGCTGACAAAGGAATCATCTCAGAAACATTTGAGCTATTTCCAAGCTTAATTAACACTAGTAACTACCTTCCCTATGCTCCAAATGTGTTATTAGCCATTTCCAACATGGAATGGAAAAACTGTCTAAGCTTAATGTCCCAAACATTATCTTAGCAAATAATTCTTTAATTTCAGAAAAAAACATACATAGTTAAGAAAATTGTAGATATTTTTTGGCAAGCATCCAAGCTTTGCAAATTGGAAACATCTGCATTTTCCAATATGTAAGAATCATAAGAAAGTCTTTTATGGAAGTAGTGCCAACCAGCCTGAATTTTGATTTAATTTCACATTTATTGCCAAACTTGTATTTATTTCTTTAATTAAATAAATAAATACTAACAGCTAAAATTATTTGGGGTTGTATATACTTAAATATCATATACGGTACTTTTTTGCCTGTTTTTTGAGGTGTAAAATCTAGTCTTACATGAGGGCATCCATTTTTGCCTGTTCCAGAGTTCCGTGACTCCACCACTACAGCAATCTTGTGATAGTTCCGTATTGTCTGTAAAAGGTTTGAAATATTGTAAGGTAACAACCTTTCTGAATAGACGAGCACTGGGTACATGGCTGGATTTAGATTCCAGTCACTCCTAGGCAAAGCATGCTAGGTGCACTTAGCTCCACCCATGGCCGCAAGTCCACCCCTCCCGCAGTCCCATCTATTGTATCCTGGCACAGAAAATAACCTTGTCCTATAGTATGCAAGAACAAAAAAGGCTTTAACCCCTTGGATCCTACAGAAATCCCCAACGCATTGCTCTGCAATGCGTTGGATACCTCTCTAGCATCCATGGGGTTAAATAATAGACTGTAAGAAATACATAAACTGGTGCAGAGACAGTGAGATTGCTTTGGTTACACTCACAATTCAGAATGTGGGTGTGGTCAGTACAGTCAAGGAGTCCCTCTAAATATGGAACTCTACGCAGTTGCCTACTCTGCCTATTTGGAAATTCAGACCTGATTGTGTATTAATATCAGTAAATTAACTGCATAGCTAATATCTCCCATTTCTGACTCAGCAAACAAACGTAACCAAGTGGTGTCTATTTTGGCATGGTTACCATACTTGGACATCTAAAACAAGGACACTTCTATGTATCGACCACTTTAAACCCTTTGGATGGTGACAATGTGAGCAATGCATAAAATGCAATTCTGTATTAACCTTATGAGAGCCACAGTGATGTCCATCGTATTGCTTCGCAATGCATTCGGTACCCCTCTAGTGCTCAAAGGGTTAAAGTTGCACTCAAACCTCCTCAGAATTCCCCCCAGGTCAATTATATAATATTAAAGCTCATAGAATATACAAAGTACTATCATAGTTTATTTCTGAAAACATACAGCTTTTAAACTACCTGCTTAATTGTTGGTGGCTTCGGCTGCAGCCATTAGTAGGACCATGCTGTGGGAGGACTTGGGAGATGGGGGGAAGGCACCAAGGTGCTCCTGGTCCCCTGGATAATTTCACACACCTCTCTCATACTGAACAATGGTGCAGAAGAAATCGGCCATTCTAATGCATTCTGGCAGTACTGTGAGGCTAGAAAAGGTGGCTCCATCCTCGCACTGTTTCCAAAATACATTAGAGTGGCTGATTTGTCCTGAACTGATAATCAGTACAAGTGAGGTGTGATGTCATGTTTTCCCAGTAGGCAAAGTAGGTAACTCACTAAAGCTTCACATTTTCCAGGGAACGTCAGCTGTGCTAGCCACACCCAAATTATTATTAGTTGTGGGTGTGGCTATAGTAACCTCACTGTATCTACCCCAGTTTATATACCCTTTTACAGTGTGTTAGAGATATCTCTAGCAACAAAGGGGTTAAAACTTTTTTGGTTTGTGCTTGTTTTAAGCCAAGGGTATTTTTTGTGCCAGGAAACAGTGGATGGGACTGGGGGTCAGGATCATGTGAGGAGTGTGGCCATAGGCAGGGCTCAGTTTGCCTAGAGTGCCTTGCCTAGGGTTTTCTGGGATGTAAATCCAATATACAGTGGGTGATACATAGGCTGTATCTTCACTGGTTTTGAAGCTCAAGTCGGGGGGGGGGGTATTTATTACCTAGCCAAGGCCTCTTCTCAGTGTGAGCTTCCTTCTCAAAAAGATTTACGTGATTATTCATCCACTTCAATAAGAAGGTGGATAGAGATGACATGGACATGTAAGTAACTAATTATGTAGGCTTTATTTGAAGTCAGACAACAAACCTCTGTTGAAACTGGTTGTCCCACTCCCAACTACAAAATCAAAAATCTCAAACTATTAACCTGTTTGTGAAACAAAATATACAATTTAAAGTCAGTTTAAATAGATAAATTTAATGAGACTAAATGCTGTGTAGTGAACAGGTCCATTTGAAGCTTCCCCATCTCCAAGAATCTGGGCAAAATACCCTGTGTGCTCCAATGAGTCTGCAGGCCCCAAACAGTGCATGTTTTCACAATCTCCTTAACTGATTCAATCAGTGGTTCAATCACTGAGTTAACAACATTCGTGTTTATTTTGGGGGATACCCTGAAGCCCGCATTTCAGTGGCGGGGGGTGCATGTGGACAGGCTTGATTGACCCTGTTATAGACAATTCCATATAATTTAAAAGACAGCACTGCAGGCTGTCAGACTGGCAGCGTATTAAAGCACACAGTGTGTGAGTAAATACTAGTTGATGCTGTGTAGGGATGACTGTCCCTTTAATAAGGTGCAATTTAAAACATTCAAAGTCTCTTCATGTTTATTTCTGCATGGATCTTATAAATCTTTTAGCATAGATAGGGAGCCAACTTCAGTAATAATGATCTTGGCATTGCTACTAGCAAGTAGGACTGCCATATTTTCCCATTATAACTGGACATATATGAAAAAAATGAGAAAAAAGAAAAAGCGCAATATAGCTCATCAATGTGCAGTTCCCTCAAACAGTGAATGCCAAGTGCAAGAAAACCCCAGTACTTTGTATTACAAATCCATATAAAATATCCCTTATAAATATGGGAAATACTCGTGAATTGTTATATTATCTTAATGCGTTGCATACCCCTCTGATACTCAAAGGGTTAACCAAAATGTGAAACTGTTTATCTCACCTCATATTATATCACAAAAATCACAAACATAACCAGGACTCACAAAATACCATAAAATGATTACAGTGTAAAAAAACCTCTTGTGTGATCACTAAAAATATTGTTTCTTCTAGCAAACATACATATTACTTATATCTCCCAAGATATACCTGTAAAGTAGAGGCAGTGAAAAACATAGTGCAATATTGTTCAGTACAAAATCAGTCGCCTTCTGCCTTTGTAGATATTCACAATCATGTTGTTAAAATCCCTTAATAAATGCAGCTCCTCATCTGCATCACATCTTGACTCTCATCCAAACATGAACTCAGGACTCTTATACAGATTCTCCACTTCCTGTCCCCTTAAACGGAGTCAGAGGTCCTATGTATCTCCTAATAGCTGCTGTTTCCCTATTGGCTCTCTGGTTCATTGCTTATAAACTCCAATAGACTGTACAGTCCAGTCTCCACCATCTGTCATGGTAACCAGTATGAAATGAAGGTCAGACACAGGTATGTAAAGTAAAACCACCTTTATTTAAGATACACAATAATAATAATAATACCCCAGCAATGCCCCAGAATATACGGACAGGCCTAGTCCACTACCCAGACTGACACTGAGTAGATGCACGGAGCGAGAGACAACTAGAGCCAATGGTCAGAACTGGTGTGGATAGTCAGACAGGCCAGGGTCATACATGGAGCTAGTAGTCAGCCAGAGCCGCAGTTCAGAACCGGAGTGGCTAGTCAGACAAGCCTGGGTCATACACTGAGCCAGAGACAACTAGAGCCACTAGTCAGAACTGGTGTGGATGGTCAGACAGGCCGGGGTCATACACAGAGCGAGTAGTCAGCCACAGCCACAGTTCAGGATCGGAGTGGTTAGTCAGACAAGTCAGGGTCATACACGGAGCGAGAGACAACTAGAGCCACTGGTCAGAACAGGTGTGGATGGTCAGACAGGCTGGGGTCATACACGGAGAGAGAACAGAAGCCAAATCAGGGTCACAACGAGGAGCAAACGTAACTAGCAATTGCAGAGACACCACATAAGGGCAACTGGCCTTAGACCCAGGGAAGTTCATATAGGCCCACACGGAGGTGGGAATCAATTAGTCAAATGAATGCATGCGTATAAACAAGCACCATGTTCAGAGACAGAAACGCATGCCTGCACCCGAGACCACCAGACAAGACAGCAAAATAGCACGAGGGTAACTGACAGCATGGATGCCAGGGTACACCGTGATACCATCTCTTGGGAGCAAATAAAAATATAGAACATAGCTAATTTCAATACCCAATATCCATACCATTCTCCTTATATAGGGGAAGTCAGTACCTTCCTCTCACAGTTCCATTGTTTGACTTTTACATTGTTTGGGATAATTTTACACAAACTATCACCTTGTTTTAAAATTTCCCATTTCCTCTTAATTAGTTTTTTAATATTATATTCCCGTTAATGATAAAAATGTTAAAGATAAATCCTCCCTTAACTGAAATGTATATTTTGCTTCTTTAAGTCTCATTTGCACGCTTTCTCTGAAAATGCATTTTCTAACTCTTTTGCTTGAATTCCATATTATTTAATCTATCAAAAAATGTCATTCTTCTAAATTGTCCTAATGGGATATTTTCCTTCCAACTCTTCTTAAGACAGAGTATAATAAATAGTTATTTACACCCACCTCTTTCTTAAGAATTCTAGAATCAGTTTTATTATTCTAGACATATAAGGTAAGATGATGATCCCAAAAAATGTGTATTATACTTATCATAATGGTAGAGTGAATTTTACATTTATTCTATTTAATACTTCCAATAAAAATTTCCAGTATAAATACCTTTGCTTTCCATATAATAAGAATATAGTAAATGAATTTCTTCAGAACGTCACATTACTGGTCTGCCTTCCCAGTAAATAAAACCTTCTTTCCTGTTATAATATGGTGCCCTCTATTTGCAAATAAAATTCTTCAAGCAAAAATTAAATAATTCTATGTTAATCTATATTCAGTGCTATCACGGTGCTTTTAATTGAAATTAACATCATTATACAGAGATATTTTGGTTGCCTCTGTTCCTATATTATTTTTAATCCAAGCGTGCAGTTGCTTAATATCTGCAGTGCACCATATATGTGTATCTCTCCAGTTAATTTATTAACTCACTTAAATAATGGGGTGAGTCCGTTATAAATACGCACATATTTCAGTAGGAAGTGATCAATATAGTAACTGAATCAACCTCAAATATGATTAGTCTTCCTGGTCATGCCAAAAACACCCATGTTGATCCAGAGGAAGGCAAAAAAAAGCTGTCTGGAGCCATTTCCAATCTAGTCACAATTATTCCTTCTTGACTCTAATTGGTAGTCAAATAGTTCCCCGGATCAATATCCTATATGCTTTGAAGCTATCTGTCATAATTGTCAATATTGTTCTGTGCTAGAAAGGCATCCATTGCTTTTTTGAATGTAGTTGCATTATCTGCAAGCACAACATCCCGAGGAAAACAATTCAATAGCCTTACCACCCTTACTGTAAAGAATCCCTGCCTATGTTTTAGTCAAAAGCGCCTTTCCTTAATGGATGATCTCTTGTTCTTAGCTCAGCTCTTTGCATAAATAATTCATTGGATAGTTTTGTATTGACCTTGAATGTATTTGTAAATGCTAATCATATCACCCCTTAGATGTCTCTTCTCTAATGTAAACAAACCCAGTTTGGCTAGTCTCTCTTTATAACTCAGTTCCTCCAATCCCTTTGCTAGTTTTGTTGCACGTCTCTGTACCTTTTCCAGTTCAGTAATGTCTTTTTTTTTGAACAGGCGCCCAAAATTGTACTCCATATTCTAGATGACGCCTAACCAAGGATTTATACCTATATCTATCTGTTGGATTAAAATCTAACTTTACATTTGTATTTTGCTAATAGGTCCAGTTTGAACCAGAGATACTACAGTGGGTCAACATTTTTGGAAAAGTGGTCACAGCATTAAAGATCTAAGGGTGTCTGTATTAATGGGACATTTTCAGACACAGAGAGGCAGAAAGAGTATAAATTGATGACCAAGTTTAATACTCTGTGGCCTGAATCATGACAAGGAATTATATCACATAATTCCATACAGTATACTTATTTTGGGCACTTTGGGTGCCAAAGGGGTGCACAATGCTTTGCTGAGTGACATCACACAGACTGTCTATACACCAAATTTACTGCAGCTATTCACACATCAAAAGGTAAATAAATCTTGTACCACTTGGCCAGCTACAGCGCGATGCCTCTTCTGGAGTCTAATGAATAATTTAAACAGCATTTTCCCTCCAATGGAATTTAAAAATAAGAATTTGCATGAAAGTATAACCTGTCATGTATATTGCGTTCAGCCTTCATTCTAAACATGCCTAAAGAAGAGACCTAGTGGTTTATTCACTAAGGCGTGATAATGAGGTTATAAAGCAGAGATTACTTCTACAATGAAATCACTTCTCCAGTTCCTATGTTATTCTATGGAGCCCATGCACTAAGATCTCCAAAGTTGAAGAGCTCTTAGTGCATTGGCTCAATATAATAACATAGGACTTGGGAGAAGTGATATCACTGGAGACGTCAACTCCTCTTTATTACCTCTTTATAACACCTAAGTGCATTTCCCCCCAAAGCTGTCCTGAAAGCTTGCATCCTGGACCTACTCAGCCAATAAAGGTATCATTTTACTCTACCAGTCTCCTGCTTTCTCTCCAGCTAACACAATACAACCTTTTACCTATATGTATTTTTGTCTTCTAAAAGTCTGTTTGCTTCTATAATACATTTTTTTTTAATTTAAAATAGATATTCTTCCACCCTTATCTGTAGGTTTCACTCCAACATTTGTGATAGTCTTTCATTCATTTAAAGCAATGCTCTCTCCCTTTGATAAATACTAATAAGCATTTTATACTCCATATTTTCTAGATCATTAATTCTTTTGGAAAAATTCTAAAGCATTACCCCTATCATTAACAGAATTAAAAGCAGATGATCTTTTTAAAGAGGAACTATCACCCCAAATAAAATCCTCCCCTTTAATAATTAGTCATATAGCGATAAGCTTAGAAATAGTACTATTATTCAGCATAACTACAGCGATATTGAAGGGATAGTAATACCTGCAAATTACTAATCCCCATATTGTAGCTTTGTTAAAAAGAAATGTATTGCCCCCAGTGTCATCTCTCAAACCCTTATGGTCTGAAAGATGATAGCGCTCAAAGTTCCCCCCTCCCTCCCTCTTCCCTGACTGAACACTGACTGCATGGGAAGCTGTCGTACGACAGTCTTATGTGCATCAGGCAGCTCTGCAGCTGAGCCGAGATCACGTTTATAAAAAAAAAAATATTTCACTGAAATGGTCTTCTATGTGTGCTTGGTTTGCAAGCACACGTAGAAGACTGTTTTAGTGAAAGATTTCTTTTTTATAAACGTGATCTCGGCAATGCTGTAGAGCAGCCTGATGCAAGTAATACCGGATATCCCTGCAGTCAGTTTTCAGTCAGGGAAGGGGGATGGAGGGGGGGAACTTTGAGCGCTATCATCTCTCAGACCATAAGGGTTTGAGAGATGACACTGGAGGCAATAAGTTTCTTTTTAACAAAGCTACAATATGGGGATTAGTAATTTGCAAGTATTACTATCCCTTTAAAATATCCTACTTCATCTGAGACTGATGGCCAGGCATAATGCTTTGGCGGCATCTGTGTGCCTGTGTGGTCAGTCCCTTCCTGTTACCTTAAGGTATAATGCCTCCTAGAGGAGACCGGTATGGACAGCGCAGGTATGCAGATGTCTCTAAGCCAAGATGCCTGCACTGATGCCTGACCGTCACTCTCAGAAGAAGTAGGATTTCTTATCAATGCTGTGCTTATGCTAGATGATACCAGTATTTCTAAGCTTATCACTATATGATAATTATTCGGGGGAACTTTATTTGAGGTGATAGTTCCTCTTTAAACTTGTGTGCTCAAAACCGTCATCTTAAATTGTTTTTAAAATGCCTAGTCAATGCCTACAAAATATTCTAAAAAATATATGGTCTTCGATAAATAACTGAAACATATTCATGTTAGACAGGCCTTTATTCTTTTCCTTCACTCCCTTTCCATCTCTTTTTCCTCAATTATAACTATTGTTCTCTTTCTCATAACTTTCCCTACAGGCTGTAATGGAGCATATATGTTCCTTATATTTATTGATCCTGATCTCTCCTGTATTTAAATGGAGACCTCTCTAGCATTCAATGTGTTAAAGGACTCAAATCAACAGGGTTTGTTATTTGTCCTCTATGGTGCCATTGGTCTGTACATCAGCATCACAGTGATCAACTCATGTAATCACATCATATTAGCTTGAGATGGAGTCTCAATTACACTAACAACAACTACTTCATATGAATGTCTGTGGACAATGAAATGAATTGGCAATGATGGTTTCAGGTTGAATGGAAGGACTCTGAAGTTGCTTTGCTACTGAACTGGCTCTTGCATTATAGATTAACTTGTAACAGGAAACAAGATTAAAAGACAGAAGTAAATAATTTAATGTCAGGAATGGTCCTTACTCTGTAATACGATAGCCAATTCAGATGAACTTATGTGGATAGAATACCAAAAGACTGAGCAGAATTGCCTTGCATTCCACCAGTAGTGATTGCTGTGGACATGGGAGAAATCTGTCAGTGGACCTAAGCATCTAACCAGGACAGACTGGGGAATACTCAAGCTAGCTTAAGAGGCTTAAACAATCAGAGACATGGAGAAATGGATTATGGATTGACAAGGAAATCCCATTTTAAAAAACTGTTTGCAATCCTTTATCTTCTTTCAACTGTATCCTATGGTAAGCACTGTGAAAAATATTTTCTGATGGGGAGATGTTGATTTGATGGGCCAGATCAAACATTTTTGATTTAAGGTGTGGATAAAGCTTTTGAATACTTGCAATATAATTCATATGTGGGAAAAAATTAAATACCTTTAAACCAGTGGATCTCAATAAGCATGTTGTTACTTATTTCTGTGTCATGTCACCAATCTTACCTTTGCATACCTATCCAAATATATTCATTGCTTTACTACAAAAACAAGGCTGATACAGTGAAGATTGTATTTGATAGGTGCATGTATTTTTGACTATTTGTTACTATGATCATTGTAAAAAATAATATATATTTTGTTCTATATCAATGTTTGCTGCTAAAGTTAACTTCATGACACCCAAGTACATTCTTACATAATAAGAACTGACATTTTGGGGCAAATCAACTTCACCATAAGGGCAAATATTTTCAACTCCTTCAATACAGAGTTCTTCTCAATGTGTTGGACACATCTCTAAAACTGAAGGTGTTTAAACTCTCTTTTAACCTCATAAGTTTCAACCTTCTGAAATTTACACAGTCGTGTTTTGAAGCGTCTTCCTTCGCTCCTGGCAGTTGCATTGGTCACCTTTCAAATTGGATTGGTGATAAATACTGGGGGAGGCATTGGGAGCGGTCCTGATATCCTCTCATGAGGCATTAACCTTTGAGTGCTAGATGGGTGTGTATGTCAACCCATGCTGTTTCATACTCCACTCATACACTGTCTGACCCCCCCACACAGGTCTTGTTACCCTGTACACTGGAGGCCACAAATCCCCACATGCTCTGTCTGACCCCCCACTTTGTTCTCCTGCCCAGTGGTAGCCACAGATCCCCACATACATTGTGTGGATCCCTCATCCATTCTCTTGCCTACTGGTAGCCACAGATCCCTACATATACTGTCTGACACCCCATCTGTTCCATTGGTGGCCATAGAACCATACATACATACATGGTCTGATTCCTCTGATTCTGCCTAGCACTCAAGCCTTGCTTCAATGGTATAAAAAGAAACACACACACACACACACACACAGTGGTGTTGAAAGATTTTAGTAGACTTAAGTGTAAAAATGCAAGTTTAACACTTTCTGGAAAAAGTTTTGCTTACTAGCCTGAGAGTAAAAAACGCATTTGATGTGGGTGAATGTCTACTTTAGAAACTTTTCTTCATGTGTCCATTTTTGTTTAGGCAGGTAATAAAAAAAAAAGCGGCAGGTGTAGATTAGATTACAACATGTCAACATTTGCGTACATCAGACTAGGGGTAGAAAGGCAAGTGACCCCCTCATTTTATACTGTGGGTTGGATACTTTCCAAAATCGTATGATTTGTCTCCCTTTTTTTCATTTCTCTAGTTGTTACAACCATTTTAATGAAGGCAAATCACATTTGAAAAAAAAAGCAGAGATAGTAGATAGTGTAGTAGTGTTGTAGTGTACCAACAATAGTTCAGCTAATACCAATGGAGTGGCATTTTTCTTAGAAGAACATTAGCTAAAGACTACAGTAATAAATTCTATAGTTAAATAATTTCAGTAAATTTGAATTGGTGGGAATGTCAAATAATGCCTATTTTGTGCCACCTTCAGGAACCATTTGTGCATATCAAGCTAGGATTAGAAAGGCAAGTAACCCTCATTTTATGCAATTGGATATCAATTTTTAGAAAATATGCTTTTATGGGTTTATTTTGATGTTGGTGTAAATATGCCTTCAGATGATATATATATATTGCATTCTGGCTATCTACATGAAAAGAACAGTAGACATTCTGTTATGCACTGTCACCAATTTGGGGTACAGGGGAAGGACAGACATTTGTACATCTATACATATTGGGTATCAATGTACGCAGAAGATATGGAGCATTTATATTTCAGACTTTTTGGGGTTCTTACTCTAAGTTTTCTTGAGATGATATAGAGTAATCTGTAATTTCTACATTTCTGAAAGCTTCCTAAAAAACCTAATTTTGAACAAAATGTCCTCGCTACTTAATTTTGTGTAGGAAGAAACTTAAGCCATTTTGTGATTCGCATATTAATTTACTTTCGGTAACTGTGTACTTTTATATAGTTATTGAACTGCTTTAGAATAGTTTTACTATTCCATGGTGTGCTCATTTTAAGGTCAAAAGCTCCTGTTAATCAGGGGTCTGTACAGGCCATGCATGTAGGTAAAACTATACAAATGTGATATTTTTGCACTGTGGGTGTTTTATAGATAATTTAAACATTCATAACCAATATTATGATTTTGATATATAGTGTATGATATTTTTTAAATGGTTACATTGATTTTGATTGAATTTTACTGCGTTTAATCTCTTGAGTGCCAGAGAGGTAGCAATGCGTTGGATACCTCTCTGGCACACAAAGGGTTAACAATTGGAAATCAAGTAGATGAAGATTTATGTGAACCAATTAACACGAGCCACAAAGACTCGTAGCTCCAGTTCATTGTTGTCCAAGTTCAGTCCTCAAGGGCCATCAACAGGTCAGGATGTAAGGATTTCCCTGATTAAGCACAGGTGGGTTAATCAGTGGCTCATTCATTTTGCCTGACTCACCTGCGCTTAATCAGGGAAATCCATAAATCTTGGCCTGCTGGTGGCCCTTGAGGACTGCACTTGGACAGCCATGGTCTAGTTGATAACTAAGAAACTAGAGAAGTAAAACCAAAATAATTGCTGAGCAGCAAGATAATAATGTTAAGTTTGACATTCCTGGTTCATATTAAGTTCATTTTTAGAGAGATAAGTAAGGAGAACTGTACCCTAGGAATTAGTGGCTTTTAATTTGTTTAACTGATGGATTTCCCGAGATAGCTGTCTGTAACCTCTTAAATACCAGAGGCGTATGCAAAACATTGGTTTGCATTGCACTACCCTCCCATCTGGTCCTTATAGGGTCAAAAGTAGAGTCAGTAATACCTATATACTTATTTATTCTAGCAAAGCCTGGCTCTCAAGTAACAATTACCATCTGCCTGGGTAACTCAACAGCTAGATTGATGGCTAGCAGAAACGGAGCAATCACAAGACATGAATACATTTAAAGGGACAGTAACACCAAACTACATGCATGTGCCTGTTACCTGTTTGTAATATAGGCTGACCAGACCTCCCCTTTAACCGGGGACGCATAGGAAAAATGCATACTGCAGGACTGCTTTGATTTCAGTGAAGCACTGAAAAATGGTTATTTCCTATGTGTCCCCAGTTAAAGGTGAGATCTGGTCAGCCTATTGTAATAAGTGAAGCATCTTAGAGCTTCCTAAAGTGTTCTGTGGGGCTTAGTATACCCAGTGGACCCCTCACTGGAATATGTTTTTAGTTAGGTATTAGAGCCCCTTTGACTGCAAGAGAGGCGTGCACCACGTTGCACTAAAGGGTTTATTGAAGGCATAAATAACTAAATAAATGAGTACTTAAAGTTGTGCTCAAGTTAAAGGGGGTTGTGGACCCCAAAGAAAAAACTAAAGAATAATCAAACCATAAAAAAACAAACCTGCACCAAAATAGTATCAAAAACAGACTATGTACAGAAATGTAGATACAACCAATCCCCACTTATCTCAGTCCAGCTTTAGTCCACTAAAAACCATCCTAAAACAAGATGAGAATGGATGTTCATGAAAAAATGGAGATATGATGAAATCGGTAGACATGAGTTAGTCAAATAACAAATCAATTCTGACACACAGACTGTCCACATGCAGCTTCCCATGTGGCTTTCCTCCATAAGAAACTGTATACAAATTGGGAAAGCTGTAGTAGTGCTCTCCAGTACCCAAGGGGTGACGTACCAGTAATCATTGTGAGGCAGATACTGATACCTCTTTGGCATGGAGGAAGCGATCATGAGACTCAATCTTGAATGAACCAAACTGCATCATTAAGCCCTACACATCTTCTGCTTGGAGGTGAAGCTTTTAGAGCTCCACAGGACCAAGAATGTACCCTGTATTTGGATTTTTTCCCAACTGTATTATAATATTTTATTATGGAGCCATTTAATAAACAACCAAATAACATTCTTTAAAGCGGAACTACCACCCATAGCAACATTGCCCCACATAATTCCCCATCTTGCAACTAGCTGCTCAGTAGCGCTAGTCACCAGAATTATTAGCATGTTAAACAGAATTCGCCATTGTACTGGGGCTGACAGGCAGGATGGAGCACTGACATCCTATTATCCTATTATCTTCATTAGTACACCTGCCCGCTATATATTACATTTTTGCAAGTATTTTTCTATTTTCAAGTCTTTTTAGGTGGTCTATTCCAATATTGGAACTGTTCATTCATCTTTAGGTTTTTTTTTAATTCACATTTTTTGCACATCTATATATAACTATATGTGTTTTAGACATATTGGGGTAACACTGTATTTGATAATGATTTTATTATTTATTTTAATAAAAACACTAACTGATTTGCACAGAGAATTTGCGGTCTCTCTATATTGCTTTACTCTCTCTCTCTCTCTCATATATATATATATATATATATATATATATATATATATATATATATATATATAATAACAAACAAAATAAGTATCTTGTAATACCTTTTTTATTGGACTAACAGAATTTTGGATTGACAAGCTTTCGGGAGAACCTCCCTTTCTCAAGTTTCTTGAGAAATGCTTTAGGTCAAAATGTGTTTTTAAGAGTGTTGACTTGTTTTACACACATTTTAACCTCCATACAATTCCGTCTTATTCTGCCTGCAGACACTCATTCTTGTACCCCTTTCCAGCCCTTCAGTGAACAAATTGTGTTCTGCTACAGCCAAAAATTTCAAATTTTGACTAATCAGTTCAGAGCGCCTGATGCCATTTTTCTGCACCCCAGGTCCTGTGTTTTCTTGCATAGTTGAGTCACTTGGCCTTGTTTTCATGTTGGAGGTATGGCTTTTTGGCAGCAAGTTTTCCATGAAGACCACTTCTGACCAGATCTCTCTGGACAGTAGATGGGTGTACCAGGGTCCCACTGTTTTCTGCCTATTCTGAGTTGATGGCACTGCTGGACATCTTCTGATTGCAAAGTAAAGTAAGCATAATGTGTCTTTCATCTGCTGCACTAAGTTTCCTTGGCTGACAACTGCATCTACTCTCTTCAACGTTTCCCATTTCTTTTGTGATTCTTCAAAAGAGCTTGGGCAGCACATCTGGAAACCCCTGTCTGCCTTGACATTTCTGCCTGGGAGAGACATTGGTGATGCAGTATAACTACCTTGTGTCTTGTTGCTGTTCTCAGTCTTGCCTTGGTGTTTGACTTTTGACATTTAACTGTCTTCAGCAACCTCACTTTGTTAGCTGAATTTTGCTGTTCCTCACCCACTCCTACAATGCTGTTTCTGCTTCAGTTAATGATTGTGTTTCAACCTACATATTTAATTGATGATCATTAGCACCTGTTTGGTATAACTGTTTAAAGGGTGGTCACACCAAATATTGATTTGCTTTAGATTTTTCTCTTGTTCACTCACTATACATTTTGTTAATTGATAAAAATAAACTATTACCATGTCTTTTTTTTTTTAAAGCATTCTTACTTTACAGCATTTTTTCTCACCTACCTATGACTTTTGCACAGTACTGTGTGTATATATATAATTCGCTAAGGAAGTTTGTTAGAAGCCGTCATTCGCAGTAGAGACGGCTGAGAGTGCTATAGTAATGCACAATAGAGACCCGTTCCGCAGCTGATACAGAGCGGGGCTCTCCGAATTCAGACCAGAGCCCTCTCTGCGCACCTTTCTGGGACCTGGGACCAATCGGTCCCAGGAAGGTGAGCAGAGACGACTCCGGTCTGAATTCCAAGTGCTCCGCTCCGTATCAGACGTGACGCGGGCAGTCTCTACTGAGCATGACTACAGCTGTGGAACTGTGGCCCATGTAAACAGACTTTTCAATTTGTATTATATATATATATATATATATATATATATATATATATATACACACACGCACTGTATATTAATATTGGGTCTGGTGTTCCTGCTTCTATCTGCAAGATGTCCAAAGGATATAGCAAAAAAATTATAATAATAATATGGAGTCCCAGGTGCCTGGAAAGGGAACCTGAGACCCCTAGGTTTGGTGTGTGTATGACAAAATCATATGCTCACTTTGATGTTGTTGGCCCAGAGGTGCAATGAGATAGCTACTATCTGACAATGAAGGGGTTAACCATGGGAGGCAGGAATGTGGGGGAGGGTAGGGGATCATGCAGGGACTGGAGGGGGGTATTGCTCCCTCCATTTTTCTCAGTCTAACCCAGTCCAAGTATAGTGACCAAAATACAGCCACTTTCCTTGGACTTCCAGCCTCATTTTGGGGTCATTTTAGGAAAATTTTTAATGCTACAAAAGGATTCCAAAGGGGTGTTTGTTGGGGGGAAAAGTAAATACATTTAGCAATCCAGTTGTGACCGTCAGTCAGAATGTGATAGCAAAATTAAGCAGCTGTAAATATCTAACAAACCTAAACTAGCCATTCAGCAATATTACCGATTCTGACTGTAATGGAACCTCGGCCATAAAGGGCCATGTTAATCAAGCTAAAGAGGTACAATTCTAGAGTATAACAAGTGCACTATGGGAGACCAGTTAGGATTCTGAGGATTTCCATTGATTACATTGGGTCTTTTATGAGCCTTTTAACCCCTTTACACTCTTCAGTGCAAATCATTGGAGACCACACTAGCATTCAATGGTTAAAAGCCCCATTTAAGAAAGACCTCTCTATTTCCTTAGACATGCCAGCTTGGACTAAGATTTTCAAGTTAAATTTTAAATACTCTAAGATTAGGGTGATTCATTACAAATTTTAGTCTAGGTGGTACCACACACCCCCTTAAACTTTCAAGAATACATTCAATGTCTTCACCACTTTGCTGGAGTTGAGGGTTCAATGGGTAGATTCACTGCTCAGACTTGAGAAATGCCATGCCATTGCCACTAACACACTGCAGATCTATGAGCAGAACTGGAACCAATGGTTATCATCACCCTAATCCAGTCCCTAATCCTTCTTAATACCCTTCCAAGCATTTAATGTAGAATGAGTCCACTGTTGACTCAGATCCGAATGTCTAACTCATGGTGAATGAAGACTGCCCCCCTGGCTTTCTGGGTCTCCCGGAATCCTCTCTCTCTTTCTCTCTACCCTTCCCCCCACCCCCACCCCCGTTCCATTCCCTTCTCTTTTCTTCCAATACCTCTACCATGCCTCATAACCCACTCTGTTCTTAGACTCCCTACATCAACATTCAAACCATCAAAGGCCATACTATGTGATTCCCACAGAAATTACTTACATTACACACAAACATATACCACACAAGGACTGAATCATGCTCTACTGCCCACCTACCACCATGAAGAGTAGTCCTAGTATTCTGTGTAAACTGACATAATGCCATCTTAACTATTACCTTCATCATCTGTACACCCTATCTATTATTTATGAAGTTTGTGTGCTCTGTTCATATCCAACTATATGCCATTGTGATATTCTTACTTAAACACGAAAGAAACAGAAACAGTGCAACATGCGCCTCTAAGAGTAATCCCTTTAGGCACCAGTAGATATTATTCACTTTCCCATCAATCTCCCTCCAAGGTGGGTACTCACTAGAGCTGGAGGCTAAACTAGCCTCTGAGCTTTATTGCCCGTCTGATATAATCTCCTTATCCTTTGCGCCTTCCCGGCACTTCCCCTGAGGAAGTCAAGAACTGTGACAAAATGCGTTGGGCAAAATAGCAAAGTGTGTATAGTGTGTATATGTTTTTTTAACATTGTTTTAATTTTGTGAGATATGTATTCTACTGCCAATAAACAGAGGCTTTTTTATAAGTAGCCCAGGCAGTAGAGTTTTTCACTTACCCATATCCTGACTGGGGAATTGAAAACTGGAAGGAAGCCATCCGGTAGTTGAAAAAGAGTGCCGGGAAGGAGCAACGGAGACTGGAAAGTGAATAATATCTACGGGTGCCTAAAGGGATTACTCTTAGAGGTGTATTCTGTGCTGTTTCTGTTTCTTTTGTGTTTTTGTAGCCGGATGGCATCATAGGGTCAAGTAGCCAAGTGACCGGGATACAGCGGCAATTCCTCTATGAAGCAAAAGAACGTGAAGGAATTGAAGTGTTACAAAAGTGGGTCCTTTCTATAATACTTGTTGACAAATAGTTATTGTGTCTGGGACAGCAAAGAGCGCTTTAGTAGCACATTCCAAAATAGAAGCTGTGGTGTTAATTGTACACTTCTAGCTCCTATTAAACTTGTGTGTTTTGTGTATTGATATTCTTACTTGTCTGAGTGGATTTTCTTCTTGTTATTTGCTTCAAAACCCTAAAGTACTCATCAATATAATGTTTGTCTGATCCCTGTATTGTACTTTTCTTTCAATAAAGTATTCGAAAGAAAAAAGCCCCATTTAAATCACTTGGAATGTTCATTTTGCCCCTATTGTGTAGATGGTTTGCCCAGAACTACAATGTTCTGGAGTGTATAATGACTGTATCAGCATTACTGTACCTCTAAAATATTAAAAAAAGTCCTAATTTATGATTTTGTTGTTTTTTTCCAGGCCAGACATCATCAGACATTCAAAACAACATCATTACGGAAGTAGATGGAGTGGTTGGTCGTTCTGTAGAGCTCACGTGTTTTGATGCTGAGTCCCTATACAGTTTTATGTGGCAATACATAAAACTTGGAACAGACCTACCTATACGAATTGCACGTGATAATTTTACATACAGTGTGGCAGAATCACTGGGAAAAGTCACCCTGAAAGGCAACAATCTCGTAATAGACAATCTAAAGTTAGAAGCTTATGGACGATACGTGTGCGAGGCCAGCTTTGACAAAGAAAATTCAACAACATTGTACATTAACCTGACAGTTTTAGGTGATGGCAATTACTACACAATGTTTTTATTTGTTTGTATTGGATTTATGGTTAAGATATGTTTTTTCCTTAAGGGCCAGAGAGAGAAAATATATTTAGAGAAGATCAATCATTTCTAATCGATGTAATGGCATTAACTGCTTAAAGACTGGTGACGTGCTTGGACTGTCACCAGTAAACATTCCTAAAGGTCTGATGATGGTCCTAGCACGTCACATATTTGTTTTCTCACAGCGTTCCTATGGGAGTGCTGTGAGGACTAGATGCATCTGAAATTAACCACTCCAAGACCGGAGCAGTTACTATCAGACCCCCGTTCAGCAAGCCGGCACACATGATTTGTGACATGTGCCAGCTCACTGAATTAGCGCAAAGAAGTCCTTAAAGGGTATCCACTTCCCAGAACCACTGGTCGTTAAGGGGTTAAAGTGCTAATAAACTTTTTTTTTTTGGCTTTGTAGTTCCTTAATATGTGAAGTAATTCAGCCTATATTTATTTTCTATTTTTACAGGTTTTATATCCTTGACAATGAACTGTATCTCCTTTTTTCAGGTAGCTCTCACAGGAACAGTTAAAACAGGGATGGTGATCCAATTTAACACTATCCCTGCAGCATAAAAGACTGGAGGGAGGGAGCTATGAAGCTATTACCACCTCTGATAAAAGTACATAGATCACTGAGTTCTCTATGTAACAAAACCTATGTGATGAAACTAATAGACTGGAGACAGAGTGCTCCAGTCTTTTCTGGTGCAAGGATAGTTTTAAAGTGTATAACTATCCCTGCTTTCCCTCTCCCTGACAGAGAGCTACTGTATCTAGAGGCAAGAGTTACAGAAGGAGTTCATTGTCATGCAAATAAAATCTTTAAAAAAATAGTTCACAATGGGAAAAAAAGTTAAAAGCATAGGTAGAATACATATTTAACTGTTGAAGAATATGCAAAGTCAAAAACTAAGTTTAACTGCACTTTAACTCTTTGAGTGTCAGTTTTTCAAAAATATATTATATCTATCCATCAGCAGCGAAGCTCACCTGCAATATCAGAGATTAGTGCTTTAAAATTTAAATTTCTATAGGCTGTGGTAATTTTTTGGAAGAATGATGCCCAAGTAGCGACTAGAGGTGGGGGGCCGGCCCCGGGATTAGGTGGTTCTGGACAGGCACGGTGCTTCTGATTTGTGTAAGTTTATCATGAACGCTGCCACCTGACCAAATTCCTCAATCTTGAGCAAGATGAATGGTAGAGAAATGTGAGGGTCTGAAATGTGGAGAAGAATACTGTCCATGAAGGTTGTGATTTTAAGCATCTCCCATTCTGATGCCCCAAAAGAAGTCTGCCTTAGCCACGAGAGAAACATTGCAAATGAGAGCAAGAAAAACCCTAAACAATTCTATAAGTATATTAACAACAAAAAAGTTAAGGTTGATATTGGTCCTCTTAGGACTGAAACAGGTGAATTGATTAGTGAGGATAAAACTATGGCTGACACCCTAAATACGTTCTTTGCTTCAGTATATACAAAGGAAGCAGCAATGACAAGCTGTGGGCAAACAGACAAAACCATGGAATTTCCTCCAACATCTACATGGCTTACTAAGGACAAGGTCCAAAAGAGACTGGAAAGGGTTATAGTGAATAAAGCGCCTGGACTGGACGGTATACACCCAAGGGTACTTATGGAACTTAGTTCAGTAATAGAAAAACCATTATACTTAATATTTATTGATTCACTTTCATCGGGCATAGTGCCCTGTGATTGGAGGAAAGCTGATGTAGTTCCATTGTTTAAAAGTGAGCAAGATCCAAACCAGGAAATTATAGACATGTGAGCTTGACTTCCATAGTGGGTAAGATACTAGAAGGGTTATTAACTGACAATATTGACAAGGTCAATACAAAGAACTATCTAATGAATTATTTATGCAAAGAGCTGAGCTAACAAGCAGGGACAAAGGGCAGCTCTTGCACTCTCCCATCTCTAATAGTATTGGAGGGTGTCTAGTACATTTAGGGCGATGGATGTTTTGGGGGATGTATAAAGATTGTGCACCACGTTAAGGAAGTGTTGGCCGAAGTGTTAAAATTTGAGGAGACGAGCCAGGTGCAGCCAGGAAACAGTGTCAAATGCCTTCTCAGCATCCAGGCTTAGCAGAACATTAGGAGAGAGTTGGGAGGTAAGGGAAGCACCCAGGAAGGTGATCACATGACAAACACCCACTGTTGAATGCTGCCCCTTCACAAAGCCTAATTGGTGTTTGTTTAAGATGTGTGGAAATATTCCCTGAAGTCTATTGGTGTCACGGTTTTCAAGACACTCAGACCAGTGGGTAAAAATAAAATGCAATTTTATTAAGAGCAAAATAATGACAGAGAACGCCCCCTATGGGTAGCACTGCGAAATAGCAGATAGGCAATAGTATGCACAGTACACAATAATTTAGAACAGAGTACTGGCAATTGACAGGCACAGAGTACTGATATACAAAGGGTTAATGGAATAATCAGTCCGTCTCATTTGTGTAGTGGAGAATGGAGGAGAAGACTCAACACCCACAGTCTGTAATACTGAAGAAACTGTCCAGCAAAGAGAAACCTGCTACCCAGCCTGCTGTACTTGACTGGTAGCCCCCACGGGCGTATGAGCAGAGCGAGTAGACTGCCAGAGCTAGAGCGAATAGCCCCCACGTGCGTAACAGAGACAACTGAGTTACCGGAGCTGGGATCACTAGCCCCCACGGGCGTTGTGGTTGGGACTGGATTGCAAGAGCTTGGACCAATAGCCCTCACGGGCGTTATGGAGACAACTTTTGTTACCAGAGCTTGAGCCTATAACCCAAACGTGCGTAATGGAAGGAGCTGGATTGCAAGAGCTTGAGTCAATAGCCCCCATGAGCGTAATATTAGAGACTGAATTGCAAGAGCTTGGACCAATAGCCCCCACGGGCGTAAACACAGAGACGTGCACAGAAGCAGCCAGAGCCATGCGCCACCGGGTGTAGTAATGAGCTACACCGGACTGCAAGGAGAGGAACGGCTCAACACAAAGCAACTCTCTGTATAGACTGGAAGCCCAGCACCGGGACACAGCTCTGCACGGGTTAATGGCTCGATAGTGGAACACAGCTCTGCACTTGCTAAAAGCTCGATAGTTGGAACACAGCTCTGCACGGGTTAACAGCTCGATAGTTGGAACGCAACTCTGCACGGACAGACAGCTCGGTAGTTGGTACACAGCTCTGCATGGGTTAACAGCTTGACTACAGAAACACAGCTTGGCAGTAAGCGTCTCAGTGGCAGTAACCAGCACAGCACGGAGCAGCACTGAACAGCAAGTGGCACAGTCACAATGTCGCCGTGGCGACAAGGCAGACAGGAACGGAGACCGGCCACAGTAGCTGGAATAGGTCACGGAGCAGGAACGTCAGCAAGCCGGGTCGAATCACGGAGCAGGTTCTCAGACAAGCCGGATCAGGAAATGAGCAGGAAAGTCAGCCAGGCTGGGTCAATCACGGAGCAGGTTCTCAGACAGCCGGATCAGGAAACGAGCAGGAACGTCAGCCAGGCCGGGTCAAATCACGGAGCAGGTTCTCAGACAGGCCGAATCAGGAAACGAGCAGAAACGTCAGCCAGGCCGGGTCAAATCACGGAGCAGGTACACAGGATCGTAGTCAGAGATAGCCAAGTCGGTACACCGGAGATCAGGAAAGCAGGAACACAGCACAACAAAACTGGCTCAGGAACACCACGAAAGGGCAAATGACAGGTGCCACTAGCCCAGAATAAAAAGGTCACCAGGGGCGGGCCAAACAGGCTCAACCAATCGGAGCGCAGCACAAGTGAGAGTGACAGCAAGAGAAGCTGCACTGTGACAATTGGCTAGTAGTTTTGTAAATAGCTTAAGATCAGGATTGAGTAGTGTGATTGGTCAATAGGATTGTACCAGAGAGGGATCCCTATTGGGTTTCGGCAGGAGAAATGTTCTAGAGGTCTTCATATCCCTAAAGTGTACATTGTATAAGAGGATGTCATTAAACATCGAGTGTAAGTGGGGTAAAAGATGTAAAAGTTTGTAGTATTTAAACCCATAACCGCCAGGGCCAGAACTTTTGTTGTTATGGAAAGAACAGATAGTATGTGGTATTCCCTTTATAGTGATGTCTGAATTAATTAAATTGTGGTACTGTTGTGTCAGTTTAGGTATATGGGCTTTCTATAGAAATTGGATGCCTAGGGTAAAGTTATCTGAGGGTGCTTTATACAAGGCCTCATAGAAGCCATGGAAATATTTGTTACTAAGTAGTGGAGATGAGGGGAGACCTAAACTGAGGTTCTTAAGTCTAAGATTAAAATGTTTCTGTCTGTGAATTTTAGATAGTGGGGCAAGAAGACTCTCGGTATTGTTACCCCATCTAAAATATTTGTTTTTAGTGAAGTTAAGTTTAGCTTGGGCCTTTTCCTGTATTAAAACAGCCATTAATTGTTTGTTATGGAAGTATTTTTGTTTATTAGAGTCTGATTTGTCTGTTATATAAGCCTCAGGATGGAAGGAAAGTTGGGAATTGAGAACCTCAGACCAATGCTGCCAATGTTTAAGTTGTTTAACAATGTATGATATGATATGCCCTTTCATCACCGCCTTGAAGGTGAGCCAAAAAAAGTTTACTGTCATCCACATGGGCAATATTGTCATTCACAGAGTCAGATCATCTAGAAATTATAGAAATAAGCTGGGAAGCTCCATCTCTTAGTGTATGGGATTGAGGAGGTGGCTTATAGGTTAATACTAATATGGGCATGGTCAGATATCAAAATAGTGACAATCAATATCTGAGTTATTCTGTGAAAGATGTGTGGATATCGGTATATAGTCAAGAAGTGTAGGGAGTTGTGGCCATGTGAGAAGTGGGTGAAGTATTTAGTAGTGGGGAAAATACGCCAAAGATCAGTTAGAGAGAGTTTAGTAGTTAGTAGGTTAATACCTCCAGTTGGATCTGCTGTCATTTGTGGTGGTCGCGCCAATATGTCTAGTCCATTGACAGCCACACATGATAAAAAGGGGTAATCAAGAGAAGAGAGCATAGCATACAATTTTGGCACAAAAGGAATAATTAGGGAAATTGGTAGCATAGATATTTAACAGAACATGATCAGTTCCCAGGTTTAAAAGGATATAATGTCCCTCATCATCTATATGTTGTTCCAAACATTGTACGGGAGACATTTGGAAAGAGAACAACAATTCCCTGGGATTTACTTCTATATGGAGTTGATATGCATTCCCCAATCCAGGGGGTTCAGAGTGTGGCATCAGGCAGCATTAAAAATAAGAGGTTTGACTAGGCAAGCAGGAATAACAGATGGGGAATACCGCATCCCAGTTATAAAGAGATACTAAACAAATTGGGGTTGCTTAGATTAGAGAAGAGAAGAGAAGAGGTGTCTAAGAGGGGTATAGTTAAAGGGATAGTAATGTTTCAAAATAAAAGCAGCTCCAATTAATCTTCATAGTATTTGGGCCATGGAGAGTGTTATTTCAATACTGTCAGAGTTGTAGATCAAGAGTAATTGAATAATAGAGTATCCCCCTCCCTTTTTACTGATGTAACACTGCTCACCTCAGAACAGAAAGGTAGTATCCAGGTGGATCGCAGAGATTGATAATCTTCAACTAGCATAAGTGAAAAACCTGTCAAGGTGGGCAGGGTTTTCATTGTTCTTACAGTAAGAAGATTGTCCCTTACTGTGAGCTGTTTGGTCTATGGACCAGATTCCACATCTGAGGTGGGGTGGCTTACACTAGGTAAAAGGGATGGGAAGGGGATAATTTATTATTCAATTACTCTTGAACTACAACTCTGACAATAACACTCTCTATGGCTCAAATAATATGAAGAATGATTGGAGCTGCTTTTATTTTGAAACCTTACTATCCCTTTGTTACGGTTTTCAGACACTCAGACCACGGTTAGAAATAAAACACAGTTTTATTAAAATGAAATAAGGAATAGCGCCCCTGAGGGCCAGAATCGATATTACAGTAATGAGTAATATACATGCTCAATATAGCAGGAGCAGGTAGAATATAGCATAAACACAGGTAAGGGTTAACACTCAAGCTGGTAGTCAGTCTCTGTGGTGGTGATTAGCCAACGCCCAGTACATCAACAGTCCCAGTAGTAGTGCAGCTAGCTAGCTCAAGCAGAGCAACTGAACTGAATCACAACCAGATCACAGTCTGGAAATGCCCAAGAGTTTAGAATAACCAACTGTAGCAGGAGCCAATACCCCAACAGGGGTGTAGCCACGAAGGAGAGAAACTACCAGAGCCACTAGAGCCAGAATAGGAAGAACTCCTGGTGCAGTAGGAGAGGAACACTGCATGTGCCAATGGGACCTGAGCCTAGCACCCCTTAGGTGCTGTATCGGAGAAAACACTGCCCAAGCTGAATACTAGAGCCAATGAACTACCAAGTGCGGGTGGATGGAACAACACAGTGAGCGAAAATGAACCAGAGCCAAAGCACCCTTCCGGTGCCGACACTGAGCTTACACTGCCAGAGAATCGGAATGCCCTTTGCACCGCGCGGTGCAACAACTCCTGGTAAACGGGCACCAAACAGGTGTACAGCTCTGCAGTGGTAAAGCTAGGCTCGGTATAGTAGGCAATAGCTCAACAAGTGTTAAAGTGGCTCAGTATGGGAGGCAACAAGCTTGGCAGGCGTATGCAACGGGCTCGGTAATGGAGGCAACTGGCACAGCAAGTGTTCTAGGCAGGCTCTGAAACAACGGCCACAGCTTGGTAGTGATCTCTCACAGACTCAGAAAACGGAGGCAACCAACAGGCTCAGTAACGGAGGCCACAAAGAAACGGATGTGTGATCAGTCAGTGCTAGCTGCGAGCAGGCTCAGAATGTCGCCAGGCTGATACGAGAAGCCGGAACCCGGTCAATCACGGAGCAGGAAGTCAGCCAGAACCGGGTCGATCACGGAGCAGGAACGTCAGCCAGAACCGGGTCAATCATGGAGCAGGAAGTCAGCCAGAACCGGGTCAATCACGGAGCAGGAACGTCAGCCAGAACCGGGTCAATCACGGAGCAGGAACGTCAGCCAGAACCGGGTCAATCACGGAGCAGGAACGTCAGCCAGAACCGGGTCAATCACGGAGCAGGAACAGCAGAGTAGTCAGACGAGCTGAATCGGTACACAGGAATACAGGATCACAGCAACAATAACGCAGGAACAGGAATACCACGAAAGAGCACCTGACAGGTGCCATAGACCCAATAATAAAGGGACACCCTGGGCGGGCCAATCAGCTTCCTCCAATGGACGAGCACCAGCTCAGAGAGTGACAGGAAAGCACGGGCACCGTGATACCCTTTAATTTTTACACATGTATTGCAGGCCAATACAAGGCACTCCTTGGGGAACCCTTTACTCAAAGTGTTGAGCCTCTGGAGGTTGTTCTGGCATTTATGATACATATTTTCAAAAAGTATTAACTATAGAGAATTAAAAAAAACAGTTACTAAGCAAATATGATGTTGATTAAAGGGATAGTAATACTTAAAATGTAAAAAAAAATATGCTGTAGGGTTTATCCCCCTGAGTAAAACAAGAGTACTCCCACTGCTGAAAGGTGTTTCATTCAAAAGTTATTAATTTTCAAAGTTGAATTTATTAGGTTCAATATCACAATGGCCTTAAATTGTACAGTGGCGCTGTTGCTACACAATCCTATGGACAGCTCTGGTCCCAGGACCATAAATCTCCATAGGATGGTGTAGCAACAGCGCCACTGTACAATTTCAGGCCACTGTGATATTGCACCTAAAAAACTGAACTTTGAAAATTAATAACTTTTGAATGAAACACCTTTCAGCAGTGAGAGTACTCTTGTTTTACTCAGGGGGATAAACCCTACAACATATATTTTTTACATTTTAAGTATTACTATCCCTTTAAGGGATATATGTGGTTGTCTTTTGGAGTCAGGAAGGAACTTTTTTACCCACTTGCGATATAATTGGAAAGAACTTCAAAGTTGTTTTTTTTATTTGCCTTCCTTTGGTTCAGCAAATAGAAAAGGGGTGACACAGCAAAGGATGAACTTGATCCTTTTTTTGTGAAATAACTTTACCAGGGAGGATACATTGGTCTCTTGTTTTCAAGTATATCCAGGGTACTAACTGTAAAAGGTAAAAGGCTGAGTTGATCTTGCCAGGATTAGACCATGCATCCCTGAGGTTTGAGCAGATTCTACACATGGTACATTAACCAGTAGACCTCTCTCAATCAACTGCACTGCAATATTCCCTGTTAGCATTCAAGCAGCTAAAAGCCCCATTTCAATCAATGGGAATTTTGGAAATTTTTGATTGTCCCCCTATGGTGCAGATAGCTTGTCCTAGAATTGCACACTATTCATTTGTCCATAAGTACTTAAATGTCACAATGATTGTGGCAGTAAATATGTTTAAATATCAAGTATTTCCAGCTAGCATCTGTAAAATGTAGTTATTATATGTTAGGTCACTAAAACAGGGCTTAAAATTTGAAGTCCTTTGCTACTAGCCAGACCTGAAAAGTTACTCGCCACTGCAATCCAAAACATACCCACCAGAGCTGAATTTCTACTCGCCAGGGCTAAATTTTCACTCGCCATTGGCTAGTGGCGAGTGTAAATTTTGAGCCCTGCACTAAAATATATCCTAATCATAGTGCTCTTTATAATGAACAATAAAAACTAATCCTGTAAATGTATAGCGACTAGTACCCACTGTTCTTATATACATAAAGACTGTGTTACTTTACCTTGGCCCGTTTACAGAAAATGAAACTCTAGCACTTCTCAGATACTTATAAATATTGATTTGTTAATGGGAGCCCTGGAAAATGCAGGGATGGTAGCCATCAAAAAGCATATGTAGGACTAGATTTTAGGTGTCAGAAAATTAACAGAGATGTTTTACAGATGCTAGCATGCTGTGTATTTAAGTATGATTTAGACCAGCACACTTTAGGTGTTAGTATTCCTTTAACTGTTAGATATGACTTTGTAATAATAAGGGGTAGGAGTAACCGGCAATAGAAATAAAATACATCAAGCCATTTAAGTATCTCCCCTTCACTAACTACTGGGTCTGAGAAGTATCTGTGAGGAGGATGATACTGAAGGTATCTTACATAGCTAATAGTATCTGGCTGTGAAATCCTTGTGGGTACTGGGGATTAGCTGTGTAAAGAAGTTTGCTGACAGCTGGCTTTATGGGCTGCTGGTCTTATGTGTACTAGAAAACATCCACTAAAACAGAGATTAAAGTAGTGATGTAGGATTGAGGAGAAATTGTGTTCCCTTTTACTGAAAATGAAATGGTGCATTTCTTAATCATTGCATAAACTTGTAACAACAAACGATCACGTTTCTAAGAAAAAATAAACATTACTCTCTCTTTTACTCCTGGGAAAAATATTAAAGGAGAGCTACCACTTCATAATATTAAACTCCTACTTACATTAGTACAGTTAGAATATCCTAATGGTGCCTTTGCTCAAGAGATAACATCTTCAATCCATTCTTAATTCAAATGTCCATGGAGAAGAACATGACAGTTGCTGGCGGGTTTTTCCAAGTCTAAGGAACTCCATTTAGTCCTTTAACACTAACAGATGTCTGTGAGCATCCCAGTCTCAGCAGCACCTACCATGTCCTCCCAGTTGGCTGGTTGGATTTCTGGTCGGGCCTAGGAGGGGATAGTAGAATAAGGTGAAGGTCGGATGAATATTGCCTTTTCCAACCTGTTAGTGTAGGCCTAAGAGAGGACCTACATGTAAGAGATATATGTAAAGGAATATCTGAGAAAAGGGGTATGGGTTGGTTGGGTAACACAGAGCTTGTCGGTGCTCTGCGCAGTCCCATGTATTGTTTATGGCTGGTATAAATAGCCTCCAGCCGGCCCTCCCACAACTACACCTAACCAATAACCTACATATGTTGGTAGCTGTTCCAACCAACTGGAGGGCTAACAAACGAGTACCCATGCTTTACTGTTTTAATGTTGGAGGTTATCCTGTCCGGTATGGTGGGAGGAGACATCTCGTGCTTGTGCTGCTGTTAGATATGTAGGACAAAGGAATTATCCTTTATTATAGAATTATCATTTTTTGCCCTTTTTTCCCACTGGATTTCAAATCATATTAAAATGCATGTGATTATTTGCTTTAATTCATTAGTAAATGAGAGATTTCAAAGCTGCTGCTACCTCTATCTATCTATCTATCTATCTATCTATCTATCTATCTATCTATCTATCTGTTTTGTTTGAAAATGAGTTAATCTTGTATTCAGATCTGCAAACAGCATGATTCACTTTTTAACCCGCTGAGCAATTGAAGGAACATTAACAATAGATATTGGTCAAAAGAGAAATTATCTAATTGTAAAAGAAATTTGAATAATTTTACCTTGAATGCTAGAGACATTGCCAAACATTTTAAAGAATGCATTGGAGACATCTTGAGCATACAAGGGGTTAACTCCATTGGGTGTTAGAGAATTCATCAGTGCATTGGTTTACAATGTGTTGAACAACTCACTTGTATTCAACTTTCAGAGATTATTGCTCAAAAACGTACAATTTTGTTATGACCCAGTTTGTTAGTGTGTTGGGAAAGTTCTTCCATCTCAATACATGAATTATCTTCTCTTTTAGTGCCTGTTTTGAGGCCCATTATACAAATTAATAACTCAGCCCCAGTGGAAGGATCTGGAGTCCTGCTGAACTGCAGTGTTAAAAATGGCACTGGCCCAATTCATTATATCTGGACAAGACACACAGTCCAAGAGGGGTCATTCCTTGTGGCAGAGGGAAGAGAGGGTTTTCTTCACCTGCAATCGGACAGATCCCACACTGGAAGATATACCTGCACTGTCAGAAACAAAGTGAATGAAGAGACCAGTGGTTGGTTATATCTGGATGTCATATGTGAGTAACAATGCCTTGTCATTTTCTGTTGCTTTAAATTTAATCTCTGATCTGCTTGTTTGTGTATGTGTCATCCAGGCAGACTGTGGAACTATCCTATTGTCTTGTCTGCTATGCTGTTTGCTTAGCAATGTATTAGAGATTTCTCTAGTATTCAATTGGTTAAATGGATTGTAATGTTTCATAATAAAAGCACCTCTAATTAATCATCATTGTATCTAGACTTTGGAGAGTGTTATTTCAATTCTGTCAGAGTTGTAGTTCAAGAGTAATTCAATAATAAAGTATCCCCCTCCCGCCCCTTTTGCTGATGTAACACTGTTCAGCCAGATCAGAAGGGAGGTGCCAAGGTAGACTGCAGAGAGGGACAATCTTCAATTAAGATAAGGGAAAAACCTGAAAAATGTGTCAAGGTGGGCAGGGCTTTCATTGTTCTCATAGGAAGAAGATTGTCCCCTTCTGTTATCTGTCTGGTCTATAGACTGCATTCCACATCTGAGAAGAGATGGCTTACACTAGGTAAAAGGGGCGGGAGGGGGAAACTTTGCTTGTGAATATCTCTCAAACCATAAAGGTTTGAGAGATAAGACTTATATCGTTCTTCAGGTTTTTTTAATGCCTACAAAAAAAAAAAAAAAAAGAAAAAATGAAGTATTACTATCCCTTTAAAGCCCCAATGAAATCAATGGGTTTTTTATATATGTCTGCTACCAATGCATCTCAACCAGTAAGAGTTGTGAGTTTTGCCATCATAGTCCTTTTAAAAAATGTGTTTTGTTAGGAAAGCGGGTGTGTGTTAATGTAGTGGAAGGAATAATATAACAGACTGGGGGCCACAGGAAATATAGGAATGGGCAAAAATGGGCAGAAAGCAGAGGAAACTAGGATAATCACCCTACTAAAAGAATTAATGGAAGCAGTTCCTTTCTGATTACGTCTCCTACCCAATGAACTTGTGTATTTGTGTTAAGTGCATGCATTATAATGTGTGCATGATGCGTACATGGGAATGACAGGAACACAAGGTAGTAAGATCCAGAAAGGATAAGCCAATTAAAATAAAGGGGTTTAACATTTTGCCTGTAGTTTTCAACTGGTCTTCCATTCCTCTATAACTTTCACAGGAAGGAGAAACAGCTTCTCCATTCCTTGGGCATTTCTGCAGGAAGAAAATTTAACTAATATATCACTAAGAAAAAGCCTCTGAAGACTGCTTTTTACCCATCACAGCTAAAGGATAAAGGATCTGCATTGAGCTCAGTTCAGCTCCTCCTTGACTTCGATAATGTAAATCAAAGATGGACAACATGAGACCATCCAGCTGCTCAATGCCTGAAGGGCCTAGTGTTTCACATATTGATGAAAACTGAACTAAAAATCTGTCGGTGATAGTCTATTTTCCACTTTTATAAACAAATAGGTTTATTTTCTAAATAGACAAATTATTGTCCCATAAGAATATGTACATTTCCTTATGCATTATCCATTTCATGCTTAATTTCCATGGAGGGAAAAATCTCTACTTTATGAATGGTATGTCATAGAATTGCACAACTGTTTATCAAGTGGATCCTTGCTAGAGGTTACCTGTGTTAGATAATTGGAGGGAAAGTACACATAATGAGACTGATGTACTAAAAAGTAGTGCAGTTCTAGGGCATACACATTGCACCGTAGCCAAAAATTAAAATTTACATTGATTTAAATAGTGGTTTTAATCACTTGCATGCTTGTGAGGTCTCCAACACAACAAATATGGATATGTGATATGTCAAACTGAAAAATAAAACTTTTTTCTAGTGATAATTTCAGCAGTATCCGACACTGCAGCTAAATGAATAGCTTTATATGTAGCCTCCATATAGTTTCTATCTGGCCAAAAACAAACAGATTTAAAAACAAAAAAAAAAAAACAGGCATTATTATTTATTAAAAACAGAAAGAGAGCTTACAGTGCTAAACTAACCAAAGTGAATACATAAAGTGTATAAATTAAAAGGGATAAAGATTAATTGACATAAATGGCAGGTGAACTGATACTGATGAGATCACTAATAATAGTGTCCTGGGCAGGAAGATCGCACACAGCCAAGAATTGAGGTCCAAGTTCTGTGTCACCATAGTACAGGTACACTGAAAGTTCAAATCCATCAAAGCCAAATCAATAAGCAGAAGAACAGTTAACAGACCAGGTCAGGGTCAATGCAGGCAACAAATCAGCAAAATCATATAAACAGTCTGAGGTCAGGGTTCAGAAGAAGGGAAGTCCACATCAAACCTAGGTCAAATACAGGAGATATCCAATGAAGGTCAAGAACTGATGAGACAAGCAGAGATATGCCAAGCAGCAAGGATTAAGCCAAGATAGCTTAGCACAAAAAGAAAGGAGGAAATACTCCAAACTTCGTGACCAGAAATGGGAGCCTGGAATTTCATTAACCTTGTAAGTTTCAGAGCCATCTGTCTCAACTGAATCAAGTGGAGGAACAACCCAGTTCGAGAACTGTCCTATGCACTACAGTTTTAAAAGGGATAAATGAAAAAAATAAATAAACCTTGTAAGACGAGGGTAGTTGCAGATGAAATTCCACAGGAATAATCTGTGAAGAATTTGGAAAAGGTCCTTCAAACTCGGCAGGCAACTTCTTACAAGGTATCACGGTGCCCGTGATTTCTGAGCAACATTGTTACTTCCGGGTTTACCCTGGCTGCATTCTTATTGGCTCCATGCTATTACTCCTCCCAGGGCTTGCCTTTAAATACGCCCTCCTGTCACTATACTGGTGCCCTTTCGTGGTGTACCAGTATCTAGCGACTAGTAGTTCTTGTTTCCTGTTTCCGTGTATGACCCGGCTCGCCTGACTACGCTTTGTGTCTGACGCTCTTGTGATCCGATTCCGTTGCTGACCTTGGACTGGCTGACTAACTCCTTGTGTACCGAACTGGCTTGGCTGAGTGTCTGATTCCGTTACCGACTAGGACTGGCGGACTAACTCCTTGTGTACCGAACTGGGTTGGCTGAGTATCTGATTCCGTTACTGACTGAACTGGCTGACTAACTCCTTGTGCACCGAACCGGCGTGGCTGAGTATCTGATTCTTTTACTGACTAGGACTGGCTGACTATCCGTTTGCACCGATCTGGCTGGGCTAGTGTTGGTGGTCCTCCTGACTGGCTGCGAAGTCCATGTGTGCCGACCTGCTTGTGCTGCTAGTTCCGTCGCTCATGGGGCTGGCCTATTACCTCCGTATACCGAACAGGGAGACGCCGGTTGTGGACCGATTACGTTACGTACCTCCCGCTTGCTTGCCGCTCCTCTTGTCTCCTGGAGCCTGTGGGAGTCCCTGCACTCACCAGTGTCTGTGTTGCCTCCAGTAACCCTATAATACCTGGGTCAAGCCAGTACCACACTGTTGCCCGTGTTGCCTCAGTTTACCGTAGTGACCTAGGGTCGCTATATCGCCAGTATATGGTGTCTGTTGCCTCCGTTAACCCTAGCGTGCTAGGGTCCCATCACTGCCCGAATCCGGTCCGTGTTACCTCAGTTTACCCTAGCATTTTATGGTTCAGTCACTACAAGTGCCACAGCTGTGTTGCCTCCGTTAACCCTAGCGTGCTAGGGCATAGTCTCTGACAGAGTCCATTCTGTCTTGCCTCTGTTAACCCTAGTGTTCTAGGGTTCAGCCGTTGCTAGAGTACTGCCTGTGTTGCCTCGATTAACCCTAGCATTCTGGGGTTCAGTTACTGCCAGAGTCCTGCCCGTGTTGCCTCTGTTTACCCTACTCTCCTAGGGTCAGTCCTCTGCCAGTGTTTCTTAGTGACTGGGCGAACTGATGTGCGATGTGTTTGTAATAAACTTATGAAAATGTGTCAAATATTATGAATCAATGGATGGATTTAGGAACTGGCCATGGCCAGTTCACTAATGCTTGTGAGAATGTATGCTTACAACAGCAGAACATAAGATTAAAGGGATAGTATTACTTCAAAATTACTGTCCCTCATATTGTAGCCCTTAACAAACTGAGTTATTTTGAAGTAATACTATCCCTTTAAGCCTCAGATTTGCACTTCTTGAGTTTAGCATATAAACTGTACACTCTAATCATGATTGGACCTTTCTAACATGGTTGTAATGCCTAAACAACATAGAAGAGAAGATTATTATATCATCTAGAAATACACCCATGCAAACATTGAGGATATTTCTGAAAACCATTATTGATAAAGTGCTGGAAAATAGCTTAAAAAGCATCTTAAATATTTATGGTGGCCACAAAGTATCCAAAAAGCCATCCTCCATTCATCTCTCTTTCTGAGTCTCATTAGATTGTAAGTGCCTCTTAAAGGGATAGTAATACTTCGTTTTAACTTTATTTTATTTTGTAGGCATTAAAAAAACATAAAGAATGATATAAGTCTTATCTCTCAAACCTTTATGGTTTAAGAGATATTCACAAGCAAAGTTTCCCCCTCCCGCCCCTCTTTCCTAATGTAAGCCATCTCTTCTCAGATGTGAATCTGGTTGTAAGACCAGACAGACTACAGAAGGGGACACTCTTCTTTGTATGAAAACAATGAAAGCCCTTCCCCCCTTGACAAGCTTTTCAGCTTTTTCCCTTATCTTAATTGAAGATTGTCCCTCTCTGCAGTCTACCTGGGCACCTCCCTTCTGAGCTGGCTGAACAGGGGGGGATACTTTGCTTGTGAATATCTCTTAAACCATAAAGGTTTGAGAGATAAGACTTATATCGTTCTTCATGTTTTTTTAATGCCTACAAAATAAAATAAAGATAAAACGAAGTATTACTATCCCTTTAAGTCCAAATTGGTGAAAATCTCTGTTTCTCTGAGTCCCTCAAAAAGTTCAAGTATTAAAGGCAGAAGATAGCAGTTCTTTATAGTAATTTTGTTAAGCTGACAATAGTGAATAAATGGATGTAAAGACCAACCTTTCTTTTTGGCAAAGAGATCCTCTGCTCCAGAGGGGGACATTGAAGGGCGAATTGACTCTTTCTCCAGTTTATCCTGTCAACAGTTCAACAAAATGTGCAGTTCAGGCTCTTACAAGAGATAAAAATGCCCGTAACTAATGTTAGATAGCAGGACAAAATCAGTGGTGCAGTCATAAATACTATTAGGTGGGAGAACATCAGCCACTTTTTTACTGCAAACATCAGCACAGTCCGGAGATTGGCAGATCACTAATGCCAGGTGCAGTGGTGTTGGTGCAAAGGCATCATTTCAGATGCAAAGAGGGTGAGAGGCAATTCTTGACAAAAATAAGAATGAAACAGTGAGATATGATTCAATTTTTGAGTTGTATTTCCTATCCAGGGTACACCCAGGACAAAGGGTGAAAGTACCACATCCAGCTTGAGAAGTTTGTGGTGCCCATCAGGAATCAAGAGACACAGAGTGCAGAACTCGTGTGTTACGGGTCCAGATTTAATAGATGAGCCATTAAATACCTGTACAAGAATGGGCATACCCTAAAGCTGGCAGGAGACTAGATGAACTGAAACTAGTTGCTTATTAAGGAAACATCCACTAGCTACAGAATCCAGGATGGCTCTAACACAGAGCTCTTGGTGACTCCACTGTAAAATAACAAGGAGGGCACAGTGAGAAGTGGAAGAGACAATTATGTGGCTTTCAAAGAAAGCTTGACAACGAATCACCTTACCCTGGGAACCTCTGTTACAAACTGGACATAAGTGCAGGAAATGGTTAGAGGCTCCACAATACTAGCAGAGGTTCTGCAAATGTCCTCTAGGGCATTCTTCAGGAGAAAGATGGCTGTGAATCATGCCAATATACATAGGCTTTGGGGGAGAAGAGGGAATTTCACTGTGGGAATGAGCACTAGCAGGATGACTTTAGTGGACTCTCATAAAGCTTACCACCAGGAGTTGATGTGCAAGCTTTATACAGTTATGGTACAATTCCAAATGCATCAAAGATAAATTGATAAGCAGATGAAAAGTCAACAAGCCAGAGTAAGCAATCAGCAGAGTCTTTGGAAGCAGTAAGGTCAAGGACACAAGCAAAAGAAGGGAAGTCCAGAAAGCAAGCATAAGTAGAACACAGGAGATGTCAAGCTGAAGGTCAAGAATGCATGAAGTCAAGACAACTGAACACAGAGGAAAGGAGGGATACATCTAAATAGTATACAGGATGTGTGCATGATTGTGATACAATACAGCCAAGAACCATTATACACCAGAAAGAAAGCTTAAGGAGTGTGTGCCGGCACATTATCCATAGCAGTATTTGGGGAGGGTTGTGCAAACCAGAAGACTGCCATGGCAAAGGATGCAGACAGAGGAGGAGAGGGTGCATGGAGGAGGCTGCCACCACCCCAAAGCAAACAAACAATACCAGGATCTGAGACAACCATTGGAATAGGTAATATAGCAATTAAACGTATAAAAATGATCAGGGCCGGATTTACATCTCAGGAGCCCCTAGGCACAACAATGCCTGGTGCCCCTAGCCCCGCCTTTGCCCCACCCCTAACCATGCCTTTCACTTGACCACACCCCTCCATTGACCACACCCATTTAGAAGTGTGTGATGTAGCAACCAACAATACATCCGCGTAAGAAATAAATATAATTGTGAGCAGCACACATACCAGGCTACTGCATACCACTGCCACCTGTCAGCAACAGCTGGCCAGCCTGCTGTCTGTAGCACCTCTGAGCCGAACTACAATTCCAGTCCACAACTGCCACTGTAACCCTGGTAACCCACTGCCGCCTCTGAGCCAAACCACAAGTCCACAACTGCCACTGTAGCGCTGGCAACCCGCCTCTGAGCTGCAACAAAATGCTCCCTCTTCACTCAGCCAACAGTCTCCAAATGTGGAGTGTAGGGTGCTTACAGAAGCATTTATTTAGTTTGGCTCAGAGCTGCTCCCAATACCTCCTTGCAGGTGCGTGACTGTTTGTCGGCAGCGTGGTGCCCAATGAGAACAGAGAGCGATGACCAATGAGAACAGAGAGCCTCTACCTCTGTTCTCATTGGTCACCTCGGGACGTCTTGTGACATCACACGCAGCAAGAACCAGGTAACAGAGCCTGCACCCTCGAGTTGAGGGCATAACCTAGGCGCACGGTCACAGGAAAAATATTTATTCAAATGGCAGTGTGAGGCACCAAAATTGTGGGCGTGACAATGGCATTGCAAGGCACCCCTGAAAATCGGGCGCCCTAGGCAAGTGCCTTGTCTGCCTTTTCAGAAATCCGGGCCTGAAAATGATCTTTGCATGGCCAATGGAATAGCAAAAGTGTTCATTTTGAACTTAATCGATTCCACTGTATCTTAAATGGTGCAAAGGAATACTATTAATAAGATCATTAAAGGTGCAGTATTGATGAAAACATATGTTTCCAGGTTTATCCTAATGAGTTAAACAAGCTTACTCCCACTTCTGAGAAAAGTCTTATTCAGAATGAAGTATAACTCAGATTTGCATTTTTTTGGGTGCAGTACCTTCACGGCCTGAAATTCTGCAGTGGTGCTGTTGCTATAGCAGTCTATGGAGAGTTATTATTACTATTGTTGTTAGTGTTAGTGTTAATAAAAAATGCAAGTTTGATCTTTCAGAACTTTTGAATAAAAAAGCGCAAGTACCCTTGTAGTACTACTAACCCTTTAACCCTTTAAGAACCAGAGGGGTATATGCTTCCATATTATAAAATACTAGCTCTTTAATGAGATTGCTACATATCCTCTGGTTATTAAAAGGTTAATCACTAATGCTTTAATATACCAGGTGAAATTCCTAATACAGTGATGGATAAAAAATGTGAGTGAACAGCCCATTTGATTTTCTCTTTCAGATGGTCCAGATGAACCAATCATCACTATTGAGCCATATGCCATTAGTGAGAATGGTTATGCTGCCAACGAAAAGGAGAATGTCATTCTAAACTGCACAGCATCCTCCAACCCTCCCTCCAAATACATCTGGCTGTACAACAACTCTCAGGTCTTCACTGGCCAGATGTATCCAATTAATCAGATCTCACGGAGTCAGACTGGAATGTACACTTGCTTGGCACAGAATATTCAGCTGGACACACGCACCCAGCTTACAGTCATTCTCACCGTATTTTGTAAGTGAGCCAAGTGTGATTTATATCTGTTTCTATATGTTCTGAGTGTTTCATTCCTACATTCTACGTGTAAGTAGTTACTAAAACAGACAACCTTTAGAGCTAAGAGACCCTATCATCTACCTATAACTTTGGGGGTTTTGAAAGAGCTTTCAAAACATCCTATATGTTGTATTAGCCATTTTTATGTAGTAAATAGGTTTGTTATTTAGATTGCTAGGGTAAACTAACAAGGCATGCCATCCATGCAGGCATCTCCCTCTCACTGACACTGCTCAGCAATGCATTGCCCACCCCCACTGCCACTGAGGGGTTAACTTTCAGTAAGTGAGGGAGGCATTGTAGGGTGAAGACAGGAAGTGTATGCATGGCATGTCTTAGCATAATCCAGTGATTCTCAGTTCCACTGCTCAGGACACAGGACAAGGTTT
Source organism: Rhinophrynus dorsalis (assembly GCA_037306005.1). Classification (NCBI taxonomy): domain Eukaryota; kingdom Metazoa; phylum Chordata; class Amphibia; order Anura; family Rhinophrynidae; genus Rhinophrynus; species Rhinophrynus dorsalis. Next base: position 241,707,875 of record CM074724.1, on the reverse strand, counting down.
TCAGGTTATCCCTAATTAAACATACATAGCTCAATCACATGCAGAGAACCACTGATTACCCACATGTGATTAAACAAGTATTTATTGTAAAGCTGACCCATTGGTATGTCCTGATGAGTAACATTGAGAAAGACTGGTATAAGCTAAAAATCCAAATTAGTCAGAAGTGTTTTTTATTAAGCGGGAAATGCATAGGACCTTGTCCAGTAAGCTAGAGGTGCAATTCTAGAGCAAATGATAGAGGAGAAATGAAAATCCCCAATCATTTAAATGGAGTTTTTAATCCCTTAAATGTTAGAGAAGACTTCAATACATTGAGAATGAGTTGGAGAACTCTCTGGCATTCAAGGGGTTAAAACCCACCATTTAAGTCAATGGAAATTTAGGCAAATTCTACTAGTTCCCTATGCACAGTTAGCTTGCTCCAGAGATAGCTTATTGAATATAGCCCATAAAGTGCATTCCGAGCACAACACATGATTCATTCTGGAGAAAACCAATTGGAGCATTGGGGATAAATAAAGATTCTCAAAATGCTCATTGATTTAAATGGGTCGTTTAACCCCATGCATAATAGACCAGTCTCTAATGCACGGTTTTGCAATACATTCGAGACCTCACTTCCATCATGGGGTTAAAAGTTCCAATTAAACCAAAGGGAATTCTTATTTCTCCCTCTATGGTGTAGTCGGTTAGCTCCGGTGCTTATCATTTACTATCTGCATAAAGCACACCATATTCTGAGAAACATGATGGGCTGGGATACTAGAAAAACAAGAATTCATCCAAACATGATGACAGTCATTCAAGCAAATTTAAAGGGATAGTAAAATGTGGGTTTATCCCCCTGAGTAAAATAAGGATACCCCCACTGCTGAGAAATGTTTTATTCAAAAGTTATTACAGCTCAAACTTGAATCTTTTAGGTGCAGTATTACAATGGCTTGAAATTGTACAGTGGCGCTGTTGCTACACCATCCTGTGGAGATTTATGGTCAACTGACCAGAGCTGTCCACAAGATGGTGTAGCAATAGAGCCACTGTAACATTTCAGGCCATTGAGATATTGCACCTAAATAATATTTGAGCTGCAATAATGTTTCGTTAACCCCTTACCGCCCAATGACATACATGTACGTCCCGAGAGGATGTCCCTTGTGGACAGAGGATGTACATGTACATACCAGAAATCAGGATTCTTTTTAAAAATAAAAAAAAATGTTCATCGGGCGCTAAGTGCCGGCCGCGTGTGCGCGCGCCCGGTCACTAAGGGGTTAATACACATCTCGGCAGTGGGAGTGTCCTTGTTTTACTCAGGAAGGTAAAAAGCTACAATATGTATTTTTTTGACTATTAAGTGTTACTATCCCTTTAAACATGTATGTTTTTTTAACCCGTTGAGTGCCAGAGAGGTATCCAATGCATTGCAATGCTATACGTTGGATACCTCTCTGGTACTCAAAGGGTTAGTAATGTAATGTCATAGCTCCATTCACTATGCATCTTAGTCTTTTGTGTGCCTTAAAGAGTTCCAGTACATTTCACTTGAACCCACTGAGAGTATATCTGGTACCAGAGCTGGATTAAGTTATACAGAGTCTTGCCCATACCCTAATGCCCTCTTCTCACATGCCTATGCAACCTCATCCTCAACCGTTGACTGTTGTCCTGCACACAAAAATACCCTTGATCATTTTACACTGTGTGCACAATTATTAGGCAAGTTGTATTTTTGAGGATTAATTTTATTATTGAACAACTACAGTGCTCTCCTTCAATCCAAAATTTTAAGAAACCTTAAACCTGAATATTTGGCTTTCTTAGGAGAATATCTGTGTGCACAATTATTGGGCAGCTATTAGTGTGCAGAATTATTATGCAACTAAGTGAAAAAGGATAATTTTCCCATCTTACATGTTTATTTTCATCTATTAAAGTGAGAATACTAAGCAAACAACTCAAAATTTACAAATAAACATTTGTGACATTTCCCCACCAAAATCAGTGAACAATATAGCCACCCTTCTTTTCAATAACAGTCATAAGCCTTCCATTCATGGAGTCTGTCAGTTTCTTGAAGTGTTGACGATCAACTTTTTGTGCAGCAGCAACCACAGCCTCCCAGACACTGTTCAGAGAGGTGTACTGTTTTCCTTCAGAGTAAATCTGCTGTTTAAGAAGGGCCCACAAGTTCTCAATAGGGTTTAGGTCAGATGAGGAAGGGGGCCATGTCATTATTTTATCATCTTAAGGCCTTTACTGGCTAGCCATGCAGTGGAGTACTTTGATGCATGCGATGGAGCATTGTCCTGCATAAAAATCATGGTCTTTTTGAAAGGTGCAGACGTTTTCCTGTACCACTACTTGAAGAAAGTGTCTTCTAGAAACTGACAGTAGGTTTGGGAGTTGAGTTTGAGTCCATCTTCAACCCAAAAAGGTCCATCTAGCTCATCTTTGATAATACCAGCCCATACCAGTACCTCTCCTCCACCTTGCTGGCGTCTGAGTCGAAGTAGAACCATCACTGATCCAGCCATGGGCCCATCCATCTGGACCGTCAAGAGTCACTCTCATCTCATCAGTCCATAAAACCTTTGAACAATCTGTTTTCAGATACTTCTTGGCCCAGTTTTGACGTTTCAACTTGTTCAGTGGTGGTCAGGTTGCAGCCTTCCTTACCGTGGCCATGTCTCTGAGCACTGAACACCTAGTACTTATGGACACTCCAAGTAGTTTGCAGTTCTGGAATATGACATCACTGGAGGATAATGAGTTCCTGGTAGCTTCATGTTTGATTCTTCTCAAATCTCTGGCAGTTAATTTGTATCTTTTTTTCTCAACACGTTTCTTGTGACCCTGTTGAATATTTGCAACAAAACATTTGATGGTTCTGTGATCATGCCTCAATATCTTAGCAATTTCAATAGTGCTGCATCCCTCTGAAAGACTTTTTACAATTTTTTACTTTTCAGAGTGTCACAGAGTGACTAGGAAATAACAACACTGACAAGTACAGATGAACTTAAGATAAAACTTTATTAAGTACAATAATGGCAGGAAATGAAGAAACAGGCTGGTGGCAACAAATGACACGACAGTAACAATAATAGTGACACAACGTGGCAGCAGATAATGACACACCTTCACGAGACCAGGGATGAACAGTGAACTCACTTTCCTCACCCTTCACTAGACAAGTGATCAGAAATGGAATGGCCCTGGAAATCACACAGGTAGATGTGAGGACAGTGTGGGTACACCGCGCACACGGTCTGACTGGCACGCCTTCACGAGACCAGGGAGGAACAGTGAACTCACTTTCCTCACCCTTCACTAGGCAGATGAGCAAGATCTAAATGGCCCTGGGACTCACACAGGTAGATGGAATAACAGTGCGGGGATACCGCGCACACGGTCTGATGGCACACCTTCATGAGACCTGGGAGGAACAGTGAACTCACTTTCCTCACCTTTCACTAGGCAGATGAGCAAGATCTGAATGGCCCTGGGACTCACACAGGTAGATGTGAGGACAGTGCAGAGCACTCCCACACATGCAGAGTCGGCAGGAATAAAGGAGCGCAACTATACCCTAGAGATAGGGTATACAATAGACTGGTAACCGGTACTGAGGCTAGGTAAGGCAACACACAAACCAGAATGGCCACGGGAGGTCAAACACACGGAATGACCGACAAGCGCCGCTAACGGAAGCAATCGCAGAACGGAAGGCACAGGCAACAAGGAAACCAAACCGAGGCACGGAATGGCAAAAGAGAGCAACAAAGGAGAGCGAACCAAGAGGCAGCCAATGGTCAGAGCCGGATCGGGTAGTCAGACGTCGCCAGTGGTTGTAGCCAGAACAGGTAGTCAGACACAGCCAGGAGTCAGAGCCGGAACGGGTAGTTAGACGTAGACAGGAGTCAGAACTGGAACGGGTAGTCAGACTTAACCAGGTAATACACAGGAACAGTAATAGACCAACACACCACGAAAGGCAATAGTAATGACACAGGCTGAGGTTTAAAAACCCTGTCAGGTGGGAGGAGAGATGACCTCTCCAACATGGTGACCTATAAGAATAGCGACTCAACGAGAGCAACAGCTAGGAAGAGAATAATTATGCACACCTTGACATAGGGTGTTCATCTCCTTAGGCCACACCCTCTCTCATTAAACAAATACACATCACCTGATATGCTTAAATCCAATAAGTATTCAAGTTTATACAGCTTGAAGTTGGAAAATATGCATACAAATGATGATTTGGTCAAAATACTCACTTGCCTAATAATTGTGCACACAGTGTATATCACACACTCACACAAAGAACCATGTACAGAAAGCAAAGGATAAGCAAATCTAATGTAAACCAGTTGCACCATGGGGGACATGTGATAGTTCTCAGTGCACTGGTGACCTCTTTAGCATTAAAGTGTTTAAAACTCCATCTTAGTCAAAGGGAATACTGACCATGTTTATTCATCCCTATGGTGCAGTTGGTTTGTTCCAGAATTGCTTCTATTTTGCATGCGGCCCAAAATCTCTTAACACCATAGCTACTAGTGAGGTCTCCTAATCATTGCTTTTCAATGAGTTTGGAATATCTCTAGAATTCAAGCTGCTAAATAAACTGTACAGTGCAGACAATACACTGTTAAATCAGATATCCAAAGTGCTCTGTAAACTACATATAATAATTAATAACAATATAAAAACTGGGAAAGTAAATGGCTATCATATACCAGGAACAGGTGCACGGCGCAATGTTATTGGGATTCCACTAGCGCCTCTGCACCATAGTAATAGGCACAACATCTGAAGTGCTTCTTACAGTTAAAATCCGAGGTGTTTTCCTGTTCTGCCTAATAGGAAATCCAGCCCTATCTGGCACCTAGATATGCTCTGTCACATACACACTTACAAATATTAAAATGATGCAATTTTTTTATTATTATCAAATAAAAGTATACATCTGGGGCTCTATGTTCAAAAGTAAAAGTGGCGTTGAAATGTTATTAGCGCCAAAATAGTTTATGTAAAATTTTGGCGTTAACTCTAATTTTATACTAATGAAAACCATGAAAAATAATTTAAATAAATGGTCATAAAGTTAACCTGTCACAATGTATTGAAGTTAATATTTTGAGAAAAAAAATATTCAAAACCGTTATCCAAAATACCAGTAGTTACAAATATATAGGTTTGCCCGGTATTCTCTGACGGTTTCCAGTTTCAGGTCAGGGGACTGCACCTTCAGTTCCCAAACATCCAAGATTTTCTTTTCAGCAATGAACAAATTGATTCTTATGATAAGAAAGAAGAGAAAAGTTGTCTTGGGTGCTCACCAGTGAGGCTGCTGTTCCCTCAGTAATAGTCCTAAGGAAGACAATCATGAAACTTAAAAATATTCTACAATATTTGGGAGCCTTCATTCATAATTTCACAAAGGAGGCTTCAACGTTTCTTAAAACGACCCTGTACAGAAACATAGCATTGGAAATACTTACATTTCTGTATATTGAGCTCCCTGAGTGTGGTGTTTTATGCTAATGTATACTAATTAAGTTATTGATACAGCACAGAGCTTAATTAGCTTACAGTGCTGTTTTGAAAATTACTTTGGTTATGTTCATAGGGGTGACTTGGCTGTACTCCATTTTAGAGCAAGACAAGCCACCATTGCCTACTTACCTTTGAAGTCCTGAGTCTATCCCAATGATTCATTGCATGGGGTGGGCATGGACGAGATGTGTTGAAAGGTCAGCCCCCATGAGCTCTTCCCAAATATTACTGGCCAGTGCTTATTTGGCTCGGCCATTCATTGGAAGATGCAAAGGGTATCACATTCTCCAGAATCCCCCATATGAATGTTTTGCGCTGCCTCCATAGGCCATTGAGTAGATCTGCATGCTGGAACCTGGATGTGCCCAGCTTCTGGCAGCATACAGATGCACCATATGAGGCAAGCTGTTTCACAGGGGTGTATGCTTAGCATTGTGATAATAACATTGTGCTAACAAGGCACCCATGTGAACACAGCTGACCTTTTGGCTGATAACACAGTTGTGAATTACTTTTTAAAATAAGAAAACTTTAATTCATGGTGACATGTCCACTTTAAAACTGGATGATTCAAAATACAAATAAAATCTTATGTTAATAAAACTGTCAATATTAACTCCAGTTTTAAATCCAAAATGTATCAAATGTTTACTTATATGGTATAGCCTCCATATTTTCAAACAGTGATTCTTTGTGTCATTTTCTGTACAAATCGTGCTAACTAATGCCATCAGTTTCTCAAAAGTGGCATTATGTGTTGTACATTCTGCTCTTCAGAGTTACTAAAACTAACTGTACATTTAGATCAGAATTTCCTCCATTGCTGAACATAGGGTCCGTTGATATAAGTTAATACTCCTGCTTTGATTGGTTATCTATGTTGTGTTAAAAGCTATGGCTCTTTTTCTTGCAAAGTTGATCCTTTCACTCTAATAGCACTCACTTTCTGGTCAGATGGAACAGATTGCTTTTCTTGTATTTGACAGTAAAAGCAATAATTAAACAATACAGGGGTTCCAACGCATGGCGTTATAGACTTGTTGATTTGCTCCAATTTTTTAAGTCAGATGGTTCTCAGAAAACCTGAAATAAATGGCGACTACATGATATCAACCCCTTTGAGTGACACAGAGGTATCCAACTCACTGCAAAGCGTTTTGTTGACTACCTCCCTGATACTGAAAAGGTTAACCCTTTGAGTGCCATAGGGGTATGCAATGCATTGCTTTGCAATGCATTGTGTACCCCTCTGGCACTCAAAGGGTTAAGATTGTTTGCTGTTGGAAACAAAATAATTATAATAAGGCATTTGCAGGACTTGCATTAAATTATAAAAATGGTTTATTGTAGTTCATAATGAATTCTGAAAGCTTTATAGGACATTAAAACGTTATGGGCCCTATGTAAAAAGGAAAACTAGAGTGATTAGGGTTAACCATGTCCCTTGTAGGGAATAATCAAATATGTCTAGAAATTTTCATTGATTTAGTTAAAGGTTATTACATCTCAAACTTTTTTTTGCATTAAAAAGATAATTTTCTGTTGTGATCAGATGAGTTGCTGTTCCTTTCACATACTGTGGATAGCCATAGTCAATAACTCAACCCTCCCATAGAGTGCAGTAGAAAAGTAAAATTGCCTTTTGGACCCTAGTTGGAGCTGCTGCTAACAATTTGAGTTCTAATAACTTTGAATGGCAAATCACCAAGTAGTATGTATGCATCTATCTTTATTTATATAGCACCATACATGTACACAGCACTTTACAGAAATAGTAATAGTGCAATACAAAAGTATAGGACAGGGTTAAGAGCATCAGGCTAAAGCACAATCATTGCATTGTTTGGGGGGGGGGTGCAGCAAAGGGAATCATACACTGGAAATAGGATGCTGCCCCAAGGAGCTTACAATTTGATTAGTAATCATGACAACATACAGAGACAGTAGGAGGAGGAGGATCATAAGTGCAATGAGAGTACCGTCAGCAGTAAAAGGACCGTAAACTATTTTCATAAAAAGCTTTACTGTTCTTTTAAATGGGGCTTTAAATACCATGAATGGAGGTCTTCAAAGCTTTGTTTGCAACGAGGTGGAGACTTTTCTAGCATTCAAAGGAATCAAAGCCCATTTTAAATCAGTGGATATTTGTATTTGTGCAATCTGAGGCTCTAGTCAAAAACAAAAGCTGAAAACAATATATGTATATATATATATATATATATATATATATCTGCTGCAGATGGACAATGGGGGTTATTCACTAAGGCGTGATAAAGAGGTGAGAATGTGGAGATGACTTCACCAGTGATATCACTTCTCCACTTCATATGTTAGTCTATAGAGCCTATGCACTAAGTTCTCCAAAGTTGGAGAAATCTTGTTACACTGGCTCCATAGAAGAACATACAATATGGAGACGTTATCTCCACTTTATCACCTCTTCATCGCACCTTAGTGCATCTTCCTCAATTTTTGTAGAGCAATATGTCTCCCTTCAATGCTCTCCAACCGCACTGTGTTGTCAGGTGCAGCACCATTTTCTTTGGTGCTTGTGCTTTGTTCTTTAAATGCTGTTTCTTTCCTGTTCTAACTGGCCAGCAGGTGCAACCTCTTCGCTTACTGGCTGGCAAACACTGTGCCTTCTGACCAATCAGATCAGGAAGCTTTAAACTGAAAATAGTGTACGTGTTTTACAGTGAGTCCAGTATCTGGCACTCATCCCACTGCACCAGCACTTGGGTGCAAGCAGGGGTAAATGTTTACATTTTGGGTCAGTGTCAGCAACTGTTAGTGTACTGTTTTTTTGTTTTGTGAAATGTTGTAGGGTATGACCTTCTTTGAAAAAACATTAACACTCCAACATCAAATAGCAGTTTTGTTCAGACAATTCCTCAGTTCCCTAATAAAAGAGGATGGTGAGATAAAGTTAGGCATAATGTGAAGACTTGCTAGTTTACTGTATCCCAACCATTCAAAATATGTCAATAATGTGGATGACATACTGTCAATGTGACGGATAATGATTAGGTATGAGAGAACAATTTTGAAACTTCAGTATGCAGACAACAAATGCCATTTTAAAAGACAAAAAAAACATGCCTTGATAAACAGATGTTTTCTTTTGTGTTTTGTTTGCCATTTTAACTAATCAGATTGAGGAAGAGATCACGGCATGTCTGGAAAATTATAAAAAAGCAGGGTTGCTTACATTCAGACATCAATCAAACATTTCCTGTCCAGGACACTTGTCTAAAGAAGGTAGTAGAGGTTCTTCTGCAATGCATCCCAGTAGACAGACATGACGGCTGGATAACCATCTGTTTCTCCCTGTTCTGCCCCTCCTATTCGCATTGCACCCTCCTCTTGTCTTTAAGGGGTTAAATCTCTTTCACCTCTGGTAACCTGTGTACAATTATTTTTTTTATTTTGTATGTGTATATTTTTTAAGCAGAGTCAACAATGTGTTATGCACAACAGTACAATACAAGCCTGGACTTAATTGCAGTTGATAACATTATCAAAGTTTTTTCTACAAATGTCTCCATATAGTTCACTGGGAATCTGCTAGATAAAACCAATGATGGCACCTATAGATGGCAAAGGAATCTAGGCTATGGTTTATTATATTTTTCCTTATGTATAATGCAAAAATGTATTATTCCGATGTTAATGTAATTTGCAAAACAACTGATCTTTATTAGATTGATATTGAACTATAATTTAGCTACATTGTTGACTAGCAACTATAGTTTTGATTATTGTTGCACTAGTTTAGAATTATATGACTTCTCTGACTGTGGTTGAAAGACTATAAATTTTGGTTTGGTGTAATAGAAATATTTTTCTAAACTTGGCTACAACAAATGCAAGGAAGCAGAACTACATAATCTGTACTTAACCTTAGGTTGCTGTCACATTTTTTTCATTTTTCTATCATTTTAAATTGTTTTTCTTAACTTACACCCTATTTTTTGTACAACACATTTGAAGATTTGAATGTATGTTCTGTATTTTTAGCTAATATACACTGTATTTCTTTGACACAATGATCTGAGTTTAGAGAATTAATTAACTTATTCAAATGAAATGTATTAATGGGGAAATACAACCTTGAATGGTTTAAAAACATTTATTTTGTTCTAAGTTGTCTTGACACAGTGGTGTAGTATGTAACAGAAAGTGACTTCTCTAGATAGAAGTTAAGTAGACTTGTTTCTCTATGCTGTCATGTCTCTCTTCCTCTTGTCCTTTAGTTGCATCCCTGATGCAATGCACATGAGCATTAAGCACTTTTGTGCATTTTAATTCATACCTTCTCTTTACTTCCTGTTTTCCTATCTGGCTACCACCATAGGTGTAACCAGGGTAAAAGGAGAAAGAGGTTTGTGATAAAATGAACAATAATATCCTCATTGTTCACCAACACTGGATTGCTTGCTTCTAGTGATGAAGCATTCTCTGTTAATTCTCTGTCTGTCTGGGAAACTCACTAACTTGTATGGTGAACTGCTGTTTTATAGCATTACAGAACAAGGCAAGGTTTTGACTCTTTAGGGACCATAGGGTGTGCAGTGCATTGCTTCGCATTGCAATGCACACCCCTCTAGTTCTTAAATGGTTAAAAGCATTTGTCTCAATGTGATACTTCCTCTTTAATTTGAAAAATGTTGTACCAGTTATTCAAGTGTCTATTCTCTATTCAAAATAAATAAATACATTTTTAGTCAAAGGAAGTTGAGCTTAGAAACGTGCTTCATTATTCTTGTAATGAACTGTACTCTGTGAGCTGTAATAAGCTAAGTCTGAGATATATGTAGTGTGGTAAGGGAGAGGTTAAAAAAACAATTTTCCCTCCCTTTGCAGTTGTGCAACTGATTGATTGCAGTCTGTGTGTGGTGGGAGTGGTTGTACTGTTTGCTGGGTAGTAATTGGTGGCTTTTTGCTATAGAAAAGCAGGACCATGAGTGCTTGAAAGTGAGAATTGTGCATCAGTGTGTAAGTGCAGAAGTGTGGTAAGTGTTGGGAATTTAAGCAGGGGATTCAAATACAGGGGATTACACAGTGGAACACATATTTGTTAACTTTATTGTGCAGATAATTTTTCTGCTTGCCTTTTATTCTGTGATAACTGGCATATTAATGGTGGTAGCATGACTCAGTGCACATGCTGCCGTATGTTTGCACACAAAGAACATCTGTTCCAGGGTGCATACCTCTGTGGCAGATGTGAACAAGTAGCCTCTCTGGGAGCTCACATTATAGATCTGGAGAGGCAAGTTGCCACAATGAGGAAGATGACCAATCTTGAGAGGTGTCTGCTAACTGAGCAGAAGTAAGTTGTTGTAGGAAGTTCTGTGGTAGAGACTGCACAAATAGCAGGTAGCTGGATAGGTTACAGTTAGACATAGAAAGACAGAGGAATATGAAGGACACTCATGTTTTTTACTGACCTTAACAGATATGCTACATTGTATGATGATCTGGATCTAGAACAACTCCCAAAACAGCGCAGAAAACAAGAGATAAAAACAGAAATAATTGCACTCACATTTGCCCTTCTTGGGCTTTATGCATATCACATGGTCCCACTCTGTATTTGCCAATGTTCTGTGTCCTCCTGTCCACCTGCCTACAGTCCTCTGAGGTCCTCTGGAAGGAGTGCAGCTATTCTAATATTAGTTCAAGGTCCGATGGGAACCACTCTGAGGTTAAGGTGTAACATCTGAACAAATAGATGAAAAAGTCTGGGTGCCTGTAAAGTATGGGCTGAATAATAACCAGCCAAATGTTATCGTGCCTCAAGGAGGACTCCATTAGGATGCTGGACTCCCCTGGCAAGCGGGATGCTGACAAAGGCGGGGCGAAGGAAACTCACAGGGGGCGTGGAGAGGGACTGATACAAATTACCCAAACACGCTTTTGCAGAATCCCTTCTGCTTCTTCTGGGGCAGCAAAGATTTGCTACATTGCATGATGATGTTGTGGTTGTCGACTGCTCTCTAAAAGATGGGAGAAGAGCCCCTCTAGCACTGTCGGGATCTGGGACTCAGACAGACCTAGACAGATGGTGGTGGTAGGGGATTCTATTATTAGGAAGATAGGTTAAAATTTTGTCAGTATTGCTTCAGTAGAACAGTTTCCTGTTTCCCGGGTGCGCAAATCTGACATGGGGCAGATTGGGTTTGATAGATTGTTGGGAAGGGATGGGCATGACCCGGCTGTCATGGTACATGTTGGTGCCAGAAAGTGGAGATCCATTAAGAATGATTTCACAGATTTAGGATATAAGTTTAAGGAGAGGATATCTAAGGTAGTATTTTCTGGAATACTATCTGTGCTATGTACTACATTAGAAAGGCAACAAGAGATTAGGGAGTTAAATGCATGTCTAAAGACTTGGTGTGGTCTTTTCCCTTGGGGTAATCTTTATAGTCGAGTTGGATTGCACCTTAGGGGAAAGGGGGCCAAGGTCTAGGAGTTAGAATGGTTAGAAGGTTGGAGGAGGGGATAGGGTAATGCAACACAGGAAGGTAGTATAATTAGAGAAGGGGCATGGGTGGAGAGGGGAAATGGGCTAGTTCATTTAATATTGAGGGGCCAATGTTACATCCTGATGAAAGGCAAATATATTTTACAAAGAATGTAAATTTTCTGAATGACAGAAAGATAAAATGTTTGCATGTAAATGCTTGTAGACTAGCTGGTAAGATGTGAGAACTAAAAATGTATGAGCAGTATTATCTAATTGGTGTGTCTGAAGCCTTGTTAGATGATAAATATGACTTGGTAGTCAATCCGGTCACTTTTAAATGGTCGCGCGCAAAAGAGCATGTGACCACATATCACATTCACCATGTTGCCATGATAGAAATGGCGACCCGAGAAGCGCGAGATTCTCAGGTTGCGCTATGTAAAGTCGCAATGTAGCTCAAAAGGATACGTAATTATCCTCTACCGGCTAATGAAACTCCACCTCTGCTCCAATTCTGCTTTCGATGCAGGCTGGGTCTCTGCTGGCTGCCCGTTATGTGGAGAGTTGTCACACTGAGAAACGTTTGTCTCTGAGGGTGTAGCACATGGTGATCATTACATTCTGATACTTTTCATACAATTCTCCATATAACGGGCAACCAGTAGAGACCCAGCCTGCGTCGGAAGCAGAATCGGAGCAGAGGTGGAGTTTCATTAGTTAGTTAGTTGGAGCAACCCTGTGACTATCCAGTTGGTATCAGACTACATCTCATATCATCCCATGCAGGGCAATGGCCAGTAAAGGATGATGGGAGTTATAGTCCAACAAAATTGACCACATTGAGCTACATTGTGAAGTTACATAGTGCGACCTGAGAATCTAGCGCTTTCATGCAGTGCGAGATTGTCAGGTCGCCATTTTTATCATGGCAACATGGTGAATGCTATATGTGGTCGCACGCACTTTTGCATGTGACCTTTTAAAAGGATATGCAGTCAATCTAGAGGGTTATTCACTTTTTAGGAGGTGATAGGGGTAATAAAAGGGAGGGGTATTCTTATATGTAAAGCATGCCTTAAAACCTAGTATAAAGGAAGATAACCCTGTGGCACTGTGACTTGAAACACATACTGGGGGCACACATAATAAAAATATGTTAATGGGAATTTGCTACCTAATATTAGAGAGTTTGAGGAAGCCCAACTTACTGCAAAAGGAAAAGGCTTTTAGGTCAGGAAATTTAGTCATAATGGGAGATTTCAAATCTCCTGAAACTGACAGGAGTAATATGACTTCCAGCACAACATAGGGAAATTATTTTCTATTAAGTAATTAATTAATGATTAATGACAATTTTATGTCCCAACCAGTAGAGGATCCAATTAGAAAAGAGGCATTGTTTGACCTAATGCTCTAAATCAATTCTGACATGATAAACAGTATACAGGTAAAGGAGCATTTGGGTAGTAGTGACCACTATATGGTATTCTTTGAAATTTGTTATGCAAGAACCAATAGCAAGAGTCCAAAACATTCAGTTTTAAAAAGGTGAATATTACAAAGCCAAAGCAGTATTAAAGAATATTCAGTGGCATGTAATCTTCAAAGATAAAAATTCACAAGAATCATGGACTTTATTTAATATGTTCTTAGACGAATATACTCGTCAACATATACCATTGGGCAATAAGCACAAGAGGAGCAAACTGTGGCTTAATAATGAGGTTTGCAGGGAAAAGAGAAATAAGAAGCAGGCTTTTAAAGTGTTTAATTCAGGATCAGATGCATAATTTAGAAAATTAAAGAATGTAATAAAGTCTGCAAACAAGCAATTAGGTTAGCTAAAACTGAAAATGAGAGTATTGCAAGAGAGCAAGAAAATCTTAAACAATTCTACAAGTATATTAATAACAAAAAGATTAAGGTTGATATTGGTCCTCTTAAGGCTTAGACAGATGAACTGATTAGTGAGGAAAGGCTATGGCTGACACCTTAAACACATGTTTTTTCTGTATATACAAGGACGCAACAATGACAGGCTATGGGCAAATAGACAAAACCACAGAATTTCCTCCATCATGTACATTGCTTACTGAGAACAAAGTCCAAAAGAGACTGGAAAATGTTATGATGAATAAAACACCTGGACCTGATGGTATGCACCCTAGGGTACTTAAGTAACTTCGTTCAGTAATACCAAGACCATTATACATAATATTTATTGAGTCACTTTCATCAGGCATTGTGTACTATGATTGGAGGAAAGCTGATGTAGTATCATTGTTCAAAAAGGGGGCAAGATCCAAACCAGGAAATTATAGACCTGTGAGCTTGATTTCCATAGTGGATAAAATATTAGAAGGGTTACTAACTGACAGTATTCAGAACTATGTGAAGACAACCAATATTATTAGTAGGAGTCAGCATGGTTTTATCATGATTAGATCATGTCAGACTAATTTACTTCCCTTTTACAAAACGCTAATTAGTAATTTGGACAAATGAATTGCTGTTGATATAGTAAACTAGAATTTTGCAAAAACCTTTGATACGGTTACAGGTTACTGCATAAATTAAAAGGCTTCAGTTTGGGAGGTGATATCTGTACATGGATTGAGAACTGGTTAAATGATAGATGGCAGAGTGTTGTTGTAAGTTAAACCATTTCATTTGTAAGTGTGGTGCCACAGGGTTCAGTCCTGGGTCCAATGCTTTTTAATTTGTTTATTAATGATCTAGAAGTGGGAATTGAAAATAGCATCTCAATATTTGCTGTATAAGGAAATACATACAGCGCTGGATATTTTTTCTGTGCAGAAGTGGCACGTGACATTTACTGTAGATAAGTGTAAGATTATGCATTTTGGCTGTAGAAACAAACATTCTACATATACACTAAATGGGAAACAACTTGGAGTCCTCATTAGACAAATATATTGGAGTACTGATAGACGATAGACTTCACTGTGCTGTGCGGAGTCACTCAGCTGCTACAAGAGCAAATAGGGTACTATACTGCATAAAAAGAGGCATAGATGCACAGGATTCTAATATAATTCTGTCTCTATATCAATCTTTGGTACGTCCTCATCTAGAATAAAAAAAGAAAGTCAAATAAGACATATGTGTATTTGCACTGACAGCAGTGAGGTCAAGCTTGGAATTTTCATAAATGATTCATATATCGGGTTAATCCCGATTACTTCTGTCATTTTTGAAAGATACATCTTGAGTGACAAGCCGGAATTGCCCCGGGAGTACATTACATACTTTCTATAAGAAATGTTTAGATTTTACATTAAATTTGCAATTATGTGATTATTTGATACTTTATAAAGGAAACCTAATAACATTTATGTTTTATTAATTCCCCTTAGCTACGATCAATGGTGTTTTCAATAGCCAAGTGTTCATTTATTCATGAGACGAGTGCTACTACTACAGGGTTTTCTTTTTGTTCTCTTTGGTATTTACAGCCCCCTGTAGCAACTCTCTGTAGTGAAACTCCTATGAGTGGTGATACATAAAATCCAGGAATTAGTCTGAGGTTGAATGCATGAGGTTTTTCCTCTTTTTTACTTGTGGAACACTGTTGAGAAACTCTGCTTTGGATAACCCATACTACAGTGGATATAAATGGCTTGTAACCTTAAAGTGGTTCATGTCAAGTTTAAGAATTAGTCAGATGCTGTCATGCTAATGTTGCATGAATTCCCATTTCCTTTACTTTAAAGAAAACAAAAATGAGTCTCTTCAAGGCGCAATATACTTTCTAATAAAAAAAGATTTTTTATATATATATATATATATATATATATATATATATATATATATATAAATAACATTTTTTATTAAAACTTTGAAGGCCAGAAGGGTTTTCACAATGCATTGGGTAGTACTCTGGTACTCAAAGGGTAAAACTGTAAAATTCTGTTTTGGTCACCAGATGGCGTTGTACCTGTTATTTACTACAAAGAACTGTAGCCAGTGTTTTAAATCTCCCATAGACTGCATTATTAAAAAAAAAAATATTTTAGAGAGCAGTTGGCACTGCTGCTAAAAATATATATAAATTAGAGCAGTATAATATTTAAATGAAAAATCTCCCAGCAGTGGTAGTATTTTAAAGTACTTGGGATGGGAATGTATCATATTGGAGAAATGTAGGCATGTATCATGTTACCATTTAAATAGAAGGGTGTACTCATAAATGTAAATCAGTACAAGTGATGGAGATGTACTAATGTGTTAAATATAACACAGCTTGCTATACCAGTACAAATGGATGCTTTTACAAGGCTTGGGTTATTGCACACTGAAAGCCTTGATACAGCAATAAGTCACGGAGAATAATCATTATTTTTGTAGGGTAAGCCACATGGTTCACTTTTGTAGCCACAGCCATTTTCAACTGAAACCTTGGAGGGGGGATACGTTCAAAGGTAAGAGACAATGACTAATAAGAATTATAGTCCAAGAAACATGGAAGGCTGAAAGCTACTTACACTAGTGGTCTTGGTTAGGCATGAGCAAACAATTTATTTTGGAGGATTTTGAGAAAATTCTGGATCTATCCTTATCGGTCCAGAATGAATTACGGAATTAAAGTGGTTGAATGGGACAGAAAGAGAGTGGGTAAGTACAAGAAAGGGGTGGCAGAAGCAGGGGGCAGTGGAAAAATGGGAGAGAAAGGGGTGTAGGGGAGAGAAGGGGGACAGGAGTGTACAAGAGAGAATATAGGAAAAGCTGGAGAGAATGGGAAAAAAGAAACAAATTTGTGAAGGAAAGGGAAGGAGACGAGGGAGAATGAGGAGTGAAGAGTGGAGGAAAGGAAGAAAGAGATAGAATGAGCAGGAGAGGGTGGTGGTGAATGACAAAGAGGTGAAGAGACACCCAGAAGATCTGTCTGCTAAACCTACCGAAGAAGTGCTCCTGCTATGTTCAGAGGAGTGACCCAGACAGAAACCTATTGTGACTGTTGTCTGAAGGTAAGGGAACTTGCTTTTTTCCCCTGAACATCAATTGATTACTTTTATAGCTATTTGATTGGTTAAAATGGCAAAGAAATGCCAAAACAAAAGACATTATTGCAAAATGTGTCTTGGGTCTTGTCAAACAACCTGTTTTGTACTAATATGGGATTGTTTCACTTATCTCTATCAATATCTCTTTGATAAAGCATTGCACAAAACAAGTTCTAAGTGAGTTTATCATATACTTACATTATTTTTGAACCCCAATTTAGAAATCCTGGGTTTGCCCTTAACCCTTTGAGTGCCAGAGGGGTACACAGCGCTTTGCAGTGGAATGAGATGCGTACCCCCTCTGGTACTCATAGGGTTAAAATAAGACACCTTAAATTTAGGGTAATTGCCCCAGCTCCTATATTAATAAATGGAGCCTATGCACTAAACTGACAGAGAGACCTCACTAATATGGAGGACATTTTAGACCTTTTTGCTCATTCAGGACTATAAATGTCATCCAATGACTGGCGGAGGATGCTGGGAATAATCTTTTTCAGCCCATCCTTAGAAGTTGCAACAAAAAAGCTGCCTTTATAACCCAGACCTAAATCTGGGGCATGGGTTATAGAGGAAACATTTTTGGTGCCACTTGTCTTGTAGTAAGATTTTGCAGCAACACAAAGGAAGGGCTGAACAACATAAAGTCACACAGTTGCTGCAAGACTTCAGCTCCTGTTATCAAGAAAAATTGCTCTTACAGTTTTGAAGCTACAAGCTTAGAAAAATATAAACCCAATACATTAAAAATATAGTACTGTCCCATCTTTTTATCTAATTCTCTGTATATAAAATGTAGCAAAGGGGAAATACAATAAACATATTAATTGATAAATAACAGCTCAATTCAATCAGAACCATGACTAAGCAATTGTTAACCCCTTCGATACAAGAGACTGTTTTGGAGAAAAAAGTGGAAATATATTTTCCAATGTGCTCTAAATTCAAGAGAATAACAGTAAAAAAAAAGTCTGTTTTTTACGTGATGTCCAATGGGTGCAAATTTTGTGCCCATTGGACATTTTTGCATGGCAGTGGTTGTTGATAGCACAGTTTATAGAATTGCAAACTGTGTTGTCAAAATCACCACCGATTGTTTCAAAAACTAACATGGCTAATAGTATCGAGCCCTTGGTCAGCCATACAATAGAAATGCTATTCAGTTGCTGGATATTTTGTTGTTCGATTCTTACTATGTTTTGCACACAGATTTACCTGAAGGAAATCCCATCTGCACAGCGCTATCACGTAATAACTACAAAGAGGTAGCTCTCTGGTGTTCGTGGAATGGGGGATTTCCTCTCGCACAGCTACACTGGTTGGAAACAAGTACAGAGGACAAAGTCATTGTGTCATATTCCAATGCAACCAAGATAAAGCGTGGGGCAGACATTAGAAATGAAAGCACTTACACCTGCAACATCTTTCATCCATCTCTCAAAAGAAATCTATCCTGCAGTACCACTGTATGTAAGTAACACTTTCCTTGTTCTCCTTATTTCTGCATATATATTTTATGATATATTATACATTTTTCAAATATCCAAATATTTGAGGAAACTCTTACAACACCCTACTGCACAGTCCTGCACTTTAATAATAATAATAACTAGTATTTATATAGCGCCTTTCTCTCATTTTATCGACCTCGGAAGGATGAAGAGCTGAGTTGACCCTGCCGGGATTTGAACCTGCAACCTTGCGGTTTGAACAGGCTTCATAGTTAGAGAACTTACCACTGAGCTATCTCACCAGCTGTCCGTTGAGACTAAGGACCATATGTTCAATAGAAAAGTGGAGGAGTTTCAGAGCAAATCATTTGCACTATAGGGAAGAACTACAAATTCCCATTGATTTAAATGTGGATTTTAACCCCTTGAATGCTAGAGAGGTCGCCAACTCCAGAACGCCTCCAGTTTTCTTTTTAACATATGGCCCTTAGTGTTCTGAATAACAGTTGCAATGCAGCAAGAAAGTTCATAATTCATTTCTTCCCTCTAGTTTAGGGCTTGATTTTAGTAATGCCAAGCATGGCTCTCAGATGTCTCAATGTGGCTGTTTGGGAGTATCAGGAGATGTCTCATAAGAGTGATTATATTACCACTCACTTCAGGAATTTGTTTTCTGAACAAGATTTTGTTTTAAGTACAGAAGCAATGGATCGTAACCCTTTCAGTGCCAGAGGGCTTACAACACATTGTCTTTCATTGCGTTATGTACCACTCTGCCACTGAAAGGGTTAATTGTTTGGAGTCCATTTGGAAATACTCCCAAAAGACCCCCAGAATGAGGCCACGAAGGTCCTGAACATCCAAATTCATAATTTAAAATGGAAACGTTGATTTTCTTCGAATGCGCTGTGTGCTTTTACCATTTGTATGAGAGTGTGTTAAAGGGGTAGTAATGTTTCAAAATAAAAGGAGCTCCAATTAATCCTCGTAGTATTTGGACCATGGAGAGTGTTATTTCAATACTGTCAGAGCTCTAGTTCATGAGTAATTGAATGATAAAGCGTCTCCCTCCTGCCCCTTTTACTGATGTAACACTGCTCACCTCAGTGCAGCAAGGTGGTTTCCAGATGGCCTGCAGAGAGGGACAATTTTCAGTTAGCATATGAGAAAAACTTGAAAAACCTGTCAAGGGGGGCAGGGTTTTCATTGTTCTCACAGTAAAAAGATTGTCCCTTGCTGTGAGGTGTCTGGTCTGTGACCCAGATTCCACATCTGAAGGGAGGCGGCTTACACAAGGTAAAAGGGGTGGGAGGGGGATACTTTATCATTCAATTACTCTTGAACTACAACCTGACAGTATTGAAATAACACTCTCCATGGCCCAAATACTATGAAGATTAATTGGAGCTGCTTTTATTTTTATTATAATATAGGTCTGGAAGAGACATAGGGTGGGGGGATTGATAAGCGGAAGAAGCGTGAAAAGTGGATAGAAGAGGGGTAGAGGGAAGTTGGAGTAAGGTTGGTAGAAAGGAGAGTGGGAGCAGGGCGATATGAGGAAGGTAGGGCAAGTGGAGATAATACAGAGAGGCATGGAAGGGAAGGCAAGGGGAAGACATGAGGGTAAATAATGGAAGGGAGATAGGAGAATGGAAATTGAAGGGCAGGTGAGTGAGAGCAAATTAAGAGGTATGATGTAAGAGCTATGAGTGAAGAAGTAGAAAGAGAGGAAGGCGTTGTGTTGAGGTAGAATTATAGAAAGGTGGAAGATGAGGCATATGAGAAAGTTGAAAAGCACAAGTGGGTAGAGTCTCTGATGAGGAAAGATGACAGAATGTGAACCAAGGAATGAGAGGTGAGGAGAAAGGAAGGGAATAAAGAGGGGAGCAAATAGAAGTAGAAAGGAAAGCAAAATATTATGCATAGCTTCCAAAATAAAAGTAATAAAGTGAGAAAGGAATGTATGAGGCATGGAAAATGTTGAGAGAACCAGGTGAGGTGAATTGAATAGACTTTAAAAGACTAAACCTTCCCATAAAAAGAGTTAAATTGTACAATTATGCTTGTCTCTTCATAGTATTTCTGAGATATTAGAGGACTTTATACTTGTTTGACCAGCTCGGCTGGAAGTGGTATGGACTAAACCAGGGCATCTGTTGCTCATGTCATAGGCTTAACTGGGAGTCCCCAAAAGCTGCCAATGTCATATTAGAAAGCACAGGCCTAGCAGTCAGTTACAGCACCACATAACTTAACTGTCTTGCTATTGCTTTTCTGGTAGGATCAACTGGAATGCACTGAGGTGCCCATTCTGCTCCTATTAGGCTCTCCAGATGATCTGCTAAGCCTCAAAATTCCATCCCAGAGGAGGCGATAGTATGAGAAGAAAACTCTCACGTTATCCTTTACCCTTCAAAGACTAGATGGTGAACAATGCCTTGCTTCACAATGCATTACACACCCCTCTGGTTCATACACAGTTAAAAATATGTGGTACAAATACATGAGAAGAAACTATTCTGCTTAAATAAGAAAAGTTATCAAAGTAAAAAAAAAGTTACATCTTATTTACTTATGCGGTTATTTCTGCTTTTGTTTCCATATGTTAGGGATACCTGCAGGTGGCCCCAATTGCTCAGCTGTAGCTACAAAACAAAATGAATTTGTCATGTTGACTTGTGATTGGCCAGGAGGTCTCCCACGCATCATGCTTGAGTGGAACAATAAAGAAATTGGAGACTCCAGGGAGTCTTCCAACATATATGTTTTCAAATCCAATACAACATATAATGGAAAGTTGTTTACCTGCAGGGCCTTTCATCCTATGAGTGCAGAAACAAAGGAGTGCCAGGTCAAACTCGGTAAGAAAAGATAACCTTCAGGGCTTTTTTAACAGCTGGACAACGTGGCAGCTTCCCTGATCCAACAGGTGGAAGGAGTTCCCCAGATTCAAGGAAAAAACTCTGACTATCATACAACACAGTATTGAATCTTCTGGATCTCCTTCTCCCTGATGATCTGGGACATGCAATATAGTGTGTTCGATGTGTGAAACCATGAGTATACCGATCATTATTTGAAGATGGATGTGAAAAAACATATGGGCTAATATACTAAGTGTAAGGAGTATAATTTGGGGGCAAACCACCACAGTATACATTTAAAAGTGAGTTGATCTAAATTGGGATTTTTACATCTTCAATGCTGGAAAGATCTTCAACAAATTGCTTTGAAATTAATTAGAGACCTCTATAGCATTTAAGGGATTAGAAGTCCTGTTTAAATCAAATGGATTTAGGATAATCTTTATTACTCCCCAGGTACAATTGGTTTGCTCCACAACTGTACCACTTTTTTGTATATCATCCTCAGTATAGTGTCAAGCTACTGTATGTGTAAGCACTTGGTATTGTGTGTATTTACGGGACAGCACACAGTATTCTATGGAATTAATGTAAACTGAAAACTGTGTTTAGTATAAGTCTGAGTACTCTCTTTAAAAAGAAAGAACAATTGTAGCTATTATTTAAACCCATGGGTGCTTTAGAGGTCTCTATTTCTAATGCATTGAGGACCTTCCTAACAGCCAAGGAATTAAAGGGACCTCTACTTTGGCCAGTGCCCACCAGTCAACTAACATTTAGTTATAGTTTAATGAATTTCAAAACATTCTAAACAGTAAATGGTGAAGAACAGAATACTGATATAGAAATGTTTTCTCTCATGTCCTACTGTTCATGTAAATGGGCATTTCACCCCTTTGTAAATATTAGCCCATATATTAGTAGATTACAGTAAAACAATAAGCACTGAGAACATTCAGTATTTATTGATTACATACTAGCAGGCATGTGGCATGGCTTTGCCCATGTTGCGAAACTTGTTTGTTTGGATTTTTTATTTTATTAAAAGTCAGACCTTGTGGTGGGGCATCAGGACCCCTCCTGATGCTCCCCAGCTACTGGTCTACCGGCTGATTCGATTGGGAGTTCAATAGAGACAATGCAGAGGAGCAAGAGAACTCCCCTGCTTCCATTCTATCCAGAGCCAGGTAGTAGTGGGCGAGATTGGGATGATCTCACATAAATGATGGAGGTGTAAGAGGGTAAGAGGCCAATCCCACCCACTCTTACCCGCTTTCTACGGGTAGAATGGAAGCATGGGAGCAGATCATTTATAAATAGGGAAAGTAGAAGAGGGATGAAAATACTGTTAGCATAGACAAATATTGCATTCTGTGTCATAACTGCAAACTACGGTTGGGCAAAAAGTCAGAGAAATTTCAAGCAGGACTTTTCGCAAAAATACGATTTCCCGTTTTTTTCTGAAGCTTACTCCCAGACACCATTTATAACATTTTCTCCTTTTCATCACTGCCAATAAGTTTCCCACAAAACCTTTGCCATATTTCCTGCCACAAAATTACTTCTTCTGAGGGCTGAAGTGGAGAAATAAATATCTGAAAGTAAAAATTATGAATCCTACAGTAACATATGCCTTGAAAAATAGTTAGCAGGGTGAGTGCCTTTGTCCTTTGTCTACAAAACTAACTTCCTGCATCATTAACATTGGCACAACCATCCTTGTAAAATAACTGCAGCTTGGGATAGTCCAGCACACACAACATCAGTTCTTTAAAGCCTCTGTATTCAACAAAAGAAAAGGGCAGCATTTCAGCCTCCAAAATAGTAACATAGTAACATAGTAATTTAGGTGGAAAAAAGACTTGCGTCCATCTAGTTCAACCTTTTCCTATTCCTGTTTACCATCGTTGATCCAAAAGAAGGCAAAAAAAACCCCTCAATTAGCAATTTAAAATTCTACCTTGAATAGGGGGAAAAAAATTCCTTCCTGATTCCAAATGGCAATCAGATTTCTCCCTGGATCAACAAGTCCCACCTAAATATTCATCCCAATACTAACGTACATAGCCCTCTATGTTATGCTCTTTTAAATAAGTATCCAGGCCCCTTTTAAAGGCATCTAATGTTTTTGATAGCACCACCTCCTCAGGCAGTGAATCCCATACCTTTATTGTCCTTACTGTAAAGAAACCCTTCCACTGTTGTAGATTAAATCTCCTTTCCTCAAGTCTAAGCGGGTGGCCCCTTGTCCTGTGTACTGTTCTGTTAATGAACAGGTCTTTGGAGAGCCCTTTGTATGGGCCCTGAACATATTTATATAGTGTTATCATATCCCCTCTAAGACGCCGTTTCTCTAGTGTGTACAAGTTTAACTTTTCTAGCCTCTCTTCATAACTAAAACTTTCCATTCCCCTTACTAGTTTTGTAGCCCTCCTCTGCACTCTTTCTAGTTCCATAATGTCCTTTTTCAGAAAGGGCGCCCAGAATTGAACAGCATATTCTAAGTGGGGTCTTACCATGGACCTGTAAAGAGGCATAATTATATCTTCCTCCCTTGAGTCCATACCCCTTTTAATACATGCCAATATCTTATTGGCCTTTGCAGCTGCCAGTTGGCACTGCATGCTACTGCTAAGTCTATTGTCTACAGTTACTCCCAAATCCTTTTCATTTGTAGATTTCCCCAGAGAAACACCATTTAAACTATATGTTGCCTTTTTTGTTATTATACCCAAAATGCATAACTTTACACTTGTCTATATTGAATCTCATTTGCCACTTGCCTGCCCAGTTACTCAATTTGTCCAAATCCTCTTGTAATGAAGACACATCCAGTTCAGACTTTATTACCTTACTTAATTTTGTGTCATCTGCAAACACTGATACATGGCTCCCTATGCCCTCTGGAAGGTCATTAAAAAACAAATTAAAAAGAAGAAGACCCAGGACAGATCCCTGAGGTACTCCACTTATCACGTTTATCCAACTGGAGAACTTGCCATTTACTACCACTCTTTGCATTCTATCTTTCAGCCAATTTCCAATCCACACACAAACATTTTCCCCTAGGCCTATTTAATTCAATTTGTACAGTAACCTCTTGTGTGGAACTGTATCAAATGCCTTGGCAAAGTCTAAATAGATCACATCAACCGCCGCTTCCGCATCTATATTATTACTCACTTTTTCATAAAATGTGATCAAGTTCGTTTGACAAGACCTGTCTTTCACAAAGCCATGTTGGCTATTGCTAATGATATTCCTGTTCCAGCAGAATTCTTGAATATATTCCCTTAGCAACCTTTCAAACAGCTTCCCTACCACAGATGTCAAGCTTACAGGTCTGTAATTTCCTGGCTGTGACTTTGATCCCTTTTTAAATATGGGCACCACATCTGCTTTACGCCAATCCATGGGCACCATACCTGAAATAAAAGAATCCCTGAAAATCAAATATAACGGTCTGGCCAGGGTCTGGCTTAGCTCTTTAAGTACCCGTGCGTGTATACCATCTGGCCCCGGAGCTTTGTCTACCTTAACACCATTCAAATGTTTTAACACTTTTTCTTGTGTTAGCCAGTCCCATGCTTGCTGTGACTGTTCTGTAAAAATAGTCTGCAGATTCTTGTCCATTGGGTCTTCCTTGGTAAAAACAGAAGAAAAGAAATTATTTAAAATATCTGCCTTCTCTCTATCCCCCTTGACCATCTCACCCTTTTCGGATAACAAGGACCCAACATTATCAGACTTTAATTTTTTGCCATTAATGTATTTAAAGAATTTCTTTGGGTTGCTCTTGCTCTCCTTAGCAATATTTTTTTCATTCTCCAGTCTAGCTAATTTAATAGCCTTTTTGCAGGTTTTGTTGACATTTTTGTATACTGTAAATGCCTCTGCTGATCCCTCAGCTTTGTAATGTTTAAATGCCGCTTTCTTGTTATTTATTTCATGAATTACTTTACTGGTTAGCCACATTGGCTTTAATTTGCTTCTTTTGTATTTGTTTCCAGCAGGGATAAATTTATATATGTATTTTTGCAATGTTATTTTGAATGCATTCCACTTACCTTCTGTGTTTTTTCCTGAAAATATTTTATCCCAGTCAACGAGACCAAGGGATGAATTAAATCTGCTAAAGTTGGCATTTTTAAAATTCAGTGTTTTAGTGGGACCCATACTAAATTGCTTTTTTGAATTTATCTCAAACAATACCATGTTATGGTCACTATTCCCCAAGTGCTCCCTAACTTGGATGTTAGAGATAAGTTCTTCATTGTCAGTTATTACCAGGTCCAGACATGCATTCCCTCTGGTTGAAGTCTGCACTAGTTGAGACAAAAATTGTCATTCAACAAGTTCAGAAACTTGCTGCTTTTAGCAGAATTAGCTGTTCCATTTTTCCAGTCTATTTCTGGATAATTAAAATCCCCCATAATTAAAGTTCTCCCTATTTGAGAAGCCTTTTCTATTTTCATTAATAGCTTTGATTCTTCAAGGTCACCAATGTTTGGTGGTTTATAACAAATACCCACTAATATTTTTTGGGCAGTTTTACCCCCAGTGACTATTTCAACCCACAGGGATTCCACATGTTCACTACTGTCATCACATATATCTTCCCGCAATTGAGGTAACATTTTGGTAAGTTTACTTTTCCAGAGGTGTAATTTTGCATTATGTTTGTTCAGGTTTTTAGTTCTTTCTAAGAACATAATAAGTGAGGGGTGGCAGTATATAGTAGAAGAACTGTGTAACCGTATTGCTTTAATGACAGGACTTGTGGAGGTGGTGTGGGTGGTATTGGTATGTGTGTACACTCTCTGACTCTTGTCATAACCAAAAACAAAGTCATTCATACTCCTCTGTAGCAGGAGCAGAAAATCTTGGCACACTCTCTGACACATCAACAGCACTACTATTATGTACCCCAGAGACCCAGTAACATTTGAGCATACTTCTAATGCTGCTAGTTGTGGCACCTCTGACCTGTTGTGTGTCTCCCAGTAAGACCTGTGATTGTGCTTCAGGTGGGAACTCATTGAGGATGTGCCTAGGTGTGAGTCTGCTTTTGCCCTGCTCAAGTGCTTTTTGCACAGACAACAGATAGCAACATGCTTATTTTTTGGATCCTGAGTAAAGTATATTCATACTGTGGACTGAGAGGTGCCTGAGGGGCTGCTACTACTATTTGGGCTAGAAGTTGATGCAATTCTACTACTACTAGTACTAGGTGTCAAAGGTGCTGCCCTTTCAGCAGCAGAGCCACTCATCATAGGTTGTCAATGTTAATGATATGTGTTGTTGTTGCTGCTGGTTACTCAACACTAGTAGTGTGTGTGTCTGAGTGGAGCTTGGACTTGTAAGTGGTGACAATGCTGATGATGACTGACAGGACGTTAGTGTATTTTTGGGCAACTTTGCTTGTTCAGAGTTAAACTTTCCAATTTTTTCCTCACACACCTCATAGACAGGCACAGTGCTCCTTTTCAGTGGTGGAAGATTATGTCTTTGCCTTTCAGCTAACTTTCTGACCATTTCATCATAGCTCTCACACTCAACATCATCTGTATCTGAAGATGAGAAGGATGCTGGAGGGATATATTCTAGATCTACATCATCATTATTAATCATCATTAAGTCATCTTCATCATCGCTCACCACTTTATATTCCTTTACCTTTATATTGCTCTAAGCTTAGAGGTTTCAAACCACTATCTTTATATTCCTGTAAACTTTTAGAAGTCTCAAACTTTTTTTTTAATTTATTTTCAAAAAGTTTGCTTCTACTTTGAGGTCAGGTGTTTTGCTGCTTGTTTGTTTCACTGTCAGATGCAGCAGTTGGCTAAGCTGCTACACCTTCTTCCATTATGCCATCACCAACACTAGAATGCGATTTGTTGTTGACTGCAGTATTCTTACTTGCAATAGTTGTAGTAGAACTTTTGGTGGGAGCTTGACAAACTGCATCCCCTTGGGAGGAGAGGGATCACCATAATTTATTGCACACGTTGCAGCAACCACATCTGCACTACCACTTTTTTCACATGTCTCTGCACTGCTCTTACGCCTTTCCCCCTCCCCTGCCGCTTGTGCATTTGTTGGACTTTACTTAACTACTCTGTGTGTGTGCTTTACTGTAAAGTATAGAACTGATGAAGTGTGATGTCTTGCCTTGTCCCTCAACAAAATTCTCAATCTTGTTTGCTATCAATCAAGTCTGCCTCAGTCACACAGCTCACGTCAGGGTCCCTGTCAGCTGTCACCTTTAATTTTTTTATTATTATTATTTATTTATTTATTAGCAAATTAAGAAAAAAAAGCAAAACCTGTTCCACTACTTCTTTCCCAGGCTCCCCCAACACAGAGATAATAAAAGCAAGATCAGCAAGGAACTTGGATTGCAGCCTCCTATGTCTTTTAAATCAAATCAGTCAGAGAGCATGTTGGAGTATTTGGGGTCAACCTCCTTTACTCCCTTCTCACACCCCTAGACACTTCCAGAGATAATAACAGCAAGATCAGCAAGGAACTTGGACAGCAGCTGACTGTGTGTTTCAATTCAATAAGTCATTTATAATGTTGGGGTGTTTGGGGTCTTCCTCCTTTGCTCCTATCACGGTGCCCGTGATTTGCTGCAGTTCCTTGTCTGTCACCAGTAGGGGGCTTCTATTGGCTGTCTGCAGATAGCCCGCCTCTTATTGCCTATTTAAACCTGGATTGGGCACCCTTTGAGTGCCCTTTCGTGTTGTTTCTGACCTTCTTGCTATCACTATGCCAGTGATAGCTGGGCCTCTGTTCCAGTGTTCCAGCGTTCCTGATCTCATGTGTTCCTGAGTTCCTGATCTCTACTGTTCCAGTGTTTCCTGCATGCTGAGTTGTTCCAGTCCTGGTTCCGGCCTAGTCTCTGGTGTTGCAGTTCCTGCTGAACTTCTTCTCTGCTGTTTCCTGACCTGACTGATCGTTGCTGGTTCCTGTCATCTCATCGCCTGTCTCCACTTCCAGGCGACCTTCTGCCTGGTCGCGTTGGCGACTTTGCTTGTTACTCCAGTGTGCGGTCACTGGTTTGCTCCAAAGCCTATCGGCTATACAATTCAGTGTTGGTCCCAGCGTGCGGACGCTGGTTTGTTCCTGAGCCTTGTGGCTATACAAACTTGCTTGTTACTCCAGTGTGCGGTCGCTGGTTTGCTCCAAAGCCTATTGGCTATACAATTCAGTGTTGGTCCCAGCGTGCGGACGCTGGTTTGCTCCTAAGCCTTGCGGCTATACAAACTCGCTTGTTACACTAGTGTGCGGTCACTGGTTTGCTCCAAAACCTATTGGCTATACAATTCTGTGTTGGTCCCAGCGTGCGGACGCTGGTTTGCTCCTGAGCCTTGCGGCTATACAAACTCGCTTGTTACACCAGTGTGCGGTCACTGGTTTGCTCCAAAGCCTATCGGCTATACAATTCTGTGTTGGTCCCAGCGTGCGGACGCTGGTTTGCTCCTAAGCCTTGCGGCTATACAAACTCGCTTGTTACACCAGTGTGCGGTCACTGGTTTGCTCCAAAGCCTATCAGCTATACAATTCTGTGTTGGTCCCAGCGTGCGGACGCTGGTTTGCTCCTAAGCCTTGCGGCTATACAAACTCGCTTGTTACACCAGTGTGCAGTCACTGGTTTGCTCCAAAGCCTATCGGCTATACAATTCTGTGTTGGTCCCAGCGTGCGGACGCTGGTTTGCTCCTAAGCCTTGCGGCTATACAATTCGCTTGTTACTCTGGTGTGCGGACACTGGTTTGCTCCCAAAGCCTATCGGCTATACTATTCAGTGTTGGTCCCAGCGTGCGGACGCTGGTTTGCTCCAAGGCCTTGCGGCTTAACGATTCTGTCTATTTGCCATTTTCATCTGACTGCTGCTACTATCTCTGGGCTGCCCTGCCCGGTATTGGTAAGGCCGGTAGAACCTTTTGCCACATTCCATCTGAGGTTGCCTTACCCGGTATTGGCAGGGCCGGTAGAGCCTACATTGTGTATCTATTGGGGCTGCCTTGCCCGGTAATTTGGTAAGGCTGGTAGAACCGTTATGCTATCCCATCTGCAGGTTGCCTTACCCGGTATTGGCAAGGTCGGTAGAGCCTAACATTCTATTTCCTCAGACTGTCCTGTCCGGTATATTGACAGGACCGGTAGAGTCTGCCTTCTGTCTTTGCTATATTCTGAAAATATATATATGTATGTATGTGATTGCCATCCTAGTTATCAATTTATTATTTCAATAAAATTGATTTTTACCTAAAACTTGTGTCTGAGAGTCATAACAAACCGTGACAGCTCCCTTCTCACACCCTCAGACATGTATAACATAGAGATAATAACAAGGTCAGCAAATAACTTGGACCACAGCTGCCTGAGTCTTTTTGGGTAGACTTGTGCACGACAAAAATTTTCGGTAAACTTAATATTCGGACGATTTTTTTTTTCTCATTCGGAGGATCCGACATTTGGACCAGACTTGGTCAACTCAGACCAAATTCCACGACAGTCCGAATTATTCATCAAATTTAAAATGCTTTAAAAATACAATAAAAAATGAAAATTAAATAAATAAAAATAAATGGGACCATTTCCAGGGTCTAAATGAAGACTGTGGAACAGGGTAAGGTGGAGCTTTAGTCTTATGGTACTAATTAATTAATTAATACTATGGATGAAGTAGCTAAAGTATGGATGTAGCAATAAGGCACATTGCCTGCTTACACATACACAACTGTCAGACTAGCTGATGTGTCACCTTGAAAATTATTCAAACAAATCCCTAATATTTTGCACAGGAACAAAGATGACTCTCCCTTACAGTGGCAATAAGGTACTAATTCTGGCTGCCTGCCTATGCCTAATGCTACCTGTCTGCCTACACAACAACTGGACACTCTCTAATATCTCCTGCTTCTTCTCTCTCTAAGCTCCAACAAAGCACTAACAGGAAATGTAGGCTGTCCGGGACAGTGTCTGTGTCATTAGTCCAACCCCCATCATGAAACGAAGAAGTTAATTGGAACAGAGACAAAGCCAGAAAGTAGCGCTTGAAACAGAGAAGCTAATTGGACTAGAGACAAGGAGGGAAAGTAATCGCATGGACAGGTAGTAGTCTCTGAATTTCCGAAATTTTCAACGACATTCTGACCAGGGCTGCTCAGATTCGTATTTTTTTTGGCAAATGACCCTTGCCTTTTGGACGGCCCGAAAGTCGCCGAATGACCCCATATTCAATGAACTACAAAATCTGCCAAGCCGATTTGCACAAGCCTATATTTGGGTCAACCTCTTTTCTTCCTTCTCACAACCCCAGTTTCCACTAATACTAAGAACAAATGTCCTGCCTACAAGACTCCCAAAACTAAGCTTAAACCCCACTGTCTTCTCAAACATTATTTGCTCTCTCTTCATGTCATAAACACAGAATGGCATGCTGTGGGAACATGACTATTTTTATATTATGCCTGTGGGGAAATAAGGAAAACTTGCCATGTGGTCAGTAGAAATTCAGTCTTCCCATTGATTTCAGTGCAATGGCTAGGTGAAAAAAGTGAGAAAAATTTGCTGCTCGGTGAAAAGTGCCATTTTTTCCTGTTTAGTTTTTGAGGCAAAAACTTGACTCCCTTCTCACACCCCCAGACATGTCTAACATATAGATAATAACAGAAAGATCAGAAAGGAACTTGGACTGCAGCTGCCTGTTTCTTTCAAATCAAATCAGACAGATATAATGTTGGGGTATTTGGGGTCAACCTCCTTTGCTTCCTACTCACTCACACCCCCAGACACATCTATCACAGAGATAATAACAGCAAAGAACTTGGACCACTGCTGCCTGTGTCTTTCAAATTGTATCAGTCAGGCAGAATGTTAGGATACGTGGGGTCAACCTCCTTTGCTTCCTTCTCACACCCCCAGACTCCCTTAATAAGGAGAACAAATCTCCTCCTTACAAGACTCCCAAAACTAAGCTTCAACTCCACCGTCTTCTATAGCTCAAAAGTTATCTGCTCTCTCATAAACACAGAATGGCATGCTGTGGGAACATGACACCTGTTTCGCTTTTAACTCAAAAAATGTTGCTCATCCCATGGACACTGAAAAAAATAACTTTCATCCTATAGTAGCATTTTTTATGGGGGTATTTGTCCATCAATTTGTGGTCCTGTTCACCTGTAATAAATTTGCACAGCTTTCCCATAGCATAATGCAACTTTGCGTCAGCAGAAATAGGTAGGAATTATATACGGTACATATTAAACTTAAAGCACAACTAACAACTATTCATAATAAACTCCCCCCACCCAACTTTTCTTATTATAGCCTATCTGAATGTTGCCTCTGTACCTTTGTTCAAGAAATACTACTATCTTTAATCTGTCCTGTATGTTATGTCAATGGATACAGATGTGACACTTTCTGGCAGTTTGTGTTAAACGGAAGTATGAACCTACTTAAGATGACCATGTGTGGTGAACAGTGTCTGAGGTGCTAGATTTCGACTAGCAACTGTCATGTCTGCCTACGTGGATATGATATCCAGTACGGATTGAAAATGTGATCTCTTAATGGCAAAATGGCAAAACTCATAAGGGTACTTAGGATTTTCTGACCAGAATAAGGTAAGTGGGGGTTATTATTAGGATGTGTTAGATCTCCTTTAAAGGGATAGTAATACTTCGTTTTAACTTTATTTTATTTTGTAGGCATTAAAAAAACATGAAGAATGATATAAGTCTTATCTCTCAAACCTTTATGGTTTAAGAGATATTCACAAGCAAAGTGTCCCCCTCCTGCCCCTTTTACTGATGTAACACTTCTTAGCCAGGGCAGAAGGGAGCTGCCCAGGTAGACTGCAGAGAGGGAAAATCTTCAGTTAAGATAAGGGAAAAACCTGAAAAGCTTGTCAAGGGGGGCAGGGATTTCATTGTTTTCATAGGAAAAAGAGTGTCCCCTTCTGTTATCTGTCCAGTCTATGGACTGCATTCCACATCTGAGAAGAGATTGTTTACAGTAGGTAAAAGGGGAGGGAGGGGGAAACTTTGCTTGTGAATATCTCATAAACCATAAAGGTTTGAGAGATAAGACTTATATCATTATTCATGTTTTTTTAATTTCTACAAAATAAAATAAAGTTAAAATGAAGTATTACTATCCCTTTAATTAAAATGTACTAGGCCAATTTATAAAACATTTAGGCATATGTATAAAATGAAAAGTAGAACATTTCTACACCACAGGGAACCAATAAAAAATATATTAAAACTATTGATTTAAGTGGGGGTTTAAACCCCTTGAATGCTTTAAAGCATCCTGAAGCATTTAGTGAAAATCAAAGAAGCATTTTCAAGCCCAGTTTTTGGTTTTGTGGGTTTTTTTGTTTTTTTTGGTTGTTTTTTTTTTAGTTTTTTTTTTTCTTTTCACTGGAGTAAGCTTTGAAATCGATGTAAAATTACAATCAGTTTAATTTGGAAGTTTCGATTTGGGAACATTTACCTTATAAAACATGGTAATTTCCTATCTTTGAATGGTACAACAAACAAAAGCATTAATATGATTTATTTATTTTGTTTAACTAACTGCTTAATTTCTGCTTTAGGGATATAATTAGGTTTAAATAATTATTATCATCTCCTCCATCAAAATACATTAGAGAAAGAACAGTCAATTGCTGGACCTCTAGCTGATGGGAACTACCACCATCATCATCCCCAATCATCCCACCAGCCACTGACTAGCAATCCAGCATTTGACTAGTCCTGCCATATGGTATTTATTTTTTGAGGAAGACAACATTTGGAGTGACTACAACTGCTCTACAATAGCTGGTTGGCAAGGACTGAAGATGAACTTTCCAGCAGCTGGAGTTCCCTATCTCTCATCTAGAATATGCAATATGACAGAACTGGCCAAGATAGTATCAGCTGAGCTCTCTTGACTACATTACATTAGGGGTGAGGAGCAATCTGTGGCCCTGTAGATACTGTTGGATTATAATTACCATCAGCTGCAAACAGTTCTTTGCTAGATGAAGATGGTGGGGATTTTAGTACTACAATGACTCAATGATCTAGAGCAGTGATCACAATGTCCATTCCTAGAGGGTAGAGAGAGTGTAGTTTTTTGGGGATAACCATAATATTGCATAGGTGTCAATCATTAGCTCAGTTATTTTGACTGCTGAACTTGTGCAAAATAAGGGGTATCCCAAAATCCAGACATAAGTAAAAATGCAGAATACTTGACTTTAAAACTCATGCACATAATTTTAACATCTAACCCCCTGACTGCCAGAAAGTCATCCACCACACCGAAACACAATGCACTGTATACCTCTGTGGCACCCAGAATATTTTTTCCAAGTGTGGGCAATAAATTATACTCTAGGCTCTGTTACAGCTCTATAAAGTGGACCAGAGAATGCAAACTAACTACCTTTTTTTCTGCTCCATTGAAATTGACCAGAAATGGTTAGCTCTGAATAGTGTATGGGTTAACACTCCAAATGCCAGCGAGGTGCACAACCCATCACTTAAAATGAGATGTGCAGCCCCTCAACATCCAAAGGGACCAAATATATTTTTATTTTGTGGGAAAAGTGATATGAATTCCTTGTCATGGTTCAAGCAACAGTGTTAAACTTGGTTATCAGTTTATACTCCCAGATGTTTCTGTTTCAATGTCTTAAAATTTCTCATCAGTATAGTCACTTTGAGATCTTTAATGCTATGATCCATTTTGCAGAAATGTTAACCAACTGCTGTGTCTCATTTGTTGTTCACACTTGACCTGTGAGAATTAATCATTTTTCTCTGCATCTCACCCACATATAGTACTGTTTGGGGATATTTCACACACATGATGAGGTAAACAACATTAGATGAGCCACAGAAGAATTTACCCTTGATATTGGGTTTCTATGGGAATGTGGTATGGACACTAGTCTGTGCTACATATGTGTGCACAGGTTCCACGTGTCCTTTGTAGACAGGTAGAAGTACAATTTTTTGTTTCTTTTGTAAGTGAGCTCCTCACCACCAATTACTTCAGTTTGGGGGGCTATTTATAGGAGAGGAGCAGAGGTCTTAGGAATATTCTTTTCAATATGTCATCATCGGTATGTAGTATTTACACAGTACTTCAAGCTGTGGCTTGTAGATGACTACTAATGGTACTCTGTTCTCTTCCTGTGGTTGTTTGTATTCCAGGAGATTTCTTCTGGGTACACTTGTGGCTCTCTGAATTTGGAGGTCCTTAATCTTGGCTTTATATCCATGACTGATAAACTCTCTCCTGAGCTTTTTAAGATGTTCATCTTGGTCACAAGTCTCAGAGCATATGCAGTTATATCTTAGGCCCGGGCTGTAAACAATGGAATTTGTAGTGTCTGGGGTGGAAACTGTAATTTCATAGAAAATTAGGCCTCTCTTTTGGTATGCGATACAGCGATGTCCAGACAGAGTTGTTACTGATACCAATTATAGTAATCAGAAAGTTAATTTTTGTGGGTGAGTGGCTGAGTTTGAGGTTAATGGTGGGATAGAAGACATTGTAATTTTTGTGAAATGGCAATAGTTAATCTTTTCTGGCAGTCCAAATGATTAGGACATCATCTATGTAATGGAAGTAGACCAGAGGCCTTATTTGGCAAGTGGACAAGAACTCCTGCTCCAATTTTGCCGCAAATAGGTTGGCGTATTGAGGTGCCATTCATGTTCCCATGACAATCCCAGTCTTATGTATGTACCTAAATGTGAAATAATTGTGCATAAGTCTAAAGTATTTTAGTTGGGTTACAGGTCATGCTTTCAGTCTTCATTCTTGTTATGCCTAAAGAAGAGACCTAGTTGTCCTGAAAGCTTGCACCCAAAGCCACTCAGTTAGCCAATAAAGGTATCATTTTTACTCTACTAGTCTCCTGCATTTTCTATGGCTAACATGGTACCATGCTTTACCCATAAAAGTTACTTGGGATATTTAAAGATATATTTACTTTAAATCTAATCTGATGTGACTTGCACTACTGTCTAGATTACATTGCAGTTGCTAAATGTTATCACTGGTTTTATGTAACAAATTCCTTTTTCACATTTATTTAAATGGGTCTTTTAACCCCTTTAATGTTAGTGAGATCTCCAATGTGTTGCTAAGGAGTTGAAAATCCCTTTTAATTCAATGTGGATTTGTCTTTGTCCTTTATTATTGGTTTGCTCCAGAATTGCTTCTCTTGAGTTTTTGAACATGTACTATGGGCTTTATGTATAAAAAAGCAAAGTGTGCCAATTCTTGTGTAGACTAAATGCACCATAGGGGACATATAATAATTACCAAATGACCAGTTGCTTTAAACGGGACTTTTAACCCCTTGAATGCTACACAATGTTTTGGCGATGTCTCTAGCATTCAAATCAATTAGAATGTTTATTGGACCCCACCATGATGCAGTTGGCTCTCTCCAGAATTAGTGCGCCTTGCCTTTACACATATGGCTCGTAGTTTTAACTCTCTTGTTCCATCTTTTTACAGAGGCACCAATCCTAGACACTTACGAAAACAAGGCATCCATACTCGAAGGAAAGGATGTCCAACTGGCATGCTACCTAAAGCAGGCAAATCTAACATCAGAAATTATTTGGTATG
The DNA here is from genome assembly GCA_037306005.1 of Rhinophrynus dorsalis. Lineage (NCBI taxonomy): Eukaryota > Metazoa > Chordata > Amphibia > Anura > Rhinophrynidae > Rhinophrynus > Rhinophrynus dorsalis. The sequence continues at coordinate 241,671,843 of CM074724.1, read as the reverse complement.
ATACTCAAAACAAAGTAATAATACCGGATTCACAGAAATATGTCATATATAAGGAAAATGGCATGTCCATTTTAACCATCTGGAATGCTGCGTTGAATGAAAGTGGATTTTATCGTTGCTTTGCGTTTAATGCTGTGGGAAACTCCTCCCTTTTAGTAAAGCTTCAAGTACAAGGTAAATACTACCCTTTCATACTTTCCTTACATAATTTGCCCTTACAAACTGTTGCAGAAGCACCTAATTTCCTTAAGCCGTTAATGACCAGAGGCACATGAAACTCATTGTTGTCCATTGCACACTGCCTCTTGTCCATAAGGGGTCAATAAAATTAATATATGCTAGTTGAAAGTAAAACCAATGTGTTTCTGTGTGTGAATTGGGGTGGGGATTGTAGTGGACTACAAAGTCCACTACAATCCCCACCCCACTCAAATTCACACAGAAACACATAATGCGGCATTTCATTTTTCCACATAGAGACCTGCCTATTGTTCCTCTGCACAAAGGTACTGCCTGCCTCTGTGAAGAGACCTGTTCAGTAGCATAGTGGGGAGTAGTGATTGGCCTCTGTTATGCTCCAGTACAATAACTTCAGCATAATCTTTGTTGTGGAAAAGGTCTACTGAATTTGTAGCAAAGGTGCTCACATTCAAATCAATTGATGGTCAACATAACATAATTGTCCAAAGTGATTCTGAAACCATTACTGGACAGTTAAATGGGAATATGGGGTAGTCATCTACCAGTGGTTGAGGATCTTCCCTGGCTTCATCCTACACTAATGGAATAGTAAATATTTGAGGGATGCTGCAAGTTAGAACACGTACAATTTTAAGTACTCTGATATTGAAGAAATTATGGATCTATTTTTTATTGGCATAAAATATAAACATTATGGGATAATACTGTTAAATTGACTTTAAATAATCATATATTTATGTTGTTATTATTTAGTTTCTGTATATTATGTATTTGTTGGAGACACATGGAATTTAGTTGAAGCTCCCATATCTGTCACATCCCTCCTAAGGATATTTCATGTTTTGTTTGTTGCAAGGCCTGCCACCTAGCAATAGCTGGTGGGATGGCAGGCTTCCCAGAGAAGGTAAGCAAATCCAAATTTCAGTTCTGCTATATATAGGAGTGGGCATCGTAAGCATAAATGACAGTGGTGAGTGATGATGTACAGATCTGTCAAGCATCTATTTTTGTACAAAATTAATATCTATATTGGGGGACACCTTGCAGCTAGGTGGCACATGCATGCTCATTCTAAGCAGATCTTTTCTCAGTGCTAATTATGAAGGATGCAGGACGTTTGTCATAGAAACCTTTCCTGTTTTCCAGCACAGAGTATCCTAAACTTATCCATGAGCAGTTCTAAAAGGTCTAGGGTTCCTTCCTCTGTAAAGGGATAGTAATGTTTCATAATAAAAACAGCTCTAATTAATCATCATAGTATTTGGACTTTGGAGAGTGTTATTTCAGTTCTGTCAGAGTTGTAGTTCAGGAGTAATTCAATGACAAAGTGTCCCCCTCCCGCCCATTTTACTGATGTAACACTGCTCAGCCAAAGCAGAAGGGAGGTGCCCAGGTAGATGGCACAGAGGGACAATCTTCAATTAAGATAAGGGAAAACCTGAAAAGCTTGTCAAGGGGGCAGGGCTTTAATTGTTTTCATATAAAGAAGATTTTCCCCTGCTGTTATCTGTCTGGTCTTACAACCAGATTCACATCTGAGAAGAGATGGCTTACACTAGGTAAAAGAAGCGGAGAGGGGAAACGTTGCTTGTGAATATCTCTTAAACCATAAAGGTTTGAGAGATAAGACTTATATCGTTCTTCATGTTTTTTTAATGCCTACAAAATAAAATAAAGTTAAAACGAAGTATTACTATCCCTTTTAAAAAGAAAATGACAAAAGTGAACTACATCATAGCAATTATGTCAGATGCTGAAATGATTGGGTCTCAAACATTCAAACACATCTCTGACTATGCATATTTTGCTTTCTAGCTTCCTCAGTTCTGTAAAATCTCCCATGGAAACTGCTGACTCTTCATCTTCTGAAAATGACCACTAGTGCAGCAACATGGTTAATGTCAGTGACACTTAAAGTGACAGACAGGGACAGTTTAAAAAAAACAATACTTAAAAGACATACATCATACATTATTTTCAAGCAAAACATCACTCAAATACCACTGTCCTGTACTTTATAGTAAGAATCAATAGTATTATCATTATGTCCACCAACTATGCCAGTGGTAGGGGTAAGAGAAAAGGAGTAGGATGAGTACAGACATGTGGGTCATTGTAAAGTCATACTACAAAAACTGACCGCAGACATGGTTGCATCTTGTGAAATAAATGATGAAGATCCCCCTCTGCCTCTTGAAGAGGCTATTTGTAAAAAGTGATTTGAAAAGTTGCAGCAGCAGTAGGGGATACCAAACCTTTTAACAGCAGTAAAGAATGACAAGCTGCATTCTAGTTTCACCACCTGTATGGAGGAGGATTTAGCAGTGAGACCAACTACTGCATCAGACAATGATAGTATCAGTCCACTTCAAAATCGTGGCTTTAAAAAAAAAACCCAGAAAATATATACAAGTTGTGGGGAGGAAGTAGATGATGATGCTGATGCTCCACTGCCCTCACCTTCTTCTGACACAGCTGAATTAGAGAGTAAGAGCAATAACATGGCAAAAATTAAGTTTAAAAGAAAAAATTCAGTCTTCTACCACTGGAAAGGAACAATATGGATGTGTATAAATTCTTCAAGAGATCAGTTGGAAAGTCTGACTCTGGACAAGTAAACATGCCTAAACTACACAAGCATCATCTCACAATCATCACCAAGGTCACCACTTCCACGTCCTTCCCTCACTGAGTCACACTCGCTATTATTGACTAATCAGCAACACAAGTCAACCTCCATAATCCTAGCTATGAGTGCTCTTGCTGATGTTCAAAGTGCAGCATCACTGAATCTACTTTTTGTATTATTGCAACTTCTAGCCCCTGTAGCAGTAATAATAGTCCTTTAGGAACCACACAGTCTATGAAATATCCAATATGGAGATACTTAACTGACAATCCAAAAGCTTAACTTGTTGGTATCTGTTGTCTGTGTAAAAAACATGCACGCACGGGGAAGCAGGACCACATATAGGCACATCCACACTGAGATTTCCCCTAAAGCACAACCACAAGTCTGAATGGGACATACCATCAGCAGAGATGCAATAACTAGAAGCAGAAGAATCGCTCCTAAAGTGCACAGGGCAGAGGGGGACATAATGGTAGTGTTGTAGATTTGTCATAGAGTGGGACAACATTTTCTTCTGTAACAATAACACCCATGTCTCCTACTGTAAAACAAGGAGAATATGACTCTGAGTTAGTTGAAGATGACAAAATTCATAGAGCCCTTACACCCACCTCCACCACCACTAGTATGTTGTTAAAACAAATATTACACAGTTCTTCTTCTATGTGCTGCTAACCCACACTTATTAAGCTTTTATAACTAAGTAAAAAATGCACAAAAATAATCCAAAAACTGTGAAATGTTAAATGTATTCTTTTGTACATGACACCCTGATCCTTCACTCAAATTACCCCCAGCTTCCCTGTGCCATTGCCCTGGCCAGCGTGAGAAAACAAACAATGCATTGGTCGCTATATTCCCAGTATCTATTTAAATATGTTCCCATGCTTCCATTAGCTGGGAGGTGGGAATATGCAGAGCAATGTAGGTATCACTGTCCTCTATCCAATCAGGGATCAGAAGAAGGAGTCATGTATCATGTATGCATCATCATTCATGATTGGCTGGGAGGTGAGGCTATTCAAAGGCACGTGTAGTGCCCTGTATAACCCCACCTCTCAACCAAATGGAATGAGACACATTTTAAAATTGGGATTGGCTGACCGTAAGCCAATCCCCGTTTGTTTGTTTGTTTGTTTGTTTGTTTTTTTGGGGGGTCTCACAGTGGGCCAGTTGATGGCCCAATCAGGAATGGTGGGGGGGGATCTAATTTTCCTTTGCTTTGTAGAGGCAGAGGCAGGTTTTGGGGAATTTTTTTAATAATTTATTTGTTTAAGTAACTTGAGTAGAGGACCAGGGAATTGTGGGCACTGCTGCCCCTCCGACATTAAGAGGAGCATATGTTTTTAAGCACAAATTGCATTTTACAAAGATTGTTATGGGGGCTCTGGACCTATACAAATTTTTTGTAGATCACATAATGACATTGAAAAAATAATATGAGTTGACTGGATCCTTTTGTTCGCACTTTCCACCCTGATCTCATCAGGGTATAAAGCTGGGTTACACTATTATCCCAAGATACAAATCGCTCTCTTGTATCGCACCACTTCACAATGCAATCTTGGTATAAATGCAAGTAATCTTCATATTAAACAGTATCATTCTTTATTAACAACGTAAAAACATACTTGCTTGTCTTATTTCCGATATATTCAACAGATGAAATAGAGAGTGAGACTTACAGAGTGGATGGCTTCAAGTCTACAAATAAGTGAGACGATCAACGCGTTTCACGCGACTATCGCGCTTACTCATGATCAAACATCGTCTTCGTACTCATGACCGGTTATTTTCAAATATTCTACATCCAATGAAATTGGAAGCTGAGTCCTCTCAAAAAACTAATTGACACACCCTAAATACAAATGCAGAACACATATGTGACTCTAAGATCTTCAATAGTTATTTAAAGGCAATGTCTAATCTAGTATTTCCTCACATATTTTCACATCAGTTCATTTTTATATATCCTCATATATCCTCAATATTATTGATTTTAATAAGAATACTTGTTTTGAATATTTGTTTTAATATTGAGTTATAACTGGTTATAGGTTGGAAGCTATAGTCTTCTTTGAAGATTTAGTGGTCTGTCTGTTCCGTTTGTAATCCTTGCTTCATAACAAAGTGGCTTATTGACTTAATATATGAGTATATGATATTGAATGTAAGAACTTGGCTGTCCCATTCTCGAGTTTATAATTGCGAAAAGAAGGACAGATTTCTGTTGATATTGAGTATTCAAATATAAATAAAAATATTCAAATATTAAACAATATGAAGGTTAATATTTTTAAAGTGACTATTCATAGAGCTGGTGTATTTTTAGAGTCTTTTTAGATTCAATCATTGTGTGAGAGCTTTGGAACTACGGGTTGTTTCAGACAGACTACTGATTGACATTGCCTTTAAATAACTATTGAAGATCTTAGAGTCACATATGTGTTCTGCATTTGTATTTAGGGTGTGTCAATTAGTTTTTTGAGAGGACTCAGCTTCCAATTTCATTGGATGTAGAATATTTGAAAATAACCGGTCATGAGACCAAAGATGATGTTTGATCATGAGTAAGCGCGATGTTCGTGTGAAACGCGTTGATCGTCTCAGTTATTTGTAGACTTGAAGCCAGCCACTCTGTAAGTCTCACTCTCTATTTCATCTGTTGATTATTTCGGAAATAAGACAAGCAAGTATGTTTTTACGTTGTTAATAAAGAATGACACTGTTTAATATGATGATTACTTGGATTTATACCAAGATTGCATTGTGAAGTGGTGCGATACAAGAGAGCGATTTGTATCTTTGGTTATATAGAAGTTTGGGGAAGTCTTTTCTCCACTGCACACTACCATCATTCTGGTTAATCATGATATGATTTGGCGTTTGTCAATAGACTGCGTCATACTAATATACTCTTAACAAAGAAGGAGTTAACACATCATTTGGAGCAGCTCAGTATACGAGAGGATTGAAGTTTGTACACTATTATCCCCCAATTTCTTTCCAAGGGTTATTATGACCTTTGTTTTCTTATTTATTTATTTTTTGCAGTTATTAATCCCTTCTTTGCCAGTGCGGCAATTGTAGCCACCCTAGCAATGAATATTTTAATCATGTAGTTGGATGGAGTGGGGGAATGGTGGCTTTTTTAAATAATGAAACTTAATTCTCTGTTTCCAGTGCAACAGGATTTCTGTGATTTGGCATCAAAGGGGATATGCAGAGGGTGATGGGGGAGATGGGAGATCATGCAGGGGGCAGAGAAGTCTAGTATGATGTCCCCATTTTCCTCTGCCTGATCCAGCCCAAGGACAGCATCCAATATCATTCTGCTTTCCTTGGGCTTCTAGAGCCTTGCTTTGGGGGCTGTTTGATGTGTTTTCCAGCACTACAAAATTATTTCAGTTGGTCATTTGTTAAAAAAAAATTGGCAATCTAGTTCTGACCTTTGTTGAAAATATGATTGCAGAATTGAGCAGTAGTAAATACCTGTGGAACATAATAATAGGCACTCGGAAAATATTTCACTTTGCAGTGGAATCTTGGCCTTTGGTTGGCAGTACAATGAAAATGAGCCAGGGATGCAAATAAATCTTTAATAAGTTAAAGTAATTAAATATCCACAGTCAATAATATAAATTTTCAGTTGCAAACCTGCTGTGGATGAGTCCCTTTCCACCAACTATGCAGTATGCACCTGGCAATCATTACTTTTAAATTATGTGATCAATTCTCACATGCATGTCTTAGAAGATGCTGTTTGTACTTGGTCACTGTGATACCGTGGATCAGGCTAGCAATGCAGAGTGATCTTCATGCATTTTACATCAAAGTTCTTATACAGTTGGTCTTCTATCATCACAGAATCGAGTACTGTATATAAATATGCCAAATTTAATTGTTTGCATACAATAGGACTTTTGTGAATAAATACATAAATTTGGCGAGATTCCATTCCAACCAGAAATATTTGATGAATGTGTATTTTCTAATTTGGCATATATTTCTAGCTGGTCAGTTCATCAATCACATTCTGACTGAGGGTCCGAAATGTATTGTAAAACTGGATTTGTTTAAATCCTAAAATTCCTCATTGTAATCCTTTTGGACCTATGAAAAACTCTCCAAAATGACCCCAAAGCAGGTCTACATGATCAGACAGGGGAAACTGAAAAGCAATAGCCCTCCTGGTCTCCTGCCTGAACTCCCATTGGGCAGTGCCAGAGCAGTCAACCCCCAAACACCCTATTAAAACAGTTAACCCCACCATTACTGGATCACAGTAATCTCACTGCTCCAACAAAAGAGAGGTTAAAAAAAAAGTTCCTCTAACCCCAATCTCCCCATCCACAAACAAAATTAAACCCTAGAAGCAATCCCTGGGACCCCTTAGACCCCCCGATCTCATAGTTTATGAAGAACACATACTCCCCACATCAATAACCTAAATATATTAGGAAGAAAATAAAAATCCTGCTACCATACTCGCGGATGCTAAAAATTGAAAAAAGTAAACCACCCTCCCAAATGTTGCCTGGACTGCTTCCAGACCACTGTGGGGAAAAAAACTGGGATTGGCTTTTATATAGCCAATCTGAGATCCAACAGTGTCTTCAACACATTGGTCCTCCACACAAATAATCTAAGTAAAAAAATACAAAATCCCTAAAATCCCACCTCCGCACTATGACAGCTCCAATTTAGTAAAGAAAGTCCCCCCTCCCATCCTGCATCCTAGGCCATTGTGCCATTGTGCCTGAAAAAAACAGGGATACATTTTTATATCTATGTTTATATTTCTTTCCCCTCACTCTCATTAGATTGGAGGTGGGGTTACACAGGGCAAAGAACATGTCCTGGAGTAACTGCACCTCCCAACCAATCAGGAATGTCGAGAAGGAGTGACGCATGCACAATGTGTGACCCTTCCTCAATTCAATCAGATATGAGAAAGGGAGACACATGTGTGACCCCTGCTCCTCATTCCTGATTTGCTGCAAGGTAAGCCAATTAGAGTGTGGTAAAGCATTTAAACAGGGATTGGCTATGTAAAAGCAATTTTTCTCACAATGGCATGGCGATGGCCCACGCAGGATGGTGGGGGCTGATTATTTTTAAATTTAGTGGCATCATTGTGGTGGTGGGATATTAGGGCTTTTGTATTTATTTTTTTGTTTGTTTAGGTTATTGATGTGGATGTAGCAGAATGGCCAATTGCTAGGCTATATTGTGCGTTTTTGTATTTATGCCAAATAGGAAAAATCAGTATACATACCAGTTGGAATATGATAACAGAAATAAGAAAAGGGCTTTAAAAAAGCCTTTTCCCAAAACTTTTGCTGGCAGAGTTTCTATTCTAATGGGATGGAATCTCAACTTTTGTATATGTGCTGAATTGGAAAATTCAGCATACATACTAGCCAGAAGTAATAAAAACGTTAAAGGGATAGTAATACTTCGTTTTAACTTTATTTTATTTTGTAGGCATTAAAAAAACATGAAGAATGATATAAGTCTTATCTCTCAAACCTTTATGGTTTATGAGATATTCACAAGCAAAGTTTCCCCCTCCCGCCCCTTTTACCTACTGTAAACAATCTCTTCTCAGATGTGGAATACAGTCCATAGACTGGACAGATAACAGAAGGGGACACTCTTATTCCTATGAAAACAATGAAATCCCTGCCCCCCTTGACAAGCTTTTCAGGTTTTTCCCTTATCTTAATTGAAGATTGTCCCTCTCTGCAGTCTACCTGGGCAGCTCCCTTCTGCTCTGGCTGAAAAGTGTTACATCAGTAAAAGGGGCGGGAGGGGGACACTTTGCTTGTGAATATCTCTTAAACCATAAATGTTTGAGAGATAAGACTTATATCATTCTTCATGTTTTTTTAATGCCTACAAAATAAAATAAAGTTAAAACGAAGTATTACTATCCCTTTAAAACAAAGCCATTTTCCTGCTTTTTGCTTGTCAGATTATCATTCTAAAGAAATAGAATCTCAGATTTATTGGAGATAATCATATACCTTTTAGCTCCTAGTGAGCTTTCCTCAAGAGGCAAAGAGCTATATTCAGGAAGCTAAAGATGAGCAGTTCCAGAGCAAGCCACCTGCAATATAAGGGACAAATGAATTGATTTGGATGGGGTGAAATAAGAAAGTATCCAGAGAATTTTCACTTCAGGTGCAGCAATGTAGCCAACTTTTTATTGTTGCAGGAAGTACAGGTAGCAAATTTTTCAAGGCTCACAGGCTCCCGCAAGACAATAGAGACATCTCTAGCTTTCAAGGGCTAAAAGCCCCATTGAAATCAATCAACGTTTTGAAATGTTTTATATGTCCTCTATGGTGCAGTTGAATTGTCCCACTTCAGTATCCTAAGGAACAAGAGGAACTATAATTATCAAAAAACACACTGCACAAATGCTATTTCACATTTCCATAAATAATATAGCAGTGAAACTGTATCATGTTCAAATACTTACATTAATGAAAATGAAACAAGGTGTGAATCACAGTAGCATGTCCAAATATTGTTTCAAAAAGTTCTCTAAAAAATATTTATTTAATTTTTTTAAAGGATATCCAACCCCTCCAAATGTAACGATCAGTAAACTTATCTACAGCCGGCACAGGACAGAGGTGGACCTAGAGTGGATGACTCAAGGAACCGGTGACCTGACAAGTTTTATGGTGCAGAGACAGGCTGGCATTCGATCGTTCCCTGGTCCTAAGAGGTCTGCTACAACTTTATCCTGGGACACTGTGGCTAGAGACATAGAGCCTGATATTCGAGGCCATAAGCTGGGTGGATTAGACCCTGGCATTGTATATGCCTTCAGGATACTGGCGGTAAACCATAGGACTACAGGATTTCCTTCAGAGGTGAAAACACCAGGTGAATGAGGATGTCATTCTATTTCTCTTGAATATAAAAATTAAATGCAATTTATAGAATGTTCAGTCTGGTATATGGTATATTAATTTAATTATTAGAAATATTCTTAAACTACAAAGCATCAAGGTAGTGTTGTATGATACATAAAAAGACTTATGGTAATATACATTGTGATACTCTGATACAAATGAATTTGAGGGCACTGCTTTCTAGAGCTTACAGTCTAGAGGAAATAATCAGGTAGTACTGTAGAGGGCATCAGCACAAGTGCAATATATCCCAGCCACATAGCTGGACCAAACATCCTTATAATGCTTGAGAGATTGCATGCTCTTACTGCACAAATGTGTTTGTCGAGTTTAGCTAGTACAGGTATCCAATATAGGCTACTAGCCATGCCATCCAGTTATCCACAAAATCAAAATGTGACAGCTTTAATGCAATCAGTGATATTTGCAAGGAAGAAA